>CM067548.1:27676522-28878084 GCA_034509755.1 Anisodus tanguticus
AACCTTAAAATATATCTATTAAGTTGTATAACAATGTCGTCTAAAAATTTAAAGTATTGTGCATCAACTATGAGTCGTGTACATTATTTTGTAAAAACAGGAGGTGATGTGAATTGTTGACAGAAGATAGAGAGCACAGATGATGAAGCGCATGAAAATTATTTGCACCTCACTATTCTTTTGTCATCATCCTCAATCTCTCGTTTTCATTATGTTTATCTTGTTGTATATTTTTTTATTTTATATTAAGTTATAGCTCTAATCTATTTTCAGTTGTAATTTGAATGATAAAGAACTTTAAGATATGTTTAGGTAAAAAGTATATCTATTGAAATGTATAAATATTTTATCTAAAACTTAAAATATATCTATAAAGGTCTGTACCAGTATCATCTAAAAAAATTATATTGTACATCAACTATAATACCAGCTACTACCATCTTCTTGCAAGTAGTCATATTATTTTGATAAAAGAGGAAGCGATGGGAGATGTTGTTGACAGAAGATAGAGAGCACAGATGATGAAGTGCATGAAAATTATTTGCACCACACTCCTTTGTGCTCTCTATTCTTCTGCCATCATCTTCAACCTCTCCATTTTTTATTATGTTTATATTGTTATATTTTTTTTATTTTATCTTAACTCATAGTACTATTCTATTTTCAACTGTAATTTAATTGATGAAGAACTTTAAGATAGTTATAGGAATTTTTTTATATTTGTTGAAGTGTGTAATAACTTAATCTAAAAAATTAAATTTATATCTATTAGTTATATAATAATCTCAGCTAAGAAATTTAAACTATTATCCATCAACTATAATATCTGCTAGTACCATATTTCTATGAGTCGTCTATATCATTTTGTTAAAAGAGGAGGCGATGGAAGATGTTGACAGAAGATAGAGAGCACATATGATGAAGTGCATGAAAATTGTTTGTACTTCACTCCTTTGTGCTCTCTATTCTTCTGCCATCATCCTCAATCTCTCGTTTTTATTATCTTTATATTGTTATATATTTTCTTATTTTATATTAACTCATAGTATTATTCTATTTTCAATTGTAATTTTAATGACAAAGAACTTCAAGATACTTTTAGGCAAAAATATATATGTTGAAGTGTGTAATTATTTAATCTAAAAATTTAAAATATATGTATTAAGGTCTATAACGATATCATCTAAAAATTTAAAGTATTGTGCATCAACTATAATACCAACTAGTATCACCTTCCTATGAGTCGTCTGTATTATTTTGTTGAAAGAGGAGATGGTGGAAGATGTTGTTGATAGAACATAGAGAGCACATATGAAGAAGTGCATGAAAATTGTTTGCACCCAATCTTTTGTGCTCTCTATTCTTCTGTCGCCATTCTCCGACCCTTATTTTTATTGTGTTTATATTGTTATATATTTATTTATTTTATATTAATTCATAGCACTATTCTATTTTCAATTATAATTTGATTGATGAAAGAAATTTAAGATGTTTTCAGAATATAAAATATATGTGTTGAAATGTGTAATTATTTCATCTAAAAATTTAAAATATATCTATTGAAGTGTACAATAATCTCATCTAAAAAAATCAAATTATTATTCATCAACTATAATACCAGCTAGTATCATCTTTCTACTACTCGTCTGTATTATTTTTGTAAAGGAGTAAACGATGAAAGACGTTTAAAGGAATATGTTCCTTCATCTTTATTGATGAATGATTTACAATATCTATAAGGTTAGAAGAATATTTACGTTGATACAAAATAGGTAACTAATTAACCTAATTATCAAAAAGATTATAATTCTACCTAAAATAGGAGATATACAAATAATACAATTAATGAAAGAATATTGGAAAATATTCTATTAGACCCCCGCATTTGAAGCGGGAGGTTCACGAACACTGAGACTAGCTCGAAAATTATCAAATAGTATGCACGGAAGTCCTTTGGTGAAGATGTAGGCAATCTGATATCTGAAAGGAACATGAAGGACACGAACTTGACCATGAGCCACTTTTTCGCGAACGAAATGAATGTCCATCTCAATGTGTTTAGTGCGCTGATGTTGGACGGGAGTTCCAAAAAGACATATCGCTTTGCAGTAGACTAGTGTTGCCTTTTGAATCGGGCAGTGAAGCTCAAGTAGAAGGTTACGGATCCAACAAGACTCAGAGACGACGTTGGCGACACCTCTGTACTCTACTTCTGCACTGGATTGGGATAGTGTAGGTTGCCTTTTAGAAGACAAGACAATAGGTTATCTCCGAGGAAAACGCAATAACCAGATGTGGAGCGTCGGATGTCAGGACATCCACCCCAGTCAGCATTAGAATAAGCAGTAAGACCAGTGAGCGAAGACCTGTATAGATGTAATCTGAAGTGAAGTGTACCTTGGATGTATCGTAAAATACGTTTGAGGGCATGCATGTGTGCTTCCGTCAGATTGTGCATGTGCAAGAAGATTTATTGCACGCATAGGATATGTGTGATCTCGTGAATGTGAGGTACTGTAGGGCCCCATCTAGGTAACGATAGTGAGTCGAGTTTGAATATGAAGGGCCTGAATCAACACTGAGCTTGGAAATTGGTATCTACATGTGTGTGAGATAGTTTGCAAGATGTCATGCCTGCACGGTCAAGGATCTCTTCGACGGACTTCTTCTGACATAGAAATAGGCCGCCAGAATGTCGAGTGACAGAGATGCCCAAGAAATAACTCAAGGGCTCCAGATCTTTCATAGCAAACTCAGAGGAAATGAGAGACATAATGGACTGGCGAGAGCATCAGATGACGTGGTGAGGATTATGTCATCAACATATAATAATAGGTAAGCCATGTTTGTACCCTTGTTGTAGATGAACATGGAATGATCAAATCTGCTGTGTGAAAAAATAATAGAGGATACATAATTGACGAACCGATGGTACCATGCTCGAAGAGCATGTTTCAGTCCATAGAGCAATTTCCGCAACAGACACACATAATCCAGATGAATAGGATACCTGAAACCCATAGGTTGATGCATATATACCATTTTATGAAGATCCCCATGTAAGAAGGCATTCTTGATATCAAGCTGATGAATGGGCCAAGACTTGGTTATGGCAATACTGAGGACGGTTCGGATGGTTGCGGGCTTTACGACCGGGTTGAACGTTCATCACAGTCCACTCCCACCTGTTGAGACCTGCCATCACCTACAAGACGAGCCTTGTACCTCTTAAATGAACCATCAAATTTCTTTTTATGTCTAAAAATCCATATAGAACGAATAATGTTAGCATCAGATGGATGGGTTACTAGGTCCCACGTCTTATTATCAATAAGAGCATTATATTCGTCAATCATTATGGCTTTCCAATTAGGGTCGGACAAGGCATCCTTTGGATTTCGAGGGAAAGAGGAATGGACAACTGAAACGGATAGGTTAAACAACCATTTAGGTTTATGAATTTCATGTATGACATGGTTTTCCATGGTCTGAGAGTGTGTCTCGGGATGCGGGATGGGAGGGGGATGTGCTACGGGACTATCGGGAAGAGGAGGAAGGGCAGATGTGGTAGGACTGGCTGGCCGATGCTCGATTTTTAGAGGTTTATGCGGAATCACCCTGAGGCGCAAGCTATTCTAGGCCACCGTCGATAGAACCGGGTGGGAAGTGTGTCCTAGACTATCTGAGGGTGGGGGGTGGGGCCGAGGTCTGGGACGACGGACTATGTAAATTATGAATTAGAAGAGGGTTCAGGCCATCATCTAGGAAGTCGTAGGAATGTCGAGGTGGCGAGTTTAGGGAGGCAAATGGGGGAATTGAGACTCATCAAATAAGACATGACGTGAAATAATAAATTTATAGCTCGACAAGTCATAGAACGAGTAACCACGATGATTGGCGGGGTAACCCAGAAACACATACGGGGAAGACTGGGGTTGGATTTTGTGAGTGGTCGGATGGAGAGGATAACAAAGACATCCAAATGTACTCAGGTTTTTGTAGGAGTGGTTCCTACGAAACATAACTTGAGTGGGCGACCGTTGAGCTATAGACTTGTATGGGATTATGTTTAGAAGATAAGTGGTCATGGAGAGTGTGTAATGCTATAATTGAGAGGGAATTTAGGTGTGAGCAAGTAGGGCACAAATTAGGTTGTTTATGGTCAGAATTTTCCATTCGGCTTTACCATTTTGGGAGGAGGTGTGATGACAGGAAAAATGAAATGTAAGACCATTTTTGGAGCAAAACTGTTTGAATTGATTATTATTGAATTCCCTGACATTGTCACATTGAAAACATTTAATACTCTTTTCAAATTGTGTTTTTACGAAAATACTAAATGAGGAAAAAATGGGGTAGACCTATGATTTATTTCCAATTGGAAAAGTCCATAGAAAGTTGAAATAATCGTCCACAAACAACACATAATATCGATGGCCAGCCGTACTTAAAATATGAGACGTCCACAAATCACTATGTATTATATCGAAAGGTAGTAAAGTATAATTTGTGGATGCAGAAAATGATAATTTAACATGTTTTCCAAAAATGTAGGATTCACATATAGGAGTCCTAGAAATATAGTTGCAATTAATAAAATTATTTTTCCTAAGGAAGCGTAAAATAGAATCTCCCGGATGTCCTAATCTAGAATTCTATAAGGAAGACGAAATAGCGGCAAAGGTTGATGGAACTGAGGATAGATTGTTGACAACGTTTGAAATAGGATAGAGATCTCCGATGCTGTCACATCTCATTATTCGTCTCCCTATCGTAAAATCATTCATAGAAAAACCAAAAGGATCAAAGTCAAGGGAAACATTATTATAGTTGTGAAACATCGCACAGAGATTAGATTCTTAGTGAGTATATGGGCATGAAGGACATTTTTAAGATTAGTGGTGGATGTGGTATGGATAAGGATGAATGACCAAAATCGCAAATGGGAATGCCTTGTCCACTACCAATAATAATATTCCGATTTAAATTACTCAAATTGGAATAAGACGAGAGAGTACCTTGTGATGCCGTCATTTGAGATGTGGCGCCTGTGTCCATAGACCAATTTTCATCTAGAGTCGGTGCATAAGTCGATGGCGGGAGGGCCTGTGATGTGTAGGCTTGTTTTGTACATGGCCAAGTGTGCTAGGTTAGGACTGTAAGTTCTGAGGTGGAGTCCACGAGGATGTCGGATACGGGAAATGAGGGGAGGCCCAAGATGGTAGGACCCACGCGGCCCACGGCGGAAGCTACTGCCACTGCCGCAGTTGTTGTTGGCTATTTTTGGCCGGCGAGGACTGCCCCTTCCCGCCGCCGTTGTTGCTGGAATTTTTCCGCCGCGGCCCTTGCCGGATTGCCTGCTCCATTGGTTGTTACAGAAGGAAATAGATTGTTGTGGGTCTTCTGACCGACGGTTCTGGTTACTGGAAGAGGAGGCCCCGCCATCGGTGGAGGGCCCAATGATGGCGGTGAGGTCAGCGTTGACAATGCTGGCCCGAGTAGTGTTGAGCTTGATTTTCTAGATTTCCTCAAGGATGAGCTTTAAACGGGCCTTATAAAATTAAGGTAATGACGTGCATTGATGAAAGATGGTGGCAATGCCATCATAAGATTCGTTCAAACCTGCAATAAGTTGCATGATCGATCATTGATTAGTGACTGGTACGCCGACGTTGGAGAGTTGGTTGGCAATCATCTTGAGTTCTTGACAATAAGCAGACACGTTTGAGAAATTATCCTGATGAACGTCCGTGAACTGATTTTCAAGGTATAACGCTCGTTGAGTTTTTTGTCGTGGAAAATACTTTCAAAACGTTCCCACGTTTGGCGGGTAGTGACATCGGTCCTAATTATGGTGTGCAATAGATCATTAGATATGGTATGTATATCCACTGGAGAACGACTGCGTCCAAACGAGACCAAAGTGCATCATCAGAAGTCGAAGCCAATGGTATGTTTGTGGACTTCCGCGTGGGAGGGATGATGTGGTCGATAACTTCGTAAACACGACAATGGATCTTAAAAAGCTCCACCCACGAAGAGTATTAACCCTTTTCCATCTCAAGAGTCACATGGATGGCGTTTTTAAAATTTTTTACGGCAAATGCATGATGGAATTTAGTTTTGTCAGCCATGGAAGAGGAAATTTAGGAGGAAGAGGGATGGAGAATGGCGGGAAAAACTAGGTTCCGTCGTGGGGAAAAGAGGGGGTGGGCGGCCGAGAGAGGTCAGCGGCTAGGGTTCCGACGTGGAAAAAAGTAGCAGCCGAGAAGGTGTATCGACGGCTAGGGTAGGGTTTGTAGTTTTAGGCTACTGATACCAAAAAGAATATGTTCCTTGATCTTTATTGATGAATGATTTACAATATATATAATATTACAAGAATATTTTCTTTGATACAAACTAGGTAACTAATTAACCTAATTACAAAATGATTATACTTTACATAAAATAAGAGATATACAATTAATACAATTAATGAAAGATTATTGGGAAATATTCTATTAACATTTACAAACAAATGGAGAGCATATATGATAAAGTGCATAAATATTCTCTGCACCTTATTCCTTTGTTCTCTTTATTCTTTTATAACCGTCCTCAATCCCTCATTTTTATTGTATTTATGTGTTATATATTTCTTACCTTATATATTATCTCACATCGTTATTGTATTTTCAACTATAATTTGATAGATGAAGAACTTTAAGATATATATATATATATATATATATCTTTTGAGACGTATGACAATCTCATTTCAAAAAAATTAACTATTGTATCAACTATAACACCATCTAACCACGAGTCATCTATATTATTTTGTAAAAAAAAAAAAAGTAGGCGGTGAGAGATGTTGTTGACAAAAAGATAGAGAGCAGATGAAATGCATGAACATTATCTACATCTCCGTTGTGCGCTCTATTCTTCTATCACAATTCCCAACCCCTCATTTTTTGTCTCTCTTACATGTTATATATTTCTTCATTTTACATTAACTCATATCATTATTCTATTAAGATGCTTTCAACTATAAAATAGATCTATTTACGTGTGTGATCACTTCACTAAAAACTTAAAATATGTGTATCACAATCTCACCTATAAAAATTCACTTTTATGTATCAACTATAACACCAGCTAGTACCATCTTTATGTGTGTTGTCAAAATTACGACCCGAAATTCATAAGCCGTGAAGGTACCTACTCCACTTGATATGTAAGTCTGGATCGATTATCAACCATTAATTCAATTACTTAAGAGGAAAGTAAAGTGATAACACATATAATCAAGTCCTTACTAATGACTAAAGTGCGAAAATAATAAAATACTATCCAAAACTAGTGTCATGTGTACAAGAGACACTAAGGCAATAAATACAAGTCTGAAATCACTAATACACTGTCTGAAATAAAATGTAAAGACAAGAACGCATAAATATTGTACGAGAGACATGCTCTATAGAAACTCGCGAGATTCATATACTCGGCATGAACGTCTCTACGTGGCAGTACAGAAAATCTCCATGTGCTCAAATTTATACTCAAATTAAATCACATATCAATGTATGATATGTCAAAATTTATTAGAGTGAGAGAGTAACAAACATGTCCTCTTTTCACTTTTAAGGATGCATGAGTATCAAATGCATCTCAATTATAACCATTTACAGTGCAGAATTACTCAACTAGCTCGATTATCACAAGTATATAGGTTAAATATGTTGGATATGTAAAGCATTACGGGAAGTAAATAAATATTACAAGTGTTCGAAAGGATAAACAAACAAGCCAATATTCAGAACTGCCGCAAGGTTGTTTAGTCTTGAATCTTGATAACCTGATATCAAGAAACACTAAATCTGGATTGTTACAACCGTGGCTGAGTCGAGAGATGACTCTCTGTCTTTAAGACAAGATTGCCCCGTATATATGCTTTTACGTTAACGAGCAATAGTCTCCCAAGATAAAACAACAACTAATCAACACTACAAAGCAAATAGGTTGATTCTGACGAAGAAAACAAATACAAAACGACTTGCTGAAGAATAGAAAAGGAAGGAAGAGTTTTCTGTTTTTGTCCCAATGTTTCTGCTCACATTTTGGATTGAATTTCTGTGTTTTACTCTTCTGTTTTGTCTCTGTGTAGTATATTGTCGTCTCTACAATTGTGCCAAAAGACACCAATATATAACATAAGGGAAGAGACTCTTTAACTGCCAAGTAATGGTAGTTTATGGCCATTAGTGAGGGAGTTAATCAGTCAAGTAATGGTTGATTTAATGTGCAACATAAAAGGGGTTGTTAGGGAGGAGTTAAGGTGCAGATTAATGGAGTTTTAACGCTCCAACGGCAGGCATAAACTTTTTGCCTTCTGTCGTTCCCAATTTCAGCTTTTCAGAAACTCCAGGGACCAAACTGTAAATATTAAGTAATTTGGGGTCCAAAAAGATAATATCAGAAGAAGCCCAAGTCCCAAGTCCCGAGCCCGGACGGGACGGGCGCGCGGCGGCGGCGCGCGTGTGGACTTCGCTTTGAATCCAAGCACATCTAGGTCATCCCTCCTTCAAACACACGGGTTACTCCTTGGGGTCCCAAACCCTTAGCCAATTTTGAGACTTATAAAGAGAACAATTCTTCCTTTTCCCACCGATGTGGTAGATTTGTTCCACACCATATTTCCATGCCTCAAATACCTTACTTCGTGGACCAATATCTCTTTCATTTCTCAATGAAATTTGACGATACTTGGCCCTACGGTCATCTACTCACTTAGTAGATTATGCACGTATGAAGAGACAAAGCCTCCAACATACGGAACCCTAGTGTTTAAGTCATTAAATACGAGTGGACGCACCTCCCCACCAAAGGCAAATTTCAACAAAATAAAGTGATGAGTGCACATAAATAAACAAACAAGTCAAATAGCTATTAGCTAATGTTCAAATGCTTTGACATTCTCGAATTACAATTCGTAACTACACAAATTACGTTATTTCCCATACATTGCACTAGTACTCATATCAATGTCCATCGTATCACGACTACAAGACCCTCTTCTTTCTCCCTTACCCCTTATTATTAACATTGTTATTAAGTTATTATCGAAAAACATCCCTGAAATGAAGTCTATGAAAGCCTTAACAAACCTCAAATTAGAGCAAACGAAATCACAAAGGGGCCTTACGTTTACGAAGTAACTTCAAATGCTCACAATCTATCTTTCCATATTACAATTTACTTTCATGGTTGTACTTTAAAAATTTGTTGGTGCTCCATAACTAGTAGGAGTTGCGATTTAGGCCGATTTATTCCAGTTTTTATTTTGAAAAACTTGTATCAGATTTTTCATTTATATTACTTCCACACATTTAAACTACTTTCCTTCGATTAAATATTTTCAGACTTCTACTTTCTAGACTTTGATTCTTTCTTTTACAAAATGGTCAATTCACTTAAAACTTATTGAAATAAATAATGTTTTGAAGAAGTTCGCCTAAGAAGTAGTGGCTCATTAAGTGCCTCGACTTCTCGTAAAAATGAAGTGTTACAAGAAGCCAATGGGAGATGTTGACAGAAGAGAGAGCGCAGAAATGATGAAGTACATGGAAATTATCTGCACCTCACTCTTTTGTGTTTTTTATTCTTCTGTCATCATCATCAACCCCTCTATACTTTAAATTTTCAATGTGTTTATATTGTTACATATAACGTATTTTCATATCACACATTCTACCGCTAACTGTAATTTGACTGAAAAAGAACTTCAAGATTTTGTCAGACATGCAATGTATTTGTTAAAGTGTGATCAGAAGTATACATATTTATGTGTGACAATAGAAAATAAAAGGTTAAATTGTTATGTATTAACTACTTCCTGCGTTCCAATTTAAATGTCTTATTTTTCTTTTTTTGGTTTGTCCCAACAAGAGTGCCTCTTTATACATTTAGTAAGTTTTGGCAAATTTACGATCACAAGATTGAAAGGACCTCACAAATCTTTAATCAAAGACCACAAAATTCAAAAGTCTTTCTTTATTTCTTAAACTCCATGCCTAATCAAACTAAAATACTTAAATTGGAATGGAGGCCGTATAACACTATTTAGTACAATTTTCACGCAAGTCATCCATATTGCTTTATTAAAGGAGGAAGCAGTGGGAGATGTTATTGATATATGATAGAGAGCACAAATGATGAAGTGCATGAAAATTATTTGCATCTCATTCCTTTATGTATTTTTACTTCATTAAATTACTTAATCATGATAAATTTCATTAATTTGAAGTAAACATTTAGTGCGGGTATGTTTTAATCCTCCTTTGTGCTCTTTGTTCTTTTGTCATCATCCTCAATCCCTCCCATCTTATAATTTTTAACATGTTTATACTGTTACATTTTTTCCTTTTATATTAGTTTAAAAAGCTCGTGTTCCTTTAATCTATTGCCTTGACGAAGAACTTCAAGATATTTTTTGTATTGGGTGTAAAGTGTACCGGGGGGATCGACATATCCGAAGGCTCAGAGGATCCGGGAAAGCCCTAATTGTTCCCCACTCCCACCAACACATGTCACATCCGCCAGTCTCGATCAGAGTGTCGCGGCGCGCACATGGACGTTGGGACATCAACATGGTCACATCATCTCTGCTTTAGGGCTAAAAAAGTCTAACCTTGGCTTATATATGTAAAATTTATGAAGGAAGAAACATCATCTTGGTCACTTTGTAACCCTAGCATTATTGTTTTCTCCAAAGCAATATTATTTCTCTCTCAAAGCAATAACCCTGAGATCCATTGTCTATTCACTTATATTTTTACTTGAATCATAGCTTGTTCATTATTTTGTATTATTTATCACTCATACATATTTATTTTTACCATTTTAACCGAAATCGTTAAGGAGTTTTCCGGATCGGATACAACTCACTTGTCTTCAAATCCTATAAAACAAATCTCTAATTAATTTTCTTGTTAGAATCATTTTCACTCGAAAATAGTTTGGCACCGTCTGTGGGGATGAGGATTGTGGTGTTGTCCTGATTCGTCGCCCGAAACTCTCAAACTTGCGTTGGTACAAAACTATCCCATTATATAACTCCCAATAATGGTTGAACCAACTAACAACACATCGGCGAGCAGCATTCCATTAGAAACAAGGGACCTATAGGGGTCACGACCAACAGATCTGTGAAGCTCTAACAAAGAGAACCGCCTGGAGTTGGATGCTCGAGAAGAAACAGAAAAGGCAGCAACGCCCCAGGGGAGGTCCCCAACAACCTCCTGAATGAGGAAAATGAATAGAATCATTTAGTAGAAAGCAGGGAGATACGACCCAAAGGGAGATACGACCCAAAGGGAGATACGACACAAAGGGAGATACGACCCAAAGGGAGTTACGACCCAAAGGGAGTTACGACCCAAAGGGAGTTACTCCAAGAAAAGAAAGAGACGCCCTCAGTCTAAGGTGGAGGGGATGTTCAAAGAAGAAAGATCTCATTCGGATATGGCTTTGATTGTGATATTGGCATTAAACAACACAATGATGGAGCGAATGGAAAAGCTCATAAACTCCCTATCCGGGCAACACCGAATAGCTGCCCATCGAACAACTCGGAGGTTGTCAAAGTGCTTGGAACTTCCGTAGTAAATATGAGGAAAACAGAGGCGGAACCAGTCATACCGGATACGAACTTAGCGAGAATTGTCGTTCTAGAAAAGGATCTACACAAGCGAATGGGCCAGATACTAGAGGCCCCTCCTATCTTAAAGGGAGTCGGAGCGAGGAAGTATGGGAAATACCCTACAAGTTGAATGTGGCTCACGAACCCATCCCAAAAAAGTTCAAAATGCCTGACATACCAAAATACGACAGAACCACTGACCCGGAGGAGCACATTGTAACCTTTGAAGCAGTCGTCTATGGACATGACCTAAAGCAGCATGAAATCGAATTAGTCATGCTGCCGAAATTCAGTGGGACGCTCACAAAGTGAGCACCATTTTGGTATACTCTTTTACCTGAAAATTCTATTATTCTTTTATTTCTCTTGTATATACGTTAGTGAAGGCCCATGCAATTGCCCGAATGGTCAAAACACACAAAGAAGACATATATGCCATAAAGCAAATGAAATATGAGCTCTACGCAGCTACATGGAACGATTCAAGTGGGAAAAATGATGTTGCCTACTATCCTTGAAGATTGGGCTGCCGACAGCATTCACAGATGGTTTGAATGCAAATAGCTCGGATGCCTCAAGAAAGTTGAAAGAAAGCTTGAGGGGTTTCCTGGCCAAGTCCTTGAATGAAGTGAACAATATGTACACGACCAAAATGAGGATAGAAGATGACCTCAAGGCTGACACCCCGATAGAAGTCAAAGGTGGGCCACAAGATAAACCCAAAAAGACTTACCCGTTCAGGCAGAGAGACCCGAGGGGTTTGTACGAGCCATATTCAGCTCGCCCACCTCGAGAAATGAAGGTAGGACAAATAGGTCGCGATATGACCAAAGTCAACCTACGAAAGATAGGGAGATATCATAAAGAAAGTCAACAAATGGGTCGGGTCCACCGAGGGTGGTGTCTTACAATTGTAATGTGAAGGTTGGGGAGTTGGTCATGGAAATATAAAAACATGAAGGAAACAATATTTCCAGTGGCAACATGATCCAACCCAAATAAGAGGGACGTGGAATTTTGTGTGAGTTTCACGGGATTCTGGGGCATTTGACCGAAGACGGCAAGCATCTGCATGACGAGGTGGCGGACCTGTGAAGAAGAGGACACCTGAAAGGATTCTTCAGCAGCCGATCCAAATATGCCTGAGAAAAGGGAATTGGGACTTCGCGAGAACATCTGACATAACCGGGCGTGATCAACATAATCACCGAAGGGAAAGTAATCAAAGTGATATCTCAAGGGCCGAAAGACGGGGAACCCTTCCCCTCTAGAAATAAGAAAGGGAACATCCTGAAGATCCCATCACATTCAGTGAAATGGAGAAGAGAAGCATCGAGGGCCCGTATGCCGATGCATTGGTAATATATATCCAAATCATTAATTTTAACGTTAAGTGTGTGCTTGTTGATCCAGGTAGCATTGTAAATATAGTAGAACTCTGCGTTCTCAAGGAGATGCAGTTGACTGAACGGGTGATCCCAGTAATCAAGATCTTAACCAGATTCAACTTCTCCAATAAAACAACTAGGGACAAATCAAGCTGACCATTCATGTAGAGTGGGTCTCTTTGAAGGCCTTTTTGAATTTCTCGAATGAGAAATGCCCTATAATTTGGTGATCGGAGACCTTGTCTGCACACCATGAAGGCGATCCTGCCTACTTTTCATCGGGTCGTGAAGTTCCCAATGTTATGGGTAATTGTTGAATCCGGGGAGATCAGAACTCGATCAGAGGAGCATGACCCTAGTGGCCATGAAAGACGAGTAGGACAAAAGCAACAACTACCAATTACTGGTGTTCGACCCTAGTATCAAACCAACGATCGGACACAAAGGAGAGAAAACAAAAAACCAATCCCCAGAGGAACTGCTAGACTGGATACCTAGGGAATTTGTCACGCTAGAAGAAGTGGATGCAGAAAGAACCACATCGGAGGATCTCGAGTTGACCGTTTGTTATCTTGACCTTTCTAAGGAACAAGTTTACCAGAGCTCGGGCCTAGATCCTGAGTTTACGGGGAAATTACTTAAATTTCTAATGGATAACATAAATAGCTTCATTTGGTCGGGGCTAGATATTCAGGTGTTCCATTGGAGTTAGTCATTCATAAGCTGAGTGTGAATCTGGATTGTCATCCCATTAAAAAAAGGCATCCAATATCGGTTGAACGCAACCAATTAATCAAAGAGGAAGTGGCTCAGCTCATCAAATTGAGAGAGGTTTGAGAGATGAAATATTCTAACTGGCTAGCTAATTTAGTGGTACTTCTTAAAATTCTAATACTTTCCAAATGTGTTTAGATTTGAAATACCTGAATAAGGAATGTTGAGGAACTCGTACCCCATTCCCCGTCTGGACAAAACTATTGACGCGGTGGCCGAGCATAAGTTGATCAATTTCCTGGATGTTTTCTCAAGGTTTGACCAAATCCGACTAGACCAGGAAGACTAGTAAAAGACTTCGTTCATCACAAAGCATATAACCTATTGCTAAAATAGCATGCCTTTTGGCTTGAAGAATGAAAGGGCCACCTTCCACCAGCAGACCAACCGGATGTTCCAACATCAGTTGGGTCAGAATATGGATGTCTATTTAGATGACATAATTGTTAAGTCCTTGAAAATAGAGGAACACATAAGACATTTGCAAGACACATTTGAGATTCTCTGTAAATACAACCTCACGCTGAACCCGGAGAAATGCGTCTTCGGAGTAGGCTCAGGGAAATTTTTGGGGTTCATAGTATCAAATAGGGGTATTGAGGCCAACCCAGATCACATCCGAGTCATCGAGCAAATACGGACGTACTTAATAATGCCAGAGAGGTACAACGACTTACAGGGAGAATAACATCACCGGGGGAGATTTATATCACGATCGTCCGAATGATGCCAAAAATTCTTCAGTATGCTAAAAAGGAAAAAAGACTTTGAGAGGACCCCGGAATGTCAACAGATAATGAGAGATTTGAAAAAGTACTTATCAAATCCACCGCTGCTCGCAAGGCCAGAGGTAGAAGAACCCCTACTGATTTATTTAGCGGTCTCCGAGAACGCGGTAGGTGATGTGCTTGTCCGAGAGGATAAAGGTACGTAATAACCTATCTATTATATAAGTAAGCCTTTGTTTGAGGCTGAAATCCGTTACCCCTATCATGAAAAATTAGCCCTAGCTGTGGTAGTCGCGGCCCAAAAACTGAGACCGTACTTTCAATGCCATCCCATACGTGTTATATCAACCTTCCCCTTGAGGAACATCTTGCACAAACCCAAACTTTTGGACAGGCTAAAAATTAGTCAATCAAAATATGCGGGTATGATATTACTTATCGACCCCAGACTGCCATCAAGTCACAAGCCTTGGTAGACTTCGTGGTTGTCTACAGTCTAGGCATGATTCCCCGTGCCTAAAAAGAAGTGGTCTGGGAATTCGATACCCCGTCCAGGAAATGGGTCCTGTATACGGATGGGGCCGCAAATCTGAAGGGCACCGAGTTGAGGATTGTTCTGGTTACCTCATCGAGGACGACAATCAAGCAATCAATTAAATGTGTGTCTTTGACTAATAATGAGGCCGAGTATGAGGCTGCAATTGCAGGTTTGGATTTAGCTCGAGGGCTCAGAGCTGAGAATGTAGAACTGAAAAATGACTCTCAGCTAGTCATTAATCACATCCTCGGGAAATATGAGGCTAAAGATAGTCGGATGCAGGAGTGTTTAAACAAAGTCAGGATATTATTGGCTCACTTAAGAGTTAAGACAATGGAAGGTCACACAGATTCCTCGAGAGATGAACATTGAAACGGATGCTCTAGCTAATTTGGGTTCTTCTCTGGGATGACAGAGGGGAGTCAAAATCCATAGTCCACCTCCTGCATTCCGTCCTGGACCCCAACTTGCATGAAGTAAACTCCACTAGTTTAACATGGGACTAGCGGAACGACATCGTTAATTAAATATAGCACCGGATCTTCCTAAAGACAGCAAAGTCATGTGATCCTTAAGGGTAAAAGTCATACAATATTGCATACATGAAGGAGAATTGTATCAAAGATCTTACCTTGGTACCCTAGATAAGTGTTTTGGACCAACAGAAGCTAAGTACATGATGAGAGAAATACATGAAGGTAGTTGAAAAAACCATTCTGGTATGGCTCACTGGTTACAAAGATAATAAGGGCTGGATATTATTGGTTCCGGATGGAGGAGGACGCCAAAGCTTTCATTCAAAAGTGAGACAAGTGTCAACGACACTCTCCCATGCTGTATCAGCTTGCCAAATTACTCCACTCGATGGTGGCCTCATAGCCATTCCTAAAATGGAGAATGGATATTGTGGGACCACTACCTAGAGTTGTGTGGAAGGTAAGGTTCTTGCTGGTCTTAACATATTATTTCTCGAAATTGATAGAGGCTAAAGCATAAAAAAAGATCCGAGAGAAGTAGGTGATAGATTTCATCTAGGCTCACATCATATGAAGGTTCAGGGTGCCAAAGGAGATAGCTTGTGATAATGGTAGCACTTCGTTTGAGCAAAGGTTACCAAGTTCTTGGAATAGTTGAAAATCAAGAGAATAACTTCTTTACCATATAATCCATGCAAAAACGGAAAATCAGAGTTGACCAACAAAACACTAATCTAGAACATCAAAAAAAAGTTGGAGAGCGCCAAGGGGAAATGGCAGGAGGAATTACCAAGAGTCTTATGGGCCTACAGAACTACGACTAAGACAAGAACAGAAGAAACTCTATTTTCCCTAGTGTACGGGGTTGAAACCCTAATACCTATAGATATCGGGGAGCGTAGCCTCCGATACACCCATACCATGAAGGAATCCAATAACGAAGCAATAGAAGTAGGGCTTGATTTATTGGAAGAACGCAGAGAGTTGGCCCTCATACGGATGGTGGCACAAAACAAAAGGTCGAAAGGTATTTCAACAGAAAACAAACTTAAGGCATTTTAAGATCGGAGATTACGTCTTTCGGAAGGTAATGCTCGTAACTCAGGATGCCCGTGCAAGCAAGTTAAGGGCTAACTGGAAGGGTCCATCCAAGGTAGTGGGGATCGCATGTAAGAGATCTTATCGGATCAAAGACGGATACGGAAATAAGGTACAAAATAGCTGGAATGTCATCCACTTGAAATGATTTTACCTCTAAAAGGGTAACATGTATGATCATATCTCTACATCATTTAACCTTGGTTAACTTGTTTTTCTCCCTAATAGGGACTGCCCCCGGAGGATCAAACTCCTTATCACCGGGAGGGGGGGAAACCGAAGATACGCATTGCACTCTTTTTCTTGACCAAGGTTTTGCCCTAAATGGGTTTTCCTGGCAAAGTTTTTAATGAGGCAATAATTCAAAAGTGTATCACATCCAGCAAGCATCGCACATGAACAAACCGAAAGATTATGACCAGAAACTAGCCTCATCGGGACCTCACATTCGAGTGTTGGGTGGAGAAGGATGAGTCCGTGCAAAAAAGTGAGGTTGTCAAACATAGAATCCTCTCAAAGACATGCTCATACTGACTAGGACTGCCGACAGTCAGTGCATATGCTCGATTTTCTCTTATCAACATCTTGTTAAGATTTTGTAAAAATCCCGAAAGGGCTTATGTATCCATATGATGAGTCATCCCTCAAAACTTCAAAGATGAAATAAGAATCTTCACTTATTCCTTGACTATTGTCAATAAGACATCTTTTAATTAAAAACGTCTAGGGCAAAATCGGACTTGAAAGTCATATGACCCCGCAAAACTGCTTCTAACATACAACACAACCTTAGATCATCCGAACATGCAGGTTTCATGAATCTTTGTACTATTAAATAAGGTCGAGACGTCCTCTTCATCAGCACCAAAATCAAAAGAATCTCATTTATTGCGAATTGGATGTTTAATTCCCAAAATCACAAAAAGTATTTCCGGAAGTGACATGCCCGGATTTGGTTAAGAATGATGACCTCAAACATAAAATGCAAAAAGAAACAAGCGTGCATAGGTCATCATATCTCAACTTAAACACCGAACACTCGAAGATGAACATAGTTCCGATAGATGGGTATAACGGTCACACCTTGACGATTAAGTGCTAAATAAAAATCCAACAGGTTATTTATAACCACAATTATTACAAAAACAAAGCGCATGTCAAAACGTAGAAACAAGAAATCAAGGTTGGGAAGAAACAGGCAGATACTATTAACCAATCGAAATAAAGGACATCATGAACGCTCAAATTATTATAAGGGCACACATGCCCTGAAGAGCCAACAAAAAAAGCGCAAAGGCTCCAACAAGACAAATCAAAAGGGCACGCAGACCCCAAATATCTAATTAAAAAATGGCACACTAGGCCGAAATAAAACATCTAAAAATGGCACACATGTTTGCAATAAATTAACATAGCTAAGAAAGGGGAAGCATCTTCATCACTCGAGGAGTCGGCAAAGGCGTTGGAAGAGAGAGCGTCTCATTATGGAGATCATCCATATCCATCTCATCCGCACCCAAGTACACCTCTGCATCTATCAAAGTTGAGGAAACGTTGATTCGTTGCTCATTCACCCTAGGATAACCTCATGGCGGGTATAAAGAATAAACATAATCACATATAAATGTGGCCTTATGCTGGTCAACCACCCAGCAAATCCTTAGGCGATGATTGCATCCATCCCCAGGCAGTATCACGATCTGCTTCCACCCAAGCTAGACTCTCATGCAGTAGTTGGTGAGTTATGGTTATGTGCCGAAAATGTCTTCCCTATCTTCCAATGCCTACTTGGCCTTCTCCTACTATAGAGTAAAAAGACCCTCAAGGCCTAAATATCTATGTTCTTTAATCGGATCATAGAGAGGTCGTCTCAGAGGAGCTGGTTTTTAACCGTTAGCTTCTCCACCTCGCGAGAGAAAGACAAAGACATGTTATTCACCAACTCAATGGTGGAGGAAGTGACAACATGACCCTATGAAAGAAGGAAATAAAACAAATAGTCTTAGTATGTTATCTCACTACGAAGAAACAACTATGGCAAGAAAAGGGAATTCGGCTTACTTGAAGGAACATATCGGCTAAATGGGACGGGAAGCCTCCAGGACAAGGTCAGGGAAATTAGCAGGGTGCAATGGAAATGAAGGGCCAGAGCCTGCATTATCAAGTAAAGCCTCACCACCGCCCATACCATCGGGTCGGTCCTCACTGCCCCTTGGGGAAACAGACACTAGAAGGTCCCCCAGACCCATATTGGCATCAGTAGAAGATACGCTCATGTCCTAGCATCAACAACCTCTCATTCATCATCATTGACGTTCACCACCCCTACATCAACTCCCTCAAGTAACTAGTGAATCAGTGACGCATTCTCAAGCGAAAGTCGATCCCATGGAGGAAGATGCACAAACATCACTTGGGGACCCACACTTCTTGCTATTCCTGGACTTAGTGGCCGCCTGGGAAATACGAGCAAGGGAATCCTCCCTAGAGGGAGCTCTCATATCAAAAGACCCTAAAATAGGAAGGCCTTACAAATGTATAATAAATTAAAAATCTTGTCAAAAATGGTATGGCTAGCAAAAAAGTGATATTGGGGAAAAGAGAAACTTACCATGACTTCTGCCCCTCCACCTGTCTATAGAGATATCTCTCCACGTCCTCTCGGTATTTTGGGTACATACAAAATGATAATTACCCAGCCATTGACATCGGGTAAGGGTTTCGGTTGAATCGAGGTTGCCAAAAAAACATGGATGAGAAAGTTAGAAGTATTGCTCGATAGTGAAAAAATGAGATAATGCAGAAAAAAATACAGGTGCTATTCCATTGCTCAAGAAACCGACCAAGAATGACATTGTGGAGGCGGCTAGTACGTATCATTATAAAACGATCATACCACCCCCAATCGTAATCGTCTTTAACACTGGTGATGAGGCCCCAAGAGCCTCAAATAGCTAAATTAATCATCCTCCCCCCATAGAACACATGAGGGGAGTAAAGATGAATAAAGTGATCCAAGGTAAAATGAAGCCCTGGAAGTTCCGCTAAAAATTGTAGGCCACAAACAAATCTCTATTTGGGGGGGGGGGGGGGCAAGCGCCCAAAATAACGGCGTAACAACGACATAAGGCCTCTATCACTTCGTGAATGATGAGGTCAAAACTGATGATAAAAGGGTAAGTATAAATCATCGACATTGCCGAGACATGCCAAGAAATACTGACATTAGCATAAGGGGGCAACACCTCAATCTCAGGTCCCCATTTGCAATCAATGCGAACTAGATGGATTATAAACTCGTCAATTAGAGAGGTTATACCCTCAACAGACTCGTACCGATGACTGGCATGAAAGTCCCTATCATAATTGGAGTTAATCGGAATGATATCGGTGGTCGTAGAGCTCAGGTCTATCCTTTGAGTTGCAGATGAGGTTTTGGCCCGACGGCGAGAGGAGACCGCGGAGGTACTACCCAATTCTTCCCTAATATGGGCAATGGGAAGTTCATTGGATAAGGAAAAGTCAAATAAGATAAAACAAGACATTGTTGGAAGGTTGTTAGAGCAGAAAGAGAATTGGGTGTACATAAGAAGAAGGTTGAGAGCAAATGTGAGGAAAGAAGGTGGGGGTTACTCTCTTAAATATCCAAAAGAAGTAATCATTAGCCTCGAAAAGTGAAGCGGCGTGCATGATTAGAAAATGTCAATCATTGTCTATGAAGAGGCACCGCCGAATGGGCCAAGGGATGTATTAAATGTTGTCCCATCAAAACATCTAATCGTGGGAAGAGTGGAGATGTTTTGGTTGAGTTGCTGTGTAAGGTTCAAAAAAGAGCTGACTCTTCCACTTCCGGGGATCATAGAATGAAAGGCCCGAGAAGTGGGTCTATTTGTATTGGGTGTAAAGTAAACCCGGGGTATCGACATACTTAGAGGCTTAGAGGATCCGGGAAAGCGCTACAGTTGTTCACCACTCCCACCAACACATGTCACATTCGTCAGTATCGATCAGAGTGCCGCGATGCGCATGGACGTTGGACGTTAGTAGGATCACATCATCTCTGCTTTAGGGCTAAAAAGTCTAACATTGGCTTATGTATGTAAAGCTTATGAAGGAAGAAACATCATTTTGCTAACTTTGTAACCCTAACATTAATGTTTTCTCCAAAATAGTATTATTTCTCAGTCAAAGAAATATACACTGAGATCCATTGTCTATTCACTTATATTTTTACTTGAATCATAACATTATTCATTATTTTGTCTTATTTATCAGTCATATGTATTTAGTTTTTACCGCTTTAACCGAACTCATTAAGGAGTTTCCCAAATCGGATATGAGAAATTAGAAGGAGAAGAGAACTTGAGAATCAATTTCTTGATTATTCCCTCAAGCAAATGGGATTACATAGTTGTTACAGGGAATGTAAATAAGGATATTACACAATCTGATTTGGGAAATATTCCCATATCTATCTAATTATACCATATATCTTCTCATATCTTCCCATATCTATCTAATTATACCATATATATATATATATAATTATATCATATTTAACACTCCCCCTCAAGCTGGAGTGTATAAGTCATATGCTCCTAGTTTGCCATAAATATAGTTAATTCTGGATCCTCTGAGTGATTTTGTGAAAATATATGCCAGTTGATCTTTTGAGTTGACAAAACTCGTGACAATGTATCCAGGACTCAATCTTCTCTCAAATGAAGTAACAATCTATCTCAATATGTTTCATTCTTTCATGAAACACAGTATTAGAAGCGATATGCAGTGCAACTTGGTTATCACAAATCAATTTCATCGGTTCAACTCCTTCCATATTCAATTCTTGGAGAAGTTGCCTCAACCATATAAGCTCACACGTAGCCAATGACATAGCTCGATACTTCGCCTCTGCGCTTGATCTAGCCATGACATCTTTCTTTTTACTTTACCAGGATATTAGATTGCCTCATATTAGAACACAATAACCTAAAGTGGACCGCCTATCAGAAGAAGATCTTGCCCAATTTGCATCAGAATAGCCAACAATGTGAGAGTGTCCCATCTCTTCATACAATAAACCTTGTCCTGGAGAGCTTTTGATATATCGTAGAAGGCGAATTACTGCATTCCAATGACTATCACAAGGTGATTGCAGAAACTGGCTAACTACACTAATAACAAATGAGAGGCCTGGTCGTGTGATCGTAAGGTAGTTGAGTTTTCAACTAGTCTATGATATCTGCTAGGATCTTTTAGAGAATCCTCTATGTCTTAGAATAATCTTAGTATTTGGATCCATGGGAGTGTCCACATATTTGAAGTCCAACATATGAACATCTTCCTAAGGCATATTTCCTTTGTGTAATAGCAATATCATTTCCAGACTGTGCCACTTTAATGCCTAGAAAGTATTTCAGCTTGCCTAAATCCTTAGTCTGAAAGTGACTTGAAAGGTATTTTTTGAGTTGAGCAATACCTTCATGATCATCGCATGTGATAACAATATCATCAACATAATCAATTAAAAAGATATGTTTGCCACATGAGATGAATGTCTATAGAATACGGAGTGATCATCTTCTATTCGGATCATTCCAAATTGTTGGACAACAACTCAAAAATGACCAAATCATGCTCTAGGAGATTGCTTGAGACCATAAAGAGATCGATGAAGTCTACAGACTAGTCCAGACTCCCCCTAAGTAACAAACCCTGGTGGTTGCTCCATATAAACTTCTTCAGCAAGTTCTCTATGAAGGAATGCATTTTTGATGTCCAGTTGAAAAAGGGGCCAATGATTTATTGATGCCATAGGAATGAGAAGACGGACAGGAGACATCTTCGCAACTGGTGAGAAAGTATCTTCATAGTCAATGCCATAAATATGAGTGTATCCCTTAGCAACTAGTCTCACTTTAAGACGATCAATAGCTCCATTCGAACCTACCTCTACTGTGAATACCCAATGACAACCAACAATTATTTTGCCTTTAGGTAAAGGAACAAGCTCCCAAGTACCATTATCATGCAAAGAAGTCATCTCCTTAATCATAGTTCGATGCCAACTTGGATGAACCAGGGCTTCTGCCACAATCTTGGGAACTTTGACAGTGGATAAGCTAGTAATGAAGGCATAATATGAAGGTGACAGACGATGATAACTTAAATAAGTATAAATATGAGTTTGATTGGCAGTAACTCTATTACCTTTGCGAAGAGCAATGGAAGATCATCTGATGAGCGCTCAACCGAAGCGAGACATTGTTGGAGCAGGTAATGAGTCACTAGGAGTGCTTTGTGTACCTATATCAGTGTTATAAATACTAAATGGATTAGCAGGCTCAGAAGGAGGTTGAGGTCATCGAGAATAGACCTTACGAGACGGAGGTGGAGCTAGGGGTGGAATAATTAAAATTGGAAGGACTATTGTTATGGCTTTCTCATTTTCCGTATTAAGTAAAAAATACTGAGAAAGTCTCAAAAAGGGTAACATATGTGGAGATCAAGTACTTATTGGTAGAGGGATCAAATCATTTGTAACCTTTTTGTAGACGAGAATACCTAAGAAAGATACATTTAAAAGCCTTGTGATGAAATTTGTCTTTTCCAGGATTAAGGTTATGAACAAAACAGGTGCAACCAAATACACGTGGAGGAAGGGGGAACAAATTATGGTTCGGATAGAGGACTGAATGTGGACTCTTGTACTGCAAAACAGATGAAGGCATACGATTGATTAAATAACAAGCGTAGTAATAACGGCGTCACCCCAAAAACGTAAAGGGACATGATAGTGAATGAGCAATGTCCGAGTTGTTTCAATTAGATGTCTGTTCTTTCGCTCAGCAACTCCATTTTGTTGAGGAGTATGTGCACAAGAAGACATGTGCAATATGCCTTGGGATGACATAAAAAGAGAGAGAGAAAAGTAGATAAATATTCTCGAGCATTATCATTGATTAACTTCTTAATGGAAATACCAAATTTATTGTGAATTTCAGCTCAAAATTTCTGAAAGATAGAGAATAATTCAGATCTATTTTTCATTAAAAATAACCATGTGCAATGAGAATAGTCATCAATAAAAGTCACTAAATAATGAAAGCCTAAGGAAGAATTGACACAACTTGGACCCCATATATCCGAATGAACAATTTCAAACATAAACGTGGACTTATTATTGACGCGCTTTGGAAAAGAGGAACGAGTTTGCTTCACAAGATGACACGATTCACATTATAACATAGATAAACTAGATAAATTAGGAACTATCTTTTGCAGTTTCAAGAGACTCGAATGACCCAGTTGACTATGGAGCAATTTAGATGAAGCATCGGAAGTGAAAGCAATATGTGGTGTTGGGATGGATAGCTGGCACAATCACTGAGACTCATGGCCTTTTCTAATCATTTGTCATGTACTTCAATCCTGCACAAGAACAGAATCATCAAGGAAGGTTACAACATAGTTTATGTTTTTTTGTTAATTTGCTAATGGAAATAAGATTATATGGACATTCAAGTACAAGTAGGACTAATTTTAATGGTATGGAAGGCAGAAGGTGAGTTATACGTATCCCTTTTACAATAGTTTTTGATCTATTAGTCGAAGTAACATTATAGAGGGTAGAAGGGGTAGTAAGAGTAGAGCGAGTATTTTTGTTACCAGAAATATGGTCTGAAGCTCCAGAATCAAGAATTCATTATTCCTAAGATGAAGACTATGCGACATCAGCAAATGAGTTACCAGGTTGCACTATGCAAGCAGCTGATGAAGTTGATGATTATTGCCTAAATGCTTGGTACTAAATGTAGTCATTATAGTCTGCTCCAGTTAAAGTGATAGATTGAGATAATCCATACCTGACATCAAGTGTGGGCAGAATACCATCTCCTTGATGAGCCATATTTATTGCATGTCAAGGGTGATCATTATTGCGTAAAGGCTTACCATGAATGAGTCGACATTCTTCTCTTACATGTCCTCCCTTATTACAATGAGTTCAATGTAAGAGAAGAAGCCAACACTCCTCTTTTCCATGCCCTCCCTTATTATAATGAGTGCAATGTTTATTGTTTCTCCATTTTCCTTTTCTGTATCCACCTTGAAAATTATTAGTTTGGGCGACCATGCTAGATGTATCATAGGGATTTACCTCTGGTGGTGCAGATGTGACGCATAGTAATCTGGAAAATACTTCTTCTAAGGAAGGAACAGATTGTCTAGAAAGAATTTGATCACGAACTAAGGTAAGATCTGCTCGCAACTCAATCAAATCCAAAACCATAAAGAAAATATCTCTTTGTTTCTCTTGATCATCCAATTTGTTCGTAAAAGGCATAAGAGAATCAAATTTATCCTTCAAGGATTCTACCTGACCCAAATAACTGGTCATGTCTTGTTGACTCTGCTGAAGATGAACAATATCTGACACAACTTTGTAAGTGAGTTGTATGTCATTTGTGTACAAAGTTTTGGCCTTGTTCCAAACTCTAAAACACGTCTTACATGATTGAAATATATTGAGTAGTTTTGGATCAAGTGAATTCCATAAAATACTACATAATTGTGCATCTATTTTCAACCAAGTTGGTCTATTAGATGATTCGATGTCGGTGCTATTTTTGGTCAAGTGATCTTCATATCCTCTACCTATAAGCCACAATTCTACAGAAGCTGCCTAAGAGTTATAATTCTCACTACCATCCAATTTTATTGTAGTAATTGTAGAAAAAGTTGCCTTTGCAACAATTTGATTTTCAATTTCTGTTTTATCACCCATTTTTTATGAGGAAAGAATAGAGAAATTAGAAGCAAAAAGAGAAATAAAGGGATTAAAAGATCTGAGCAAAAATAGAGAAGCACAAATAGATAAATAGATATCATAGATCAGAGGAATAAAAGTATGGTGGAAATCGTACCAACAATTTGCCGAAAAGTATACTCTCGCTGAAAAAATATTATGGAACTGTCTGAAAATTATCGGACCAGATTTGTGAGCCTATATTTGCCCCTTTTATGTGATTCTGCTTAGGAGAATCTGCTTTCTTGATCAGAAAAGAATATGTTTCTGAGAAATAGAAAGAGAAAAAAATGATTATACAAATGAGGCTCTGATACCATGAGAAATTAGAAGCAGAAGAGAAGAGAACTTGAAAATCAATTGCTTGATTATTCCCTCAAGCAAATTGGATTAAATAGTTGTTACATAAAATGTAAATAAGGATATTACACAATCTGATTTGGAAAATATTCTCATATCTATCTAATTATGCCATATATCTTCTCATATCTATCTAATTATACTATATATATTGTTATATCTACACTACCTAATTATATCATATTTAACATGATACAACTCACTTTTCTTCAAACCCTATAAAATAAATTTCTAATTGATTTTCTTGTTAGAATCATTTTCACCGAAAACATTTTTCAAGTCGTAAATGTGGATGTCGAAGTGTACGATAATCTCATCTAAATGTTTAAAACATATATTTGTTAAAATATGTAACTATTGTTGACATCCAATTTTATCCTTCTTATACCCTACTTATTTTACTAAGCCGCTATTTCACTTTAGAAAATCTATAATCATGTTTTCATATTTCTACATAAATTAAAAGTCATTTACTCATTTTTACCTATGATTTTACATAGCCTTTATCATTCATTTCATATTTAATCAGCTCAAAATAACGTTTTCTATATCATTAATATTTTAATTTTGTATTCTATTGTTACATCCTTTGTGACTAAATTCATTATATTATATTACTATTTATTATGATATTTTAAATTAAATAACTATTTAATTTTAATCACCTAATCTAATTTAATGACCTAGTAAATACCCAAATTAAGATTTCTAAACCCTCATTTTTCAATTACTTTTTTCGCTGCTCACGTCCTCTCGCACTCTCATTTTCTGGCGATTGCGCCGCCAACACGAGATTTTTTTCCTTTATGTCATCCACTTCTCCAATCTGGAAAAACGTAGCAAAATCAAGAAAAAGGATGAGATTTTGACGTGGTTTATGATTTTGGAATCAATGCAATTTTAGATGGCCGACATGTGTATTTACATTTTTGAGTTTATTCGCTATATAATTACTACTTTTAATACGAAAAAATATATTAATTTTTTACTTTATCAATTTATACTATTTGTTCAGTCACCTACAATTCAATTCAATACTTATCACATATATGTTAAACATTACACTCATAAATAAACAAAAGTTAATTGAAAAAGAAACTTAAACACAATATTTAAAAACTATACTACTAGTTAAGTAAACTACCCCACCCGTCTCAAATTATTTATCGTGGTTACTAAAAATAGTTGTCTCAAATTATTTATTATTTTAGAAGTTCAAGACACAGTTAATTATTTTTCGCCATTTTATCTCTAGTAGAATTTTGTCATTAATGGAGATGGACACATAAATAGACTAAATATTTAGTAATTGAGAGAAATTATAATTTAGATATAAATAATGATAAAGTAGTCAATACCTTTTCTAATTAATAATTCTTAAGAGGCATGTAAAATTAAAAAAAATGACAAATAAGTTGAGACGGAGGGAGTAATTAATTAGTACTCTCAATTTCATATTACTTGTATACTTTCTCTTTTTACACATCCTTTAAAAAATCATAAATAAAAGGTATATTTTTTATCATCTTACCTTTATTTCTTTCCAATAAATTACATTCTAATCAATATTAATTATTTTTCAGAATGTTTAATACTAAGGGTAAGATGAGAAAACATGTGCCCTTGTGTGTGGCCATGGCCAAGGGCAAAGGAAGAGAAAGAGGAAGAGGAAGAGTAAGAGGAAGAGGAGGACCTTGCAAAGAACCCCTTACGGCATTTAGGAGTTCTGTACATAGTCATGCTTCAGCTAGTAGGAAATTACAAGGTAAATCGAAGAATCGAGCGGAAACAACCCCTATTCCACCAATGGAGCAGTGTCGACCATGGAAATTAGGGGTTCGAGCAACCAATTCATGCAACCTAAGAAAATAGTGAAATCAGGGAGCTTCTCTAGTGTGGTGAGAACCTTGATTCGGTAGAGTAACCAAGCTGTCATAACCCGTATTTTCATACATTAAAATTGTGTTGTAAGTCTGTCGACGCAAGTTTGGGAATGAGATTATCTTTGAGGTTGTAAGAGTTTAAGCATGTTCATCCGAAGGCTATAAATGTCTATGATCATGATTGGTAAGTATTAGAAGGTTTAGAGATTAAACGAATCGAAAAGTATAAGTTTCATCAATGTGATATCCGTACCTTTGGGCTATGGTTTGAACCGCTCGACACATGAAAGTAGACCCGAACCCCGGAGAATTTTGATTATATTTACGTATGTAAATAAAGAGTTCATTGTATAAAAGAATGAAGTCCCAAAATAATTTGAGATTCTAAAGTACAACAACGGTGAATGGAAATAATATTATGTGTATGTCAAAAGATGTTACGGACTAGTGTCATATCACATGATCATGATAATGAATATATGAAGTGTGTTAAAAGTGATTTAGTATTTAAGTGATCTGAGGACAAAAAAATAATTATTTGATTATTAATTAATTATTGAGATTTAGTGGAAGGACATAGAATTATTTATTGGACAAATCTAGTTAAGTGGGAGACAAAATGATTTAGTTAGTTAGCAAGGGATAAGTTTTAGTATACCTTTCTACGTGGGTAGCCATGGAAGATGAATATTTAGTGACTATGCATTAATGTGGAGGTGGTATCTTAGCACAAATCAACTATTTAAAGAATGTGCTTAGAATGTGGACCCCATTGTCCACTAAGTGGGAAAATACATATCCTCTTTTTGTTATTCAATTATAAGTACATTGGGTATTGTCTATCAAAATTGATTATAGTGAATTTGTTTACAAGTACACTTGAGGCGGCAGAATGTTATGGTAAAGCTATTTCTTAAACTTGATAGTTCCTTAAATGAAGAAGCCAACAACTAACTAGGAGGAACCCTATTTAACAATCTTGTAATTCATTTCAACGTAATTTGTAGCTAAATTCCACCTCCCACCCTCCTTCAGATTCACGGACCCTTATCTTTCTGTCTTTTGTTATTGTAGTATTTCTTCGATTCCTATAAGTTCCAGCAAGAGTGGGCTAGTTCGCTTTGTGGTTGAGATTAACGTGTAGAGGAAGCTGGTCGGTATCGTTATTAGAGGTTCAACACTAAAGGTATGTGAGACTATCCTTTCTTCTTTTTGCATGATCCAAGTAACGAAACGTAAACGTGATGTTATCCCATAAATGATTCTACTCTTATTAGTTAAGGATGTCCATGTTATTCATTCCTATGAAATTTATTTTAAATCATGTCTGAATATGTTCCTAAGTTCTATTAAAGCATATGAGAAAGATGTTAATATCCATAACATAATCGGAGGTTAAACGAGTAATGGCATTATATATGCATATGCAGTACCTATAAGAGCATGAGTATGTTGTTTTATTTACCACCGGGCTACGATCAATCGGACAGTCACCACCAGTTGGGTAGTTATGTATCATTAATTACCACTTGTTGGACAGACACGTTATTTACCATCGGACTACGATCGGTCGGGCAGTTATCACTAATTGAGAAGTTATGTATCGTTATTTACCACTGGTATGGCAAATACGTTATTTACCATCGGGCTATGATCGGTCGGCGGGCAGTTATTGGGCAGTTGTATATCGTTAGCCATCACCGATTGGGCAGGCGCATTATTTACCACCGAGCTATGGCCGGTTGGGCAGTTACCACTGATCAGTTGGGCAGACGAACAAATAGACTTACAACATTAATATAGCGGCATGGAACAAGGTTGTAATATAAGAACGTCCACAATGTATGTTGTGGCCCTCAGGGGTATTTCAGAGGTTCCGATTGAATCGTATCCTTTTCTTTTATGATTATGTAATATTATATTTTATTTATGTCTTACATATTCAGTACATTAATCGTACCGATGTCCTTTTTCCTAGGGACGCTGTGTTTCATGTCACGCAGGTTCAGATAGGTGAGTAGAGGACCCGTCTTTGTATATCGCGTTCAAATATCAGCTTTTGTTGGTGAGCTCCATTTCCTCCTGGAGTATCGCCGAGTCAGGGTGGTGTTTATATCCTTTTGGTATGTTGGAGGCCCTGTCCTAACTTATGTAGTATGCTGACATTCTTTTAGAGGCTTTGTAGATATATTTTGTGTTGTACAATTTGTTCAGTACGGCTGTGTAGGCCTGGATGTTGGTTAGAGATTTTGTTGGCCTTGTCGGCCTTAGTATGTATATATGCATAGGTTAGATTCTTCTGTTTGCAGGATATTATGCCATGTTGCTTTATTGTTATCGTTGTGAGGTTTTGTCAGTCCAGACGGTTATACGTTCGCGTGATGATACTCAGGTGATACACTCGAACCGTTCAGGTGTCGGGTACGGCCACACACCCCCTAGGTTGGGGTGTGAAAAACTTGGTATCAGAGCAAGTCGTGTCCTTGAGAGTCTACAAAGTCGTGTCTAGTAGAGTCTTGCTTATGGGTGTGTTGTGCACCACACTTATAAACATGAGGTTATAAGGCATTTAGGTTTGGTTACCCAATATTTCAGATCGTGCAATAGAGCTGAGTCGTAATAACTTGACTTCGATTCATACTTGTGATAAGTCAATATGAAATTTCTACTAGATTATGTATGCACCAAGAGTACAAGTATTGAATTGGAGCCTTATGGTATGGATGTTAATCCTACCTATGCGGGAGGATAGTTATGAAAGTATTGGAGGATAAGATATGAGGCTCAGACGTAAAAAAGGTAGCGGTAAAAGAGGTATGAGATACCCAAGTACAGAATATTGTAAATAGTCCAGAATTCAGGTAGAGGGCCAAAAGTGCCATGATTCGATATTCAGAAATGATAGTGGTAATGTTAATAGCATACTTTCCATCTTATTGTTTTCAGGTATAATGAGATTTAGTTACGAGAGTAAGGATAAGTTAAAAGCGGTGTGATGTCTCACCTAAGTTCTAGAATAATATAAGAAAGTCCATGATTCTAGCAAGTTAAGTAGAAGGTTACGAATAGTTATAAACAGATAAGTGTAAGTCATAAGCCAAAATGTGGTAGTAAGACAACATTTGTAGATTGATAGAAGTAAGAGTAAGATAAAGTGAGTGAGGAAGTGACAAGGATAGGTAGACCTTGGGATTAAGCCCATTAAAACACGTGAGTTAACGATTTTCGTAAGTTATAGATAAGTCAGCATAGCCTGAATGAAATCAGAAGAGTTTAAGATTAGAAGAACTTAAAGAGGTGCAACGCCGCCTTGATAGTAGAATAAGTAAGTAAAATGATAAATGATAAAAGGATAACATTTAAGAATATAGTCTATTAATTAAGTAACGATTCACTCAAAAAGGATTTCAAGTATTAAATGGGATTAGAATACCTCCCATAATATGAATCATGTTGATATATTATAGAATACTATTATTGAGATATTGTATTCTCCCTAAGGTGAATCACACAAATAGATTCAGATGTTCACCGACGAGTCATGAGAGTAGTATAGTACGCGAGTAAGCCCAACATTCGAGGACGAATGTTCCTATGGGGGATGATGTCATATCCCGTATTTTCATATATTAAAGTTGTGTTGTAAATATGTCAACGTAAGTTCGGGAGTGAGATTATCTTTGGGGTTGTAAGAGTTTAAGCATGTTCATCCGAATGCTATAAATGTTTATGATCATGCAGTAAGTATTAGAAGGTTTAGAGATTAAACGAATCGAAAAGTATAAGTTTCATCAACGTGATACCCATACCTTTTGTCTACGGTTTGAAGCGCTCTACACATGTAAGTAGACCCGAACCCCGGAGAATTTTGGTCATATTCACGTATGGAAATAAGGAACTCAGTGTATAAAATAATGAAGTCCCGAAATAATTTGAGATTCTAAAGTACAACAACGGTGAATGGAAATAATATTATGTGTATGCCAAAAGATGCTACGGACTAGTGTCATATCACATGTCCATGATAATGAATATATGAAGTGTGTTAAAAAGTGATTTAATATTTAAGTGATTTGAGAATAAAAAAATAATTATTTGGCAATTAGTTAATTGTTGAAATTTAGTGGAGGGACATGGAATTATTTATTGGACAAATCTAATTAAGTGGGAGTTAAAATGATTTAGTTAGTTAGCAAGGGATAAGTTTTAGTATACTTTTTCCACGTGGGTAGTCATGGAAGATGAATATTTAGTGACTATGCATTAATGTGGAGGTGGCATCTTAGCACAAATAACTATTTAAAGAATGTTCTTAGAATGTGGACCCCATTGCCACTAAGTGGGAAATACATATCCTCTTTTGGTTATTCAATTATAAGTACATTTGGTCTTATCTAGCAAAATTGATTATAGTGAATTTGTGTACAAGTACACTTGAGGCGACAGAATGTTATGGTAAAGCTATTTCTAAAACTTGATAGTTCCTTAAATGAAAAAGCCAGCAACTAACTAGGAGGAACCCTATTTAACAATCTTGTAATTCATTTCAATGTAATTTGTAGCTAAATTCCACCTCCGACCCTCCTTCGGATTCACGGGCCCTTATTTTTCTCTCTTTCGTTGTTGTAGTAATTCTTCGATTCCTATAGTTCAAGCAAAGAGTGAGGTGGTTTGCTTTGTGATTGAGATCAACGTGTAGAGGAAGTTGGTCGATATCGTTATTAGAGGTTCGACACTAAATGTATGTGAGGCTATCCTTTCTTCTTTTGGCATGATCCAAAGTAACGAAACGTAAACGTAATGTTATTCCATAAATGGTTCTACTTTTATTAGTTAAGGATGTCCATGTTATTCATTCCTATAAAATTTATTTTAAATCATGTCTAAATATGTTCCTAAGTCCCTATTAAATCATATGGGAAAGATGTTAATATTCATAACGTAATCGGAGGGTGAACGACTATAGGTCACTCCGAAAGATGTTCTAATGATCCTAAAAGGCTTTTCGTGCATTGTTGTACATAGGTAAACGAGTAATGGCATTATATATGCATATGCAGTACCTATAAGAGCATGATTCTGTAGTTCTATTTACCACCGGACTACGATCGGTCGGGCAGTTACCACCAGTTGGGCAGTTATGTATCGTTATTTACCCCTAGTTGGGTAGACACGTTATTTACCACTGGGCTACGACCGGTCGGACAGTTACCACGAATTGGGCAGTTATATATCGTTATTTATCACAGATGGGGCAGACACGTTATTTACCATCGGGCTATGATCGGTCGGGCAGTTACCATCGGTTGGATAATTATATATAATTATTTACCATCAGTTGGACATGCGCATTATTTACCACCGATCAGTTGGGTAGATGAACAGATAGACCTACATCGTTAATATAGCGGCATAGAACAAGGTTGTAATATAAGAATGTTCAATATGTATGTTGTGGCCGTCAGGGGTATTTCAGAGGTTCAGGTTGACTCATATCCTTTTCTTTTATGATTATGTAATATTATGTTTTATTTTCGCCTTACATATTCAGTACATTATTCATAATGATGTCCCTTTGCCTGGGGATGATGTGTTTAATGCCACACATGTTTAGATAGGCGAGGAGAGGACCCGCCTTTGTATATCGTGTTCAGATATCAGTTTTTGTTGGTGACCTCCCTTTCCTCCTGGAGTATCGCCGAGTCAGGGTGGTGTTTATATCCTTTTGATACTTTAGGTATGTCGGAGGCCCTGTCCTGACTTATATATTATGCCGACGTTCTCTTAGAGGCTTTGTAGACATGTCATGTGTTGTACAGTTTGTTCAGTACGGTTGTGTAGGCTTGGATGTTCGTTATAGATTTTGTTGGCCTTGTCGTCCTTAGTGTGTATATATGCATAGGTTGTATTATTCTATTTGCAGGATATGATGTCGTGTTGTTTTATAGTTATCATTCTGAGGCCTTATCGGCCCAGACGGTTATACGTTCACGTGATGATACTCAGGTGGTACGCTCGGACCGTTCAGGTGCCGGGTGCCCCCCAAGGTTGGGGTGTGACACAAATAGTGAAACCTAGTAACACCATTGTGTCGACGATACCAGTTACCGGACATGGAGAGGAGCAGATACAAGATCTAGATCCAGGAGTCGTAGATGATGGAGTAGTAGATGATGGTGCTGAGAAACCGACTAGAACCTGGACTAATCTCTTTTCTGGTAATCGATGTGCTGACAATGGTATGGTTCTTTCTTATATTCCTTCTATGATTATTGATGAAACAATGAAAGTTCGACTGTAACAAGCGGAGGTTGATAAGGAAATTGAGATATGGAGTAAGGCATTGATTGTGTATGTGCTAGGGGAAATCCCAGGGTATAATTATATGAGGCGATTTGTAGCTCAAACATGGGCAGATGTAGCTGAACCTGATATATATCTACATGAAGAGGGCTACTAAATTGTGAAATTTCAATGTAAAACTAATATGAATAACGTATTATATGCTAGACCTTACTCTATCAACAATCGACCACTGATACTAAACCTTGAACCCCTAATTTTGAGTTGGATGCTGAATTCCTAGCTGAAATTCCCCTTTGGGTGAAATTCCCTATAAGCTGTTAGAGTTGTAATTCATTGAGCAGAATAGCAAGTGATATAGGTACACCTCTTTATGTTGATGAATGCACCACCAAAAGGACTAGAATATCATTTGCTCGTATGTTGATTCAACCTAATGTTACCAAGCCTCTCCCTGGTGAGAGTGTTTTTATTACTCCTGATGGAAGGGAATTTGAGCAGACCATAGAATATGATTGAAAGCCGGGATTCTGTGAGAAATGTCAAAAGATTGGGCATATCTAAAAGGATCAAATAGAAGAGGACAGACAACAGTTTGTGCAACCAAGAAGAATGAGGAGAGCTAGAGCTCCTCCAAGAAACCAATAAGGTGTCCCACCACGAGCTCCTATGCAAAACAGATTTGAACAGATCTAGAAATCAAAGGATGGTACTAGCAAGGAGGTGGAAAATTCTAATGAACTAGGGCAGACCCATCCTATACCACCTAAAACTGCAAAGAAGTAACTCTTTGCGTTTTTGTATTTTATTACCTTTAAAAATAAAGTTGATAGCAAATTGTACTTTATCAAGAATGTTTTTAAAATGTTTTAGGCCATCCTTTACAACTAAATTATAAATATGACATGCACATCTAACATAAAAAATATGGAGAAATAGTCAATCGAGTTTTAAATTTTTTTACAGCATAATCATTAAAAGTAGCATTATCTAATGTAATAGTCATAGTTTTATCAGTAATTTCACAATATTCACTAATTTCATGAATATTTTTTGAAATAAAAACTTCAGTGTGCCTTTCATCAATATATCTATATGCTAATATACATTTTTGCATAGACCAATTGTGATCTATCCAATGACATGTAACCGTTAAATAATCATTATCATTAGTACTACGGCCTATGTCAGAAGTGATAGTCACTTTGCAATTAAAATGATACAATGCATAACGTAAATATTATTGATATTCATGCGCAAATTTAAAAACATCTCTTCTAATAGTTGATCCAGGAAAACCGTTAAAAGTAGGATTATATGTTTCTCGAATGTAATGAATAAAATCAAGAGAGGAAGGAAATGAAAAAGACAAACCCTCCACAACAACTAATTTTGCTAAATTTTCCTGATATTTGTGTTTATCATATTTCGGACCTATAACTCCCCTGTCATCGGGTTAATTCGACCCTGTACTTGGTCGGAGACACTATGTGAACCTTGTCCCGACTCAGAAGGCATTTGCACACCCGCTTTGTAAGCCAAGTATTAGTTATACCTTGCTTTGTGAGAGTTTTCTGCATGTCTCATTAAACCTCTTGTCCCACCTTGACCTTTTCCAGTTTTAAATTTATAATCCTCGCAACAAATTTTACAAATAGCTAGTTGATTAGGAATGTCCCTTTCAAAAAAATCACATGCATGTGATTTTAATTTTCGTTATTTTTTTCCTCTTCTCATACTAGGGGAATAAGAGGGATTCCAGTTTCAGTTTCAACCTGAGACTCAGTCTGATCCTGAGGTGGAGGAACACTAGTGGGTGTGTTATCTAAATTATCTTCTAATTCATTTTCTAAATTAAAGTCTGGTTCAGATGCAGAATATACCTCATGATTTAATGGTATATTAATATTAACATTAAAAAAGATCAGTTTCATCTACATGAGTGAAATCGTCGTAATTAGGATTACTAGAAGATGCACCCTTACTCCTGTTATCCCTAATAACTCTTCCAGAAAAACGTACACCTCGTTCCATTATAATTATGTAAATAATTAATTAAAGTTAATGAAATTAAGTATGATAATTAAAATTAAGTAACATTAATAATTTAAATAAAAGAAGGAACGAAGGTACCAAACGCCGACGTAACGTCGACGTAACATTGACGTGTAATCGAGGTTGAAAATTGAAACTTTGCTCGATGATCCTCAAGCTAGTTGTCAACTTCACTCCCATTTTTTGAACTTTAATAGAAATTAGCAAATGAAATATAATATTTAGTGTGCAATTTAGACTTGTAGAGAGAGAGAGAGAGAGAGAGAGAGAGAGAGAGAGAGATTGTAGAAAGATTTGTGAGAAAAATGAAGTATTTATAGTTGAGAAATAGAGTTAATGTGTAAATATACTAACTTAGGGGTTGAAAATAAATATTAAGGGGGTAGGGGGTTTATTGGGTATGGGTGGGGGGGGGGCAAAATGGTCGTTATTAGCCGTTGCCAACAACTAAAATTGAAAGTGGTCATTTGTGAAACAGTTAGTTTCTGCAAAAGGGGTGGGACGGGTCGGGACGGGTCGGGATGGGGCGGGATGGGGCGGGATCGGGACGGGCGGGATGAGCCCTAGTCCCGTCCAGAGCTCAAACCCCGCTATCGATATTTTTTATCCCATATTTTAAAAGGGGGTCGGGGCGGGTACCGGGATCGGGCCGTCCCGGCCCACTGACAGCCTTAATAAAAATCTAAGTTAGTTACAAAAAAAGGAGTAAGATGAGAAACATTTAATTAATTCTATCTTGATTTTGTAACTTAACAAGTAATTTGGGACATATATTTTTAATAATATGAGACGGATGGAGTACATTTAGAATATTATTCTTCATTAATACATAAAGATAATGAACATATAAATATATGAGATGTCTATAAGACATAAATAATAAAAAAATATTTTTAAAAATTTAAAATTTTAGTATTAAATTAAACAGCTAAGCCAATAAACTCAAAATAAATTCTAACCTCTAAAATATACAAAGAAACGAGTCATTCATGTAAAGCTGCACTGAGCATTACAGGAGCAAGAAGCACTGGAGCGGATCTAAAACAGTATATGAGAATATGGTAATGCCCCTTTATTATTTTATGATTTTTTTTCTTGGATATTTCGTCCAGATTTGCGCTAATTTCCTCTCTCCCTTTTCCTTTAGGTTTGAATCTATATATCTGTGACCATATTTGATTTCAAAAGATCACTTTTTTTGCATATTTTTTTTTTGTTTTATTTCCCAAATTTGAACCCTAATTTGGTCTTTTGCAATTTATGATTTTTTTTCTCAAGAAACCTTATTGATTTTCAAATCTCTTTTAGAATGGTAATTAATTTGTCTGCTGGAACCTAATTTAACCCCTAGTACACTTTGTTTGGATGGTTGTTACATATTGTTTCATACAATATCTTATTATATTATATTTGTGTTGTGTTGTATCATATCGTACTGTAAATACAATGTTCGGATAGATTATATTGTTCCCGTTGTTACAGAATGTCTCACATCAGCAATTTGAAGGATAAACCTACAAGAAAAGTTGGGTATGGGTTAAAGCTCCTATAAAAAGGGAGGATAAAGGATAAAATAAGATTAGTAGATAATAAGTAAAGACAAAATCTGAAAAAAGGTAACGATGCGATCACACCAAATCGGTCATTACACAAAATGGGACTTTTCGTCGTTATATAGTAATGGATTTTACGATACGATACAATAAATTTAAGAAACAATCAAAACAAACATTACAAACATTGTATTTAAACTAACAATACAATACAATACAATAGATAACAACCATCCAAACATGCTGTAAGTCTCTAAATTGTGTTTTTCCTTAATTTTGAATATCCAGTTGCCTTCTCTAGACACAACTTTCATTTAATTTATGCATCTTATTGTTTTAGAGGTAAGGTCTGCTTACACTCTACCCTCCCCAGACCCCACGTTGTGGGACTTCACTGGGTATTTTGTTGTTGTTATGCATCTTATTGTTTTAATCATTGTAATGCAGAAGCTAACCAGAACATGGAGAAAATCTCAACGAGAATCTCATTACGACGAGGACGATAAATTCTCTTTGCCAACTCGCGACGATAATCGTCCCATTGATTCCCAAGAACAAGAGGAATTGGTTCGCTCTTTGGAGAAAGTTCAAACTCAGCAATCTCTTCTCTGGAGGGGTGTGTTCTCGGGGCTACTCTTGTGTTATGTGGCTTTTCTCGTATACTCAATCTATCAACAGGCCTATTATCCCTGGGAATTGCGATATCATGCTTACTTCATGTATGAAGTTGACGCGTGGACCATCATTGCTGCAGATTGGGCAGCTATTTTGGTGTGCTTAATCACCATAAAGGGCTTATTGCATGAATCAAAATATCATAAGAGGTGGCTATGGACTTCGTGCTGCATTGGCTTGATAGTGGCAGTGTTTTGGTTGCATCACATGCTAAGGTTGGCAAAGTTTAGATGGGATACTCTGTGGCTACCGTTAGGACCCCTTAGTGGAGCTGGAATCTGCATTTATGTAGACCATTTACTAAATGTATCATCTGAAGAAGTGCGGAAACTTAGAGGATATATGTATGCGTTTAAAGCTAGGTAATAGCTTAGAGGATGTATATGGGCCCTTAAAGCCAGTTAAGGTGTTACCCTAATCGAATTTTAACACCTGTTTAGTTCCATGATAGTTTTTCCCTTTCTTGGTGTACGATGGCTATGAGATGTACTGTAAAGTTCTGGAGTGTTTGTATGAAAGGGAAGGGCTGAAATTAATAGCCTGAGCTCTTAAAAAAACCTTATTGTTGAGTTCTGTATTATAAATACCAGTCTTCTTGGCTTTGCATATCAAACTTTCAAGCACTCATCTCTCCTACACATCTTAATACTTTAGAACATTCGATACTGTTATTCTCTGTCGGATGAAAGACAATAAATGATTCTGCCTATCCCACTCGACACGAGCATTGCTCGGAACCCTAGAGGTTCTTGTGATCTTGACTTGTCGGGGTTTGGGTGTTCGTTCGTTGCTATTATTCAAGTTTCTCCTGCTGTTACTATTAATTGCTATTGAAGCAAGAATCTTTTGGTTTTCTTATTATTAATCTGCCTCTATCTTCAACTGGTTAGTTCGTCTCTTATCAAGGTAATTTCAATTCCTATGTGGTTGTGTAGAGTTTCTTTTGCTTTACATTTACTTGTTTCTGGATTGCTCGAATGCTCTAAGCATTCTGTATGGAAGCTATCAGGTACGTTCTCTAAGTCTGATGTGCTTTTCAGAATCCTGGCACTTTAGAAACCATGTTTAGGAGGTAGGTATGAGTTGTGTGTCATGACATCATGATTGTCACTACAATTAAAAAACCCTTTAATGGCAATTATTTAGGGGCAATAATCTAGTTGCCGCTAACTCATTCTTTTAAAACTAAATATTACGGCAAATGAGCATTGTCCAGTAAACATAATTGTTTACCGGCAATAAAGAAGAGACCACTAAAAATACTAATTGAAGCCAATTTTTTTTATCTTTCCTCCGAATTCTCTCTGTAATATTTACCTATTCAACTATTCCCTGCAATTTTTGTTCTCTGTAAATCACGAACTTGGAAAAATTTCATGGTTGCTGCCCAACTGCCGCTCCCGACTCATCTCTGTTGCACCATTACCAGCCACCATCACAAGGTAATCCAACTAATCTATCTCTATTTACCTCCCTCTTCCACAAGCTTGAGACCTGAGAGGTGTGTCTTGCAAAAATAAAACCTTTCTGTGGTTGCTTAGCCGTGAGTTGTGATCCTTAATGGGGAACGAAATATGCGTACCTATTTCGTGTTTGATTTTACTTTCCCTACATTAAATGCTAGCCAAATGTGGTGATTGGAAACTGACTATTGTTCTTTATATGGTGGTACTGAATCTGTCCGGTGTTTCTGACTTCATGTTTGCGATTTTATTATCACTCTTTCGGTTGTGTTTTATGTTCTTTTTATCCAATTATCCACCAATGTTGATTTGGGAATATATGTTGCATCCAAGTGTTTGATGAAATGCTTTTCAGACTTTCTGACTCTTCTTTTCCAAGTTTTTATTTAAGAAGATTCCTTGATCTTTGACTGTTTCATATTTTTTTATAAAAGCAAACATTAGTTAACTTCCAAGTGACTCATAGAAGGTGAGTTACATGGGAGCTGGAAAATTGGGCAAAAACATGTCTAGGAGTGTTGTTAAATCTGGGATATTGCCCGTTGCTCGTATATGAACTGCCCACCATGGATCTGCATCTGTGAGTGAACAAAATCATCTCGGAAGATGTAGGATAATGGAGGTTTGTCCTCCACATCGATGATGTGTGACCAATAGTGACTCCGACAACACCATTGTCCAACCAATTGGTTTTTAAAAGACAGAATTGGTCTTGGAGAGATCTTCACAGTGTCATCAAGGTAAACATCTTTTATTTAGTCTCTGGAGATTAATTCACAGTTAGCACCTTTGATGGCATGCCTAATTTCTGCATTATTGCTTCTGCGTTGTTCAATTGCAGATTCTTTAGTCTTTGAACCAACATCGCATATTTTATTGTTCTTCTGCCTTGAGTTTATAAATACTGAAACTTAGCAGGATTCTACTTTTATTGAGTTTAATGCTATAATTTGATGCCGATAATATAGAGCATGGATTTTTCTAAAATTGCTCGTGCTCTATTTTCAACATTTTCCTTGTGGTTTGGTCAATCAACAATTCTACTTTTATTGAGTTTAATGCTATAATTTGATGCTGATAATATAGAGCACGGATTTTTCTAAAATTGATCGTGCTCTATTTTCAACATTTTCCTTGTGGTTTGGTCAATCAACATAACTTGATTCACATTTACTTTGACTCTTCTGGTCATGAGGTTGTATAAGGTGACTCACTTTAGACACATGAACAATAATAAATTCCAGTCATCTCTCTTTTATTAAGCCGTCCTGCTGAAACTTTCCATAATCTGTGCGTGGTTTTGTTAGTGAAAAAAAATTCTCTATCATCCATGGCAGATGAAGTTGCTTTTTCTATACTGATTCCTTCCTAAAATAGTATTTGCAATTGCCTATGAATAAGCTTATGACCAACAGAGGATATCATTTTCCCCTATTTCACATATTAGTAATAATGGTACTCTATACTTCTTGGTCTCCTCAGTTGGTTTTCTTCTTTTTATATAACTAATTATTTCCTTATTTATTTTTTTATAGGAAGTTGAATACTGCTGAGTGCTGAGGTTAGTTGCCTCTGTCAGTTTAGTCATTTTAGATGAGTAGTTTCATTCATAGTGAACTACACAAGTTATCCCAAGAAATTAATAACTCTATGTTCCTATAAGGCATGGAGTTCATTATCATTTAATTTGCTACTTATCTTTGTCTGATTTGTGTTCCTCATTATCTATATGTGATTTGGAAAATTTGGAGCGAGTGGCTTCAGTTGCTGATGCTGGTTGTCAAATGAAATTGTCCATCATGTTTCTGTAGGTTATTACTGCGTGTCAGTTGATATTTTCCTCTTTATGTATGGATAGTTTGGTGGTATTATCATATCCCTGTGAATCTGTAATGTCTCAATTCACAGTAGATGAACATTAATAGCTGTGAATTATGTCAAGTATGCTAATTCAAACCGCTCTAGATGATCCATTCTCATATACTGATTTGTTGGGTTAATTTTGTATGATCTTTGTGGTGTTGAGCTCTATGTGCTAGAGACCATTGCATAACCATGACCTCCACGAACAGATGATGCTGCAACAATTAGGAAAATCGATTAATATAGACTCAACACTGCCCCAATGGTAAAACAACATATGCGTACAATAAATTCTTTGTGTACTAACAGTCCGTAATCATCAAAATAATATGAATACCCTTACATATTAGTAATTAATTTCCGAGCCCGCACGTAACGAGAGCTTATTGTTATTTTTTTCCTGCCCCAATGATGGTCTATAGCAATTAGAGGTTATCTCGTTTTATAATGAGTCCTGAGAGTATCCCTCCTTCCCTCCAAAAAGTAGTTGAAGTGTTCTTTGATGTACTAACAGAAATTAAAATATAACGGTAATCATCAAAATAATATGAATACAACTATCTTACATATTAGTAATTAATTTCTGCCTCTGTGATATTTAACCCGCACCAAATATTTTAAAAAGAGACAAATTATTGATTTTCGCAAAACTAACTTTGAGTTTAAAAAAGTAGATTTAAATACGTACAATGTTGTAGCCAGGATACTCAATAAATTTGTCGATTTTTCTCTAAGAATTACAAGTAATTTAGAGGAATCCCTCTTTTCTAAAATTATTTCCGGGGACTGTGAAATGTGAATAATTGATTTTCTGTGATTTTTCAATTATAAAATGTTATTAATCTATAGAATTTTAATTGTTCATTAAAGTGTTTATCATAATTGTCTGTTATCAGGGATTGAGTTAAAATGTTACATGCAATTCGGCTCATACCTTATATTTATATTAAAAAATCTATAATAACAACAACAACATATCCAGGTGAAATCCCACACCGTGGGGTTTGAGGAGGGTAGAGTGTATACAAACATTACTTCCATCTTGGTAGGTAGAGCTGCTTTTTCGAAAATTTTATAAATATGAATAAAATTAAATTGAAACTTCAGTTACAAACACCTAATGTTGATATTTTAGAATTTAATATCTCTAAAATTCAAATCTTGGTTACAAGAAACAAGTTGAAGTTTGAGTTGCAAAATATAATTTGCTTCAATACTAATTAGTAGATCTTATTGAACTTGAAGTTTGCATTAATTGGATGGCTCTACCAGCATAAGTATATTTTCTCCATTTTCATCAAATATTATGGTTGGATGACGAGTATTTTTTATATTTTTAATTAATATTTTGGATTCGAGTTTTAAGTATGTGATTACCTTTGATAGGTGTTAGAGTGATTTAGAATCCCACATTAATAAAAGAGCGGACCAGTGATCTCCATCATATGAACTTGGGCGGCAACCCCCTAATTTTAAGGCTAAGTTAGTCCTCATTCCCCTAGTCTATTCTTTTTAGGGTGAAAATCATTCCCCTCACCCTCACCCTACCCCCCCCCACCACCCAGAAGTTTGCTTTAAAAATTAACCTCCCCCTACCTCCAACAATAGACATCTGCCCCCTTCTACCAAAATCCGATCATTGACCGACAACTTTAAATTATTTGACCGGTCACTAGAAGGGCAAAATAAATTTTTTACTCTCTCATTAATGAGGTGTCCTAATTAATTAATATTATGTAATACTCCTATCAAAATTTTCAGTGACAACTTATTGTTCTTTAGTAGAAGCAGATGATCAACAATCAACTATTCTTATCTTCACCCTCTCAAAATCAAGGTAAGCAATTGGACAAACTTTACTTTTTTCTCCAAACTGCTTTGTTATATGTTTTTCTTATTCAATTATAAATTATTGGACATCTCCTTTCTCTTTCTTGGATTCATATTGTTAAACTTTATCACCAATAATATGTATGGAATGTAACCATCACTTATAATTTACAGTGAAGAATACTAGATACCCAATATAAAATTTAAATCAAAACACAAAAGGCCACTTAACTTTTTGGGTAATTTTGTAGCTTGCTTTCTGGAACACGGATACATCTTATACTTGTTTGGATGGTTATCTGTTATTGTTAATTTAAATAATATTATTTTTGTTTTTTATTGTTACTTAAATTTTATTGTATCATATTGTTAAATTCATTTATCCTGTTTTTCTTTATAGTATTGTAAGTTTATTCTTCATATTATTGATGCATAATTTTATTTAAAGACGGAATATGATACAATTTATCTAAACGTTATATTTATCAAAATAATACAGTACAATATTACAATACTATATTATATGATACGTTATTTTTTTGTTTTTATTTTGTAAATTTTAGCAAGAGATTGGAGGCATTAGATTTTTCTTTCCACATATTTTTACTAAGTTGGATATTATAACAGTGGTCATATTACTCTTCTTAGTTAATTCTAGACAAACAAATTTGAGAAGCTTTGTTGATCTTGAGTGCCACTGCAGTATTTTTCTTTCCCTTGTAAATTGCAAAAATAAAGTTTCATTTAAGATTCTTTACTTTATTACCAACTTTTATGCACATTGAATTGCCTTTTCAGTTATTTTTTTCTTCTTCTTGATGTATAGAATCATTGATTATTGTACTTCCTTTGATACTTTCAATTATTTTCTAAAAGTTTGAACATGACATATTAATTAAGTGTATTTTTTTTTGTTTCCAGATTCCTTAGTTTTACATAATGTATATGAAGCTTCCCTGTTTATCCTAGACATAATTCTTTACTTTTTTTTTTGTCTTAAGATAGGTTAAAATAGAAATAGGAATAATATTTGTATATAATATCCAACATGAAAAAAGATTGTAATGTAGTGTCTATAAATTGAACTTAGTGTAATTATGTAGAAACATAATTCAATAATATTTTTTCTCATAATTTTTTCATTGTATCAGAGCCATAATAGAATATTATCACCAGAATAAATTTTTCTGGCAGTACAACACTATTTTTCCGGCGATACAACATTGTTTTCGATATGTTTCTCTTCAGTTGAGGTCGCACAGGTCTTCCGAGCACTTTACATCAGTGTGTGGAAGATTTCAGTATCAAAATTAGGGTTCCGACGACTACTGCACTATTTCCGGCAGATCTGCATTTTTCCAGCCACTTTTTTGACAAATGTTTTTCCCAATCTGGTATGTCAGCAATTCCTCACCTACCCAAAAGTTATTTCTGACTTCCGATCACTTTTAATTTTCCGGCGGCTAATTTCTGGTAGCTTCTAGATCTCTGTTTTCTTAGCATCAACAACTCAGTTTTGTCCCTGTTTTGGTGTCTTTCTTGAAGTTTTGAGCCATGTCTCTCGGATATGATATTTTTGGCTCCAAAAATACGGGAATCGACACTTGAAGCCTTATTATTACTTCCGAACCGTTAATGAAAAGTTCAAACTATTTAGCTTGAGCTTCCTCGGTTGAGTTGTGGTGCAAGGGTCAAGGTGTTCAAGATCACTTAATGCAAAAGGCTATTGTTGTTGATGATCCATGATTGTCCTTTTAATCTTGCATTTGTTAGTCATTTGACATGTGCCCTAAATTGTGCCATAATATTTCTTGATGATTTCTTTGCTATGCAGGACCGCAGTACGGGACAAATGATTGGCGCAGGGCATGAATCACAAGGCCTCTACTATCTTTCTCACCTAATTCATCCACAGCATGTTCCATTATAGATCCTCCATACCTAATACACAGACGTTTGGGACATCCAATTTTATTCAAACTACAGAAGATGGTGCCTAGTTTGTCTAGTCTATCCATATTAGATTGTGAGTCGTGTCAATTTGAAAAACACACCCCCACTACCTTTTCACGTAGTATTGAGAGTCGTGCAGAGTCTATTTTTTCATTACTTTATCCTGATGTTTGGGGTCCTAATGGAGTTAGTTCAAACTTAGGATTTCGTTATTTTGTTAGTTTCATTGACGATTTTTCCACATGTACTTGGATTTTTTTAATGAAAGATCGTTCTAAGTTATTCTATATATTTAAGAATTTTTGTGCTGAAATACAAAATCAGTTTGGTGTTTCTATTCGTACTTTTCATAGTGATAATGTCTTAGGATACTTATCCTCTCAGTTTCAGCAGGTTATGACTCACCAAGGAATTATTCATCAGACATCTTGTCCCTACACCCCTCAGTAGAACGGGGTAGCATAAAGGAAGAATAAGCATCTCATTGAGACGGTTCGAACCTTCTCATTGAATCTAATATTTCGCTGCGTTTTAAGGGTGATGCAGTCCTCACGTCTTGTTACTTAATTAATCAAATGCCCGCATCTTTCATTCAAAATCAGATTCCATATTTCGTAGTGTATCCTCGGTCATCTCTATATTCACTTTCCCCACATGTCTTTGGGAGAACATGCTTTGTTCATAACATAGCTCCGGGAACATATAAATTAAACCCTTGTGCTCTTAAATGTGTCTTTATTAGTTATTCTCAGATTCAAAAGGGGTATCGTTGCTACTCATCTGATCTCCGTCGATATTTTATGTCTGTCGATGTCACATTTTGTTGAGTCTCAACCTTACTTTACATCTCCTTCTGATCATTCGAATATCTCTGAATTCTTACCTATACATAAGATTTTACATAGATCGACTTTTGAGGATCTAAAGTTACTACTACGTATTCCGTCACAGTGCTACCACTTTTTACTTATCATCATCGATCGCGTCCATCATCAAACCCAATATCAGGTCCAGATGATTCATGTCATGCTGAGACCCTGCACCTACTGCGAACTTATCTCCTTCTGATCAGTCGATTGCACTTCGAAAAGGTATATGGTCCACTCGTAATACTACTACATTATACCATTTTAAGTTATCATTGTCTATCATCATCCCAGCATGCCTTTATATCTTCATTGTCCTTTGTATCCATTCCTAAGTCTACAAGTGAAGCCTTTTATCATTCCGGATGGCGACACACTATGATTGATGAGATGTCTGATTTACATGCAAGTGGTACTTGGGAGTTTATTCCTCTTCCTTCAGGTAAATCTATTGTTGGGTTTATGCAGTTAAAATTGGTCCAGACGATCCAGTTAATCGACTTAAGGCTCGTCTTGTTGACAACGGGTACACTCAGATCTTTGGGCTTGATTATAGTGATACTTTCTCTCTCATGGCTACAATAGTGTTTGTCGTATTTTTTTATCCATGGATGTTGTCCGCCATTGGCCTCTTTATCAGTTGGATATTAAGATTGGTTTTCTTCATGGTGACCTTGCGGAGAAAATTTATACGGAGCAACCACCTAGGTTTGTTGCTCAGGGGAAGTCTAGTCTGGTGTGTTGTGTTGGTCACTTTACGGCCTGAAATAATCCCCTCGAGACTGATTTGGAAAGTTCATCACAGTACTTCATGAGTTTGACATGACTCGTAGTGAAGCTGATCACTCAGTGTTTTATCAGCATTCCGCTCTAAATCTGTGTATTTATTTGGTGGTTAATGTTGATGATATCGTTATTACAGGCAATGATCATGATGGTATCATTAATTTTAAGCAACATCACTTTCAGTATTTTCAGACTAAAGGCCTCGACATATTAAAGTATTTTCTAAGTATTGAGATCGCTCAATCCATATCAGGTATTGTTATTTCTCAACGCAAGTATGCCTTAGACATTCTTGAGGAGACATAAATGATGGGATATAGATCCATTGACATTCCTATTGATCTGAATGCTAAAATATTGCCAGGACTGGGGGAGCCACTCAGTGATCCTGGAAGATATAGACGGTTGGTTGGTAAGTTGAATTATCTCACAGTGACTAGACCTGGCATTTTCTTTCATGTGAGTGTTGTAAGTCAATTTATGTATTCTCCATGTGATAGTCATTGGGTTGTAGTTGCCCGCATTCTGCGATATATTAAGTTAGCCCCAGGTAAAGGACTACTTTTCGAATATCGCGGCCATGAGCAGATCATTGGATATACAAACGCTGATTATGCAGGATCATCATCCGATAGACGTTCTACATCCGGATAATGTGTGTTAATAGGATGTAATTAGGTGTCCTGGAAGAGTAAGAAACAAAGTGTCATTGCTCGATCTAGTGCTGAATCAGAATGTCGAGCAATGGTTGTAGAAACTTATGAGCTAGTTTGGATTAAGCAGTTGCTCAAATAACTAAAATTTGGAGATCAGATGGAACTTGTGTGTGATAACAAAGCGGTTCTTCATATCACATCAAATCTGGTATTTCATTATAGGACTAAGCACATGGAGATTGACTGTCACTTTGTCAGTGAAGTCGAGTGATCAACTTGCAGATATTTTCACCAAATTACTTAGTGGTCCTCGTATTAGTTACATCTGTAACAAGCTCAGTACATATGATTTGTATGCACCAGTTTGAGGGGGAGTGCTAGAATAGGAATAGGAATAGGATTTGTATATAGTATTCTACATGAAAAAAGATTGTAATGTAGTGTCTATAAATAGTCAATGTAATAATGTAAAACACAATTCAATAATATTTTTCTCCCATAATTTCTCACCAGATAGACTAAACTTACACTTAATCTATGGTGTAATTTCAGGGATGTTATTCACCTTATTAATACATTGTCTTGATAAATGCTACCAAGTCTTTAATATGGATGATAATTGCTATGGGATATTGGATTTATTAAAAGATGCTCATAATGTTGTAACAGGAAGTCCTTCTACCTGATTGGGAAAATCTACTTGTTTAAAAAGCTATTCATCCAAATACCGGTGTTGCAATAAACGTGGATATGATACAGATTTAAAAATATTATTAATATGTTCAAGAATTTGGAAAAGAGAGAGGTTCACGTAAATTTGGATATAATGGATGAAAAGTTTGATGAAGTTGAGGATGAAAATTTCTGGTGGACTGACGATGAAGAAGATGAAAATGTGATTGACAATATGGATGTTCACTCAGATGAACAAAATAGTGATTATGGTTTATCTGATTATGAATCTGCTGAAAATGGAGTATTTGAAGATCTTAGCGATGATGATAAAAAAATTGATCACCCAATGGCCAAGGTAATGATAAAATGCAAGGTGAGGTTTTCAAATATATGTATGATGAGAAATTGAAGAAAGAGATTGTTGAACTTAAGAGGGGCAAATATTAGGAACGTGACTCATTTTAGACAAGTTATTGAAGAACTAGATAGTGATGATAAAAACTGAAACTTTTATTTTATCAACTTTTTCTTTGATATAGAATTGGAGAGAAGCGAAATTGATGCATCTAAGTAATTATGAGATCAGATATAGACAACATAGCATACTAATTGTTAACATATTATTTACATGCGTTTTGGGCAAAAACATTATGTTAAATGATTTCCGAATGTTACAATCTTTACCTCCATGACAACATCTGCACATAGAAAATGAAAAGAAAAACATCCATCCGCACATAAAAAATGAAAAAAAACCATTCATCCAGGATTATCTTTTTCAAGAAAGATGTCTATCAATGGATAACTATTCATCCGGTCAAAGTCTTCACTTTTCACACCCCTATACGAAGAGATGCACTATGTTCATAGAAATCGGAATTAGATTTGTCCAATGACTGTGCCAAAGAATCCAAGAAAGACAATAGACATCGGAGTTAGCAATGTGTTATCTACATTGCATCTTCTAATTAACTTTGCATCTTCACAAGAATTTAAGAAAAACTTTATCACTATAGTGAAATGTTGTTATAAATGATGACTATTATAGAGAAGTTTGACTGTATTTGTGTAGACCAATCCATCGATACTTAGAATTTAATCTTTGTCAAGAAGATAGTAATTACCTCTGGAACATTTAACTCGAGGCGGAATTTAGGGCCATCGTAGTGGTGAAGGATCGGCCTGAATGAATCCTCTTCAAGTGGTTCCTAAGAAAATCAAGCAGAAAGGATGAGGAGACGATAAAGGATAATTGGAAAGAAAAAAAACGCAATTGACATCAATTTAGCATTTTAAGATGGAGTTAGAGATCAGATTTGGCCCTGCTTGGAGAAGAGCAACATACCATTAAGGATAGAAACCTTTAGAATTTTGTTAAAATTAAACAAATCGGAAGAACTTAATTAATTACCTGCAAATGCAGGATTGAATCTCCGAAGAACAAAAATAAAACCAAATCAAATCAGCAGTCGGGTTGCTGGAGATCATGAAAAGAGTTATACTAAAATACCAAAATACATAGCTATTCTAAAAGAGACTAATGAAGGTGTTGTGATAAGTTGAAGTGTATTGGTTTTGATCTATTGAATCCCACGTGCAATTCAATCCTTGAAAATTTTTACATTAGCTTTGAGGCACAAGGTTATGATTTTGTGAATGGTTGTAGACACATTGTTGGTATTGATGCTTGTTTTTTGAAGGGTCCATTTAAAGGGCAATTACTTGTTGTTTCACTTGACGCAAATTCAGGTATTTTTTCTTTAGCAATCATGATAGCTAATAAGGAGGATGGGACGATATGGGAGTATTTTCTTGATTGCTTGTCTAACTCTGTTGAAACATATTGGAGGCATCACATTTGTGAGCGACTCAAGAATATTGCGAATTTTTTTCCCCAATGACTAATCATAGATTTTGTGCAAAATATCTTTATAACAATTTTAAGGTCAAACATCCTGGTCCAAAGCTAAGAGAACTTTTTTGGACAGCTGTTAAAGCATATAACGAGCAAGACTTTTGGCAAGTTATGAATGAGATGAAAGAAATAAGCAAACCTGCTTATAATTGGTTGTTGTATGATTGCAAAGAATCACTAGAGAGTTGGGCAAGGTATAAATTTGAGGAACATGTAAAAAATGAACATGTTACAAACAATATGACAGAATCTTTCAATGATTTTGTGGTGGAAGCTAGAGAAATGCTAGTTCTTACTTTGTTGGAATGGATTAGAAGAAAAACTATAACTAGATTTCAACAAAGATATAAGAAGGCCGTTGCTCTAGAAACTCCAATTCCACCAAAAGTGAGGGTAAAGAATGGATATTGGGCCTAACTCAACTCAAAAGCTAGCTTGTAGGGTGAGGATTGTCCAAATTCATATAAATAGTTCATGTTCCCATTCCATATCCAATGTGGGAGTCTTAACACTCCTTCGCACGCCCAGACCCATTCCATAAGAAATGTCTTGTCAATGTAAAGAATGGCAAATCAGTGGAGTGTCGTGGAAACATGCACTATTTTTGCAAGACTCATATTAGAGATGATCCTACCATATTTATTCATCCTCTGCTCACTAAATATTTTTATGTGAAGATTTATTTTAAAAAGATCAATCCAATTTCATAGATGAGCAAATGGCCAGTCGTAGATCACCCTGTTGTGTGTCCTCGTGAAGAAACAGAGAAGAAGATAGGTGGAAAACCAAAAAAGGAGAAGAAAAGTAGATGAACAACCAACAAAGAAGAGATCGGTTCATTGCACTTGCAAAATATGGCATCAAATTGGACATATTAGTAGAACGTGTGAAAAGAAAACATCAACTACAATCTGATGAGGGTGTATTACTTTTTCAATTTTCTAATATTGTGTTCTTAAACAAAAAAGTAATTATTTCATGTCATTCAATTTACAGGTCTCAAGAAGCTGATGTCCAGCTCCAATTCCTGTTCATAATTATCTTCCCGTATTGAGCCGACCAAACATTCTTTAAATAAGTAGTCAAAACATGTTGAAATAACCTTCTGATAGACAGAAAGAGAGTTTCTAAGTTTCTCTTTTTTCCATGCAACATAGTTACTTGCCTCTCATCTTAGTTATGATAATCGATTACACTTCAAGCTTTAAGCAACTAATTACACAGAACTAGAGATTTAGGTTTGTTTACTTTATGACATTTAATATGGTAAATGCAACCTCAGAAAATACTATGTTAATTATGCGATTTGCTTGGACCACCAAACCATGTACCACTATCATTAACAATATTAGTCATATAAGGAAAGTAATATTATGAGGATTTTAAATGCAACACATATGGAAGTGCTTCTAGAAACTTTCTGAAGATATTCACTCACTTTTTCCTTGGATTCATGTTCATGATTTTTATGATCTGTTCAAGTTAGCAGGGACATCAAGTGGACTAACAAATGAAATGTAAGTCATCTGGGACTTGTGCATTACCTTGTTCATTGATCAAATAATATGCAAATCTGCTTAAGGGCAGAGTAGTATAACATTAATTATACCGGTTAGAGGCGAATTCATGATTTAAACTGAAAATCACTAGCTCCACCTAAGAAGTACAATCACAGAGAGTTCAGATTCTGGCTTTCTAACAGTATAGGGAAATGCCTAACTGTGTTAGGAGGAAGAGGTAAAAAACGAAGAGTTGGAGTAGCAGAATGCATGTTTGATGGTTCCAATCCTTTCCAGCTATTTGATTTCCGTTTCCATTACCATAAAACTTTCTGCTGTAGTAATCTTGATAATGTGTAATGCTGATCAAAGTGGATATTTGCAAGAATTACTTCTTAAGTGTAATTACGTGCATCATTTTGTTGGAATTGTGCGAGTGCTACTGGTTTCTTTATATCGACTATATAAAGTTTAATTTTTAAGGTTTTTAGTATTGACCCGTTATATTTTTAAAATTGTGGGTTTATATGTACTATTTGTTGCAATTTTTACGAATTCTTACACATAAATTTATACTCCGAGTAGAAAATATAGAATTCAAATGAATCAAACACCGACACGCTGCATCTTCGAATTGATCACGGTAAATCAATGTGTAGTATCTTGAACTTTATTCTGAGGTGCAATAGCTTTAGTGTTGTTATGATAAAAAAAACTATATCACTAGTAATTCATTATTTTAGATTTACAAGAAAGAGACAGTAAAAAACAAGAGAGAGAAAAAAGGATGGAAGAACATAATATCCCACCGAAGAGCAAGAGGTTGCCGCTGGGAAATTTGATAGGAGTACTACATATTATTAATTAATTAGGCACCTCATTAAATGAGAGACAATGCAAATTATGTTTTGCCCGTTTTGTCCTTTTAGTGATCAATCAAATAATTAAAAGTTCCCGGATGGCCGGATTTTGGTATAAGGGGCAAAGATGCCTATTGTTGATAGTTAAGGGGGAGGTTGATTTTTAAGGAAAACTACGGAAGCGAAAATGATTTTTACCCATTTTTTTAATAATACAAGTATTTTATGCTCAAATGTTGGACTTTGGTATAAATTTGTATTAATCGAGCCCAAAATAAATATTAAACAGGATAAAAAAAGGATTTCATCTCCTAAATTCTTTTTTCTATGAAAGCAAGAGGTGGAAAGTTTTGTTAGAAAATCTGCCTTATTCCATGAGATACTTTGATGCAGGGTTCGGCATGGTCTTTGAGTACAAGCATGGGAGGACCAATTTGCCGACTCTCCAAAGAGAGGCCCGAGCGGAATGAAGTTGTGCTAAATGAACGAGTTGTCCTAAATGCCGTTAGTGCGCTCCGGAAAGAAGGAGCAAAGGCGAAAAAGCTCAAGTGATTTTTCGTTTCATGACCCATAGACTAGGGATGGCAATTGGGCAGGGCGGGTGCGGGTACCCCCTCCCCCGCACCCGTACCCGCCAAATTTTTTTATACCCGCCACCCGTGGCAGGTACAATTTCAACATTCATACCCACCTAGGCATGTATATTCCTAAATCCACACCCGCCCCACCACTCAAGTGGATATCCGCCAATACCCGCCAGTACCCGCCAGCCATGTTTTGTAATCAATTCATTTGTGATCAATACAAAATAGTGATCAAACCCAAAACAAAATAGTCTTATAAATTAAATTAGTACATTATATAAACACGACAAACAATGTGCTGAATAAACCCAACAATTGTCCTCCAAGGACCCTAGTGAACAATGAGATATTTCAGCTAATTCATTATTCAACAGAGGACTTGAGTATCATATTCCTCAAGATCACATATTTCCATCTCCTTGACATCACCACCACCTGCATAATGTATACTCAAAGTAATTAGAGTCTAACTTCAATTTAATACAACATAAATAATTTAATCAAATTAATGTTACCTTTAATATCCGCCAAAATCCAGTTTTGAGCACACATCAATGCCTCCACCGTTTTCGGAAGAAGTCGACTACGATAAGGATCAAGTACACGTCCACTAGTGCTAAATGAGGATTCTGATGGGACGATAGAAACTGGAATGCTCAATATATCCCTTGCTTGCTATTTGTTGGAGAACAAGATAATTATTTTCATTTGTTTTTCACCAATTAAGAATATCGAAATCATCCACAAGTGGTACAATTTTAGCTTCCAAGTACTTCTCCAAATCAGATTTTAGTCCAACGTTACTATTGTCTTGTAACACAAATTGTGCAAACTCTTGCATGTACCCCATTCCCATACTACTTGTAACATCAGTTGAAGACACGTGGCTACTACTAACTGGATTATTACCATTTTTGTACCCATACTCATCCACCAATTCCTTTAGAAAATCATAAATCCTTTTTACCTCAACATCAACATCAACATCAAGCGCATCATAAATTTTAGCAAAGTAAAACCGAATGAGAGTCATCTTGAACCTAGGATCAAGTATAGTTGTCACGCCAATAAGACCATTAACATCTAACCAATACTTATTGTATTTCTCTAGCATTACCTCGACCATTTTTCATATATAAATGGTAGGTGAGGACAACCAGTTGGTTAATAAGATTCTAATCTCACAAATTATAGGGAAATAATTATTGGCAGTAGGATACGTCGAGGCAGAAAATTGATGTGTAATATCATTAAACACTATCAATAGTTCACATATTTTCACAACCTTATCCCAATCTTCACTAAGTGGTGGATATTTGTACAAATTATCTCAAGCACTTAAAACAACAATTAGTGATGAGTGTGCTTTTGTATTTACATTTCGATGGTGTGCTTTTCCAGTAAGTAATTAGTGATGGGTGTCGTTTAGAAGAAAACATCACAAAATCCAATTACATTTTAAAAAAGTTAGGCATGGCCAAAGCACCATACTAAACATTTTCAGATAATAATACAACTATCACTTAGGCCCTAAATATATTCAGATAATACAAAACACAAATTCATGATAAACTTGCACCAAGAAAAACAAAAGGGATGGATTTTTAGAAGGATGTTAACACATCTTTAGTAGTGGGCATTGCATGTAAGCACACTAGTTTTTAACAAAATATGAATTTTTTTCCTTTGAAAATAACTACCAAAACATAATTGATTATTTATTTTCTTAAAAGAATCCAAAGGCATGTTCAGTTTGAAAATCAATCAGCTTAGAGTAGTTGATTTGGTTCACATTTATAAAACCAGAACATATAGTTTGTAAACCAAAAATGCTTTTCTAAATTTGATCACAAATGAAAATAAAATCAAAAAAATTGTTCTCAGAGTAGTAGGTTCTCTTAATCAATACATGTTGTCAGAGTCTCAGGGAGATGGAGGCGTGAAGGCTGATGGCGGCGTGACGGACGAGAGAGGGAGGAGAGACGACAGTCGGCATAGACTAAAGAGTGAACGAGAGAGGGAGGCGTGAAGACCGAAGAGTGAAGGCTGCTGAACTTGAGTAAAGACTAAGTGTAAGTGAGTAGGGTTTTGCCTACTCACTTATTATTGGCATTGGGCTTATGGGCTTACGGACTGCTACAACTATTACTGGGCTTATGGGGCGGGTAGGCGGACGGTTGGATGCGGGGCGGGGGAGGCGGATATAACTGCAAATCCACCACCTACTCGCCACGCGTGGCGGGTACATTTTCAATACCCATACCCGCTTACTACCCGCCAAAGTTATACCCATACCCGCCAAAGTTATACCCATACCCGCCCCAACTAAAGCGGGTGCGGTGCGAATTCCGCAAAATTGTACCCACCTGCCATCCCTACGCATGACTTTGTTATTTCTGTTATAAAACTATCTTTCTTCTAGAATGATCCAATATCTCAATTATCATCCCATTGAAAACCCGTTTCAACCTCTCTCTATTTAATTACGTAATTAATTTACATGTAATCATCCTAATTACCCTTTTTCCAATTCACACCACCTCACAATGCCGGGATACCCCGAAGACATTCACCCCCACCACCACCGCTCCCGACCACCTCTGCTCCGCCGCCACCTCGGCCTTCACCTCCTTTTCGTTTTAATCCCCCTCCACCTGATGACTTGTATAGTTTTCATCCTATTGTACCACCATTCTTTACACAGCCACCTCCAGGACCACCCTCTGCACATCCATCTATTATACCCGTACACTTTGGACAGCTACCTCCTGAACTAGCTGCTTATCATCCTGGTCGACCAATTTTTGTACGTCCTCCACCACCACCACGAGGTCCACCACATACTAACAACTAGCCAAGTGTTACGGGTTTTGTCTCAGAGGCGAATTTAAAATTTAAAATCAGCGGATTCAGAATGAGTATAATCTATAGCGTGTTGTGTCTACTTATAGACCTTGTGATGTGATTTGCCACTGGTATTGAGATTGCTAGAGTAAAATAGAGAGAAAATAATATTTGTTTCTTTTTATTGTTTGAATGTTGATATCTCTAATTTCATTGATTTGCCTTGAAAATATATTTCCTGATCTAGATCTCTAATATAAAAATATTAGAGGCCAAAAGGAGAACCAACTTCAACAGTAAACTGTTTGTATCTTTGCCAAAAGGGTACAACAACAACATACTTAGTGTAGTCCTATAAGTACGTTTTGGAAAGAATAGGATGTACACGGACTTTACTCTACTTTTGTGGGGGTAGAGAGTTGTTTCCGAAAGACCCGACTCAAAAGAAAAGTAATTGATGCAGAATTATAACAAAGGAAATATAAAATAAGTGCAACAAAGATACTACACGATAATTGAATACTATTACTGAAAGGGAAAAAGGAGAGGAGGAGGCTAGCTCCCCCTCCTTCTCCCACAAAGGGTACAAGTTGAAGAGAAATATTTAGCCTGACAATTAAGGGTGTCAAATGCATGTGTTCGATCAAATTTTAGTGGGTGAAAATACTGAATAAATGTACAGATCATGGTCCAATCGTTTCTCTTTTATTTTTTTCCAATTGTCCAATCCTCTATTTGACGAAGTTGTAAATGAACATCGATCATCCATTACAAAATAAAGTAGGCAATTCAGAAAAAAAACTCTCCTGGAATGAAATAACTAATCTGTTCATCTAAAGCAGGAAAAATAACAATAAATTAACACCTGAAAGACGCATCCCTTCCAAAATTGTCCAATCGGTACTATGATGAGGGCTGATCATCACTAAATTTTAGCAAGTTAAAGCTTTATTTCACTCTATTGTGGCAATCTGCACGTCCTGTCATTCAATGAACTGATTTTCACCAAGAAGCTTTTCACTAAAAATTCTGTGTCTTGCTTCAATGGCCTGTAAAATCCAAAAGAGCGATTGGTAAGTCCCATAAGGTAGCTTCTATATACGAAGAAAAAGCTTGCTAGGCATGAGGTGAGTATTGCACAAAGATCATATAAGGAGACAACTTTCCTTTCTCTCGTCTAATGCAGGACAATTAACAATAACCAAAGCAAAGTGTTGACACCAATTACAAATCAAGTGTTGAATAGTTATGAACCTGTTTTTCCCAATTGGTGAGGCATGTGACAAGGGAGAGTGAAATAGATTGCACAGTAGCTCCAGACACCAATCCACTCCATAAGCCCTTGCCATTTAGATGCAAGACAAATCCAAGTAATAGAGCCGCGGGAATTCCAACCAAATAATATGCTCCAAGGTTCACATAGGCTCCAATATGTTGCCACCCGCTTCCTCTGGCAACTCCTGATCAGGGTAAATCCAGGATTTAAATTCTTGAAAAAAATGGGTTCAAAACATATATTTGTACTCGTTTTCAGAGCAAGCAACACTAAAAGGCATGAGAAGACAACTCGTGTTTTCTCGTTCATCAATTTCGTTTTTTGGTATTTCAGAAACTAAAAGCTGGATTATCTCTTTTGATCTCAATATAATTTGCAATCTGCAAATAAAACAAATGAGGTTGGTCAAAAAGATAACCTGATAGTACAGCTTGGGCGCCGTCCATGATGATTGATATGCAAAGAATAGGAGTAATTTCTGCGACATAAGTAACTACTTCTTTCTCATAAGTAAACGCATAGCCCCATACATGGCGGACCGCAAATAAAGTAGTACTTGCAAGAACAACCTCTGTGACAGAAAGAACTATCACAGCAGCGAGAGCAATTTTTGCTGCATGTGGCCTCCCAGCTCCAAGCTCATTTGAAACCCGAGTACTAAATACAATATTAATTACTTAAAAATTTGCATGTTTATCTCTATACATCTACAGTATAGATAAATGGACCAAACCTTGCTGCAGCACCGAAAGAATAAGGTATATGGTAGTGCACAGAAGTGGTTGTAAAGCTGTTCCCCAAGAAAATTAGACCATGACAGTGGATCAGTAGATGATCATTTCAAACATCCAAAGGAAAACAAACAAACAAACGAATATCAAGTAGAGTAGGAAGTATACCATATGGATAGAACGGAAGTTTCTAGCATCGGATTTGGCAACAGACCAGATAGCAGAATGATTAGCTCAAATGACCACCATTCCAAGCTATAACCATGTTCATAAAAAAAGTTGAATGATACATTAAGGATCAAGAGACAAGAATCATGTGTAAACTCAATGACAAAGAATATATGGATGTTGTGCTATTGAGATTACCAAACCATTACAGCAGATGGGATAGCAAAGCGGAAGAAGTCCCCTATAGTCAGGAAAACATCCCAAGAGAATGAAGCTCGAGTCTTTTCACAAGCCGATGAGTACTTCACATAAAGCATAAGCAAGATCACATTCAACCAATAGGCTAAACCAATTGACAACGCTGCTCCAGCATTCCCTAAATTCAATTTGAATACAAAAGCCCAACAAATCGGCACTTGGAAGCATAAAGATACAACTGCACTCAAAAGCATTGGTAGGATTAAACTCTGTGCCTGAAGGTACCGGACGAGTGATTGAAGAATAGCATATGGAAATAGTGTAGGAATGAGCCAAATCGCGTATTTTCCAGCGTCAGTTGCGATTGAAGGATCTTGGCCCATCAATATAAGAAGTTTATCCGTGAAGATCCATAGAAGTGAGACTGGTATGCATACCAGAAATAGACTAATAATAGCACTATAAGTAAACGTTCCAAGTTTTCGATATTGTCCTGCTCCATAGGCCTGCCCACATAGAGTCTCCAGCGCACTAGACATTCCAAACTGTTCCACAAAATTAAATCCATGATGATTCTTCATAAACATTCTTCATCTATACAAAGGATAAAAAAGGTATCCAAGCAAGTCATTTGTGCTAATAAGGTCCTGCCTTTTTTTTTAATAAGCAAGACATGGGGCACAATAAGTCCCTTTTCACAAATTCTCCTGTTTCTTAATCGAACGTTAAGTGTGTCAAACCATCTAAGCCACCCCAAGTTGTCAGAGAAGAGAGCCATCCCATTTCCAGTCACTACTAAAGCGTTGTCGCACCTCTACCATTTAGAACAAAGATGGATTTCTTACTGATCCCGCGGAACAGAATAATACCAAGAAATATGTTTTTGAATAAAGAAAGCTAATTGAGCTAACAAACTCGATCAATGAATATGTCAAGCAACAACTTTTTTTGCCAAGAGGACATATAGTTGTCAACATATATTAAGTATAAATCTTAATGACCTGAATGAACTAAGAATATCAAAGATATTAGCAACTAATGCTTTCAAAATTCCTACTTTCTTTCATTATCACGTTACGGTTCGGCCAGAAAATATCTCAAATTTACTAGGTTATGCGTGAACTAACAATTAACATAACAAAGGAAGACTATAATGTTTCTTGTTATTGCAACAGAATCACATCTAATTTTACTCAACATATATAAGCAACTATTGACTATGTTACTAATATCCCTACTAAACAACCACTACATCAAGGAGTAATTTCACAGATGAAATTAAATTTTACAACAGTACTAAAGTTACGTTGCAAAAACTACTTTGTCATATTAAAGTAACTGAGTCATGTGTGAATTGCACCTGAAGGTCAAACCTTTGGGTCATTTGTATTTCCTGATTAATTCACACATAATACAAAAAATTATTTTAGAGTTAAAAAGGTCAAAAACACACCTCTAAGCATTACTTTTTTTTAGTTTTCTACCTGAACTATCAGGTGTGAGAGTTTCCTACTTAAACTCTCTATAAAGAATAGAGCTTTTAGAATTGAGTTAGACCCAAGATTCATTCTTTACGTGGTATCAGAGCCAGACCCATTCCAATTCTTTGTTCACTGATGTTGGACCCCAAATTATATTATACACGCTCCAGTTAACAAGGTCTGGGCGTGCGGGGAGTGTTAAGAGTCCTACATCGAAAATGGAATGGGAACATGGACAATCCTCATCCTACAAGCTAACTTTGGGGGTTGAGTTAGGCCCAAGATCCATTCTTTACATGATATCAGAGTCAGACTCATTCCAATTCTTTGTTCGTCGATGTTGGGCCTCCAAATTATATTTTCCACGCTCCAGTAAATGAGGTCTGGGCGTGCGGGGAGTGTTAAGAGCCCCACATCGGAAATAAAATGGGAACATGGACTCTTTATATGAACTTGGACAATCCTCACACTGTAAGCTAGCTTTTGGGTTGAATTAGGCCCAAAATAAATTCTTTACACTATCATGAGCTAGTTAGTAAAACACGCCCCAATTATTATTTGTTCACTTTCTCTCGCACCAAATAATTCAGGTAGAAAACTAAAAATAAATGATACTTAGACATGTGTTTTTGACCCTTAACTCTTAATTTTATGTATGCGTAACCCCAAAATCAATGATTGGAAGCGAAAACTTGCACGACTGGAAGCTAGACGAAGAGATAACTAGGAGACTTACGAGAAGACTGTAGCCGGTAACATTGGAAAGTGAAGTAGCAATAGAAGCACTAGAAAGTGAAAGTTCACCAAGGTGACCCAACATTATCATTGGTGAAACCCGCAAAAGGTACTGTGATACTGTCACAACTATCATCGGCATAGCTATGCTACTCGCCTCTTTCAACTCTTCAACAAACGCTTTCCGTGTCACCGCCACATCTTCTTTATCCAGATTAACCACCAGCGGCTCCTCCATCGCCATAATATTTACTACTAGTCTGTTTACTAGGCGTACATATATTTTAGATGCTCAAATCACTGGTCATTCATCCACATGATTTATTGATAGTAGTGTTGAGCACGGTTATTACTGTGAATAATCTGGATATAAAAAAAATTAAAAAATAAATAAGGTTGTAAGTTGATGACTTCGGTTTTATATAAGGTGGACCTCATGAGTCTTCCTGTCCAATGTGATGGCGAGAGCAACCCACTATTGAGGTCCCTCCATATAGATATGCTAATAAAATAATTAAGCTTCCAACCGGTCTTTGTGGTTACCGTTTTATGATTAGTATTTCCATTTTAGTGGGTATTACTGCATTTCTTTATTTGTCGGTTCTTTTAAAAATAATAAGAATTTATTATATTTGAAAATGATTTAATTTTAAAATTTGTATTATTTTATTAGTAGCAAATTTATATTAAAAAAATATCAAGTCATGTTTAAGATTATAAAATTAATTTATTTTCTTTTCATGTCAAGCCACATATATTAAAAGAGAGGGAGCTGAAAACAATATAGTCATAAGATTTTTTTTTCTTTAAACTTGTAATCTTAAAGATGATATAACATTTCTGTAATACAAAAACATAAGTTTCGATATTGAGGAAGATTCACAATTTTATTTAGTACTTAATAAATATTGACTGAGAACAAATCTATCGGTTAGAGAGTATAAACTTTTATTTGTTATACTTAATTATATGTTCAACCCGTCTGCTCATGTACGTGAGTGTAACTTTTCCATAGTTTAAATATGTGAAAATCCTATTTAAAAATAAGATAGCAATGATTTCGAATATAAAAAGTTTTTTGCTCTAATATCATACGTATTAAATTATGTTATAAACTCATCCAAATATTCAAATTATTAAAACATATGTGCTTAATTACATATTAAGAAAGTTTAATGTGACTACTTTATGAGTGAATAATCATCTTTACCTCAAAATTACTAGTTTTATACTAGTATTCTTACTAATAATTATTTACAACTTATTTATATAGTATCACTGGGCGAAAAGTATGTACGCAGTATGTCCAGTCTATAATAAATGAGTGAGGTTAGATCGGGATATTGATTTTCTTGAAGCATTAGAAATTGGAATGATATAAACATATTGACAACTTCATCGTCAGAGCGAGACATATAAATTGATGGACCAGTAGGAGAACAACGATTCAGAGCATTTTTAGAATGTCGTGTTCATTTTCACTTGATATTAGATATTTATATTGAGGTTTTGAGAGAATTGATTTTATAATCTTTTATAAATTTATTTTTAGTTTTATAGTCTTTTTGCAAGAGATATTTATTTTTACACATAAGATATTTAAAAGATTTTTTTTATTCAATTTATAAATAGATAAGAAATCTCATTTCTCTCAATTATACTAGTGGTCGAAGTTGATTACCCAATATTACTATATTTGCACAATAATTGACTAGTAATGCAATTGAAATCTTAACGATAAACTAAATTTTTTATCAGTGCGAAGTTTGAAATTTACTAACTCGCTTAATGTAATTCGAATCAGAAAAATTCACTGATGAAAAAGCATTTCATTAATTTCAAGACCACTAGTAAGAATAAGGGGTCGCTTGATTTGTAAATAAGATATACTGGAAATCTGAAATTATAATACGGGAATTATAATACTGTAATTAAATAATGACGGAGTGAATACTTTTATGTGAAAATATTTTAGTTTATTAGACTAAAAAAATGGGTATAATATAAAATATGTGTTTGATTTTACACTAGATAAATTTGGTTAAATTTTTATTTTCAATTTTGACCTAATTTTGTAAAAGATTTTAGAAAGAGAGTTTTGAGGAAGGGCATCTTTGTCATTGTCATTTTATTTCTGGATAAATAATTTCCTGATTATTATCCTACATTGAGTGTGATATAAAATAATACCACCACTCCACAAGTGGTATAAATAATCATGGGTTTGCTATATTAGAACAAAAATTTTAATTATACATAAAATAATTTAATACCCTTATTCCGAGATCATTATTCTTTATTCTTGTAATCAAACGAACCCTAAATGTTTCACTAATCCCCCCGTACCTCTCTGATCATTAACTTGCTAGTGATATACGAATAACGATTTGATGGTTTCAATAGTTTGAAAAACAAATCGGGTAAATTATAAATCATGATCATCTTTGGACAGAAAAGACGAGAGATTATAACAGTAATTCATTATTATTTTAATGAAGATAATACGTCTTCAGAATTTCTATAGTAGTTATTATTTTCATTGGGATAAGGCATTATTATCTCCCTGAACTATACCCGGAGTTATTACGACATATCTTACCTTTGTAGGGGTCTATTATCCCCCAAAACTATTTTAGAGTGTAATAAATGACATCCTAAGTGTTGATGTGGCATAGAGAACCAAATATTTGGTAGGCAGTAAAATACACGCGCTGCAACATGTAATTTCACAATTTCTTTTTAATTTTTTTTTAAATTTATTTCATTTACTTCCTTTTTATTTTCTTTTTAATTCTGAAATGTAATGGAAATATTATTTTATATTTAAAAATGAAAAGGATAATTGTTATTGTTATTGTTTTTGTATAAATTTTAAAAAGAATTAGAGGTGTTGAGCATATTCGAAGATTGTTGTAGTTTTAAAGTTGAGAATGTTAAACTCATTCTAAATCCTTAGTTGTTGATGAAATTTGAAAATAAAGAAAGAATTTCGAATGCACCATTGTGAACCTTGAAAAAGTTTGAAGAACAAAAAAATGAGTTTATCGAAATTCTTGATTTTTGGTCAAATTGATTATTGGGGTTTGGTGATGATGTTGTTGTGAAGTTGTAGTTAAAAATTGAGCTTGATTGGTGCGGATTTAGCTGAGATTTTATTGAATTTTGAGACCAAAAATTAGATTTGGATCTCTTGAAAATAGATGACAAAATGCGGACGAAGAGCTCATGAAAATCAGTTTTGGAACTGACACATGGCCATTTCTATTAAATAAGGTAATATACCCGTGTATATTGTAGTGTATTTGTTTCCTAATATATCATTTCAGTCACTGCCCGTGATGGGCTGGACAACCACTGCTCCCGTAATGGGCCTCGTAATTGGGCCGATGTCCATCCGCTGCTCGCTTTATCTTTGCTTCGTATCTTTGTGATATATATTGTTGTATATTCAGTGTATATCACGGGTATATTACCTTATTTAATAATTTTGTATAGGTTAGAGTCATTTTTTTAAGTTCTCACGCGCTTGACGGAGGTGTTCCCATGCCCCCTCCACGTCAGCACATAAGGTGCAAATAATACAAAAAACAAAGTTTAGAGAGGTAATAAACCTCCGCAAAGATATGGTATGTCGTAACAACTTCGTGTATAATTCAAGGATAATAGTGCCTTAATCCTTTTTCATTTGAAAAAGAACAACCTAGTCGACAACATGTGAATAGATCAAGACAAATTATCTAGTTCTATTTTTTTTTGTTTTTTTTGTTATCCAGCTTTCCGGCTTACGCCAAACTATTCATGGAGATAGTAGTCCCGGTCCCTCAGCACTACTACCAGTAAATTGCGCGATGTGCCTGAATGACCAGAGTTTGAGAACAGAGCAATTGATATCACCTACAAGGTCCTACCCCAAAAGAGAGCAAATTGCTCCCGCTAGGGTTCGAACTCACGCTGCAGGCCTCGAGCTGGATTTTAAGTTCTCCTCCTTTGCCATTCAGCTATGTCCCGGGAGACATCTAGTTTTATGTGGAGATCATGGCTGACGTCTCATGTGGAATAAAATGGGCAACATGCAGCCATGCACAATCGACAAGAAGTTCTTTTTTGCTTTTTTAATTCACCTTTCCATTTTTTTATATCCAGCTTCCCGGCTTACGCCAGACTATTTCTGGAGATAGTAGTCCCGGTCCCTCAACACTACTATCAGTAAATCGCGGGATGTGCATGAATGACCAGAGTTTGAGAACAGAGCAACTGAAATCATTTACAAGGTTCTATCCCAGAAGAGAGAAAAATTCTCGCACCGGGGTTGAACCCACGCTGTAGGCCTCCCGCTGGATTTTAAGTTCCCCTCCTTTGTCATCCAGTTATGCCGGGGGACAACCTTTCCATTTTTTGTTATGTAAGAATGTTTTATTTTAGACTTGAAAGGGACTATATTTACTAAAAAATTGTCTCTCATTGTAATATGAGTTATGGCGCGGTAATATATGCATAAGCTTTATCTTTTGTGGCAAAAAACAAATGTCCGAGCAGTCAATGAAGAAAGATGTTTCTCTTAGCTTGGTACCAGAAGCTTGTATCCATATGTGAATTACCCATCAATTGAAAATAGAGGTAAATTCTCATATTCCTTTGATAAATATCCTGCATTGCGTGGAAATTGTCTTTCATTATGTTTTTACTTATATTTTAGAAATCTAATCATTTTTAAAAAAATTAATTATCTTTAGTACAATTCGACTATGTAAAATTAGGAGTGGACAAAAATCCGGAGAATCGAAAAAACCGAACCGAACCGAAATTCGGTTCGAATTTTTCTCGGTTTTTTTTTAAAAAAAACACATTTTTGAAAAACTGAACCGAATCAGGATTTAGTGATTCGGTTCGGTTTTTAAATTTTGGATACGAACCGTACCGGAAAAATCGAATTAAATATATAATTATTCTTATTTTTTATTTTAGGCTACTACTATCTCTTGAATCATAGTCATTGAAGTCAATCTATGAAGTTTTTATGGAAGTCGAATGCGGCATGAACTTGATTAACATATCACGGAAGCATTGTCATAAAATGTAGGGAGAGAAAGTAGTTGTAAATTGGTGAAACTTTAAATGATCATAACTCTGCGCTCAGGATGTCCGTTTTTCCAATCAATTTGTGTTTTCCCCCAAATCGATTTCTAATTTTCCTTTTTCTTTAGTAAACATCTCACGATACACAATAGATTTCAACGTCGAAATTTCATGATAGTGTAGGTGTGAATGTCAATTTCAGTTTTGGAAATTCATTTTTTTTAAATGAAAAATTCCTCGACCCGGCCCACTAGACAAAACCGATATAATCCGATACGCTCGGCGATATAAACCGAATATATCGGTGTTTTTAAAAAAAAAGTTGTATTCGTTTTTTTAAAAAAAACATGATTTTATTCGGTTCATATTTTTCGGATACAAAACTGAACTGAACCGATATACGCCCACCCCTATGTAAAATGAACGGTGATAATTTCAATAAGAATTTTAAAAAATTGACCTAAAACTCTTCGAGATCTTTTTTTTTTGTCCCATCATAAAACTCTTCGGGGTCGTTTGATATGATGGATAACCAAAAATAATCTTGGGATAAAATTTAAGTACTTCATCCTATGTTTGGTTGAAATAAAATTTTTGAATAACTTGTTGGAAATTTACTAATGTGGAATTAAGTTTATCCCATTATTTATGACTCGAACAACTGGGGCCCCGCACGTCGGAAATGTCGTTTCCACACACGTGCAATCTTAGTGCCAAGTATCGTACATTTCGTTAATGAAAGAGATATTGGTACGTAAGTGAAATGTTTGAGACATAGAATGATGGACGGTTACTAGATAAATAACAAGTGTGCCACATTGGTAAACGAAGGAAGGATTGTGCGAAGTGTAAGATGGAACAGGTCGGAAAGGGTCGCGGAGCCTCCTGGACTGGGCCACAGCGCCGCGACGCTAATTGTAGGTTTGGCCACTGGAGCCACGGCTGCGTGGCTCTAATGTTGCAGAGTCGCGACGTTTTCCAGGCAATGAGTGCTCGACGGAAGTCCAAAAGTTTAGCTGATTATGAAGAGGTTTTGGAGCATTAACATGACAGTTTTTCCTCCATAACTCAGCCATTATTTGGCTGCATTAGTTGGTGGTTTAAAGGGCAATTACATGGCATTTAAATGGACATTACATGGGGCATTTGAAAGGCCATCTTGCACACCTATAAATTGAGGCCTTTGGCTCAATTCTATAGATCCCCACAATATACATACAAGTATATAACACCACAAAGAGATCAGTTTTCCTGATAAGCAATCATTTTCTTAGCAATCTTCATTGTTCGTGTTCTTCGCTGAGGTCATTTGTGTAGGATTTGCACATTTGATAGTTTGTTGTTTTATCTTGGAAGACTATTGTCCACACTTTCGTAAAGCCTATATACGAGGGCAATCTTGTCTTAAAGACAGAGAGTCATCTCTCGACTCAGCCGGTGATGTTGTGATTATCTAATTGATTGCTAAGTGTTTCAGGTGTGAACCTGATTCTCAAAGGACTCTAACTGTTCGGATTCTCAACGAATAAAAATCTACAAGACATAAGTGTAGCAGTTCATGTTCTTGTATTTCTGGAATACAAGATCCATATTTGAAGTTCCAATTCATGATCAAGATATTGATAACTTGTTGTAATATTTGTTGTTTATCCTTTCGATCACTGTAATAGTTATTTACTATTTTCGTACGTGCTTTACATATCCAACAATTTTAAGACAAGATTGTATTAGTGTTCGAAAGATGTTGGTCGACAAGTGTGTGACCAAATCTGGTTGTGGTTTTCTTCTTGAAAACAGTTATGTTGACAGTTCTGTTAACAGTTCAAACACTGTCTCTGTCAACAACCGTGCTTTCAAATATGGTCCTAGTATTGGTTTTCTCTTTGACGATAGTTACAAATCTGTTTCCGTCAAACGTGGGATATCTGGATCTGATGCTGAGCTTCAAGATATTACCGATAGTCATGCTAGTACGGCTAAAGATCAAGGACGAGTTGGTGTCACCGTTCCCGAGGGTGGTGGAAACAAGCGCACACGAGATGCCGAGGATGTCAACTGCGACAAGAGGAGAATGATGAAGATGATGTTCTATCATGTAGAAAAAGGCTTATATCTGTCCTAGACAAAGGATCCGAATTATGGTAAGGAGGATATGGATACTCAGTCTAACTGAAGTGGGCCAGAATTCAAAAGGTCTAAGTTAATAATCCTTCCTTATCTATAGTGTGTTTAGTTAATATCTGAGTAAGAGTGTGTAAAGCAAGAATGGGAATATGAAAGTGTTTTCATTCCCTACACTCTAAAATCAGATATTGAATCACCTTCATTTTCGGTTAAAGATTGGACTATTGTATATAAAACTTAAAAGATTCGTTCTTTTGGGTGTAATTATTAAAAGTGTGTAAAGTATGTTCGCACATATGAAGGAGAGAGATCCACTGACTGTGCGAAAACTGTTACCACTCTTAAGTAAGCGCCGGTGATTTCCCTGGGCACCAATCACAAAGGAAGAAGATTAAAAGTTAATGGCTTTTCTTAAGACGTTGAACCTATCACACTATTTGACAAAAGATCCTTAATTTGATGGGATGATATTGGACACTCAGTCGTACAAAGCCTACGAGCGACTGGAGTGGGCTAGAATTCATTTGATAGGATGATATTGGACACTCAGTCGTACAAAGCCTACGGGCGACTGGAGTGGGCCAGAATTTATTTGATAGGATGATATTGGACACTTAAGTCGTACAAAGCCTATGGGCGACTGAGGTGGGCAAGATTTTCTAGGTATTAAATGATCTGAAGGCCAGAAGAAAGGCAGAAAAGTAATGGACACCTAGTGAGGTGGGCCAAAATTTCAGGTCTTAAATGATCTGAAGGCCAAAACAAAGGCAGAAAGGTAATGGACACCTAGTGAGGTGGGCCAGAGTTTTCAGGTCTTAAATGATCTGAATGTCAAAAGAAAGGCAGAAAAGAAATTGGACACTCAGTCTGCCAAAGCAACTGGAGTGGGCCAGAGTATCCAGATCACGGGTATAGCAGGATACCTTGTAGGAGATCACCTATTTAAGTGCGAGGACATGCCGCCTCAAATGAACGCACTTAAGAATCCAAGTGTGTCCACGGCCACAACGGACAGAACAATAAGAAGAAATGAATAAAGGGGAGGTATTGTGTTGGTACCGTTGTCTAGGCTTACATTAAACACTAACGGTTCAAGACATCACGTTCACCGCGTAGTAAGTAAGTCCGATGGTATTCAACTATGGAAGGTTCAAAGGGGAAGCTACCTCTCCTGATGCAATATATTTTCGTTGAACGGTTGTTGAAAGAAAGTACCTTGTGTGTGTGCCAAAATCTCTTTCAAGAGGGGATTGTTGAAAATTTACTAATGTGGAATTAAGTTTATCCAATTATTTATGACTCGAACAACTGGGGCCCCGCACGTCGGAAATATCGTTTCCACACATGTGCAATCTTAGTGCCAAGTATCGTAAATTTCGTTAATAAAAGAGATATTGGTACGTAAGTGAAATGTTTGAGACATAGAATGATGGACAGTTATTGGATAAATAACAAGTGTTTCACGTTGGTAAACGAAGGAAGGATTGTGTGAAGTGTACGATAGAACGGGTCGAAAAGGGTCGCGGAGCCGAGAAGGGCCGCGACGCCTCCCAGACTGGGCCGCAGCGCCAGAGCGCCGTGGCTTCCCCCTTGCAGCGCCGCGACGCAAATTGTCTGTTTGGCCACTGGAGCCGCGGCTGCGTGGCTCTAATGTTGCAGAGCCGCGACGCTTTTCAGGCAATGAGTGCTCGATGAAAGTCCAAAAGTTTGGCTGATTATGAAGAGTTTTTGGAGCATTAACATGACCGTTTTTCCTCCATAACTTAGCCATTATTTGGCTGCATTAGTTGGTGGTTTAAAGGGCAATTACATGGCATTTAAATGGCCATTACATGGGACATTTGAAAGGCCATCTTGCATACCTATAAATTAAGGCGTTTGACTCAATTCTATAGATCCCCACAATATACATACAAGTATATAACGCCACAAAGAGATCAGTTTTCCTGATAAGCAATCATTCTCTTAGCAATCTTCATTGTTCGTGTTCTTCGCTGAGGTCATTTGTGTAGGCTTTGCACATTTGATAGTTTGATGTTTTAACTTGGGAGACTATTGTCTACACTTCCGTAAAGCTTATATACGGGGGCAATCTTGTCTTAAAGACAAAGAGCCATGTCTCAACTCAGCCGGTGGTGTTGTGATTATCTAATTGGTTGCTAAGTATTTCAGGTGTGAACTTGATTCTCAAAGGACTCTAACTGTTCGGTTATCTCAGCAGATCTATAAGCCACAAGTGTAGCAGTTCATGTTCTTGTATTTCTGAAATACAAGATCCATATTTGAAGTTCCAATTCATGATCAAGATATTGATAACTTGTTGTAATATTTGTTGTTTATCCTTTCGATCACTGTAATAGTTATTTACTTTTTTCGTACGTGCTTTACATATCCAACATAACTAATACCGGAATTAGTTATTCCAAAATTATAGTGTTATTTTATTCCACATTAAAAATGAAATAAGTAATTCCGAAATATCTAATCTCAAAATTAGTGAGATTATTTATTACGAAATAACCTATTTCCCAATAATGAGCCCTTCGAGATGATCAAAAGTTAAAAGTAAATATATGAGAACGTGGCTGATTGCTTAAACGTACCTACCCTTTTAAGTTCTAGTTAAAGTTTGCTATCACTAGAAATCTAGAAATCTAGCTAGAAATCTAGAAATCTAGAAATCTTGTCTACAATAGTTAGTCACGTTAACTAGGAGGAAATCCGTGGAAAAAGAAGCTAGGAGGAAAACAATGAAATTGCCAGGTATTTTGGTTCTTTATTAACATAAAAAATCACACAAAAAAAAAAAAACATTTGCTTCTATGCGTTCGTCTTCTCTAAGCGCATGGATATATAACTAGTTTTTGGACGTGCGTCGTAAGTGCGTCCATAGCAATTAAGATAGGCTTTTTAAAATGATATAGATAACAATATAATATGTGTATAATGAGTAATTATAATTTTAAATAAAAAAAAGCCAAGCTGAATTATTGATGAATAATGAGTTTATTTGGGTGACTTAATTGTGACTGAACTGGTATAACTTTTCCTTGTGCAATTTTTTAATATATCAAATATTCAACTTGATAGATTTCTTATTTTTTGATACTTCATTAATAGTTTATAAGTGAATATGAGCAACCGGTTATGTTTGCAAATATTTATCGTAAAAATTGACATTTCAAATTTCTGAACTTTAATTGTACCTATGTGCAATTAATATCAGATATTATTTATACACTCTATTCAATAGTATTTTTATACATTATAAACTATGACATTAACAATATCAGTACTATTACTTATATACCATATTCGGTACTAATTCTGATGGAAATGTATGTTATTTTTATACAACAAAACAAACAAATCTACAAGAAATAATGTCAATATAACTAATCTCACCATATTACTAATCTCAACATAATTAATCTTTAAACCAAACATAACCCCGGAATGGAATAGTGAGAATATATTCATATAGCAAACCTCAAATAAGGCATAGTTATTATTGTTTTTATTAAATATAGTGAGAGTCATCGTATTTATTTTTTAATTGTAGGTCGTTGGACATCTTAGGCACATAATCTTTTACTGGCCGGTCTCTTGCTTTTTCTCTATCATTTAAAAAGTATTGTTAATCTAGATTGTGATTTCTCAGTTTCAACTTCAAATGGTTAGATGGATTTAATAGTTTCACTACTTTTTATATTATTCTCTTTGTTCATTTATATGTCTCTACATTGACATAACAGATGTCGTTTCTAGTCTATCTCATACCCTACTGACGTTCAACCGACGACCGGGCCTAGTAATCCTATTTAATAAAGATTCTTCCTCTAGTCGAATAGAGTATTAGTGCGCTCCATTCTATTCCCCATTATTTCACTTTCTCGCTATTCGAAATATCATAAGAGAAGAAAGCTGGCAGGTTAACGCTTCCTGCTCGCCCTACTTACTCTCTTTTTACTCTTGCCCTTCCATATTTTCTTATTAGCCCATTTTTAAAAAAAGAGTAAATTTCATTTGAACTCCTTAGGGGTCGGTTGGTTGATGAATAAATTATCTCCAGATTATTTAATGATAAAATTATAATACTGGGATTAATAATAACGAGTTTAATTCAATGGATATATTTTTATTATTAAGTGTTTAGTTCACTAGACAAAACATGATATAAGCTAATCCCCAATTTAATTCCGAATTTATAATTTCTTATGCCTCAAACCACCCCTAATCTTAATGGTGGTTGGAAATCAATACTCTCTTCACCTTTTGAATGAGAAAGATAATTCTTTTGAGCAACATTTTTCGATGAGAATTATGGTGTAATATTTATAAGCTGAAATTAAATTTCAACAATACAATTCTCTTTAAAGAAAAAATATTAAAGGATCTATAGTGTTTTCACATTTTCCTTTTAGAGTGACTTGAACCTGGACCTACCAATCGTGGGTGGAGGAACTTTACCATCTGAGCAACCCTCACTTGTCAACAATATTATTCTTACTAGCAGGGCGACTCATCAATTTTGAAATCAAATACAGTCAAACCTTTCTATAATGGCAGTGTTTGTCCGAGAATTTCATGGTCGCTATAGTGAGGTGCTGTTATAAATGTATACTAGCATTTGATGTTTAGATCTCATTTAGCTGTTATAAACGAAAGTACGCAAATAATTATTTTTTTTATACTTTTTATGCTACAAACGAAGATAATATACTTGTTAATTTTAAAATCTCTATTGATTTTCTATCTCATTAATTAAAAATAAAAAGACTGTAGAGAATGGATCTTGGGCTTAACTCAACCCCAAAAACTAGCTTGTAGGGTGAGGATTGTCCAAGTCCATATAAGGAGTCCATGTTCCCATTTTATTTCCGATGTGGGACTCTTAACACTCCTCCGCACGCTCAGACCTCGTTAACTGGAGCGTGGATAATATAATTTGGGGGCCCAACATCGGTGAACAAAGAATTGGGGGATGGGGCGGGGTCTGGTCGGTAGGGGGATTTCGGTATTTTTTAGACACTTAATTTTAAAAAATAATATATATAAACACTTCAATAATTGAACACGATAGTGTAATAAAAATATCACAAGACTGTTTTTGTGCCTCTTATATTATTTAATAGAAATATGATTTTTTTGTAATACAATTTCAAAATTGTAACTTTGTGGTGTTGTTCAAAAGTTACAAATCACATAGTAAAATTGCAATTAAAAAAATTACATAGTTAACCATACTTTTTCTAATTTTCTCACAATGTCTTGAGGATCTTCGATTGGAATTGGAAGTTGTTGGTCAAATTGTTCGACGTCGCTTCATGTTCCCTCAGACAAGATTTCGTTGTAGTTGTAGTCTTCTTCTTCATTGATCTCCGGTTGACCGCACCTTCTATGCTCCGCTCGAATCCAATCTCTGAATAGAACTGCAATCTCCAATGTATCTCCGGCCAATGAATGTCTGTGCTCTCTTATTTGAAATCTTCCCGTAGAAAAAGAGCTTTCAGACGTTGTTGATGACGCTTTAATGTTCAACACATCTCGGGCCATCTTTGCTAGTGTCGGAAATATCTTCTCATTGTTCCTCTATTATTTCAGCAAGTCTTCATGTCCTTCATCATTGACAATTAATTCGTACGGTACAACACCCTGCAAAACATAAACATCAAATTCGCTAACTTGTGAAGAAGTTGAACCACTAAACATTCTATCTCTAAGGCCTTGAATACTAGTAGCAGAAACCACATGTATTTTATTAGGTTGCGGTGAAGTAGAAGAAGATGGTACCAAAGACGGTTGATTATTTGCATTTTCTTGTTGATAATACATATATTTGTTTTGCATTCATTATGTATGCTAGACATAACTTCTTATTTAGTTGGTTCGTGAGTTGGTTCTTCAGTAAGGTATGTTGGAAGTACTTTTATACAATCATAAATCATTTCAACAAGTGTTTTATAATTGTCTACTTTAATTCCCCCCGTCGTCGGGTTAATTTGACCATGTACTTGGTCGAAGACACTATGTGAACTTTGTCCCGACTTAGAGGGCAGTGACACACCCAATTTTTTAACCTGGTATTGATTCCACCTAGTTGTGTGCTCGCCTTGTACATGTCTCAATAAACCTTCCGTCCCACCTTGATCTTTTTTGGTTTTAAATTTATAAACATTTTTACAAATTTTACATCTAACTACTTGATTCTCTTTTTCCCTATAAAAAACATCTCATGCAACTGATTTTAATTTTTATTGTGTGGGGCCTTGACTCATACTAGGGGGAATATGAGGCATGTTAGTTTCAATTTGAGGCTAAGACTCAGTCTGAGATTGAGGTTGAAGTGCACTAGTGGGTGTGTCATCTACATTATCGTCAAAATTAAAGTCTAGTTCAGATACAGAATATACCTCATCATCTAATGGTATATAATTTTAAAAAGCAGTTTCATCTATATGAGTAAAATCAATCAAATAATCGGGACTAGGAATATGATTACTAGAAGAAGTACCCTTACCCTTGTTACCCCTACTAGAAGAAACACTCTTACCCTTACCCTTAATTACGTCCATGGTGTTCCATTATAATTATGTAAATAAATAATCAAAGTAAATGAAATTAAGTATGATAATTAAAATTAAGTCACAATAATAATTTAAAGAAAGTACCAAACGCCGACGCAACGTCGATGTGTGTTAACACTAAAAAATACTTTTAGTGTTTAACCGAATCAAGTGGCAGCCGAAGGTGGAAATCACAAAATAAGCAGGAAACATAATTCTAAGCCGATAACCGAACTGACTCGTAGCCGAATCTATTAGTCTTAGCCCTCGGCTAGAAAAGCTTCATCGGCTATTTCGTTAACCTGGTTGAATCACAAGTCCGAGGAATAACTGGGACCCACACATATTTGGACGCCTCGAAGACCAAGTCAAAGCACCTTCTAGACCCCAAGAAACAAAAAAAAACCATCAACAACTAGAAGGAAGTGCCGTCGGTCGTGCAAGATGAAAACAAGTAGCAAAAATCGGCACCACCTCCTCATAGTTGGCTAGTGGATTTAGTGGGTAATTTAGTGGCTAACATAGGGGATCATGTCTTATTTATTGTAGTATAAATATAAGATCACATGTACATAATAAAAACAACATAATCAATCAAAAATTTGATTTTTTACATATCTTCATTCTATCTTTATCGCATTTATTGCACTCTAGTTGTATTTATGTTTCTTACCACTTAGTTTACGCAATCACCATCCTAACGCTTTCTAGAGTAGTTGGAGAACCTATTGCTGGAAGTTAGAGTTCCGTTTCCAGCCCAAATCGCTTAGTTATGGAATCAATTTGTCATCTGATAAAACGGCAAACATTTCGGACGGGAACAAATTTGACACGACCAGTGGGACCATAGGTGATCTCATAGCGAAGTCTGATCTCCGGGTCAGGATCACGCTTGGCGTATGCGTCTAAGGTCTAGTAAGAAAATAAACCCAGAGTCCAGTCCACATCCTAAACAGAATCCTCCCAGAAGGAACAATGAGCCACCACTTTCTTCAGGTATGCCTACATCCGTTGATACCCCTCCACTTCCTCCATCAACCCAAGCTGTGGGTGAACTTAGTCAACCTGAAGGTCCAACTGTCATGATCATGTCATTCATTAGATAACTGATTGACTTAGGCATCCACGACATTATGTACCAAGTTTCCAAATAATTGGCTGACATTGTCAGGCCAATTGTGCATAATGAGGTTCAGCAGGCGAGGGAACTGGAAGCTAATCGACTGCATCCAGGAGAAAGTTCGGCTAGTTCTGCCATCCCTCTGACGAATGGCGTTGTGCAACATGCAATTGTGACTCCATGTGTTGTTCCTTAGCCGAATGTGTATTAGTCAGTACCTACTCAGGTACAGTCGATAACACACCTAGGAGCACAAGCCCAGTCACTTGGCAACCAGTCTATTGTATGGTTGCCACCAAACGCTGGGGGGCAAACTGTGCCACTCGACCAAGCGAATCTGCAGTATGGACAGATCAATATGGCTCGGAGACCAGTTCAAGCATCCAAACACTTTGGTTTGCCGCCCGTTATGCCGTACGCTCACGCAAATGACCTTACGGTACAAGCGACTAATGTTGGCTAGCCGATGGCCCCCGGCTTGCTAGGCTACATGGTGAAGCTGTCTACAGCGGGACACCATTCCAGCAGTCACAATCGGTACCCAATCCATACCATCCAGGAAGTGCAAACTTTCTATAAACGGATGATGTCGAGAGAGAGCAGACATGAAACATTGTTCCACCTTATCCTCAAGTTTCATCGGCTGTTCCAGATGCTCAGGTTGCAGGCTTTGGTGGTTATGCCCGACAACAGCAATGGGGATAAACCCCACCTATTGATAATGGCTAGCAGAATACCTAAAATTTTCAAAATCCTACTCAACAAGGTGTAGAATGGAGGCCTCCAGTTCAGAACGCCTACTAGTCGGTTCTAGCTGAGAATCGGCAGGGGACTTCACAGCTAATGAACCCTGAAACTATTACAAATACCATGAAGAGGTACTTTGGCATCCAACCGAAGCCCTTGGACATGCTTGTTTACAGGAAGCCCTACCCGGATTGGGTAGATCGGATAGCACCATTACCGAGAGGCTTCAATACGCTTGATTTTGCCACCTTCTCGGGTGATGACGAAAAATCTACCATTAAGCACATCGACATATTTACCGCCCAATATGGCGAAGTTGTCCAGAACGAGTATCACAAGCTGTAGTTATTCCCCATTTCTCTAACTGAAACAACATTTTCTTGGTACTCATCCTTGACCCCCGACTCCGTACAGAGCTAGGAAGACATGTAGTGTTGTTTCCATGATAGATTTTATTGGCCCCAACCTCAGGTCACTGTAACCGACCTGACGAATCTCAACCAACAGGTCGATGAGACGTCTACCGATTATATCTAGAGATTTAGAAGGAAGGTGGGGGAATGCAATGTACACTTCCTTAAATCAGAATGCACCCACATGATAATCAACAACATGCATCCTCAGCTAAAGGAGAAATTAGTGGAATAATCATGCCCTGACTTAAGCCAGTTTGACGAGAAGGCTAGCCAAATAAAGTAGTATATCCAGGAGAAGGAGAAAAGAAGAGCTAATCGAAACTGAGGTTCCCATTTGGTATCCATTATTGAGGCAGATGAGTCTGACTCAGAGTCAATCGATTACACGGCAGACGCAATGGTAGCCGAGATTATCAAAGGTAAGGTTTACTCGTGCCCAGCCTTGAAAGCTAGGAAGGGAAATGAGATGAGTTCGACTGATGACATGATCGGTTACTCGTTTGACATTACAAAGGCAGATCAGATCTTTGATCATTTGCTTAAAGATAAACAGATCCGGCTGTTGGATGGCCATAAGATTTCGTCTGCCGAAGAACTCAAGGATAAGAAGTACTGTAAGTGGCACAATTCATATAGCCACACTACTTCTAATTGTGTGGTCTTCAGGAAGGCAATTCAAAAGGGCATCAAGGAGGGCAGGTTCAAGCTAGCCGATAAAAGCATAAATGAAATGTCTGTTGATACTGACCCCTTCCTCATAGTACCGATATCTATGGTATCCTTTGCCAAGGTAGATCAATCAAAGGACGTCAAGGGGAAACAACTGATGAAAACTATATGGGTTCCAATGAAGCCCACTGGTAAGGAGGAGGTCACCAAGACCTCTATGTTTGATAGACTAGGAAACTTACGTGACATCTATGAGGACACAGATAGGCATCTAGCTAGAAGCAATTTTCATGGCCGCCCTTATAAACCAGAGCACATTGCTCGAGAACCTCACAAATAGTACCCGATATTCAAAAGAGATCCAGTAGACCTCAGGATCAGTCTTGGGGGGCAAGCATGGCTGCCAGTCGATGAAAAGTCGAGCGTGCCCCAGATAGGCGAGGAACCACTACCCATGGCTAAATAGATGGTGGATGAGTTCAATGTGAAGGAAGGCGTTTCTTCCTTGCGTATAGCAGCGAGGGATGAAGGTCAGCTGAGACCCCGGAGGATGATTAAGCCAACCACCAATATAGAGGAAGGAAAATGGTTCATCAATCAGGCTTCTGGAAAGAAAGAGACACCGCCGGGTGTCATGTCCAGGACACGGAAAAAAGGATGCAGTGTGCCAAAGCCTTGCGCAAGATAAACCTAACATTGCACATGATATACAATGCTAAGAAAGCCGATAAATAGGACATTCCTGAGTCTACCGTAGCTGAGGCTATTGAGCGGGCATTCGGCTCAACCTCTTTAGAAACAGTGCTACATGAAGGAGAAGATATGGACCAACCAGAACTGAATATATAGCCTGATAACGACCCGACAGAGGAACCTCTATGGGAGACTAATATTTTGAAGGAATCCCTAGGCGAGACGGTTCCACAGGTCGCACAAAGGATCCAGGCATTAAAACCCAGTCGGTTCCTATATGCCTCCAAGAGATGGAAGATATTAACTTCTCGTCAACCAAATTGGATGAGGGAGGAGACTCCATCCGTGATTTATTTAAGCGTGATTCAGTCGATGAGATTTGGGCAGCCATTGAAATGGTCAGCCTGATTACATGTGAGTTATGGGCCCACCGCTCTAAGTTGGATAGCCTAGAAGGTGATGTGTGTGTGGAAGATACTAAATGGACGACATTAGCCGATACCACGGCTAGGGATGCTTTGAGCACTGTATTCGGTTCACCTACGGAAGAGATGGTGAAACACCTCAAACCTCTCTATGTTGAGGCTTACATTAACGACAAAGCTTTCGGCCGAGTGTTCGCCAACAATGGGGCTGTGCTGAATGTGATGCCGCTGCTTACTTTGAAAAGCCTCAACAAAACTAGGGAGGATCTCATCCCAACTAACATGAAAATATCTAGCTTTATGGGAGAGGCCTCTGAAGCTTTGAGGATCTTAGTAGCAGAAATCACTGTAGGTCCTAAGACGGTCAGATCTGCCTTCTTTGTGATAGACAGTAAGCCGTCCTACGCCATCCTGTTGGGCAGAGGCTGGATTCACACCAATCGATGCCTTCCTTCCACCATGCATCAAAAGCTCGTTTTCTGGGAATGAGACAAGATAGAAATCGTCCCAGCCGACGATAACCTATTTCAAGCAGGGGTTAAGAACTTGACAGTTGTCTTATATTAACCTTATGTGGCTCACATAGCTGTTGCAGAGCAATACGAAGAAGGATCTTGGGAATACTGCAATCTTACTCTAAGAGGTTTTGAAATAAAATAATTAGCTGAACCGCGACTTACCTTGGAAGAGTTAGATAATTGAGGAGACCAAAATCATACGTGATCTGTGGCATCGGTTGAGTGCTCTAAGATCTGAAGCCAAGATAGCCAAGACATCATAGGTATGGGACTACGACAAAGAACCAACACTGGCAGCCGATGACATTGAGTTGCCGATGGAACTTGAATCATCCATAAGAAGGGTTATGCCTAGTTTTGAATCTCTGGATCCCTTGGAAGATATCAACTTGGGTTCTGAGGAACCCTCAGCTAACATATATTAGTGGCTTGCTGAAGGAGGAGGATAAACAAAGCATAACGACTCTTCTACTACAGTATAAGGACTGTTTCGCATGGGATTATCATGAGATGCCCGGGCTGGCACGTACTTTGGTAGGGCATAGACTGCCAATCAAGGAGGGTTTCACACCTCATAAACAACCACCCATAAGATCTCACCCTTAGATGATGCCTCAAATTAAAATTGAGATTGAATGGCTGTTGAAGGCCGGATTCATCAGAGAAGCTAGGTATGTGAAATGGTTGGCAAATATTATGCCAGTCAAGAAGAAGAATGGCAAGGTTCGGGTATATATGGACTACAGGAACCTAAATCTAGCCACTCCCAAAGATTAATACGTCATGCCTATAGCTGATATGTTAGTCGATTCGACAGCCGCTAATGGTGTGTTGACATTCATGGATGGATACTCTGGCTATAATCAGATAACATTAGCTGAAGAGGACATTCACAAGACTGCTTTTAGGTGTCCAGGAGCCTTGGGCATTTACGAGTGGGTAGTTATGCCATTTGGTCTGAAGAATACTGGGGCTACTTATCAGAGGGCAATGAACACCATCTTCTATGATTTGATCGGCAAAACTGTGAAGGTCTATATTGATGATGTGGTAGTGAGATCTAAAGACTTCAAAGATCATTTAGCCGATCTCGAACAAGCACTAAAAAGAATGAGGATTCATATTCTTAAAATGAATCCAGCCAAGTGCATGTTCGGAGTATCGGACTGAAACTTCCTAGGCTTCTTAGTACATAAGAAAGGTATTGAGATAGATCATAACAAAGCCCGGACAGTAATAATATCTGCACCACTCAGAACAACGAAGGAGCTACAAAGCCTGTTAGGGAAGATCAACTTCCTAAGAAGGTTCATATCTAATTCAGTTGGCAAAATGAAGGCTTTCTCACCTTTGCTTAGGTTTAAAGAGTCGAAAGAGCTAGTATGGGGTCCGGAACAGCAAGAGGCATTCGACCAAATTAAAAAGGCCTTAGCAACTCCTCTTGTACTGGTGCCTCCCGTGCCAGGGATACCATTGAAGTTGTAATCTCGGCTGCATATTTGTCTATCGGCTGCCTGTTAGCACAGGATGCCGATGATGGAACTGAAAGGATAGTTTACTACCTTAGCCGAGTGCTCAATGGGGCGGAAACTAGATATACCCCTATAGAGAAGCTTTGTTTGTCCTTATTATATGCTTGTACAAAACTTGAACATTATTTAATGCCACATGTGGTTCACATTTTGTGCAAAATTGACATCGTCCGGTACTTATTGAATAGACCTATTTTACAAGGACGACTAATGAAATGGGCAATCAAGCTCACTGCGTTCTCTCTTGAGTATAGGCCACTCAAGCCTGTAAAAGGTCAGACGCTAACTGATTTCTTGGCAGACCACCTTTGTATAGATGCGGAGGACCCATGCACCCCCCTCTATTGCATGTGTGGACGTCATCTCTTGGAAGCTAACTTTTGATGGGTCAAGAACCCGAAGGGAGGCGGAGCCGAAATAACGATAACCAATCCTAGAGATGAAATATGGAGGTTCTCTTATAGGTTAGATTCTGACTTGACAAATAACCAAGCTGAATACGATGCTCTCATCATAGGACTCAAACTCTAGTTTCCATGAAAGCAAAGTGCATCAATATTCATGGAGACTCTCAATTGGTTATCAAGCAGCTGGCTGGGGAATATGATTGAAAAGATTCAAATTTGTTGGCCCGTTACGAAACGGATAGCAGGTTACTTAGTAGGCTTGCATCGTCTATGTTAAGTTATGTTCCCAGGGGCATGGATGTTGAGGCTAACGACTTAACACAAGAAGCTTTTGGCTTTAGGAAATCTCTACTCACTCTAGAGTATGATGAGCTACCAGCCGAAGTGAGCCATGGACCAGATCGACTCGTGGAAGTAGGTGTTAATCGGCTACTTAAAAGATCATTCCACTTGCAAGGACCTTAAGGTTAAGAGGAGAGCCTTGAAGTATGTGCTCATTGATGATGATATTTACAAAAAGAGCGTAAATGGAGTGCTACTCAAGTGCATTGATAAGACAGAGGCCTTACGAGTCATGGGAGAAGTTCATGAAGGAATTTGTGGATCACACAGAGCCGGGCCAATGACGAAATGGTTGATTCATCGCCATGGCTATTATTGGCCTACCATCACAGCCGATTGCTTTCAATATGCAAAAGGTTGTGAAGAGTGTAAGAGACATGGACCAATCCAACAGGTACCAGCCGAGTTGTTGCACCCGATCGTGAAGCCCTGGCCTTTCAGAGGATGGTCTATAGACCTCATTTGCAAGATTTACCAACAATCGGCTAAAGGACATAATTTTATTATTGTGGCTACCGATTACTTCACTAAATGGGTAGAGGCACAACCGATGAAGAGGGTTCATCAGACAAATGTCATTCAATTTATCCAACACCATATCATTTATAGATATGGTATTCCTGAGATGATTATAACCGATCAATGGACGGTGTTCACTGGTTCTAAGGTGGTAGCCTTTTCTGAGAAGTTTGAGATCAAGATGATCACATCTTCGCCTTATTATGCACATGCGAATGGACAAGTCGAGGCAGCTAACAAGCTTATTGTGGACATAATTAGTAAAAATGTGGAGGATAGACCGGCAGTGTGGCATCTCACTTTGGATGAAGCTATTTGGGTAATCAGAAACTCTAAGTCTACTGCTACGGGGATAACACCTTATCGGCTAACCTATGGCCAAGATGTAGTGTTACCCCTGGAAATTAATGTTAAGTCATTACGGGTGGCCAAACAGAATTCTTTAAGCTTGGAAGAATATCAGCAGACCATGCTAATAGAGTTAGATCAGCTAGATGAAGATCGATTGATGGCCTTGGAAAGAATCGAAGCTAGTAAATGGAAAATGGCTGAAGCATACAACAAGCATGTTAAGCCCAAAAGGTTCACCGAATGGGACTTGGTTTGAAAACCGTATTGCCGCTTGGAATGAAAGATTGTAAATTCGGCAAATGGTCACCAAATTGGAAAGGACCCTTCGTAGTAAGCCATCAGATTGCTAGCAATGCGTACCGACTAATAGATATGCATGATGAGGAGCTTGACAGAAATGTAAATGGAAAGTACTTAAAAAAGTATTACCCTTTGATTTGGGGTATGCATGAGTAAGCAACAGTGACAGACCGGCTGCCTAGCCACATAAAAGAAACTATTTCCCTTTGATTTGGGGAATACATGAATGTGTAATAGCCACAAGTCGGCGGCCTGGTCACAATCACATAAAAAGGCAAGAAGTACTTCCCTTCAATTTAGGGAATGAAAGAGTAAACGACAGCCACAGACCGATTGCCTAGTCACAAAAATAGACCCTTCGATTTGGGGTCAATAAAACTAGGAAGCCAAGTTGGTTGGCATTTCGCTAGCTGGGGGTTGCGCTATATTATCAGTTACAGAAATCTCAAAATTAGCAAATCCACGGCTGCTTGGTCACAAAAACAGACCCTTCGATTTGGGGTCAATAAAACTAGGAAGGCAAGTTGGTTGGCATTTCACTAGCTGGGGCTTGCGTTGTATTATCAGTTACAGAAATCTCAAAATTAGCAAATCCATGGCTGCTTGGTCACAAAAACAGACCCTTCGATTTGGGGTCAATAAAACTAGGAAGGCAAGTTGGTTGACATGTCACCAGCTAGGGATTGCACTACATCATTAGTCACAGGGGTCTCATGAATAGCCGAATCTACCGCTGCGTGGTCACTTTGGATAGCCACAGTCTCTTTCTCATCCTCAGCCCCAACAACGGCTACTACCTCATCTGCTCCTACTGCTTTAGGAAACCCCATTTCCACATCCAACAAAGGCTCATCAACCACCACTGATGGGATCTTAGAAAAAGCTTGAGTGTCGGCAACTTGAATGTCCTCTTGCTGCTGGAAATACTTCTTGAATAACAGAAGCAGCAATGCCTTCGGACTGCAAGTCCATAAGGATGTCGGCTGACAACTGAGCAATGGGATCAACCGGCAAAGGAGTAGACATAACTGAAGAATAGGTTCCCTCGGTTGCTACTTCGGAAAAACTAGCAGAGAGTGTCGGTGTTGCTTGATCGAGTCCGTTTTTCCACACAGTCCACTTATTCTCCAGTTGGGCCAACCGTTCACTTCCCGCTTTCTAATCCAATTCCCAGACTACGTATTGTTACCGAGTTCCCAGATCTTGTCATCCAAATGAATGCCATGCCGAAACAAAGAAGAGCGGGAAAAATCTTGGGCCTTAATAGTCGACTCCAAGGCACCTATGGACGGAGTAATAACCTTTATCTTTGCCTGGATCCTCTCCAACTCGGCCTGCAATTTTGACAATTGCTCATGTAATTCATTCATTCGGCTGACATTCGGCTGCCTTTCTGCATTCACCTCATTTAAAGAAGTCTGAATGTGTTTCTTCTCTTGCCGAAGAGACCCCAAATGTTGTAGAGAAACGACCGCCTCATCATGACTATCTTTGGCCATTTTGTGTAAAGCAAATAAGTCATTTAGAGCCAAGGTCATGTCATTATAGGCGGTTGCCAAAATGAGAGAACCATTTATTTTTTCTTTTGACAGTTTGAACAGAGAAGACCCCAAAGCATGGAACTCTTCTTTGCTGGTCGGAATCCCCTTGGCAAGAGACTCCTCGACTCGCTCCCGATGAAGGCCAACATGCGAAGATGGTGCAGGTGCAATATCGACTGATCCAAAATATTACAGAAGCATGTCTTCAGAGATGATCTCGACTGGCACTTTTGAGTCATCATCCGGATTAGCTTCAGTCGGGGGATTATCTCTAGCCATCTCCTATACGAAAAGGGCAGGTTCAGAATAGAGGTAAGGGTTTGGAAACCATGAAGGACCAAACATAAGAGAAATGATATACCTCTACGGCTGCATCAGTGTAAAAATCTTTGGCTGCCTCGACGGAGATAAATTTTGTCCTTGAGGACAATCGATAATGGATCCTGCGGATGCGTGGGACCATGAGCCGAGGAGGATGATCTAATATGAAGAGGGGCACCGAACGCTGTCTACGACCATCTGCGTCTTATGAGTTGTGGTCCCTGAAGGGAAAACAGAAAACATGAATACTGAAAGATAGCCGATACAGAGGTATTTGAGCTAGTCAAGGGATATACCTCAATTTCTTCCACTTATTCGGCTGAAACAGGAACTCTGGTTCTATGGGGACCTTCCTCACTATGATCTCGGATGACAACCCCTCCGCTTCGTCTGGGTTGCTTGAGAATAAATTTCCTGAGTGATGGGGATTCGTTATTGGATGTGGTCTCCAAATCGACAAACGTTGGAGGGATTGAGTTGCTGAAAGACACATGAAAGATGTTAGCTGAAAATTCACAAGAATAATCTGGCCGACACATAAGTAGAAAACAATTTACCTTTTATCTTCGTTTGCCGCAACCTGACGGAAGACCTTGAGCTAGCAGGTCTAGCCGATTTAGAGGGAGCAGTTTTCAAAAGGGCCTCTTTCACCCGCAATTTAGAAGTTTCTTGGGTATTTTTTTTACATGACCAGCTGATCACAATAGACATCTAAAAGAGACTGGATGAATTTCTCCTTGGCCGTGTTCCACCAATCGTCAAAAGCAACAGTAATATTTGCTCTCGGGGGAAACAACTGCCAGTCAAATAGGGCAAGCCTCTCAAGATTGTGATCGTCTATCTCCTTCTCCTGTTTTGCATCAAGAATTCAGCGTTGGGTTGAACAAATAATAATGTGGTGGGACATGGTACGTGCTGAGTAAGACCAAATTGCCTTGCTACAAAATTTGGCTGATAGGGCTCCGTGGTCAACTTATTATTCCTAGAAGTAGGCTTCAAGCCACCCAAAATATCCATAGCCATAAGAATACGCCCCCATGAGTGGGTCATAATTCTCCGCTGGAAGAATGTAAGGTCGTCATCGGCTACTTGAATGACCCAATCGGGGGTGACCCATCTTTCAAGGACCGGTTGCCAATCTGTATAATAGTTTTGAGACAGACCATGCAGGTTGGAGACTGCAGTAAAAACATCTTGAGACACTAAAGGTGTTTTTCGAAGAGTATCGACTAGCACCGGCGGGTTTAATGGAAAACGACGGTCAACAAAACCATCAAAAATAAACTTTGGAAAATACAAGGTGATCCACAGTTGAAGGAACCACAGGGGACCGACTAAGGTATCCAGATTTCTGGAGTCCCTTAACCTTGCTTGGCCATCGCCAAGAGCCATATAAAGATAAGTCAGGAAGAGAGATGCCTAGCTGACATCTTCCCCTGAAACGGCTAACGCCTCATAAATTTCCAGTTCCTTCACGACTGCACAAGATCCTGTGCAAACAAAATATCGGCTGAACCAAAAAAGCAGGAAAGAATGATGCTCAGCATCATCGACTGGAGAGGCGATACTCGGCTGTTGTTGGCCATGAAGTGGCCATAGCCGGAAGAAGTCTTTGAAACCTTGATTCCCAAGTCAACAATATCTATATCGCCGTCACGTCAAGCAGTATGGGGGTCATCATACCCCAAGGGAAAACAAAGGCGTTGGCAGTGGTTGACCAATTACCAAGGAAAGCATATACGAGACCAATGTTACAGGGGAGGTCAAACCCCGACAACGCAATGGCTTTATAAAGACCCATACGTCTCTATTCGGCCTCTCTGGCCGACTTCACTCATTCCAACCAACAAGAATAGTTGGCAATCTTGGCCGGCCAAGTATGCAGGCTAGCCGTATAATGGTCACCGGTGAACCAATCACAAGTAATAGAAAGATCATAGTTTGCTGGGCTAAGATGCCAATAAAGAAGGAGGTCGCCCTGTTCAGATGTACCATAAGGGGCAAGAACCAACTGTTCATCGATAAAGGCAAAGGTAGGGGTTAGGTCACCAGCAGCCAAATCGGCGTTATCTGATCCTTGAGATAGAGAAGAAGATGAAGACATAGTTCTATGATTGAGAAAAATAGGGTTTTTTGGAGGCGCAAAGGAATTTGGGAACGACTGATGGCTAAGTGAGAAACCCCTGAGAAGACGTTTCCCCTTAAATATCCTTTTTCCTTTTGAAAGATGTGGCTGACACGTATTAGGACTCATTTCTTTCAAACACGCGGCTGAAATGCGTCAGAATTTATTTATGGTAGCCGAGACGCCTCGGTTTAAAAGAATTCAGAGAAATTCATCATTTCGCGCATTTAGGGCAAAAGTGATTGAAATGACACCCGCGACTGCCACACGAAACGACGACAATTTTTGAATACATTAACTCAACAGTTGCACTCGAGTTAATGTAGGGGGGCAATTGTTAACACTCAAAAATACTTTTAGTGTTTAACCGAATCAAGTGGCAGCCGAAGGTGGAAATCTCAAAATAAGCAGGCAACAAAATTCTAAGCCGATAACCGAACTAACTCGTAGCCAAATCTATTTGTCTTAGCCCTCGGCTAGAAAAGCTCCATCGGCTATTTCGGTAACCTGGCCGAATCACAAGTCCAAGGAATAACTAGGACCCACACATATTTAGATGCCTCGAAGACCAAGTCAAAGCACCTTCTAGACCCTAAGAAACAGAAACAAACCATCAACTTCTAGAAGGAAGTGTCATCCATCGTGCAAAAGGAAAAAAATGAGCAAAAATCGACACCACCTCCTCATAGTTGGCTAGTGGATTTAGTGGCTAACATAGGGGGATCACATTTTATTTCTTGTAGTATAAATGTAAGATCACTTGTAAAGAATAAAAACAACACAATCAATCAAAAAATTGATTTTTACATATCTTCATTCTATTTTTATCACATTTCTTGTACTCTAGCTGTATTTATGTTTCTTACCACTTAGTTTACTCAATCACCATCCTTACGCTTTCTGGAGTAGTTGGGGAACCCATTTTGCTGGACGTTAGAGTTCCGCTTCCAGCCCAAATCGCTTAGTTAAGGAATCAATTTGTCATCCTATTTCATCAGCCGATAAAACGACAAACATTTTGGACGGGAACAACGTGTGATCGAGGTTGAAAATTGAAACTTTGCTCGATGGATGATCCTCAAGCTAGTTGCCAACTTCACTCCCAATTTTTGAACTTTAATATAAATGAGCAAAAAAAATATAATATTTAGTAGGCAATGTAGAATTGCACAGAGATAAGTTGAGAGATTAGAGAGATGGTAGGAAGATTTGTGAGAAAAATAAAGAGGAAAATAAGGTATTTATAGTTGAAAAATAGGGTTAAAGTATAAATATACTAACTTAGGGGTTAAAATAAATATTAAGGGGGTAGGGGGGTTTATGGGGCGGGGGGCCCAAAAATGGCCGTTATAGCGTTGCACAATGATCAAAATCAAAATTTGACCGTTGTTGCAATGACTATTTTTGCAAAGGGGGAGGGAGGCTAGCGGGCGGGACATGGTCGGGTTTTATCGGGATCGGGACGGGCGGGATGAGCCCAAGTCCCGTCCCGAGTTCGAAACCCGACACCAAATTTTTTTTAAGGGGGGATCGGGGCGGGGCGGGTATCGAGACAGGGCGGGGCTGGATCGGGCCGACCCGGCCCACTGGCCAGCATTACTTTTGTCTAGACTTCCAAGCTTGATATCCGCAGTTGCCATCATCTTCTAAAAAATTATTTATTCGCAACTGGTGGAACTTCCACCGTCTCCTTCAATAGCATTATGGATAGGCCAGACTAGTTAAATTTATCACCTCATAATTGTCCACTGGACCAATGAACTTGTTACGGAGTAATATTATATTTGTTCTGGAAAATTCAAATGTTTGTATTGTATTGGAAACTGGATGGTTCCTCATGGTCAATTTTTCACATTAATTGTCATTACCCACGATCGGCATGGTCCCTAATTGCTTTAGATATTTTGTTGAATGTTTGTTCACTGTCTCATTCCAGGCATCTATGTTAGGCCAAACTATATATATAGCCTATAGGTTAACAAATCATCTCGTACGTAATTGCTTGCAGGACCACTGAGCTTGTCAAAATTTATGTTCCTGAAACTTCACGTTTTTGTATATATTTAAAGCTGGATGGTAAACTCGTCTGTTTAGAGTTTGCAAACTCAGTTTTGAGTTTATTAAAAGAAAATGTATGTTTTGATCTATTTTCTCCGTTTCATTTTGTTTGATATTATTTTCTTATTAATTTATACCAAAAATAATGATAACATTATTATATTTTTTATGAGATATTTTTATAGTCACAAAAATAATATGACATATTTAAGTTGGAAAGTTTCAAGATTTCAAACATTTAATAAGATAAATTTTAGAAACTCCTAAGTTTTTCTTTATTAAACTTTGTGTCAAGTCAAACTATGACTAACAAAGTGAAATAAATGTTTCTAAATTTAGGACCCGTTTGTCCATGAGAATTGTTCACTTTTCTCTGTGTTTTCCAGTGAAAATGATTTTAACAAAAAATACAGTTAGAGATTTATATTCTAGAATTTAAAGACAAGTAGGTTGTATACGATCCGGAGACCCTCTTTAGTGAGCCCAGAATTACTCGTTAGGTTATTGATGTGTAAAATAAAAGGTTAAACAAATAAGAGAATAAACAAGTAGAATGAGTAAAATAAGCAAGATTCGAAATGGACAATGAATAAACTAAGAATCACAGCTTAGCTTGGAGTGGTATATTGCTTAGAGGTCGAGATCTTAGTTACAAAGGTAATCTTAGAGAGAATACGTATGCCTTCCTTCTCTTCTAAGTCTTGCATATATAAGACAAAGTTAGACTATTATGCCCCCCTAAAGTTATGATGACGTGAGCATGCCGATGTCACTATGCTAATGCGCGACGCAATGCTCTGTTCTAGGAGGGCTGATGTGATGGGGGTTGTTGAAAGTGGGAGACAACTGTAGAGAGACTCAGGGTTGTTGGAGTTCCAGGATGCATCAGATATCCCAAGAGAGTTTTCACCCAATACAGATAGTCTCCCACTTTCCAGACCCCTCATTTCATGAGTCCGGGAAGTGGAAGAGTCTGTGCAATTTTTTTTTGAAACTTTTCGCGGTAACCAAAACGTCATATCTTTTCCTACTACGAGACACTTCATCAGTGTATCATTAAATGCGTTCAGTCGCTCAATCGATGACGCCCTTTCAGAGATACGGATTGACCCTTATTGACAGGGCACACCATTTCATTTTCCAAGTACAATGATTACCCCAATCGGCTATATAAATAGATGCCCCTGATCACTTCTCCTCACTCTCACACCTGCATTCTCCTCTCGAGTAATTGCAACTTCTTGCTTTAAGCCTCCATTCTTCACTATGTCTACTTCGTCATCTTCCTTTCGTTCTTCATACCATCTAACCCTCGCTAGAATGAGGGAAGAGCTCGACGCCACCTCTATTAATTCTATCATCATCGACCCTCATCATCTGGCCTTACCCAGGCCATCGATTGGGTTCTGCGACCTCCGAAATCATCCCTTCTATCATTAATTTCGAGAGGGATTTTAGTGTAAACCTTTGCTAGGAGCCGGTAGAGGGCATCACTTCACTGATTGACCACTCAATTATTCCTTAGGCCCACACCAACTATCATTTGGACCCAGAGGTAGAAATATCTCCCCCCATCATTGTGAGCATCACACAACACATCCCATGGATGTCGCTCATTTATACTTATCATTTTACCATCAGGTTCAGTCTTCTCATTCATCAGGTCATTGAGGCATTTTGCCGCCGATGCGACATCTGTTTGAGGCAGTTGGCCCCTCAGACATGGCAGATAGTCTGATGTATTCAATATCTGGAAGATTTTACCTACCTTCCTTTTACTTTGGATCAATTGATCCACCTTTACGCCCTAGGTGCTTCTCGGGGGGTTAATAAACTTAGCTTTTTGGGGCTCCCATGCCCTAATTACTAACGACAAATATGATCATGATCGAGGATGGTCTGATCAGTTCTTGATGATTCATACCTACCGCCTCCATGACGTTAACTTTGGCCCATTTCAAGAATAATGGAACAACCCAGTTTGTCAGTGGCGCGTTTTATACTTCTCTCTTGACCGTTCTGTTTTTTGTTCTTTCAGCAACCCAGTGGTCCTTGAGCCTATGTTTAATATCTTTGGTTTGGTGATAGGTCTACTCCGCGCCTCTCATAGAATTGAGCGGACTTGGAGAGCCATTTTTGCTGAAGAGTGGAAAGGCAAAATTTATGGTGAGTCTTCTTTCGCTAGTTTCGTACTATTGTCGACTTTACGTTGATATGCCATCCTAAATTCTTTACCTGTTTTTTTCTCAAAGGTCTCCCTGTCCGAGGGGGTTTTTCCAGGAGGATGCCTTCCCAAGGCGAGGCCCGAGCCCATATTGCTCGTCCTGCTGAGGAGGTCAGAGAGAACAAAAAGGGGCACTCTCGAATGAGGCTGGGACATCATTCTCCAGAATCAACTCATGTGTTAGAACGCGCCACTGATTCAACGAGTATTAGAGGGAGGAAATACAACAGGTGGTGCATATGGAAGATGATGAAGGGGAAACTGCCAATCCCGAGGGCACAAGGGTGCCCTCCGCTAGAGCCACCAATGAGCAAAGAATTAATGAAGGGCAACCTAGGAGCACAAAGAGTGGTGACACAGGTGTTGGCCCTTCAGTTCCTCCCCCTTCCTCTACTAGCTCTGGCCCAAGTTTGGAAGCTTTCCTGGCCCACATTATGGCATCTTTCTTCAGGTAACTCAAGTCTTTTTTCCTTGCACTATCCACTTTCAAAGTGAGTACATGAGCTAAATTTGTTCTATATGATCTTCTTTCATGGGCATGCCACCGTCTCCTCCACCATTGAGGTTTTCAAAGGCATATTTCTTCTTCTATAGACTTGGAGATGTTGACAGAGGAAAATCGGTGCTGTCGGGATGAGATTTACCAGCTTCGTTCTAAACATGTTGATCTTCTGGAATGAAGGACTTTCCTGGTGGGTCGGTGGGAAGAGGATAAATGGCCTTTGGCAACTCAAGAGAAGACCTTCTAGACAATGACTCAGGCCCTCCAATTGATAGGGGAGAGGTTAGTCCAGGTGGAGCTTGATCGTGATGCTACTCATGCTCGGTCATAAGCACTTGAGGCTTCTAGAGCCCGATTTCAAGCCTGAAACCAATGGTTGACACTTTGTCAGGAGGCTGACCAACAGAGGGCTATCTTGTTTCGGTACTATATTGTCCTCTAGACCCGGTTCGAGGTCCTGCAAGGGGTGATATAGGAGCGATTGATGTCTCATCAGCCTTTGTAGACGTAGAGGTGGATTTGGGAGCGGCTGAGGCAGAATTGGATGAATTACGGAAAGAGACACCTCCATCCTTAAATGCTTCTGATGGCTCTTCTAGTGGCGAGGATGCTCCCCACAGTTTAGCTTTGTATGTCTTGAGCCTCTGGTCATTGGTCTGGAGGCCTTCCAAGGGTCTGTTCCTGTGGCGGGGATCAACAGTGATGCCGATGGTTGTTGCCAATTTTTTCAACTGTAGTGATTCTGTAATGGGAATATGTGCCCTTTTTAAATGAAAGTTTCTGTGATGGGACTGCGTGCCTTATGAATGTATTTTTGGTTGTTATTCTGGCATGTGCGCTATGTGATGGATGTTTCCGGGCCTTTGTGCCCTTCACTATTTTAGTATTTGAGCCTTCGCGCTCTGTTCTGATGGATATTTGGGGCCTGCATTCCCTCTCAATATTTGTATGAGCATTTCACACTCCCCTAGTATAAATGATAATTGCTAGTTTGCCTTCTATTTTGTTTTTTTCATGCTTTGACATGTTCTTTTTTTTGCAACAATTGTGATCGTATAATGACCTGCTGGCTTTTTAAGTTGGACTTAACCGTCGGGGGATGATCACTGCACCCGTCTACCGGAACTATACTAATATTTAAGCGTTTGTTGTTTAAACCAGGGTTTGATGACCAATGCACGCTTATGTAATTTTTGTGTTTTGTATTTGAGGTCATCTTGCCTTGACCCAATCCGGGAATATCACATCCGGGAATGCTAATGAGAAATTGGGATTTAAGATATCCAATTTCAAAATAAAAGAAGATACTTTGTTTTCGGTGCTGATAGGGAAGACGTCTCAACCCCATGTAAATGCACAAAGGTTCAAAGGACCTGCACGTGCGAAGGCTCTATGGCCGTGTCATGTTGTATGAAGCGCTTTTACGGGACCGTATGGCTTTTGAGTTCAATTTTTCCCCAAACATTTTTTCACTTGTACAACTCAAATAGAGAATGAGTTAAGGATTTTTTATTTCTTTCTTTCAAAATTATGAGGGATGACTCGTCATGTTGGTACATGATACCTTTTTGGGGCTTTTATAAGAATTACAAAAAAGAAATCGGGCGAGTATAGTGACTGCCAGCAGTCCCAGTTTGAGCAAGTTCATCATTGAAGAGATCTCTTTATGATTATGCAGATTCATCCTCTCCTTCGGAACTCGAGTCCGAGGTCTCGAGAAGTCAGGTTTCAGGATGTGACACTCTAAGCTTGATGAGCTTTTGAGTGGTTGCCTCATTAAAAAGCTTTTCATGAAAATCCGATTGGGACAAAACTTCGGCCAAGGAAAAGAGTGTAACACGTGTCCGTCCCCTCTAGGGTGGGGATTCTGGTTTCATGGGCAGTCTCTATCAAGGAAAGGGATAATTAACGGAAAATAAAGGTTTTCGGAGACAAAATATACATGTTTCCTTTCAAAAGTAAAATTTCTTCAGATGACTAACGTTCCAGCTGTTCTTTAATTATTTTTCGGACTTATCTTTGATCCAGTAGGATCCCTTTCTTGCGATTCCCATTATTTGATACGGTCCTACCCAATTAGCTTGCAGCTTAACCGCATTCAGATCCCTCACTGCAAGGGTGAATTTTTGGAGGACGTAGTCCCCGATTTTAAAATGCCTCAAATTTGTCTTCATGTTGAAGTATCTTTCTACTATTTTCTTCTGCGCAACCAAACGCACAAAAGCCAATTCTCTGCGCTCCTCCAATAATTCTAGCCCCACTGCCACAACTTCTTTGTTAGATTCTTCAGTGGCCTGAGTGTATCAGAAGCTAGGTTCTCTAACCTCCACAGGTATCAAGGCTCCAGCTACATAGACCATGGAAAAAGGGGTTTCCTCGGTGCTTATTTTGGTCGTCGTCATGTAGGCCCACAACACCCCCGGTAACTCTTCTGGCCACTTTCCTTTTGATCTTTCCAGCCTCTTCTTAATGCTTTGGATGATGTTTTTTTTAGTCGACTCATATTGTCCATTTGCGCACGGATGATAAGGCGACGACGTGACTCTTTTGATGTTCAATCCCTCCAAGAATTTGGTAACTTTCTTTCCCACGAACTGCCGACCCTTGTCATAAGCAATTTATTTTGGTATTCCAAACTTGCAAATGATGTGATCCCAAATGTATATGACCTACTTTTCGTGAACCTTTTTGTATGCTTTTCCCTCCACCGAGTTCGAGAAATAGTTTATCAAGATCAACACAAACCTTACCCTTCCCACAACTCTTGGCAGTAGGCTCACGATGTCCATTCCACATTTCATGAATGGCCACAAGACCACCACCGAGTGGAGTGGTTCGGCAGGTTGATGCATCATAGGGGAATACAGTTGACACTTCTTACATTTCCGAACATAGGCTTTGGCATCTTCATCTATTTGAGATCAGTAGTATCTAGCCCTCTTTATCTTCTTTACCAACGAATCATACCCAAAATGATTTCTATAATTGTCCTCGTGTACCTCATTTATCATGTACTCATCTTCTGCTAGTCCTAAGTATTTAGCTAAGGGCACGAGGTAGGATCTTCTGTACAACTCTCCTTTGTGCATGCAATATCTGGCCTCATTGGTTCTCAATACCCGAGCCTCTTTACTATCTTCTAGGAGAGTCCATGTCTGCAATTGATAATATCATTCCGCCAGTCCCAAGTTAGGCTGGTAAACTTTACTTCGTGTATGCCAGAGTCCAGGATGGAGTATAAGAGATGAACTATAAACTCTGGCTCTCCCTTAGTTGCCTCAGATGACGAGCCTAGGTTAGCCAAGGCGTCAACTTCAAAGTTCATTTCTTGAGGGATTTGCATCACTTTCCACTTCCTGAACTGAGCTAATAAAGCGGCGACTCTACTTAAGTATTCTTGTATTCGACTATCTTTGGCCTCGTATTTTCCCAGTATTTGACTAATAATCAACTGCAAATCACTTTTGAGTTTGATATTTTTGGCTCCGAGTCCCTGGGCTATCTCCAAACCTACAATTGTAGCCTCATACTCGGCCTCATTATCAGTTAAAGAAATAAATTTAATGGCTTTCCTGATGAAAGCCCCTGACGGAACAATCGGGATAATCCCTAGCCTAGTACCTTTCATACTTGTGGCCTCGTTTATATATAAGACCCATTCTCCGGACGCCGATTCAATTTCTCAAACTGCCTCCATATGAGCATGGCACATCATGCCTAGACTGTAATCAGCTATGAAGTCGGCTAAGGCCTGAGACTTAATAGTGGTTTGAGGTCGATAGGTGATATCGTACCTGTAGATTTTGATCGATCGACTTCCTAGCATGCCCGAGAGTTTAGGTTTGTGCAATATATTCCTCAAAGGGAAAGTGGTGACCACACATATGGGGTGGCATCGAAAATATGACCTCAGCTTAAGAGACGCAACCACCGGGGCCAAAACCAACTTCTCGAGGTGAGTGTAACGGGCTTTGGCCTTGGTTAAAGAGTTGCTAGTATAGTAAATAGGAGACTGTGTACCTTTTTCTTCCTGAATGAGCACAACACTTATAGCGGCTTTGGATACGGCGAGATAAATCAATAGGAGTGCTCCTTCATTTGGCTTTGCGAGCAGGGGTGGGTTTGTCAAGTATCTCTTCAAATCCTTCAGTGCTTGCTAGCATTCCAGGGTTCATTGGAAGTCTTTCTTTTTCTTCAATAGGCCAAAGAATTTATGACATCGCTCAGACGACCTTGATATGAATCTCCTTAATGTCGTTATCCTCCCGGTAAGGCGTTGCACCTCTCGAGCATTATTGAGTACCTTCAATATTTGCTCGATTGCCCGAATATGATCTAGGTTGACCTCAATTCCCCTGTTTAACTCCACGAATCCCAGGAACTTTCTCGAGCCTACTCCGAAAGTGCACCTTTCCGGATTCATCTTGAGGTTATACTTGTGGAGAATCTCAAATACTTCCTGTAAATGTCTAATATGTTCCTTTGTTACCAGGGAGTTAATAATTATGTCATCTAAGTAAATATCCACACTCCGACCCAGCTGATGTTGGAACATCCGCTGGGTTAGTTGGTGGAAAGTGGTCCCTACATTTTTTTAAGCCGAGTGGCATAACAGTATAACAGTAAGTTCCATGCTCCGTTATGAACGAAGTCTTTTCCGGTCCAATGGGTCCAACTGTATCTGGTCAAACCCTATGGATATGTCTAGAAAACTGAGCAGCTCATGTTTAGCCACTGCGTCAACAACATGACCTAGGGGAGGCATTGGGAACGAGCTCCTCAGTCATGCTTTGTTTAAATCTTTTAAATCTAAAAAACATTTGGAAAATTTCATGTTTCTTAGGAAGTACCACCACGTTATCCAGCTTGTATGGTATTTTACCTCTCAAATTGCTCCTGACTGAATGAGTCAGGCCACTTCTTCTTTGATGAATTGACTTTGCTATACTGATACCGAACGTATTTTTTTCATAGTGGGTTTGGGTCGATGTTCATCTTGTGAAGAGCCATTTCTGTGGGTACGTATGTGATATCTAACTTTGACCATATGAAGCTGCCAATATTGTTATTAAAAAACGTAACTAAATTTTCTCAGAAACAGGGATTTAAGCCCATCGGGCTACTACATCTAAGACACTGGCCCTACTATTCTTTCTTCAGCGATCATGTTGATCGCTCTCTGATGCGCTGGGCATTCCTGTGATGTCTCAATCCCTGTTTCCCTGGCGTATTTAGACCGACTACTAAATAACTCCTTCAAATGCCTCCTTCTCAGCAGGTCTTCCACCTCATACCTTAAGTGCTTGCAATCCTTCATTGAGTGGTCCAAGATCCCGGGGAACTCACACCAGAACTCTATGTTCGTACCTCGTTTGTTCGGGTTTGACCGAACTGCTACGGGGAACCAGGATTCCTTCATATTCTTTGTTTCCATGACCAGATCCACGACCTCTACGTTAAAGTTGTAAGAGGCTATGCTCGGCGGCCCCGAATTATTCGTGGATTTTTTCTACGACATCTCTCTTTCTTTCCTAGGCTGACCCTGATCATACCTCAATTTATTCGGTCGACGTTCATGTCTAGGTGGTGGTCGGGTTTAATAAGGTTCATACCAACCTCTCGGGTCCCTTCGTCTGTTTAGGGAAGTGTTTTGAGATTTCCCATGTTGTTCTCCTCTGAATTCTGTGTAGGCCCCATGATCAGCCTCTATCTTTATTTTAGCAGTATATCTGTTGTTTACTTTGTTCTAGGACTTGGCCGGGAACTCCCTGAAAATTCCCTTTAGCTTCCTTGATGCCTCTGAACTGTTGATGTTCAGGCTGTCAGTAAATGTTGCGGCAGCCCAATCCTCAGAGATTATTGGCAACATCATCCTCTCCCATTGGAAATGTTCCACAAAGCTGCGGAGTAGCTCGTCCTTCCTCTACTTTACGATGAATATATCTTCATTGTGAGTGTTGATCCTCCAAGCCCAACATGGGCTTTTATGAATGCATCTGCAAGAGCAGTAAAGAAATCAATAGAGTTTTGAGGTAAATGAGTATACCAAGAAAGCGCTCCCTTTGTGAGCGTTTGGCTGAATTTTTTCAACATGACAAATTCAATCTGGTGTTGCTGCAAATGGTGCCCGGTGATTGCGGCCTCAAAGGTCACGATGTGCTTATCCAAGTCTGTGGTGTCGTCATACTTGGGTATGTTAGGCATTCTGGAACTTCTTCGGGATGAGCTCTGGAGCCGCTGCCTCCCTATACGGTATCTTCCCGTATTTCCTCACCCCGACCTCTTTCAACACATGGGGCCCCTGGTATCTGGCTCATCCACTCATGGAGCTCATTTTCTAGCGCAGCGAGTCTCGACAAGTCTATCTCCGGTGATGTAAGCCCCGCTCTCTCCGTGTTTGTTGCAGATGCGCCGGGTGCTCTAGTGGCTTCCGCGTTGTCCGTCGGATGACTATCTGGCGCTGCCCCGGATAAAGAGTTGAAAAACTTTTTCATGCACTCCATTATGGCACTATTTGCGGCCAAGACCGTATCTAAGGTATCTTCCGAGGGGGTGCCCTTTTCTTTGAACATCCTCTCCACTTTGGAGTGCGGGTGTCTTTTTCTTTTCTTGGGGTATTGCTCCTTTGGTTATGCTTCATGGCTTTCAGTCGAGTGGCTTCGAACGTCCTCCTCATCTAAGGGTTTGTTAGGTTTTGCTTTAGGAGGGGCTATCATTTGCTCCTACTCTGTTCACAGATTTTTGAATGGTCCAACTATGTTCATAGTGTTTTCGAACGATCCACCAGGTTCCGGAGTTTAATGGGTACCTGCTCCCCTCTGGGTTCCTGCGATCCGTGAGCAATGTTGTTCTGTCCTGACATGTTTCTTTCGAATGCAGTGTTTGCATTTAGTTTTTTCAAGAAGATCATCTACTAATTGAGACAACAACGCAATTGTTTATCCCCACAGATGACGCCAAACTATTTTCCGGTGAAAATGATTCTAACAAAAATACAGTTAGAGATATGTATTCTAGGATTTAAAGACAAGTAAGTTGTTTACTATCCGGATACCATCTTTAATGAGCCCATAATTACTCGTTAGGTTATTGATGTATAAAATGAAAGGTTAAAAAAATACGAGAATAAGTAAGTAGAATGAGTAAAATAAGCAAGATTCGAAATGGACAATGAATAAAGTAAGAATCAGAGCTTGGAATGGTATATTGCTTAGAGATCGAGATCTTAGTTACCAAGGTAAGCTTAGAGAGAATACAATGTGTCTTCCTTTTCTTCTAAATCTTGCGTATATAAGACAAAGCTAGACTATTATGCACCCCTAAAGTTATGATGACGTGAGTGTGCCGATTTCATTGTGTCCATACGCGCCACAACACTCTGTTCTAGGAGGGCTGATGTGATGAGGTTGTTGGGAGTGGGAGACAGCTGTATAGAGACTCGGGGTCGTTGGAGTTCTCGGAGGCATCAGATGTCCCGGGAGCGTTTTCACCCAATACACTCTGGAATAACTTTTCACTTTATTTTAAAATCAGTGTTTGGCCATGAAAATTTCAAATTCAACTAGAAGTTGAATTCCAAATTTGAAAAAGAGCTTATAACCTGTTTTCTAATACTATCTTTATCATTCCAAATAAAATGCTCTCTTTTAAAAAAAGTATAACCAAGTACAACTCTATTTTCAACTCTAACTTCATAAATATTTGAAACATATGGCCAAACGCATATTTAGTTTTACAAAACCACAACTAAATAGAATTTTAAAATTTTAAAGAAAGACCTTACTGGAAAAATAGCTCAAACCAATAAACTGTGTGTAAACTCAAACTCGGTTTTTGCAGACTTTAAAGAAAACTCCACTAAACAACTCAAGTTTCACTGTCTTTTACATCATGAGATACACACAGCAGGGTCCCTACTGGCTTTACCTAAAATCACTTTAATTTTTTGTCGTTGAACATAAATAATGTCATAGAGTCCTAAATCCAATTGTAAGAGAAGCAAAGTAGTCAAAGAAAAGACGTGTTACATGCCCCAGTTCTTTAATATTTTCGTTGTAGTCAAGAAGATCAAATTAATGCATGCAAGCAAATTCAAATTCTGTTGTGGCCTTTAAGAACCCAAAGGGTCACAATTCTCGAAGGAGACACAAGCAATAAACTGTCCTTTTTTTTTACTTTTTTTTTATATTCATTTTCCCGGCTTATGCCAGACTATTCCTGGAGATAGTAGTTCCGGTCCCTCAGCACTACTACCAGTAAATCGCAGGATGTGCCTGAATGATCAGGGTTTGAGAGCAGAGCAACTGATATCGCCTACAAGGTTCTACCCCAGAAGAGAGCAAATTGCTCCCACCAGGGTTCGAACACACGCTGGCCTCCAGCTGAATTTTAAGTTTCCCTTCTTTGCCATCCAGCTATGCCCCGTAGACTACTTTCCTTCTACAGTAAAACCTCTATAAATTGATACTCGGTAAATTAGTAAATTCTCTAAGATAATATTTTTCTCCGGTCCCGACTTGGGCCAGTTGATAAATTAACAAATTTCGATAAGATAATAAGATAATATATTTTCAAAAAACCCCTATGTAAATATAGGGTCCCATAAATATCATAAATTAATAATTATATAAACTTACACAAACATAATTAAGACAATTTGCTGAAATATGATTCTAGTGTTGTTTGCTTTTCTTAAAATTGAAGTCTAGTTGGAGCTCATCTCTAACTTTTCTTATTGCATCCAAATTTTCTGGTGTTGTGTTCTCAAACTGCACCAAAAAATTATGAAGAGTTCTAGACGCGATAAGTGCTTCCTTACGCGTAACTGGTTCCAAAGGTACTGTATCGTCTCCAACTTCATCACTTGTAACAAGTTTCGTTGTATCTCTTGCCTTCTCCAAAATTAGCTCTCCGGTCATATTCACACGATCTCGGTACTGGAGAAAGCACTCATAAACAACCTTCTCCATATCTGAAAATTTTGATGGTTCGTGCCGCTTGATATCCCTTCCTCTTTCTAGGTTGGCTGAAAGATACTCAACTGATCGTTTGAGATTGTACCTTGACTAACTTTCAAATGAAACTTTTCTTCAAGCCACAACTGCAAATCTTTTTGAGTGCATATCGAATGATCTCTCTTGTACTCACATAATTCTTTGCGTATTTGATCCACTATTGTTGATTTCGTGACACCTTTTAGATAAGGAGTCATTGTTGGGTGTGGTTTCAAGAAATTTTTTATCTTGTTTATATAGTATTTTCTGTCACCATCATACATTGAATGTTTTTAGTAAAAATACAATGAATAATATTTAATTATTAAGAAACAATGAACATTATTTATTAGTTTTCATTAATATTATGTACAATGAATCTATGTAATTCAATTACGTAATATGATACATGAATTTTTCTAAGATACAACGATTTTTGATGTAATCAAAATTTAACTTCAATAAACTACAAAACTCTCTTTAAATTAATAAATATTAATTTATCGGTTAATTAATATCTCTATAAAATAATAAAATATCATGATCCCAACAATATTAATTTATAGAGGTTTTACTGTATGTCCTAACTGAAGCCTGATCAGTATTCTTTCAAGTTTCAACTACAAGTTAATCATATCTACAAGTAAAACCAATTTTTAATGGTAATTACATCAGATTATATACATTCATCAAGACTTTGTATGCAGATTTTCTTCTTGTTCGCTTTTCTATATATAAGTTAAACACATATTGCCATTAATTAAAAAGGTGCAAAATGTTGTGGAGTAAGTTTGATCGCTGGTTAAAGTTAATGCATGAATGAGTTATGCACTGTTTAGTTAGTCATTTCATCTTCTAATCCATATAAAATAATATATAGATTTACTTATAACTTATACATGTATACTCTCTTCGTCCCGATTTGTTTGACACTTTTCACTTTTCGAGAGTCAAATGAGTTATTCTTTGACTATAGATTTTTCATATGCTTTTTGGATATTTTAAATTACTCCATTTGTCCCAATTAATTATATGAGATACTTTTCTTTTTAGTCAGTCCTAAAAAGAATGACATATTTTTTTACTTAGGAAACAATTTAACTTTACATTTTATCTTTTGCGCTTATCGAGATGATCTATAACTACATAAATATCTTTGACTTATTTTAAACCACAAGATTCAAAAATCTTCCTTTATTTCTTAAACTTCGTGCCCAATCAAACTACATCATATCAATTGGGACGAAGGAAGTATTAATTATGGTGGCTTATAGTACTTTTTACGTAGTTTTCAAATATGTAAATTTTATTTTTAAAAATTAAAGATTATATGTTCAAACACACGATCAAAATTAAGAAATTTGACTCTCGAAATTAGGACATGGGGAGTATTAGTTATGCGGAAAAGAAAAACGTGAATCAAACATTGTATTAGCAATGTTGTTTTATTTGGGATTGGTAGGGGGAGGAACCTACCAAACATGGTAACTTATGCTAGATTTTATGCGGAGATTAATTATCTTTCTTCATTTTTATACCCAAAAATTGTATAAACTTATTGTTGGGAGTTTTTGCTCTATGGTACTTTATAAAGCAGTACGGGAAGTATATAACTATTACAAGTATTCGAAAGGATAAACAAAGATTCAATAATTCAACATGGAATCTGAAATTACAATCGTTACACAAGTAAAAATTGGAAATTCCAGTTTTGTAGAAGACGGAAAAATGTAAATTGTTTTTCTTTGAGTCGAGTGTAGCACTCTGTCCTTAAGACAATACGCCCCGTATGTATCCTTTATACGTCCCTGGACAATTTGTCTCCCAAGATAAAACAAGCAATGGAACCCTTGAGCAAAGGAAACTCAAGAGCTACCGTGAAGAATATTGAGTAACGAAATGATGCTTGGAAGTTGTAGGAAGAAAACTATTTTGGTTGTGTATTTTCGTGCCTTTGTTTTGCCGCATCTATTACTCGTTAACTCTAGTGCTCAACAATGGTGTAAGGGGGTGTTTGTATAGGAGAGGGAGGGATGGACTGTTTTATTGCTGAAAATCGCCTCCATAGTAGCCAAATAATGGCCATTATGGAGGTAGTAAAGTCACCAACATAAATGGTGAAAGACCAACGGATTTGGCCATTATAGGAGGAGTAATTCAGCCAAAATAAATGGTGAATTGAGTGCTTGGCGTTTGTCTTGACCGTCGAAATTTCGAACTTCGGGGACCAAACTCGTACATCTTGAAACTTCGGGGACCAAACTGTACATCCGAAAGAATTCGGTCCGAACCGTACATCCGGAAACTTCGGGATCAAAGCGTACTTCACGGCAAAGTTCTCTGGGCCCAAAAAGATAATATCAGAAGACCCACAGCCCACAGCCCGTGACCCGACCGGACGGGCGGGCGGCGCGCGTGTGATCTTTCCTTGAACCGAAGCACATCTAGGTCCTCCCTCCTTTAAACACATGGGATACCCCTTGGGGTCCCAAACCCCAAACCAATTTCGAGTCTTATATACACAACAATTCTTTCTTCCTCTACCGATGAGGGAGAATACCACACTTTCCATGCTTCAAACACCTTACTTCGTGAACTAATATCTCTTTCATTTCTCAATGAAATTTGACGATTCTTGGCCCTACGGTTATCTACGTACTTAGTAGATCATGCATGTGTGAAGAACCGAATTCTCCAATATGCGTAACACTAGTGTTTAAGCCGTTAAAGTTGGTCGGTCGCAACTTCCGCCAAAGACAAATTTCCAACACTTATACTAATTTTAATACATTAATAATTCAACCAAACGACCCTGTGTGTGTATCCTTCTGTCGGTCAGACGAGAGAAATTTTGAGGTCCTGTCTTTCAAAGAAGTAATGTGATAAGTATGTATAGGAAAAGTAACCTAACTAAATTGTACTGCAGGCTACATATATTGAATTGGCCACAACTTTAAAATTTAATGGCATTGTCATCTACCGTGATAACTCAACTTAATTGGGAAAAAAATCTTCGCCTAATCTTAATTTATATACTCTTTTCTTTATTTTATATGATAATATTTGACTGAATATGTATTTAATAAAAAGGAAAGACTTTTATCCACATATTTTTATAGTTATAAAAGCATCTCCCCAAGAATAAAAGAATCAAATATAGAAAGGACTCCTTTCAACTACAAGTTAGTCGTACCTACATGCAAAGCCAATTTTCCATGATAATTACATCAGATAATGTTTACATTTATCAAGAATTTGTATGCAGTTGTACATGCTTCTTGTTCAATTTGCTATATGTCGAACACTTATAATTTGCAATTGAAAAGAAGGAAACACTGTACACCTTTGTCGGTGAGACACGGAATAATGTTGAGGTCCTTTGATGTAACTGCCGTTTGGACAACGAAACAAAATCCAAATATAATATATAATCTTTCCATTTCAATTTATATGATATTGTTTGACATAAAATTTAACAAATAATAAAAATAAATTATAATCCTTAACACGTCATATATAACAGGTATGTGTGGTTATAAAGTGTTTAGGATTTTGGTGTTAAAAATGTTAGTATAACAATTGTATGAATAATCGTAAACTTGAATATGTGTCGTTCTTTTTATAATGAACAAAAAATAATGTTACATGAATTGAAACTTTAGTAGTAGTACTATTTTAGCATATATCGTTTGTTCTGTTGTGTAGAAGTTCTATTTTCTAATTAAAACGGAACAAATCAAAACATGAATAGATTAGTTCTATCACATAAAAGAAACAACTTCCCACAAAACTGAATATTTTAAGTAAAACTCTCAACGTTCGGAGCGCCGGTTCTGTTTCAGAAGAAGCATGATGACAGTTTAAGGTTTTGCATCGATTATAGAGCACTGGTCAGAAGAAAAAGTATACAGCTTGGGCGAACTCTTTTGCATGGAAAAGCCTGTCAAAGTCTAACTCTTTGGTTGGACTGGCAGTGTAGCGTTCGGCTAAGCCTGTTCTTCCTAGCTCTACTCTATGAGTTTGATTGGCACTCCTGTAGGCTCAACTTGCATACAAATTTTGGACCCATGCATACTGTCATATTCATTTTCTATCAATATATGGGTACACTGATCTTCGTGTGATATTTGTTTTGTCATTTTCATCTTTATACGATATTTATACTCAAGCCTCTCTCAAGTTCCATCGAAAAGATTGAGTGACCACCCCTCTAACTAACCTAAGCAACCCCCGGAGCAGATCAGAACGAAAACTCCTTTCCTCTTCAAGCTAAACTCATTTGTCTTTCACTTGTGCGTTTACAACATCTTATTACTTTTTTGTATCACATGTTCTTCGGATACAATTCGATCCTTCTACGGTCAAATCTCAATTTGTGGAGAAAAGGAAATGCAGTGAAGTTTCAAAAAGAAAAATAGTAGGAAAATGAAGTTTCGAGGAGGGCACCCCACCAGTGTAAAAGATCTTGAGAACAAAGTGGTAGACAAGAAAGTAAGCTAACCTAAATTCTACTGCAATGCCACATGTGTAGAGAACAGCAAATGGACAGTACAGTGCCCAAGTTGATGTCTATATTGTGTGGCGAGTTTCCACCAGCTGCAGGGCGGAGCCAAGTAGGGTCAAGGGGTTCATTCGAACTTTCTTCGGCGGAAAAATTACATTATTTATATATGGTTAAAATTATTTTTTATATATATATAGAGGTGTTAAACTCCCTTTAGCTTCTGTTGGAAATTTGCCTTTGGCGGGGAGATGCGTCCACCCATCTTTAATGAATTAAACATTAGTGTTCTGCATGTTGGAGGCTTTGTCTCTTCACACATACATAATCTACTAAGTGAGTAGATGACCGTAGGGCCAAGAATCATCAAATTTCGTTGAGAAATGAAAGAGATATTAGTCCACGAAGTAAGGTGTTTGAGACATAGAAATATGGTGTGGGACAAATCTACCACATCGGTGGGAAAAGGAAGAATGCTCTCTTTATAAGTCTCTAAAGTGGTAAAGGGTTTGGGACCCAAGGGGTATCCCATGTGTTTAAAGGAGGGAAGACCTAGATGTGCTTGGGTTCAAGGCTAAGCCCACACGCGCCGCCGCCGCCCGCCCGTCCGGTCCGATCTCGGTCACGGGCTGTGGGGACTTTCTGATATTATCTTTTTGGACACCAAATTGCTTAATATTTACAGTTTGGTCCCTAGAGTTTCTTAAAAGTTGATTTTGAGAAAGACGGAAGGTAGAAACTTTCTGCCTACCGTTTGAGCTATTTTTTGGAGCATTAACCAGCCATTACTTGGCTGTTAACTCCTTCATAAACAGCCCTCCTTCATGTCCATAAATCAACCTATCTAAATGGCCATAACAACCCTCTCTAATGCCATTAACAAGCCTCACTAATGCCATTAACAGCCTTGTTTGTGGTAGTTGAGGAGTCCCTCCTCCATGATATATATTGAGGCCTTTTGGCTCAATTGTGTTGAACATACAAACAGAAAAATGAAGCATAAAACAGTGACAAAAAACACTGCAAAACAGTGACGAAAAACACTGCAAAACTATTGAGAAAAACAGTGAGCAACAGTGAGCAAACACACACACATATACACAAGATATACACTACAGAGACACACTATATACACAGAGACAAAATAGAAGAGAAAGTCAGTCCAAACGTTGGACGAAAACAGAAATTCTTCCTTCATTTTCCATATCTTCAGCAAGTCGATTCGTATTTGTTTTCTTCGTCAGACTCAACCTATTTGCTTTGTAGTGTTGAGATTAAAGTGTTGTTTTATCTTGGGAGACTATTGCCCGCTAACGTAAAAACATATATACGGGACAATCTTGTCTTAAGGACAGAGTGCAATCACTCGACTCAACATACAGTTGTAACCATCCAGATTTATTATTTCTTGATTTCATGTTATCAAGATTCAAGACTCAACAACTTTGCGGTAGTTCTGAAGATTGACTATTGGTTTATCCTTTCGAACACTTTTAATATTTATTTACTTCCCATACTGCTTTACAATAGAGTACCCAACATCTTCTTCATGTTTTTGCTTAGCCTAATCTCAATTTGTTACTCCCTTTGCTTTGATGATATTTGACTTGATACGAGTTTACTAATAAAAATAGGAATGACTTTTGCTACCTACATTAGAACTTGTTTTTAAATACCTCATACCATTATTTATATAGTTGGAAAAGCATAGTATCTTCTTAAGAATAAATGTGAAGTTTATAATTAACGAGTTTCAAAATATTAAAATATGTTATTCTTTTTAAAATAAACTAAAGAAAAATATTATGTCAAATTAAATATCAGATGTAATGACGTTTTTCAACTTAGAACCCGGGGTAATGAAGCTATGCGTTCATTTGAACCCATACGTTTTAGCTTAAGCTATGTATATGTGTGAAGAAATCTCTAAATACATACAAATAGTGATAGATTATGAACCCATTAAATTTAATGAAAATGGTAATTCAAATCATATATCCGCCTGTTGACCAAAAAAGCCCACTTCAGTTGACACTTCTACAGGCCCAGTTCACATGAGACACGGATCCAACATAAACTTTCCGCATTTTATTTACTTTGGTTATTTTATTTTGTATTTGTATCCTAGTATAAAAGACATGGAAATATTCTGGAAAGGGAGGTAATATTCATTTTCCTTTTTCATGAATAATATGGCACCGACACTCTCTCTCTAGATTTCGGGCTTCTTTCATTCTTTTGCGTCGATTGTTCGTTCATCTATAATCTAACATGGTATCAGAGCGGGTCTTCATGCCTATCTAAGACTCCTCTATCGAACGAGTATACTCTTGAAGAGTTTTGTCAATTTTTTCAAAATTACATTTGGGTTTTTTGATCGATTCTCTCTCCAATGACATAGCTACCAATGTCATTTGTTTTGACACAACTAAAGATGTTTGGACTGATATAAATGAGAGGTTTGGTCAGTCTAATGGCTTCAAATACCTACAAATTTAAAGAGAAATAAGTGCAACTTCCCAATGAGCCTCAAACATTGCTTCCTATTTCACAAAACTCAAAGCTCTTTGGGATGAACTGAATATCTCATATGTTGGACATGTTTGTACATGTAGGGTACTTCCAAAGTTCATTGAAGAGCACGAGTTATTTCAATTCCTCAGTGGATTGAATGATTCATATTCCACCTGTAAATCCAATATTCTCATGATGCCTAATCTCCTATCACTAAGCAAATCCTATTCTATGCTTCAACATAATGAGAAACAAGAAGAAGCTTCTCCCATTCCTAGCTTCTCAGGAGTTCAACTTCTTTTCATGTTGGTTCAAGTTCTTCTCAAAATCAGAATTATAATAGGAATTCCAATCAGAGGTACTCCAACTCTCATCATAACCCAAGCTTTTCTAGATAGTACAATCAAATGGTTCAATTTGATTCCAAGAAAACTTATCCATCCAGTTCAACAAACTCTAATATGTTCTGCAAGTATTGCAAGAGGTATGGTCACATCATGGAGAAATATCATAGACTCCATGATTTTCCTCCTGATTTTAAATTTATCAAGACCAAGACCTCAACATCTTGTATTCAGACTGATGCTCCTCCTTCGGATTCTGGAATTGATCCTACAAGGTCTTCTAGTATTAATCACTTAGGGCCTAATACTCCTACTCATAGTTATACATATGAACAAGCTCAACAAATGATGAAATCTTTCCATCAAACTCATATTTCTCCAGAGTACAATAATGAGTATGAGGAAGCATCTTATTCCAGTTTTGCAGGTGTGTATAATCACCCTGAAGTTAACTTTGTTACTTTTCATGCATGTGCAGTGTCTCATTTAGGATTAAACCCTTGGATTATTGACTCTGGTACATCAAATCACATGACACCACACAAACATCTTTTGCACAATATTATACCTTTAGTTTCCCCATTTTTGATAGTCTTACTAATGGATACAAGGTCAAAGTCATATCTAATAGGTCTTTTCATCTCAGAAATGATATGATTTTGCACCATGTGTTTTTGGTTCCATCTTTTCATTTTAATCTCATTTCTATTCACAAACTTTTCATTCAATTTGACTGTCATGCTTTATTTACCAAAATTGATTGTACTTTACAGGGTCCTTCTCTAAAGAGGCAATTGGTAATTTGTAGAGCAACAAATGATCTATATTTCATGAATTCTGATTCCATTCAGTCACACTCTGTTTCTATACAATCCTTTATTTATTGTAATATTTTCAGTAGTTATGTTTTTCAATATCTCATTGTACTCCTTGTAATTTCAATATTGCTATTAATAAGACTGATCTATTTTGACATTAAAGATTGAGACATATGCCTTTCAATAAAATGAAATCTATTTCTTTTCTATCTGGGATTTTATCCCCAAAGCAGTCATTTATTTGTGATGTTTGGGCTAAATCCAGACAACATAGATCTCCATTTCATGATAGCACTATTCATACTTCTGTTCTTTTTCAACTAGTAAATATTGATATCTGGGGGCCATATAATACCTAGACATACAATGGTTTTTAATATTTTTGATATTAGTTGATGATTTTTCCAGAATTACCTAGACACACTTGTTATCTTCCGAGTCTAATGCCTTCTTTGTCTTGAAATATTTTATTGTCATGGTAAAAGTTCATTTTCAATTTCATGTACAATCTTTCAGATCTGATAATGTGTTTGAGTTGGGTAGTAGCACTGAAATTCAACAGTTGTTTTTTATGGAAATTGTACTTTTCACCAAACTACCATTCCACACACTCCACAACAGAATGGAGTTGTGGAAAGAAAACATAAGCATCTCTTTAAAGTCTCCACGGTTCTCCTTTTCCAGTCAAAACTTCCTCTTAAATACTGGGGTGATTGTGTTTTAACAGTCATATATCTTATCAATAGATTTTCTTTTTCTATATTACACAACAAATCCCCTTTCAAAAAACTTCATGGTACTTTTCCTACTTATGACCACCTAAGATCTTTTGGCTGTCTATGTTTTGCTGCTAGTCCTAAATCTCGCAGAGATAAACTACAACCTAGATACATTCCCAGTGTTTTCTTGGGATACCCTTATGGTAAGAAGGGTTATAAACTCCTTAATGTTGCATTTCACTCAATCTTCTACTCTAGAGATGTGATCTTTCATGAACACATCTTTTCTTATCAATCATCCTCTTATCATATTTATCCTCCTCCTATCCATGATTACTCAAATTTTCCTCCTTTCCATTCTGTTCCTACACAACCTCCTCCACAACCTCCATCCCTATTGCATTACCTCCACCTGTTTCATTATCTCTTTCTCCTCCTCCTGCACAACCAAATATACAATCACCATATGCTTCCACTTATCTTCTAGTCCCCATCTCTACAGTACAAGTTCCTGTTAGATAAAGTTCTAGAACTCATCAAGCTCCTGCTCATCTTTTTGATTACCACTGTTATTCTGTTCTTCCCTCTTTCTTTAATCTTTTTGTCAATTCTAAGGTTTCCAAGGCTACTTTGCATATACATGAGCCTCAATTTTAGTAGCATGTTGTTTTCAACCCTGCTTGACAAGAGGCCATGCTATAAGAATTTAAGGCTCTTGAGGCAAATTACACTTGAGGCATGGTCCCACTTTCTATCAATAAGAAGACAATTCCATGTAACTAGAAAAATAGATAGGTCTATTGAAAGATACAAGATCAGACTTATGATTAAGGGGGACACTAAAAAAAGAGGGTATTGATTATACTAAAACTTTTCACCTATTGTTAAGCTAACCAATATCAAATGTCTTTTATCATTGGCTGTTAAGAGGCATTGGACAATGTTCTAGCTTGATGAGAACAATGCTTTTCTTCATGGTGATCTCCATGAAGATGTCTATATGAAAGTTCCTCTTGGTCTTCATTTATCATCTACTATTCCTTCTTCTTCTCGTACACCTTTGGTTTGCAAACTCAAGAAGTTCTTTTATGACCTCAAACAGGCTTCCAGACAGTAGTTTTCAAAACTGTCTGAAGTTCTTATATACAGAGGCTATATTTTCAGCAAAAATGACTATTCCTTGATCACAAAGAGGCATGGTCAGTCCTTAGTTGTCTTAGTGGTATATGTTGATGATATTTTGCTAGCAGGCAGTGATATTACAGAGATGACTAGTCTGAAGTACTTTTTGGACTCTCAATTAAAAATCAAAGTCTTGGGTTTAGTCCATTATTTTCCGGGTTTGAAAATTGTCCCTCATCCTACTGGGTATATCATGAATCAACACAAATATACTTCAGATTTATTGACAGTGTTCAAGTGTTCTCACTTCACTCCTGTCTCCACTCCATTGGATCTTTATTTGAAGTTATCTACTGATGAAGGTGATCTTTTACCAGATCCTACCATATATAGGATACTTGTGGGAAAACTTAATTTTCTTCAGCATACTCGACCGGATATCTCATTCTTAGTACAACATCTTAGTCAATTCTTAACTGCACCCAGAGTATCTCATACGATGACTGGTATTCATGTTCTAAGATATCTCCTCCATGACCCTAATCAGGAAATTTTTTTATCATCAACTTCTGACTATTCTCGACATGCTTATTCTGACTCTGATTGGGCTTGTTTCCCTTTATCTCAGAAATCAATCACTGGGTTTTATGTGTTTCGGGGGTGGTTGTCCCATTTCTTGGAAGAGCAAGAAGCAACCTACCATTTCTCTATCTTCTGCTGAGACTGAATATAGAGCATTGCGCAAAGTAGTTGTTGAAGTTTCGTGGTTCATTTGGTTGCTTAGGGATCTTGGATTGTCCATCACCAACCTTGTCCCAATTTATTGTGATAGTCAGGTTGCGTTACACATTGCAAAGAATCCCGTTTTTTCATAAACGCCAAACACATCGAAATTGACTGTCATTATGTCTGTGATTGTTTACAGTCTGCTCTCATTTCTCTACATTCTGTTCGAAGCTGTTATCCGACCCTCATCATCATTCATTGTTGCGACAGCTTGGAGTGTTAGCACCTCCAGCTTGAGGGGGGGGGGTGTTGACCAAAGAAGCCCACTTCAATTTACACCTCTACAGGCCTAGTCCACATGAGACTCGGATCCAACTTAAACTTTCCGCATTGTATTTACTTTGGTCCTTTTATTTTTTATTTGTAGCCTAGTATAAAATACATGAGAATATTCTGGAAAGGGAGGTAATATTCATTTTCCTTTTTCGTGAATAATATGGCATCGACACTCTCTCTTTTCTCTCTCTAGATTTAGGGTTTCTTTCATTCTTTGCGTCGATTATTCGTTCATCTATAATCTAACACCGGCTCTGATTAGAACATGTTAGGATGTGATGTCATATGCAAGTTAATGTAATATAAATACTCTCTCCGTTTCAAAATGTTTATCTGGTTTTGACTTGACACGGAATTTAAGAAAGTAAATAAGACTTTTGAATCTTATGATTGTTAACTAAATATACGTAGAATGTATCAAAATACTCTTTAATCTTGTAATCTTAAACATGCTATGTGAAAAATTAAAATAAAAGAATTGCCAAATAAGGAAAAAAATATTCATTTTGAAACGGACAAAAAATGAAAGTAAGACAAATATTTTCAAAGGGGGATAGTATATATAAAGAGTCTTTTACTACTGAAAAAAATAATCGCAAAGCAGTCCCGCGGAACATAGCGGGATGGCAAAGGAGGGAAACTTAAAATTCAGCTGGAGGCCTGCAGCGTGGGTTCAAATCCTGGTGGGAGCAATTTACTCTCTTCTGGAGTAGAACCTTGTAGGTGATATCAGTTGCTCTGTCCTCAAATCCTGATCATTCAGGCACATCCCGCAATTTACTGGTAGTAGTGCTGAGGAACCGGACTACTATCTCCAGAAATAGTCTGGCGTAAGTCGGGAAGCCTGATATAAAAAAAATCGTAAATCATGTCTATAGTCTAGAGTCTCTAGACTCATAGTTGGACAACGAATGACCAATGAAGCAAGTAGGCCCCCATCTTTTATTTCTTCCGTACCTTTAGCCGGGACAGCAACCGTACTTTTACACTTAACACACTTTCAAGTTTATAAATTCTTACCCCCTCTATCCCCCTTCTCCCTCACTCTGCCTCACAACTCAACTAACATTCAATCTCCTTCCCCATTTTTTGCTCCTAAACCAGTATTTTAAAGCTAATTTTTTGTTCTTCATTTTGCATTCAGAATCAAATTTAATTGATGATGGAGCATCCTCAGTACTATGCACCGCACCGTATTGGAGACTCATCATCTAGGCCATCTCTAGGATTTCCTCTTGGCACTGCCTTTCTTTTGGTAGCCATATTCAGCTTGAGTGGCATCTTTTCTTGCTTCTATCACTGGAATAGAATCCGCTCCCTCCGTCGAGCCATAGATCTCGAAGCCGGTGATGATCCTGCGTCCTTCAAATCTAAACTCACTTACACGGTAACGAATTTTCATTTAATCAACTGTCACTACTAAAAATAATAAAAATTAGTGACGGACAATTTCCATGCTAAACAACAAAATTCGTCGTTAATTCTATTTAGTAGTGGAATTAGGGACAGATTATATTAGTTACAAGAAATTTAGCGATGAATGAACAATAAAATTTGTAGCTAAGTTTAATTTTTTATAGTGTGTACTGTGTAACATTTCATTTAATAAGTTTAAATTATTAGAGGCACCAATATTTTCATTGATATATTTGGATTTAACTTATATAAACCATCCACAGTGCTAACTATTTTTACATTTTAATTGATTTTAACTAAATGAGAGTTACTTCTTGTTGTAGGTCATGTTAATTTGATGGTGTAAAAAAGTTACATAACATAATTGAACTTAGTATATATTCTAGAGTTGGATAGTGTAAAAAAATATTTTTACATGATCATATTATTTATAAGGATAAATCTTTGTGATAAATATATATTGAATATCCGATTAAATGATAACTAACTTGCTATTATAAGTTAAAATTATATCATTATTGTAAAAAAAAAAATCTTTACACTATTAATGTTATAATTTAAAACCTATACAATCAAATTTACCTATAACAGTCGTCCTTTATAGTAAGATTTCATATAATATCCATGTGTGAAATTAACTTTTCATGTTATGTTATATTATATGTTTTTTATAATATTATTTTGTTAGAGCAGTAAAAAGAGTATCGAGGCAAAGTTATAAAATAATTGAGTGTATTTTACGTCTTAAATACTCATGTTATGTGACACATCCATCCAACAGATGGAGTCACGTCTAATTAATTGTTGTGTCTATATCTACTTATGGCTACAACTAACTTTGTTCTTTCCTCTGTTTTACAGAGTGAGAAGCAGAACAAAAGCCCCAGCTTGCCTGCAGTGTTGATGCCAGGTGATCAAGTTCCAAAATTCATAGCTTTGCCATGTCCATGTCAGCCTTTCCGACCGGAAAAGGTCGTTGTAGAGGTGCAGACGCCACCGCCATCGCCGCCTTCGCCTCCTAAGCCGTTTCGTATGGTAGTGGGACTACCTTTGTAGTATTAGTAATAGGGGACTACTACTAATTTTAGAACTGGCTCAGCTAATTGGAGTTAATTGTGGATCAACCAAATTCTCAATCTTTTGATTTGTTAATATCAATTGAATTCAGCAAGGCAAAGTGATTCATTCTGTAGGTCTTAACTAGAACTTCCCAAGTGAGATGCTGCACATTAGTGAAGTTGGTAAGTTTAACATATTTGGCTTGTATGGCTAGTTTTAAGGTTCAGGACCAAAAGTGCACTTTTTGTATACATTAAGGACTATTATTGTTAAGGTGTATACATCAAGGTTTAAACTGGTTGAACTCCCATTCTTTAAGGACCATTATAGTTATAAAATTCCAAAAATGTAAGTTTGGAATCCTTGAGAAAAAATTAATGTACTTCTTTCGTCCTAATTTATGCAATGGTGTGATTGGACACATAATTTATGGAAAGGAATTTTTTTTGAAATTTATAATATAAAAATAAGCAATATATATTTGTGTTTATATAAACCATCTTATCAAATGTACTCCCTCCGTCCCATATTACTTGTCTACTTTTTCTTTTACACGTCTTTTAAGAAATCATAAATGAAAAACGTATTTTTACTACCTTACACTTATTTCTCTCTAATTAATTACATCATAATCAATATTGATTGTTTTCAAGAATACTTGAATTATGGGTAAAATAGGAAAGATTTAATTAATTATATTTTGATTTGATAAATTAACAAGTAAATTTGAGACATATATTTTTAATAATATGGAGAAGTAATATGACATGAAGTAATGTAGTCTGCGAAAAGACGTGTTCCATGCGACCATGCCCCAGTTATTTAATCTTTTCACCAATTTCTGTTCCGTCCTTTAAGAACCCAAAGGGTCACAACTCCTGAAGGAGACTACACGCAATAAAATATCTTTTCTTTACTTTTTTTTTCTACTTCCTCTGTTTTAAGCTACATGACACTGTTTTATTATTAGTTCGTTCAAGAAAAATGACACTTTCTAGATTTAAAAATATTTAATTATATATTCTCCATTTTAAATAAAAAAAATTTGCCACATATTTGATTGAGGGATTTTTTAATCTAACAACTTGTTTGGATGATTGTTATCTATTTTATTGTGGTTTGTTGTTGGTTTAAATACAATGTTTGTTTTGATTATTACTTTAATTTTAATGTATCGTATCATGAAATTCATTGTTACATAACGATGAAAAGTCTCATTTTATGTAACGACCGATTTGGTGTTAGCGCGTCGTTACATTATCTTTTTTTCTCATTTTTATTATCTACTAATACTATTTTATCATTTACCCTACCTTTTTATGGTAACTTTATTTCTACCCTACTTTTCTTGTAGGTTTATTCTTCAAATTGTTGATGTATGAGATTACGTGACAACGAGAAATGATACAATCTATACAAATGTTGTATCAATCAAAACGATACGATACGATACGATATAATACAATACAATACATTACATTATGAAACAATATGTAACAACCATCCAAACAGAGTGTAAAGAAAGTTATAGTGAGCCTCTGTTTAGAAGAGAAAGATAGAGATGCTCCGAAGATGGTTCAAAGACTTACTTACCGGAAGCGCCATAGCTATGCAACCAAATTAAACCAGCATCGTGTCGTTAGAACCCCTGGCGGCTGGGGCAATTTTATATACAAATTTTGGAACATGTGGACCGATGATCTCTTCGTAAAACTAGATACTTTATGTATATGGAGGGAACAAAACCTGTGAATATCCCATATTAACGTATATTATAAATATACTCCATATATCTCCATATATTCTGTAATATTTAGTGATGTATAATTATGGTAGATATATGATCTCTATTGTGTTAGAATTACACATTGTACACACTATATATATTTGTATTAATGAGAAAGACTCCTGAAGGGAGATTAATACATTCTTACATGGTATCAAGAGCCAAAACCTAAACCCTATTTCTTATTCTTCTTCAGCAGAGACGGGCTGCCTATCAATTACAGAAAGCAACAATTCTTGTTTTTTGTCTATTCATTCGACCAAAGCAACAATTTTTGTTTCTGTTTCTTCATTCGACCAAAGCAAAAAATTTATTTTCTGTTTCTTCATTCGACCAGAGCAACAATTTTGTTTCTGTTTCTTCCGTGGTCCGCATTCCAGTACCCAAGAAAGCACAAAACTGTGTCACCAAACTTTGTCCTCTGTTTCCTTTTGCTTTCTATTCATCGCCCGAGAAATAGTGAGTTGACAACTTTATTTCAGCCATCTGTTTCCTCTCCTTTCTCCTCACCCGAGATTAAATTTTTTTTATTGTCGGCTTCCGTTCTTCCTCAGCCTAAAAGCAACAATTTTATTCTAGCCTCCGAAAAGCTCTCATGGCATCATCGACATAGTACTACCCAGCATTCAGGGACATGCAGTCAGTTGCCACAGCCCAGCAGCAGTTGGGGCTACAGTCGCGACCCAACATCTGGCAGCCTAATAGCCCAAGTTTTGTAAACCAATTTTAGGCCCAATTTCAGGCAGTCTACCTGTCTGCCCCAAGCCAGTCAATGGGCCACCGTAATCCGGCCATATTTCTTAGATCCCAACAATCCGCTCCAGGCCTCTCCCAATCCAATTTGGGTCCGGCTTTCATCACATTGACTCCTCGGCAGCCCGATAATGCGTGGTATATGGATATGGGCGCCACATCTCACCTCACCAACAACTCTGTTAATATTCCTCAACTGCAAAGTTTAAATACTCCACAATCTATTATGATTGGTAGCTGTCATCGCATTCCAATTCAAAGGTTTGGTCACACACTAATTCTACCACCACATCCCCATTTCTCCCTGAATAACGTCTTATATGCTCCTAACATTATCAAAAACCTAAAATATGTTAGGAAATTTGCCACCGATAATTCCGTATCAATTAACTGTGACCCATTTGGATATTCCGTAACAGACCTCCATACCGGAAAACTCGTTATGAGATGCAATAGTGAGGGTGATCTCTATCCTTTAATATCCATGTCCGCTGCTAGTGTCAACCCTCCTACGTCTCTAACGGCCCATGTCACTCCTCCCACCGCTTTAGCAACAATCTCTCTATCAACCTGCCACAATAGACTTGGACACCCATGAGCCCCTGTTTTCAGTTTTCTTAAAAACAATAATTTAATTCCTTGTAATAATGATAAATTTGCACAACATTGTCTTTCTTGTCCTTTAGGCAAACATGTTCGCCTTCCGTTTCAATCTTCTTCAAGTGTTATGTATTCTCCCTTTGACATTATTCATGCAGATTTATGGACATCTCCAATTACTAGCTCACTGGGTCATAAATTTTATCTCATCTTATTGGATGACTATTCTCACTTTGTCTGGGTCTATCTGCTTAAATTCAAGTCTGAAGTGTTTGCCAAGTTTCTTGCATTCCGTGTCTATGTCAAAACATAATTCGAAAAAGACATAAAATCGCTTCAGTGTGATAACGGTCGTGAGTTCAATAATTCAGCGTTTCATAATTTTTTCTCTACTAACGGTATGGTTTTTCGATTCTCGTGTCCCCACACCTCCTCCTACAATGGCAAGGCCGAATAAATCATTCGCACTATCAATAACATGGTTCGTACGACCTTGTTTCATGCCTCTCTCCCCTATCTTTTTGGGTCTATGCTGTTAAAATGGCCGAATATGTTCTAAATATTTTGCCCACCCAAACCCTTCAAAATAGAACACCCACCGAAATTCTATTCTGTAGGATCCCAACTTATGAGAACCTACAGATTTTTGGCTGCCTGTGCTACCCGAATCTTGCTTCCACAGCCCCGCATAAACTTGCACTCCGCACCACTCCTTATGTGTTCTTAGGTTTTCCACCTAATCATAGGGGTTATCTGTGCTATGATGTGTCTTCCCGCAAAATTATTGTGTCTCATCATGTCACGTTCAATGAAGCAATCTTCCCTTTTGCAAACATTCAAAAGTTTCGAAACACGGACTATACCTTTCTAGACGAGTCTGACACCTCATCTGTCATACTCATCGAACTCTAAAGAACAACCACCACCGTCCCTGCATCCCCATTGCTGCAAAATACCACTGCCACCACCATCACTATTTCTGGCCACCCTCCGCCACCGTCTTTTCCACCTATCGCCGCCAATTCTGGCAGCTTATTTGTCTCTCCTTTGCCATCTTCGTCCATATCCTTGCAATCGCCGACTGCCACCTCCATCATCGGTAGTCGGCCCATCGTCCCACTATCACGATCGATAGCCACCCCGACCACCCACCCATTATTATTGATATCTCTAGTGTTACTGTCACCCTATGTGGCAGTTCCAACAAATCTCTATGTCCCCACCACCATACCGACAACCCAACCACCATACAAAGCCTACACCCAGAACCCTGTCGACCCCCACCATTCCACGTCTCCATCTCTGTCGACCCGTAGCCCCAACCCCACTGATCGCACCAACTCCCCGACCCAAAACACCCAGATCTAAACACCCGACACTCCCTGGACTACCCCGTGTTCTGTTGACCACACCCAACACCCACCAGCCACAACTTCTACCACCGGAACACCTGCCCCGACACTATCCCACAGTATTCGACCCACCCTCGGCCCCACACATCATATGGAAACCCGTGCTCAACATAGTATTTTCAAACCCAAAGCCCAATTTAACCTATCCGTACAAACCATATCCCCCATTCCCAAAATCCCAAAATTAGCCAAACTAGACCTTAATTGGAATACGGTTATGCGTGAGAAATTTAATGCTTTAACTAAACAGCACACCTGGAATTTGGTTCCTAGACCGGATGGGGTGAATGTGATCCATTGCATGTGGCTTTTTCATCACAAATATAGAGACAGTGGTGATCTTGAGAGATATAAGGCGAGACTTGTGGCTAATGACACTAATCAGTATGAGGGTATTGATTGTGGTGAGACGTTCAGTCCGGTTGTCAAACCAGCTACCATTCACACATTTTTGAGTATTGTTATGGGTAAGCACTCGCCGATTCACCAGCTTAATGTAAAGAATGCATTTCTATATGGGAATTTGAAAGAAACTGTCTACATGCACCAGCCGCCTGATTTTATTCATCCGACAACCCCTCAGTATGTATTTTATCTCAGTAACTCACTTTATGATTTGAAGCAGGCCCCTAGAATGCGGTATGATCGCTTTGCACAATACATTATATGGATTGGGTTTGTATTCAACAAGTGTGATAATTCTCTATTTATTTTTCACTATGGTAGTAACATTGCTTATTTATTGTTATATGTGGATGACATTGTGCTTAGTTCCTCCTCTGGTGTGTTGAAAAATAAAATTATTACATTGCTTAAAATCGAATTCGATATGACCGACTTGGGGAAGTTGAGTTACTTTTTAGGGATATCAGTAACTAGGTCTGCAAGTAATATGTTTTTGTGTCTGCGCAAGTATGCAGAGGAGATAGTATACATGGCTAAAATGGTAAATTGCAAGATAATATTCACTCCGGTTGACTCTAAATCAAAGCTTAGTGCTATTGATGGTAATCCAGTGACTGATCCCACTCTTTATAGGAGTCTTGTAGGTGCACTACATTATCTACATTCACCAGGCCTGATATTGCTTATGCTATTCAGCATGTATGCTTATTCATGCATGCCTCCAGGGAGCCTCATTTTACTGCCCTTAAGCGTATCATTAGTTATGTTAAGGGCACACTTGATTATGGATTGCATCTATACCCCTCAGCACCGACCAGATTGTTATCATATATGGATGCTGATTGGGCAGGTTATCCGGATACATGATGCTCCACCTCTGGCTATTATGTGTTCTTAGGGGATAATCTCATCTCATGGTCTTCCAAGAGGCAAGCCACATTATCCTATTCGAGTGTAGAAGCAGAGTATAGAGGCGCTGCTAATGTAGTTGCTGAGATCTGTTGGCTCTGAAACCTTCTTTTGGAGCTTCAGTGCCTCTTGTGTAAGGCGTCTTTGGTTTACTGTGATAACATATCAACCATCTATTTATCTCATAATCTGATTCAGCATCAGTGAACCAAACATATTGAGATGGATATCCACTTTGTTTGTGAGAAGGTTGCTCTCGGTCACGTTAAGGTGTTGCATGTGCCGTCTTCATATCAGTATGCAGATATCTTCAGAAAAGGTCTTCCTAGACAGCTAGTCCTAGACTTCAGATCCAGTCTTAGCGTCCGGCCTCCTCCCGCTCCGACTGAGGGGTGTATTAACGTATATTATAAATATACTCCATATATTCTATAATATTTAGTGATGTATAATTATGGTATATACATGATCCCTATTATATTAGGATTTCATATTGTACACACTATATATATTTGTATTAATGAGAAAGATTCTTGAAGGAAGATTCATACATTCTTATATCCCAGAACAAGAAGCAATCAGTGGATAACTTCGTTAAGAAAATTATCCAGGAGGTGCACTTTAGAGGACACAGGAAGCCACAAATTGCAGATTGGTTGAATTTTTTAATTTTTTACCCTTGATAGTTCCCATGTTTAGGGGATATTAGCTCTTAGACTTGAGTGCCTTGTTTCATTTTGATAATGTTGCTTGTTGATGCTGGCTGAAGTTATGGGACTTATGTCCATAGCTCAGCTTTTCCTGCTTTGTAACGAACATTCAAATTTGGTAATAAAACTATTATTTACGAAAAAAATATATATTGTTAAAATTTTAGGTCGTAACCCCTGCTAAGTAAACAATTAATTGTGGGGGTTTTTAACTCGCAACCTTTTTTTATGAAAACTTTTAAATAAGTGAAATTTTGAATTGCAAAGGTTAAACCGCTGCTAATCGATAACGACGACCGGAAAAATAACCTCCGCAAACTGATAGCAGTGTACATTATTGCAGAGGTTTTGAAGACCGTCGGGACAACATATTGCGAGGGTTTTAACCTTCGTAAATTTTAACCTCCGCAATTAGTGCATTTTTTTCTAGTGTTCGCCCCAGTATATTTATTACCAACATAATACGAATACAATAATATACTTGTAATTAGAATGCCTGCCGATTGCGTTGGAGCTTCTTTAGGTAAACAATTATTGTATTTTGAAATGCATTTAATTTCGTAATCACCAATATAGAGAATTTTCTCATTTTTAGCTTTTTATTTATAGCAACAATCTCCTTATTTTTAAGTTGTAGTTACACAATTGTAATATTTAAATTAGTCATTGTTTATATAATTAACTCTTATAAATGTTGTATTTATGAAATTTTTCCTTTTCTTCAATTCTGCTGCTGATAAAGAAAAATAAAATAAATGAACCTAGACATTCGAGAGGTTAGGTTCAATTCATATAATTCTACATTCATTATAATGGAAGTATATTTATGTCCTAGAGACAATCTGTATTAGGATAAATGTACTTTATACACATTCGTATTATTATTAATGGAGATTAATATTTTGGCATTTGCAATTATTGAATTATTAATTGATTATTTATAATATTCTATAATATGCATCCCTGGAGGTTACACTGTTATTAATAGTGTGAGATATTAATAATATAACGTAACTCTTAAAATAGCCTCGACTAATAATCATCGAGAATGGGATATCGATGATATGTGATAAGTCGACATGTGGTCTGCATCACATTCTTAGAGGATGTAATATGTCTCACCTGCTCCGAGTAACGGCTACTCGTGATGGACACATGGATACTTTGGAAGTATTGGTATACCCTGCTGATATACTGTTTGTTATACTTGTCTAAAGTATGATCAGCGTGTGGGAGATAGAAGTCCTTAGACTTGAGGTCAATACGCACCGTGTCTACAAAGTAATGTACTTTGATCCTGTCCTAAGTTCAAATGCCTTATAGGTTGAGATACGGCTTGTATTGGGTACATTACGATGTGGATTAAAGGTGGTAGTTGAGCCAAGATTAGGATTCATTCCTCGAATGTATATTCGAGAGAATACTCAGATTCTCAGTGATATTAGGTTGACTAAGTCGTTGGCCAACGTAATAGACATATTTAGAACATAGTCTAGTTGTCAACCAATATAGATGAGATACAATGATTAAGCCATTTGGATAGACACTTGACAAATCCTAAGCTTGATCGGGTGTGTCGTGAATGAAAGTATTTTATCTTACCACATAGAAGTTAAGTTTACTGGATTCATGTAAACGTACTTCACATATTGAGTTCGTCTTGCGGCGCCATCTAGGAGTTCCACGTAGACCTTAATTTGATTAATGTCGATATGTGAAGGCCTGTAGGGTCACACTATGTCGATTGTCTTTTCGATCTAAGGAAGTATTGAGAGAGTATTAAATATTCGATTTAGAATCGAGATATTTAAATGAATAATGATTATTTTAATTAAGTCAAATTGAATTTTGGATTTAATTAAGAATGTACAAAAAATAAATCGAGATAGTGCAGGAACACGTCAAGCGCCGTGACGCCCATACCCTAGGTCCGTGGCACTTCTGCCTTGATTTTTGGGCCAGGCCTAAGGTCAAACCCTAATCCGATTTGACCTAATTTTCACCTATAAATACTGGCATTCTCTTCATTATTTACACACTAATTTTAGATTATCATTCTAAGCCTTAGAGACTTAGAATTAAAATCTTCTCTCGAACCTCTGCCGGATTTCCTAGCTTTCCGAAAGAGAAATACATTGAAGCTTGGATCTTGCAATCGAAAGGGCAACCGCGTATCATCCCTATAGTATATAAAGATTCCAGATAATATAACCTGTAAGTTTTATGCTTTATGTTACAGGTTTTGATTGTTGTATAACCATACCAGAATAAGTTGTTGGGGTAAGTAAGAAACAAAAATTTAAACTTCTGTTGTGCCTTACTTATGTGTTTTGAATCCAACAAATTCCTACAGTGGTATCAGAGCCCAAGTTGGTTCAATGGTTATATAACAATTGAATAAAGTAATAATATGGGTTAAACATAAAATTGGATTAAAACGAGGTTTCTTGAAATCCTACATGTCTTGACCAATGTTAACCTTTTGACATCACCCTAAATTATCTCCTACGCTAACTCGAGGAAGTCATTCCGCTCTAACTCGAACTAAGCTAAAAGTGTGTTGTTCGGCTCATTGCACGGTGCACGGCTAAGAACGGGTAAGAACGGATGATGGTCGATATGTGTGTTATTGATAATGGTGGGTGATGATAAAGGATCTGTGATTTGATCCCTAAATTGGATTTAGGGCTCGAACGATTTTGAAAAATCAACACAGAAACGTTTGTCAGGACATTGGCGTGCGGCCCTATGGTAGGGCGCCGCGGCGCTTGCTAGGGTTTCAAGGCGCGACGCTAATGCTTCGTTTCAAAATTTGGACTCACTGGAAAGTAGGCGCCGCGACGCTAATGCATTTGCAGAAACCGAAAGGTTTCTACCTCTGCAGCGCCGCAGCTCCATGGTGGAGCATCGCGACGCTAATGCATTTGTAGAAGCCGAAAGGTTTCTACCTTTGCAGCGCCGCGGCGCTAATGCGTTTGCAGAAGCGAAAGACTTCTGCCTTAGTGGCGCCGCGACCCTAATGATTAGCGTCATGGCCCCACCTGTCTAGAAACAAAAAAAAATCAGAGTTCAGAATGTTTAACCCAAGATTATTATAATACAGTATATATTTGATAAGTATATTGTTTATGTGCTAAATGTCAAATTGTTTGTCATTTAAATTACTAGAATAGCGTCCGCTATAACTGTCTGGGCAGGCGACGCCCAATATTTGATTAAACCATCTTATATGATGCATATTTGGTTGACGGTTCCAAACTATATGTGTCATTGGTTTTGCATGATGTTAAGATGTCATATTGGATATGGAGTGAAAGAGTTGATCTTGGTTAAAACCCTGAATTAAAATGTTCCCCAATTTTTTTTTTAAAATACAAGTCTAAATTAAAACGCGTCGTCCATTATAATTGTTAGAATTCAAAATCCTTTTCGGCGATACGAGTATTTATGCCAAAGCATTTGCTCTAAGTCTACGAGGACCCAGACTCTTTCATAGATGTGTTTTAATGTAAAGGTAAACAATAAACTTTTGTGGGTATTTACACCAAAGTGTTTGCTCACAAAGGCCAAATTTGTTTAGATACATAAACGCAGTCGTGTAATGGGTTGACTTGCTTAGACAAATCTTGGCGCCAAAGTGTCGGACTAATCTAAGGACGCAAGATTAAATATAATATTTGATCAACCAAGAGTTGCAAATAAGTTTTGCAACTGGTTTAGAACCTACCAAGATGTGTTATTGAAGTTATCAGCCAAAGCAAACGCGGAGATAGCATGGGCTTGGATCTTGGACCATTATGACCTCAATTAATATAGGTATGTATTCTACCATGGGGTCGTAGAAGTATGTTAAAATAGTGGGAGCTAATTAAACAAAAGACCATATTGATTAGCCTAAACGAATATGTATAATAGGAAATAAATTTTGAGTTTGATTTCCAGTCTATCTAATTCTTCAGATTATCAAAGATGTCGAGCTTATCATTATAAATGTTGATTGATATGAACAAACTTACTAGACCGAACTACCTTGACTGGCTAAGGAATTTGCGAATAGTGCTGAGACAAGAGAAAATAGAATACGTGTTGGACATGGTGTTCCCAATAGTCCCTGCGACAAACTCTGCTGAATATGCCTCTTTTGATAAGGATGCTTACAAAAAACACCTAGATGATGCCACTTCAGCACAGTGTGTGATGTTGTCTTCCATGTCTATGGAACTTCAGAGACAACATGAGAACATGGGTCCTAATGAGATACTCGAACACTTGAAGAGTCTCTATGACTCACAATCCCAGACTATGGAATATGAGTTACTGATAGAACTCTTTAAGTGTAAGCTCAATGAAGGGGGCCGGGTCTCGCAACATGTGTTGAAAAAAATGATAGGGCTGATAGAGAGGCTTGCTTCAATTTGAACGAAGCTTGAAAAGAATGTCGCTACCACCCTCATCCTAAACTATCTCCCTCATTCTTTTGAGAACTTCATAGTGAATTTCAATATGAATGGAATGAAGGCGACTCTGCCGGAGCTGCAAAACATGTTCAAGACCTTTGAATCTTCCACTTCCAAAGGAAAATCTGTGCTCACGGTGAGATCTACTAGCTGACCCAAGCTGAAAGGAAAGGAATGTCAGAAGAAGAAGGGTAAAGCAGTCGTTGCGCCCTCAGCTATGAAGCCTAATTGAGGTGTGAAGAAGTACAAGGTAAATCCGGCTAAGGATGAATGCCTCAACTGCCACAAGAAATGGTATTGGAAGGACTGCATGACACTAGGAGGAGGAAAAGCACCAGGTGCTTCTGCCTCTGTTGGACAAGGTATGTACGTCATTGAAATAAATATGTCTATAAATAACTCTCATTCCTGGGTATTGGATGCCGCTTGTGACTCACATATTTGTAGAAATGTGCAGGGGCTAACTGATAGCAGGAAGGTTAGACTAAGAGAGGTAGACCTACGCATTGGAAACGGAGCACGAGTGCATGCTGAGTGCGTAGAGACTTATAGATTAAATTTACCTTCTGGCTATTGTTTAGTGTTGAATGATTGCTACTATGTACCCTCGTTAACGAGGAATATCATTTCTATCCCAGTTTTGGACATAAAGGATTTTTCCTCATATATTTATAATGGCAGTCAAGTACTGTCTTTTGATAATATTATATATAGAACTGCTCTTCTTGTGGATGGATTATATACACTAAACTGTAGTCGAGAGATATTTAATGTACAAAATAAATGAGCCAAGATAAGTAATAGAAACTCTACCTACATATGACACTGCAGACTTGGTCATATCAACGAAAAAAGGATAGCAAGGTTGAGGAAGTTAGACTACCTTGAACCATTTGACTTGGAGTCTTATGGTAACTGCGAATCTTGCTTGAGAGGAAATATGACCAATAAACCACTTTCTGGGAAATGTGTGCGAGCCAAGGAGGTGCTTGAGTTGGTCCATACTGATGTATGTGGGCCATTCTCGACTCAAGCTAAATGAGGCTTCCCATACTTCATCACTTTTACTGATGACTTCACAAAGTATAGATATGTGTATCTTATGAGACATAAATCCGAGGCTTTTGAGAAGTTCAAAGAGTACAAGTCGGAAGTAGAGAAGCAACTTGCAATGAGTATTAAGACCCTTCGATCGAATCGAGGAGGTGAATACTTGATCATGGATTTTCTGGATTTCTTAAAGCTACATGAAGTCCAATCAGAGTGGACACCTCCTGGAACACCACATATGAATGGTGTTGCCGAAAGGAGAAACTGAACCTTATTGGATATGGTTCGATCCATGATGAGCTCCTCAGCTCTACCGACATACCTTTGGGGACATGCTATACAAACCTCTATATATGTTCTGAACAGGGTTCCTTCCAAATTAGTATAAAAGACACCCTATGAGATATGGTGTGGCAAGAAGCCATCTCTTAAACATATGAGACCCTGGGGGTGCCCTGCATATGTTAAGAAGATGCTCACTGACAAGTTGGAATCTAAAAGCGAGAAATGTTACTTCGTGGGGTATCTAAAGGAAACTAATGGATACTACTTCTATCTTACTAGAGAACGTAAGGTCATTTTTTCCAGGAACGCAACTTTCCTTGAAGAAGAATATGTCTACAAGGAACATAGTTGCACAGAGATAGAGCAAGAAGAAATTCAAGAACCATAAGATAACACGAAGTTGAACCCTTGTCGAATGACCTAAACAAGGATTCAGTGAGAGTATCTGGTGAAGATTGGGTACTTAGAGTACGCCATTTAGCCAGTGGGAGTATTATGAGAGATAGTGCAAAAATGCAAGGCTCTAATACACAACCAATGGAAGATGATACAATGGTTGTACATCATTCCACTCAGGAAATACATGAAAATGACATTCCTCTCAAGGTGATGGATTGTCCAACACACAAAGACCTTCTCACAATCAGAAGGCAACAAGCACTGAAACGCAGAATAATCAACTTCGTAGAACCACTAGGACTCATCGTCCACCTGAAAGACTTAATCTCCTTATTGAAACACACAATGAGATAGATATTCCTGATGACGATGAACCTACAACCTACAACGAAGCTATGTTATACATTGATTCGCAAAGATGGCAAGAAGCCATGAAATCTAAGATGGACTCGATGTACATAAATCGAGTTTGGAACTTGGTTGATTTGCCAACTGGGGTTAGACCCATATGATGTAAATGGGTCTTCAAGAAGAAGATTGATGCATATGGCAAGGTACAGACTTATAAAGCAAGATTGGTGGCTAAAGGTTATAATTAACGGTATGGGGTCGATTATGATGAAACCTTTTCACCTGTTTCTAAGATTAAGTCCATTCGGATTTTGCTTGCAATAGCTGCATAATATGACTATGATATTTGGCAGATGGATGTCAAAACTTCTTTTCTCAATGGTAATCTAGTTGAGAAGGTGTATATGAAACAACCTGAGGGTTTTTCACTTGAGTCCAAAAAAATGTTCTATGCAAGCTACAAAAGTCCATTTATGGGCTTAAGCAAGCCTCGAGGAGTTAGAAAATTTGTTTCGACAAGGCTATCAAGTCATTTGATTTCGTCAGAAGAAAATAGGATCCATGTGTTTATTGTAAACGCAAGGATGGGAGTATTGTCTTCATTATCATATATGTAGATGACATATTAATAATGGGAGACAATAAGACTCTCCTGCAGTCAGTCAAGGAGTGGTTGTCCAGTACTTTCATGATGAAGGATTTAGGTGAAGCCTGTTACATTCTGGGAATTAGGATCTATAGAGATAGACCTAATAGATTGTTGGGGCTGTCACAGTCAGTTTACATAGACAAAGTGCTTAGACGTTTTTCTATGGAAAATTCCAAGAAAGGTGGTCTACCTATGGGACAAGGCATCAAGTTGTCTAAGAAGGATAGTCCTTCTAATACTATAGAACTTGAACGCATGAAAAGGATCCCATATGCTTCGGCTATAGGATCGATCATGTATGCCATGACCTGTACTAGGCAAGATGTGGTCTTTGCACTTAGTATGACTTGCAAATTCCAGCAGAATCCTGGGGAAGAACACTTGAAGGCAGTCAAGAGTATTCTTAAGTATCTTAGACGAACTAAAGATTACTTCTTAGTCTATGATGGGGAAGAAAAGCTAGTTGCTACTGGGTACACTGATGCTAGCTTCCAGACGGATGTTGATGACTACAAATCTCAGTTTGGGTACACGTTCATTTTCAATGGTGGAGCAGTAAGCTGGAAAAGTTCCAAACAAGCTACAACTGCTGGTTCGACAATAGAAGTTGAGTACATTGCTGGATCGGAAGCTGGTAAAGATGTTGTCACAATTTCTGAGTTACTGAAGGAACTAGGGGTTGTTCCAAGTGCCACTTGTCCAATAACGATTTATTGTGACAACACTGGTGCGATTGCACAAGCTAAGGAACCAAGATCAACCAACAGAAATAAGCATGTACCGAGGAAGTACCACATACTCAGGGAGGTGGTGGAGACTGAAGAGATTATATTAGACTATGTTCTCACATACGATAATCTAGCTGACCCATTCACTAAACCATTACGCTTAGTCAAGCATAATGGTCATTTTGAGAATATGGGCATTAGATATGTTGGAGATTGGCTCTAGGCCAAGTGGGAGATTGAAAGTATATTTATGTCCTAGAGACAATTTGTATTAGGACAAATGTACTTTATACACATTCGTATTATTATTAATGGAGATTAATATTTTAGCATTTGCAATTATTGAATTATTAATTAATTATTTATAATATTCTATAATATGCATCCGTGGAGGTTACGCTGTTATTTATAGTGTGAGATATTAATATTATAATGTACCTCTTAAAATAGCCTCAACTAATGATCATCGAGAATGGGATATCGATGTATGTGATAAGTCGACATGTGGTATGCATCACATCCTTAGAGGATGTGGTATGTCTCACCTGCTACGAGTAATGGATACTCGTGATGGACACATAGATACTTTGGAAGTATTGGTATACCATGCTGATATATTGTTTGTTATACTTGTCTAAAGTATGATCAGCGTGTGGAAGATAGAAGTCCTTAGACTTGAGGTCAATACGCACCTTGTCTACAAAGTAATGTACTTTGATCCTGTCCTAAGCTCAAATGCCTTATAGGTTGAGATACGGCTTGTATTGGGTACATTACGATGTGGATTAAAGGTGGTAGTTGAGCCAAGATTAGGATTCATTCCTCGAAGGTATATTCGAGAGAACACTCAGATTCTCAGTTATATTAGGTTGACTAAGTCGTTGGCCAACGCAATAGACATATTTAGAATATGGTCTAGTTGTCAACCAATATAGATGAGATACAATGATTAAGCCATTTGGATAGACACTTGACAAATCCTAAGCTTGATCGGGTGTGTCGTGAATGAAATGATTTTATCTTACCACATAGAGGTTAAGTTTACTGGATTCATGTAAACGTACTTCACATAATGAGTTCGTCTTGCGTCGTCGTCGTGGAGTTCCACGTAGACCTTAATTTGATTAATGTCGATATGTGAAGGCTTGTAGGTTCACACTATGTCGATTGTCCTTTCGATCTAAGGATGTATTGAGAGAGTATTAAATATTCGATTTACAATCGAGATATTTAAATGAGTAATGATTATTTTAATTAAGTCAAAATTGAATTTTGGATTTAATTAAGAATGTACAGAAAATAAATCGAGACAGTGCAGGAACACGTCAAGCGCCGCGACGCCCATACCCTAGGGCCGTGGCGCTTCTGCCTTGATTTTTGGGCCAGGCCTAAGGTCAAACCCTAATCCGATTTGACCTAATTTTCACCTATAAATAGTGACATTCTCTTCATTATTTACACACTAATTTCAGATTATCATTCTAAGCCTTAGAGACTTAGAATTAAAATCTTCTCTCGAACCTCTGTCGGATTTCGTAACTTTCCAAAAGAGAAATACATTGAAGCTTGCAATCGAAAGGGCAACCGCGTGTCATCCCTATAGTAGATAAAGATTCCAGATACTATAACCTTTAAGTTTTATGCTTTATGTTACAGGTTTTGATTGTTATATAACCATATCAGAATAAGTTGTTGGGGTAAGTAAGAAACAAAATTTTAAAATTCCGTCATGATTTACTTATGTGCTTTGAACCCAACAAATTCCTACCTATAAGACTTCCGATGCAACTAACGTACGTCTTATTCCATTTGCTATAAATTCAACAGATGTTATTTGCAACTTAAAAGAAAATAGGATGTACCTTTTGTCAATTGTCAGTGAGACAGCACAGAGAATGATTCTGAGGTATTTTTTTTTTTTTTGATAATCCAGGTTTCCAGGCTTGCGCCTGACTACTTCACTGGTATTACCCAGACGTCCTGGAGATGATGGGACCGGTCCTTCAGCACCCCACCACCAGGTAAATCGCGGGATGTGCACACATGGTCAGTGTCTGCTTGCGTCCAACGGATCAATGCTACAAGGTTGACCCCCCACAGGCCCCATCCACAAGGCTTGGCGGAGACCGAACCCACACTGCAACATGCCCGCGCGGATTTTAGCGCCCAGGCTTTACCACATGTATGTGCCCTGGAGGACGATATCCGGAGGGGAGAATCAAACTTGCGACCCTAAGGCCGCAAAGTTGACTCCCTGCCAGCAAGCTGACCCCTCTAGACTACTTCTTCAACGTACTGCGTTTGGACAACTACTCAAAAAATAAATTATCTTAGCATAATGGAGTACAAAATGTACAATCGTTTTTCTTTTAATATTGTCCATTTATATCTCAAAGATTAGTACAATAACTGAAGTAAAACAAAACAAACACTTGACAATTCTCTCACAACAAAATGAGTCTCATATAATCGAATCCTGATACTCAAAAAATAATATAACAAAATCAGAACACGAATCAAAGTAGAACAAATCATTTTATTTTAACACGAATCAAAGTATTAGTGGTAAGATAGAATAATTTTCCTTAGAGATTTATTTTATTATTCACAATATATATAATTGTACAAATGTTGATTTCTAATACAGTACGAATCCTAACTTACCTTAAATGGTTGATTCATAATACAATAAGAATCCTAAGTTACCTTAAATATACATCTATCATAATTACAAAATATACGGTGAATATTCACTAATACTCCCCCTCAGACGGAGCGGGAGGAGGCCGAACGCTGAGGCTGGATCGAAAGTCCCTTTGTGAAAATGTCTGCATACTGATAAGAGGAAGGCACGTGTAATATTTTGACCTGACCACGGGCAACCTTCTCTCGCACAAAGTGGATATCCATCTCAATATGCTTAGTCCTCTGATGTTGGACCGGATTATGAGACATATAGATGGCAGATATGTTGTCACAATAGACTATAGACGCCTTTCGTAGTGGACACTGGAGCTCCAAAAGAAGGTTTCAAAGCCAACAGATCTAAGCAACGACATTAGCAACTTCGCGATATTCTACTTCAGCACTCGAACGAGATAGCGTGGCCTGCCGCTTGGCGGACCATGAGATAAGATTATCCCCAAGAAATACAAGTACCCTGAGGTGGAGCGACGTGTGTCGGGGCATCCTGCCCAATCTGCATTCGTGTAGGCGAGTAACTTGGTTGGGGCAGAGGGGGTATAGATGTAATCCAAAGTCTAGTGTGCCTTTAACGTATCTGATAATACATTTGAGGGCGGACTCTCGGGGGTCGTGCATAAACAGACACACCTGTTGAACGTCATATGCAATATCAGGCCTAGTGAATGTAAGATACTGAAGATCACCTGCAAGACTCCGATATAGAGTGGGATCAGAAATTGGCGCACCATCATTGGCACTAAGCTTGGATTTTTGAGTCCGTCGGATTTGGCATAATTTTACAATTTACCATCTTGGCCCTGTACACTATCTCTTTTGCATACTTACGCTGACACAGGAACATAGTGGCTGCAAATCTAAACACCGATATACCCAAAAAATAACTCAGTTTGCCCAAGTCAGTAATAGCAAATTCAGTTTTGAATAGAGCAATGATTTCATTCTTCAAACCGTCAGATGAGGCAGTAAGAACAATGTCATCGACATATAATAACAAATATGCAGTGCCGCTACCTCGGTGAAAAGTGAAGAGAGAGTTATCACACGTGCTACATATAAAACCAATCTGCATAAGATACCTGGAAAAATGATCATACCAAGTTCGGGGTGCCTGTTTCAATCCATACAATGACTTCCTGAGATGACATACAAACTGCGGAACTGCCGGATGACAAAGCTAGGAGGCTGATGCATGTACACAGTTTCTTTCAAATCCCCATGAAGAAATGCATTCTTGACATCAAGTTGATGAATCGGCCAATGCATGCCCATAGCAATACTGAGAACAGTCCGAATAGTGGCCGGTTTAACAACCGGACTGAATGTCTCACCACAATCAATACCCTTCTGCTGATTAGTGTCATTGGCAACTAGTCTTGCCTTATACCTCTCTAAGTCACCACTGTCTCTGAACTTGTGACGAAATAGCCACATACACCGGATAACATTCACACCGTCTGGTCTAGGTACGAAATCCCAAGTGTTCTGCTTAGTTAAAGCGTTAAATTCCTCGCACATGGCCGCATTTCAATTATGGTCCAGTTTTGGATTTTTTGGAATGGGTGATAAGGTTTGTGTGGAGAGATTAAAGTGAACCTTGGGTTTGAAGATCCCATGTTGTGCACGAGTCTCCATGTGATGAGAGGGCAGTAGTGAGAGGTCGGGCCTGGGAGGTTGCAGGTCCACTGGTTCTAGGTTGGGCGACGATCGCGGGACTGGTTTCTGTACTAGGGGACTGGTAGGCTGCTGGGGGTGTAGGAGACATGACTGGATGCAGCAAGGGTGTTGGACCGAGAGAAGGGATCTGTTAGGGTGGTGCTGTATAGTGTTGGGACTGTCGGAATAGTGGGCTGCTGTTGGTATAGAGTTTGGATGGCGGGGACAGACTCGGTTCATCGAGAAAGATGTAATCGGTGGTCTAAAATTTTTGGAGATTTGAAAAAGGAAAGGTTGTCTCGTCAAAGGTGACGTGACGGGAGACGATGATTTTTGCGAGTGGCAATGTCATAGCACAGGTAGCCCCGATGATTAGGAGATAGACCAACGAAGACACAGGGCAGAGTGCGAGGGGCAAGTTTGTGAGGTGCAGTGGAGGCTATGTTAGGGTAGCATAAGCATCCAAAAATACGTAGGTGATCATATGATGGTATCCTACGCTATAAGATTTCGGTAGGGGGCTTGTTTTGGAGAGTGCTAGTTGGTAAAATATTAAGAAGGGATTCTACCATTTTAACAGCATAGACCCAAAAATGCGGTGGTAGGCAGACATGAAACAGAAGGGTGCAAACCATGTTATTGATGGTACGTATAATTCGTTCAGCCATTCTATTTTGGGAGGAAGTATATGGACAAGAAAAATGGAAAACCATGCCTTGTTTAGAACAGAAATTGTGAAATGCCGAGTTATTAAATTCACGTCCATTATCACATTGGAATGATTTGATAGATTTTTCAAATTGTGTTTTAATGAATTTTTGAAACTCAATGAATTTGGCAAAAACTTCTGATTTGAATTTCAGTGGGTAAATCCAGACAAAATGTGAAAAATCATCTAAGAATACTAGATAGAATTTGTGACCCAATGAGCTAACAATCGGAGAAGTCCACAAATTAGCATGAACAATATCAAAAGGAGAAAAAGTAACACTGTTTGATGACATAAATGGAAGACGAGTATGCTTGCCTAGTGGGCAAGAAAAACAGTGTTGGGCAATTTTCCCATTATTACATTGAATACGCTTAGAAGTCCTAAGAAAAGTAAAAACTGGGTCTCCGGGTGTCCGAGTCTGTTGTGCCAAGTTGAGGGAGAGATTGCCGCAAGGGATAGAGGTGCTTGCGGTCTGACAGCGAAAAAATGAGTAAATGTGTAGAGGTCTCCCACACTATTCCAGCGTGTAAGAATTTTCCCCGTATTGAGTTCCTTCAGAGAAAAACCAAAAGGGTCAAATTCGACAGAACACAGAATTATTGCTAGTGAATTTTCTAACAGAGATTAAGTTTTTAATGATGTTAGGGGTGTATAGGACGTGTTTTAGGGAGAAAGGCGAGTGTGGATGTTTGGTGTGTGTGTTACTGTAACCTTCAATTGGAATGCGATGACCATTGCCGATAGTAATAAATTGAGGTCACTTTAACCGAAGTAATTGAGATAAGTTACCTGACGACCGGGTGAGGTGAGATGTGGCTCCGGTGTCCATGTACCAATTTTCGTCGGGCTGTTGAAGGTTCACGGTGCTGAAGGCCTGGCCCAAGTCGGTGGGAGCCAGGCTGCTAGGTGCTGCTGCTGCTGGATCGAGACCAGGTGGGCCTATTATTGCTGCAGGTGGGCCTGTCTGGTGGCTGGAGCACGGTCCAAAAGGCCAGTCGACCATGCAGGCTGCCGGAACTGGGCCCCTGCAGTCGGGTATGGGCATGCAGGCGAGGCCCAGTTCTGCTGGTTGGGCCAGACCTGCTGTTGTCCAGGCCACGTGAAGTAGGTAGTGTTTGGGCCTGACTGCTGATTTTTGTGGCCCTTGCCTTTGTTATTATTACTGCGGCCTCTGCCTCCACGCCCTCCGCCACGGGACTGTTGCTGCTGGTGGTCCTGCGGTGGTGGTGGGTTGGTGTTGGCCGCCGATGTTTCCATCCCGTCAACGCCTTTTGATTATGTTCCTCTTGTTTAGCACGACGAGTTTCTTCCAACAATAGTTGTGACCGTGCCTTGGTGAAACTTGGTAGTGGGTCGGCCTGTTGAATCATCGTTGCAAGTGTATCGTATTCACCTTTCGGTAAACCAGCAACCAATTGAAGTACCATCTTGGTTTCAGAAACAGAATTCCCGACGTTGGATAGTTGGTCGGCTATGAGTTTCAATTGTTTGCAATATTCAGACATGTTGTTAAAATTCTCGAGACGCGTATTGTTGAATTGCTCCTCCAAATACACGGCTCGAGTATTTTTATTGTCCTGAAAGATTTCTTCCAACCGCACCCAAAGGTCACGTGCCGTAGCACCTGTTTTCATGATGGTACACAATAAGCCTTTTGAGATGGTGCCGTATATCCACTGTTTGGAGATGGCGTCAAGGCGACACCATGTCGATTCGGCAATGTCGGTGGGACGAGGAACAGAGTCATCAATATGGTCGAGCACGTTGTACGCACATGCATGAATATAAAACAGTTCAGTCCACATGAAATATTGACAGTCTTCTTGATAAAGAATTATAGGGATAGAATTTTTGATGTTGGTAACGGCGAAAGCCGGGTGAAAAGAAGACGATGAACGTTGAGAGGCGTTGTCAAAAGTGCCAGTGGAGGAACCGGAATTTGTGGGGGAAGACATGGTGGCTGCCGGGTTGCCGTCAACCGAAGGGAAAATTCGATACATTGGGGGGGGGGGGGGAGTCGGCGGCTGAGTTTGAGAGAGAGGAGGGTAGGGTTTATACTCTTGATACCATGTAAGATAGAATAATTTCCCTTAGGGATTCCTTTCATTATTCACAATATATATAGTTGTACAAATGTTGATTCCTAATACAATACGAATCCTAACTTACCTTAAATGGTTGATTCCTAATACAATAAGAATCCTAAGTTACCTTAAATATACATCTATCATAATTACAAAATATACGGTGAATATTTTGAGAATATTCGCTAATATTAGTGATTGTTATAGCGATTGAGAAGAGAGCAAAAGAAGGCAAGCTAAAAGGTAGTTCGAAATTGATTAATGTAGTTTTTATCTTTTACTAATTATTTATTGATTTAAACATTTCATTTTAATTTTTAAATATAATTAAGTGCTGTTTAGAAAAAGAATTATGTCTGTTAAGGTAGTTGTGTATTAACATACATACAAGGGTATTCTAAACACTTGCCCTTTGCCTCCAAAATGTACACATAATCAGATTTGTCTGATAGTTTACTTCTTTCTCAAATATTACAACGTATTCTTGTGTAAATTTAATAATTGTTGAACTTGATTTTTGTTTGACTTTGAAAATTGTGGAGGAGTTCATACACTAGTAATAACTAATAACATACAGTGAAAAAATAAATTTCTTATAAGAGTAAGAAAGTGCACAACGCAAGTTGAAGGACGGAGATTGCTTTCCAGTTTTCGCCAGCTGAATGGTATTTTCCCATTTTTAACTTTCCACACACAGCAAACTTTAAAGTCAGTTCAACATAATTTGGAAAATTCTTAATTCTCCCATCTCATAATTACTTTTAGTAGTAGTGTTCTATTTTTTTGTGGCGTGTCTAATTTTTATGATATGAAATCATCATATCATCATTATTATCATTACTTTTTAGTAAGTATTGTATTATTGTGTTGTCGTTGCCATTACAACTTACACTTTTCCATTATTTAATTTAGGGGTGTTAAATTTGACTCCCAAAAGTGTGAGTCGTTCAGTTCATTCTAATCTGGATGGATTGTGCACGAAATTAAAAATATCCATGATACATGTGGATCAATTTGAATAAACTTAATATATAGTAGTTCAAATATTCAACTAGTAAATAAAAGGAAAAACGATTAGAGAAAAGAAGTTTATCAAGGGAGAGGATAGGGAGAGTTGGGTGGAGTAAGTAGAAGGTTTTAGAATATACATGTAGCAACTCAATTACATAGTTATAATTTAAAAATAAAACAAATCAAAAACTAATTTTAATTTTAAGGTCACTATAATTCTAAGGACTAGAAATGTTTCAAAAAAATAAAAGCAAGCATATATACGACGTACAAAAATTTCACGCCCTTCTTCGCATAACAAATAAGTATTTACTCTAAGCTGCAAACTTTGATTGAGTTGAATCATCATTTATGTACCATTCAATCAATTTTAACTTGTTAAAATATGAGCAAAATCATCAAATTGACGTGCCTAACTCTTACCAACCTTTTTCCTCAAGTACCACAAGAAATGCCAACAGATGTTGGATTGTGTGACCACATAATTTAAAAAAGAGAAGTACACTATTAATAACGTACTTAAGTTATGTTTCACCATATTTCCTCATGTGCTGGATTACATAATTTAAAAAAGAGGAGTACACTATTAATAACGTACTTAAGTTATGTTTCACCATATTTCCTCATGTGCTGGATTAATATTTTTACATGATTAAGTACGTGAAAATAAAATTGTGTTTACTACATAACCAGAGTTTGATACTTAGGTAGCGTTTGGCCATAAATTTTGGATCAGATTTTAAAATTTTAGCTTCAAATATTTGTTTTGCCATAGATTCTGGAGCAGATTTTGTAAATCCGTCTTCAAAAAGTCTCACTCACAAAATTTTGAATTTTTTCAAAGTAAAATGCATGTCCAAACACAATTTCAGGTTCCAAAAACTACAACTTCAACAACTCAAACTTTCAAGTTGTATACGGTAAAAATCGTCGCGACACGTGGCTAGGTTTTAGTGCAAAGTTCGAAGTGGGCGGTACAGTTCCAAATCGGATACAAGTAACATAGGGGTAAATCGAAAGTTGGGACAAGACCGGATAGTGACCGCGTCAGTTGACACTGGATGAAGAACCGGTGGCGTCCAATGTATATCCGTTCCGGATATGACTCCAGCCGTTACTCCTCTATCATTAAGGAGGCGTTATTAACTTTAATTGCATTTAATTTGAGAGGGAATCTGTCACACCAACCTTGGGGGGTGTGGCCGACACCCGGTGTCCTAATGCCCGAGCGTACCGATCCTGATACCTGAGAGATACACAACAACTCATGGGCCAACGAGGCTTCTGACACATACTTAACTGAATAAGGACATAGACACCTGCACTCAGGAAAGACCAAACCATACATACATATAACAAGGCAGACAAGGTCGATATAAGCATAATAAATCTACTAAAGAGGCCGACAAAGCAACACACGACTATCACACATAACACGCTGTCTACAAGTCTCTAAAGATTATACTCACAATAAGTGGTTGGGACAGGGCCCCGCCATACACAACTATATTCATATGCATATCTATCATACATATCAGCTTACTATACAACTCTAGAAGAATGGAGCATGACAACCTCCAACTAAGTCGGGTCCTACTGTGAGGAAATCATCTGTATCTCTATCTGTACATGCGGGCATGAAATGCAGTGCCCCCGAAAAGGGGCATCAGTATGAAAGATGTACCGAATATATGTAAGGCAGATAACCAATTTAGACAGGAGATATAACAATGACATAAGAGATAAAGGTACATAAGTCAACCTGAAACTTATAACAAGTCTTTATGGGCCTACCTGACACAACCATGAAAATGTATGCATGTTGGTAAAAATCAAGTCGCTCAATGGGTCCATAAAAAGTAATTTCTAGCCTCTCCGTGGGGAAAATTATGTCATATATATATATATATATATATATCGTACCCGTCCTCGATGAGGACTCGGTCGTACCTAGTCTAGATGTGGGACTCAGGAATATCAAAACTAACTGCAGTTGTGTGCACATCTACATGTCGTACCTGGACGACTATAATGTGGCTCGGTAAGAAAATAGCTACATATATATAAGTGCAATGTAGGACAGACTCTGAAAGGCTTTATGAAACTAATCGGAGTGACTCCAGGTCGTTATCCTCTGATTACCATTATGGAACTGTGTCTGTATCACTAACAGAGAGTCATCAATGATCATGAGAAAACATAAGGTTCAAGATATTATCAAGTCGGGAAAGTGCTTCTGAAACATAACAACAAGAGTTATAAATTGTAACAATGTGGTATGAAAGTAATCACTGCTTTAAATTTAAGAGTAGAGTTTCTTTTGAGGAGACATCGTTATGGTTCTACTTATTCGTCGATCATGCCAAACTAATAAAAGAGTATCCCTTAACATACTTGATTCTTGTCACTACAGTCACTCTATAAGCCCTCACTCCTCTTACGGGTGATTATCTACATCATAGAACAAGTTGAAATCAATATCGAATTCAATTTCCATAGAGAAACTTCACTTAGGCATTTTATCGATAATCTTGACCACCTCGGGATCTTAATCTTCTGTACAATGGATTTTTATATACTTAAATCCTACGGATTTTCCAAAACACATTTTTATTGAAAACTCCTTTAGGTATCCTTTGACAACTTTAAGCATAAATGATTCCTTAAGCTTTCCTTATACGAAAAGTTTTATGTGATTCCATTTCACAATCCCTCAAATCGTACTTTCCTTAATCCATATAATACACAATCAATTTCATCACCTAATTGAACTCATATTTAGAGTAAAATAACCTAACGATTCATATTACGAAGATTTCACAAATTTGCGAAGTTTTGATCATGGAACTCCTTTCATAACTTTATCCAAACCCTCAATTAAGCGTAAACATAAGTAGAGGAGGATAAAAATACCTTAATATATCATAATCCTCACAAAATAGTAGAATACTTCATTCTAAGGCTTTCCAAAATCAGTTCCTGAAGAATACAACAATTCCTACGATGATCACGAGGTTTCTCACGCAATTCTTGCAGATTTTAGCTTTGATTTCGACTTGGGGTGATGGGGGTATGATGGAGAGAGCTTATGAGAGGTTTTTGGGACTGATTTGGGGCAAAAATAAGGGTTCTAGGTCAAAGACCGAATTTAAACCCATAACAAACCTGCACTGCCATAAAGGATAGTCCATTTGATGGACTGTCAAACTTTTGATGGTCCATTTCGCGGACCGTCAAACTTTTGACGGTCCATTTGACAGATCGTCAAACTTTTGACGGTCCGTCAATATCCCCATCAAACTTCCACAAAGATTGACGGCTCAAGCTGGGTAATTTATGGTCTGTCAAACTTCCCATCAAGTTGCCTAGTTTCCTGTTTTCGTCAAAACGTACTTCCTTCGATTTGTTTAACTCTCAAACACTCCAATACCTCCACAAATAAGTTGTAAACCTTCATTATCTTTCTGTAAGGTCATACCTCTTCCCGGGACTTCGATATCCATTGATGAGATGGCGAAACATGAAATTACAGAGCGTAACATCCTTCATCCCTTAGGAACATTCGCCCGTGAATGTTGGAAATATTCTAACTCCCAAGATTCCTAGAAATTTTGGCCGAGTTTCCTTTGTTAACAGGACTATCCAAAACCTGTCAAGCAGCCCAAATATATATCTAATGCCACATAGGGTAACATAATATCAAAATAACATCAATCGACCTTACACGACCGCTTATACTTGCAGAAATTAAAAAAAGGGTTTAGCCATATCTTACCTTAATATTCTTTTGTTATCATCCGAGCTACACTTGATACACTTGCTTCAGAAATATAATTTACATAAGATACATGCTCCATCTTCGATACATCGAATAGAATGAGAGAGATTATATCACACGAACACTAATAGGAAGTTATGATCTGAATCATCCTAGTAGAGTGATTCTTAGGTTTCGTGACCTTTCTTGTCGGAATATTTTTTACGGATTAAGGACTATCTCATCCTATCGTTCGATCAGGTTACACTGACATACATTGCTAGTATATTTTCAAATTTTTTTCACATAGTTGTACTTCTATTTTACACAATTGCCTAACGGTTGTATCTTGTTTGAGTCGTTGCATTCTGACCTCCAGGCTATATCCTTCTTTTCTGTGTTGTAATGATCATCTTATGATGGAGCTTAGATATTCAAGTTCATCGTCATGAAGCGTAAGATGATGATGAAAGATTGTGGCATGATTATTGCCAAAATCGAGGATGGGAAAATAGTAGAGTTATTCAAATGTACTTCTTCTGTGCCTTTCTTCTCCATTTCTCCATAGTCTCCGTATACGACACATACGTTCTGAGCAACTTATTGATTTTAAAACTTCTGTTGTCGATAATTATCCTTTCCACTTTTACTTGGAGCAGATTCTGAGTAAGCGTATCTAATTGGGACTACGTTCTTCTTGCTGGTTACCTTCTTTTTCAACTGGGTTCAATATTATGACCCTGAATACTCTTAAATGGAATCTTTTCCCTTATCAAGTTGAATCTTACTTCACCACCAAATCTCTTAATTCGTTTCCTCGTTGATCTAAGTATTCTCTCATAACTTGTTTCTTTAAATTTGATATCGTCTTTTGGGTCCCTTCCATTTTCGTAACTTGAAAATTGTTCCACTCCTTCACAATGTATAGTTCTTTATTCATCAATCTGGTAATATCTCTCTTACTAGTCATCAATCCTTGTTTTAAACATCTTCCAAACTTTATACGTTCACCCTTACCCCGGGTCCGATCTGAAATATTCATTGGTCATCTTAGGACGGGAGAATGGAAATTCTAAATACTCAGAGCTTCTTTTAAATTGGTTTTTTGATTAGCGGATTGTATTAATGGGCGCTCGTGCAATGGATTGAGATAGTTTTCAAAATAGACGTTTGATCAAACTTTGATTATATATCCAGACTTAATCATTACCATGCAGACTGACGAGTCACTTTGGCGTTAATTTTCTGATTATGTAATAGTCCTTAAAGATCCCCGGTTCATTCGATAATCCATACTAATAACTTCAAAAGCAACTCTTCTTCGAATGTTGCTACTAGATACTCTTAATCCTCGGACCTTGATAAGATTCCTGTTATTATATCTACTACATCTCACAATACTTCTTAAAGGGGATTTAGATAAGAGGATTTCTCTTGACGCTTCTCAATTCCCAATATAAGGAAGAATTCGTCTACTTATAGCTCCAAGGGGGGTATCACCTGATCTCTATTACGGTTGGCAACCTGTTACCTCTTTGGGGTGGTCTTTTCCTGTGACTCCCTTAGTGACTCTCGTTTTTAATGGTACACGACCCTATGGTCCATTACCCTCCTGCTCTTTACATCTGATTTTCTTGCTTATTACAGTATCTCGAGTTCGTATACTTATTTGGCGATGATATGCATTCTGAGATAGACTTCTCATTTCCTTGGTTATATCCCATAATTTCTCAATTTCTGGGGGGTTCTTTTCATCATCTAGTAACCCTGAAGAGGGTAGGAATATGGATGGTATATTAATAAAGTTTTATCTAAGTTTATCAAATAATAAGCATGTAGTAAGGAAACGTGTAGTATCAACTCAAATTTCATTTTTAAATAAAAGCCTATAATCTTTAACCAATATGAACATCATAATTACATAGTTTAACACTTATCAAGATCATAATTAAAAACACATAGTCTAGAAATCATACCTCTTAATCAGAATTTCAGATCATCGGAGATCTCAACCCACCCTTGGCTTTGCTTCCCTTCTTCTTCCACCGAATTTACGCGATAATTAGCCTAGGTGCCTGGGAGTTCTCAACAAACTATCTTCTAAAATTCTTGCTAAGGTGCCGATTTAAAGACTAATATGGTTCTAATTATAATCTTTCAAAGTGTTCTTTCTCTGGTATTATGATATTACAATTGATCTGGATTATAGACTAAGGAGGGGGTTTAGCTAGACATGGAGATTTTCAAGTAAAGATTTGTATAGAAAGTTTTTGAATGAATAATCAGGTTACAAGAGTCTCCTTATATAGATAACATCAGCTGATAATATGACAGAATTGCTTTTCAAAAGTCAATAAGTAAACAGTAATCACTTTTCCAAAAGTCTAAAGTGCTACAGTTTGTTTGCTGATTTTTCAAAAAGTTTTTTTGTCTTGTCCTTCTTGATAATACTATTAACTGTTGTTGCTTTCTAGGTGTCTTCTTTGATAATATCTTCTTTTGTTATTTTCTTTCCAGGTGTCCTTGATAATATTTCCTTTATCATTGAGTTGATCTTCTATCAGATTCTTTTTTGTCTTGTCATGATTTTGTAATACATAGTAGTACGTAGTAATAAATGGTAGTACGTAGTAATACATGGTAGTGAATTAGGCTGCAAGTAGTAAATACTACAGGCTCCTTTATCAGAGTATTCAGTTGGGCTGCAAGTAGTAAAAAATACAGGCTCCCTTATCAGAGTAGTAAATTGGGCTGCAAGTAGTAAAAACTACAGGCTCCCTGTTCAGTTGGGTTTCAAGTAGCAAAGCTACATGATCCATATCCAAGTAGTAAATTTTTTCAAATCCTTATGCAAAAGGATCAGAACTTCCTTCTTTTTTTATTACATTAGTGGTAGTAGTAGGTCTAGTATTTATTACAGGCCTTCTACTTTGTCAAATTGTCTTTTGATATTGTTCTATTGTCTCTTTGCATATTTGTATTTCAGGTTTATAATTTTGTCATGCATTTCCGTTTGTCTCATGGTGTCCTGTGTCATAATATCATTGTCGTAATACAGGGTGATAATATCTTCCACATCTCCTCCTTTTGAGTCTCAAATAATACATGCTTTCTTTGCTCTCAGCATGTCTTCTATTCTGGTTTTCAAGGTTAATAATCCGAATGTTCTTTTTGCACTGAGCCATTCTTGGAATTTCTCCAAAGTGCATGGTATTTTCTTGTTCTGGTTTTCGTCATCTCCGATGATGGTACTATTTTTCCCTATTTTGAATATTTGACATATCACAATTGGTTTTCCTGTTAGGTCTGTTGATGCGTCAAATATTTGTATTCCATATATTCCTTTCCCGAATGATTCCATCATAAGTCTTGTAGATTCTACAATGATACTTGGTAATCTGGCAATGTTATTCATGTTTTCGTCCACTATTAGTTTGTCAATAAAACCGTAAGTGAATAATTTTGATACTATTTCCGGGTTGGCTTGCTCGCTGCACAAGAATCTGGGATACTTGCTCAGTTTAGCATTGCGTAAAATGTGAGGATTAGTCTTATAATCATAAAATTTATTAATTTTTTCCTAAGCGTTGATGTATTTAGGTGTATATCTCAGATTGTCGGCCATTGATACTGTTGATGAAGAGGATGGTATTGAAGATGGTATGGTTGCTGATACAAATGGTGCCATAGAAGGTAGTAGGGTTTTTTTGTCTTTCAGGTGTAGTGATGGGTGATCTGGATTGGGTTTCATTTTGTAAAGTCTTCAGGGTTATCAAGTCTTTTATGGCTTCTCTGAGTTGGTTTATAATATTGGTGTTTTCTTGTAATCTGGATATTAGGATTTCATTGGTTTGTATAAGGGAATTCATGGCGTTGATAATGTATTCTTCAAGTTTATCACTGTTGATCGACATTGTTATATATGCTAAGAAAATCAGCTAAAACATTTTTAGTTCCAGATATGTTCTTAACAATAAAGTCATAACAACAAAAGAATGATTGCCATTTTCTCCTTTTATTCAATTCTGGTAAAGGGTCTATCTTGTTTGTAATAAAAGCTTTTACTTGTGTGTTGTCAGTTCTAACAACAAATTTTATTGGTAGTAAGTGGTAATGAAATCTCTTTATTCCAAATTTTACTGCTAATAACTCTTTCTCATTTCTATGATATTTTTTCTCATTTGGTTTCCATGTTCCTCCTCCATGTCCACAAATTAGTGGTTTCTCTTTATCTATATCTTCTTTATCATAGGCTATGAGAACTGCTCCCCATCTTATATCACTAGCGTCAGTGAAAAGTTTCAGTTGATCTTTTTTTGTTGGTAGTCTGTGTTTTGGTAATGTTTTTACCTTTTCCTTGATATCTTTTATAGCCTTAGTATGTTCTTGTTTCCATTCAAAGGTTATGTTTTTCTTTATCAATTCTTGTAATGGTTTTCTTAAGAGTGGTAAATCTTTTATATGGTCTGAAGCATAATTTATTACTCTTATGAATTGTTGTACTTCTTTTTTGTTTTCTAGTTTTTCCTTAATTTTTTTTATCTTTGTTACTATATGTTCTTGCAATTGTAATCCTTCGTTATCTATAATGTATCCTAAATATTCAATATTGTTTTTAAATATTTTCAATTTCTTCTCAGATAATAGTATTCCGTGTTGTTTTATAGTTACTATAAATTTTTCTAGATGTTTTATATGAGCGTCTAGATTATTGCTAAATATTAATATGTCGTCGACATATACTATGCAAAATTCTGTTAATTTTCTAAATACTTGATCCATTCTTCTTTGGAATATTTGTGGTGTATTTTTTTAATCCAAAGGGTAGTACATTCCATTCATAGTGTCCATGAGGGGCACTAAACACTGTTAGAGATTTTGATTCCTTTGTTAGTTTTATTTGCCAAAATCCACTTTTACAATCAAACTTACTAAACCAATTTTTTTATTTCCTAGTCAGTTAATAAGGTTTCTTTTATATGGTAAAAATTACCCATCAAATATTTTCTTTTTATTTAGTTCTCTATAATCGATTACCATTCTGGCTTTTCCTCTCTTTTGTTCACTATGTTTCCTTGCTAAAATGGCTGGGCTACTATGTGGACATTTACTTTCTTGTATCATTTTTAATTCTAGTAATTCTTTTAATTGGATTTCAAATTCTTTTTGATCTGTTGGGCTATATCTAATAGGTTTGGATATAATTACGTCATTTTCGTTTATTAGTTTGATTCCTGCATATATTTTTTCTTTTTCCCATAGTTGTATTGGATTTTCTCCAAAGTTTATTTTTAGTATATTAAGATATTTTTCTTTTAATAGTTGTAGGTTATTATTCCTATCAGTTTTTATAGTACATAATCTTAATGTATGTATTGGTAATATTCTTTTTAATACTATCCATTTATTACAAGGTGTTTGTAAGCTAAAAGTATTGCTATCTATAACTTGTGTCTTAAAGTAATCTAGGAAGTTACTTCCTAATAACACTTGTTGTTTCATATTATCTAATTGATATATTATTGGTAATCTGAATATAGTTTTTACTAATACAATTCTCATGTTTTCTGCTACTATATCTAGTTCTTTTTATTGTTCATTAAATACTGATACTCTTGCTCTATGTGATCTGGTTCTCTTCCACCTATGCGATTCCAATACATTTCTTCTTGCTAAGCATAAATCTGCTCCGCTATCAATAAAGATTTTTTATTTTATCATTTTATTAGGCTTGTATTCTATATGGGCTTCTATATAGATTGCTACCATTAGGTATTAGGATTTTATTCAATACTCATTTCTCTTAATCTTTGTTGGAGGTTTTCATCTTGTTCTAATTCCCTTACCTCTTGGCGAATATTTTCATCATCTATCAATATTTGTATATTACTTCTTATTTTAATAAGTCGCCAATTTATCTCGCTTATTTTTTCTATTATTCTCCTAAGGTTTTTTGTAACCTTGTTATATCTATCATGGTAATATTTATTTCCTGTTTCACTTGTAGTTGAAGTTGTAACAAGCTTATAGCGAACATATTGTTCACATTGTATCCAGTAATCTCTTTCTTCTAGTAGTTTTCTTTTTTCTTTTTCTAGTATGTTCATTTTACTCAGAAGTACTTTCACTTTCTGATTGTTGGTTAATGAAGTTAATATTTTCTAAATTTGATTCACTTTCATCAGTTTGACTGACATAGAAATCGTCATATTCATACCATTTATCATTATCTTCTTTAATCTGTTGTAAACTCATTATAAATTATGTCCTATTTATGTATTTTACTCTTTTTTCTTTAGTTTTGGGCATTTATTAGCATAATGTCATTTTTCATTACAGTTCCAGCATTTACATTCTTTAGCCTTTTCTGTTTCTATAGGTTTCACATATTTTCTTTTTCTAAATTTTCTTTGTATCTAAATTTCCTTCTGGTTTCAGTGGTATTTTTATATCTTTTAAATCTCTTTTTTCTATAAGGTTTGTAATAAGGCTTATTGCTATTATTTGGTTTATAATTTTTGTAATTGTTATTTTTCCTGTATTTCTTTGTTTGATATCTTTTATTACTCTTTTTATATTTCCTCTTTTTCTTTTGTCATCGCATCCAAATACTAGTCTCCTTTCCGTGAATCCACATACTTCTCTTAATCCTAGTTTCTTATCTTTTTTAATTTTTTGTTGCATTCTAAATTCTTCGCATTTCTGCATTAAGTATGCTCTTAGTACTCTTATTCTTTCTCCTAATTTGTTTTCTTTTGGTTTTAGTTGAGTGTATTATTTTGATATCACAGTGTTATAAGATGTTGGTAAGTGGTCATAATAAAGTTGTTGATATATCATACCTTCTTCTAGTAAGAATCTTGCTTCATAAAAGAACTTACTAAAACTAATTGTATATTCTAGTAATTTATTAATCTTACAACATTTCATATTGTTTAAATTCATTACTATTTCAATTTTTCTTTCTGCAAGTACGTTTTCTCTAGCTACTAACCATCTTTCTCCTAAGAATTCTCTTTTTAGTATAATATCAAATATTATCAACATAGATTTCCAATCTGTTGCATGACTAAGTACTTCTCCTCTTAATTGATATGCTATAGATTCTATCCAGTATGCTACTTTTCCAATTAATGTTCTAGATATTAATTCATACATATATTCTAAGTTTTCTGTTTGTGTAGAGTTCATTATTGCTATATACATTCCAAGATTTCAATCAGTTATTCTTCTTTCTATTTCTTGTTCATCATAAAAATTATCTAGGTCTAGAAAATATCCATTGTAATTTACTCCTTGTGCCATTGATCCTACAAACTCCTTAAATTCTGCTTGTTGTCCTACTGGTATGTGGTTTGGTAATCTAGTCCGTTTTCTTGCTATTATTTCTAAATTAGGGTCTACTAGTTCTTCCTCAGGATAATCATTTGCGTCTTCATTTATTACATCATCTGTTTCTATTTCCGTTTCCGCATGTCTATTATATTTTTCTTCTATATCACTTTCAGGTTCTTCTTCTATGATAGCATTTACTCTTTTCATTTTTTGTAAGGCTTCTATTATCTGGTTGTTTTCTTTTACTATTTCTAAGTTTTCTTCGTTTTCTACTTCCTCTATAAATTCTACTACTTGTATTTCTTGGTTAGTTGGTTTATCGTTACCATCTGAATCACTATCAGCTTTTTCGTTTCTACTCGTACTTCCATCACTTGTATTTTTCCTTACTTTCTTTTTTACTTTTAACCTTCTCATTTGTTCTCTAAGGATTTGCATTTCTTCGTTTAGTTCTTCTAGTTCTTGTTTTACTTCATTTAATTCTTCTTTTGTTCGTTTTAATTCTGCTTTAGTTTCATTTAATTCTTCTTTTGTTTGTTTTAATTCTACTTTTGTTTCTTTTAATATTTTTTTCGTGACTTTAAACTTGTGTTTATATTTTTTGTACTTATCATACCATTCTTCGTTACTATGTAATTTCAACCTTGTATTCTCTGTTTTCAACTCAGATATCTGTTGTTCTTGTTTATCTAATTTTAGGTTCAAATATTCGTAGATTGTCTTTTCTGTGTCTTTTAAGTAAATGTTTTCTTCTCTTGAATCTTTATCTTCTTTTGGTGTTCTTATCCTTATAGGTTCATATTTGTATCTATTGGAAATTAGCCTTTGGCGGGAGTTGCGACCGACCAAACTTTAACGGCTTAAACACTAGTGTTACGTATGTTGGAGAATCCGGTTCTTCACACATGCATGATCTACTAAGTACGTAGATAACCGTAGGGCCAAGAATCGTCAAATTTCATTGAGAAATGAAAGAGATATTGGTCAACGAAGTAAGGTGTTTGAAGCATGGAAAGTGTGGTATTGTGTTCAATTCTCCCTCAACGGTAGAGGAAGAAAGAATGGTTGTGTATATAAGACTCGAAATTGGTTTGAGTTTTGGGACCCCAAGGGGTATCCCATGTGTTTAAATGAGGGAGGACCTAGTTGTGCTTCGGTTCAAGGAAAGACCACACGCGCGCCGCCGCCGCCCGCCCATCCCATCCGGTCCGGTTTCGGTTCCGAGTTTCGGGTTCTCGGGTTCACGGGTTCACGGGTCTCGGGTTCACGGGTTCACGGGTCACGGGTCATGGCTGTGGGTCTTCTGATATTATCTTTTTGGGCCAGAAAACTTTGCCATAAGTACAGTTTGATCCCAGAAGTTTCAGATGTACAGTTTGGATCCAGAATTCTTTCAGATATATAGTTTGATCCCTGAAGTTTCAAGATGTACAGTTTGGTCCCTGAAGTTTCCAGAAAGTCAAAATTTGGACAGTCAAAGCAGAAACGCCAAGCACTCAATTCAGCCATTTATTTTGGCTGAATTACTCCTCCTATAATGGCCAAATTCGTTGGTCTTTCACCATTTATGTTGGTGACTTTACTACCTCCATAATGACCATTATTTGGCTATTATGGAGGCAGTTTTCAGTCCCCCCTCACCTATATAAACACCCCCTTACACCATTGTTGAGCACTAAGAACATTACAAGAAAATACAGAAGCATACACAAGAAAAAATAGTTCTTCCTACAACTTTCAAGCATCATTTCGTTACTCAATATTCTTCACGGTAGCTCTTGAGTTTCCTTTGCTCAAGTGTTCCATTGCTGTTTTATCTTGGGAGACAAATTGTCCAGGACGTATAAAGGATACATACGGGGCAATATTGTCTTAAGGACAGAGTGTCACACTCGACTCAGCAATAACAAAACAGTTTCCACTTTTTCCGTCTTCAACAGAATTGTAATTTCAGATTTCTAGTTGAATTATTGAATTATTTTTTATCCTTTCGAATACTTGTAATAGTTATATACTTCCTGTACTGCTTTATAAAGTACAATAGAGACAAAACTCCCAACAACTTAAGACAATAATGTATTGTATTACTATTAGTGTTAGAAAGATGTCGGTCAAAAATTGTGTGACCAAATCTGGATATGGCAATGGTTTTCTGGTAGAAGAGAGTGACGATGATGAACGTGTTCATGGTGTCACCGCTACCAAGACTGGTGGGAACAAGCGCTCACGAGAGCCGAGGATGTCAACTGGACAAGAGGAGAAGACTGAAGATGTTATTCTATCTTGCAGCAGAAGGCCTATATCTGTCCCAGACAAAAGATCTGAATAATGGTGAGAAGGAAATGGACACTCGGTCGATGAAGTGGACCGAAGTGAGCCGTAATCCGAAATTGAGATAAGTATTTTTCTTACTTTATCAAGAATAAAGATTAAATGATAAGTATTTTTCTTACCTGTCAAGAATAAAGATTAAATGAGGTCTGATTAAAAATGGATTAAAGTAAGGAGGAATATGAAAATAATTTATATTCCTTACGCTTTAACAAATCAGAAGTTTAATCTCATCTTCTTTTCCGTTTAAAGATTGGATTTGGTAAACGACTTAAGAAGATCCGTTCTTTTAAGTGTAATTATTAAAGTGTGTAAAGTATGTTCGCACATACGAGGGAGAAAGATCCACTGACTGTGCGAAAACTGGTACCACACTTAAGTAAGCACCAAGAATTATCTGGGCGCCAATCATAACGGAAGAAGTCTAAAAGTTAATGACGTTGAGCCTGTCATATTATTTGGCATAAGATCCTTCATAGGATGATATTGGACACTCAGTCATACAAAGCCTCCGGGCGACTGGAGTGGGCCAAATTTTCTTTGATAAGATGATATTGGACACTCAGTCATACAAAGCCTCCGGGCGACTGGAGTTGGCCAAATTTTCTTTGATATGATGATATTGGATGCTCAGTCATATAAAGCCTCCGGGCGACTGGAGTGGGGCCAGAATTCATTTCATAGGAAAAGTAATGGACACCGAGTAAGGTGGGCTAGAGTTTTCAGGTCTTAAATGATCTGAAGGCCAAAAGAAAGGCAGAAAAGAAATTGGACACTCAGTCTGCCAAAGCAACTGGAGTGGGCCAGAGTATCTAGATCACATATGATCCGGTTACGCCCTAACCACGGACAAGAGGTTGTTCATGTGAAGCAACGCCACCTCTAAAGTAGAATGGGTTGGAGAGGTTGTCCTCAATAGGACTTCATGGATTGGGATCACTCTAAGATGAGGTGATACATATCCCAAACTTGGTTTAAGGGACGATATTGGTCAAGCTGGTTTGAGACTAGTCCAACAGGTCTGTAATAACTAAGAATGGTACAGTACGTCTGTAGCTAAATGAATGATATATTTGTAATCCATGCATCTATGTCATCATAGATTAAGACACGTTAATTATCAAGTCATTCAAAAGCTAATGATGTTGAGATTGTTGCCTTCTGTCGACATAAACCCTCAAAATAAATGTGAGGTAGGCGAAGAGGCAAAATCACCTTTCCAAATTTCGTCAAAGGGAATAGCGAAAGAAGCACCACTCCTCTAAAACTTAGTCACACCTACTTAGGTGATTTGAAATTTATACAAAATAGAGGGGGGAGACAAGTACGTTGAGATCTTCATTGATGATGGTACAACGTATAATATCCTTTGTTTGTTGAAAATCAAAGATGAAGTTGTTGAAGCGGATAAACGCTAAAAGCAGAAGTTGAAAATCAACTAAGCCTACGGATTGAGAAATTCGTAGTGATAGAGGGGGAGAATGTGAAGCATCGTTCATTAAACGACTGCTCATTACTCATCTCAGTCTAACGGTGTTAGCCAAGCGCAAACCCGTACGCCCAAATTATATGGGGCAAGGCGATCCTTACCGCTAATGCGATTCTCAACAGAACTCCGCATAAGGATAAGGATAACTCTCCGTGTGAGACATGGAAATGATCTCACATACAAAAGTTGTGATGTTGGGTGGCTTGGTAGAAGTTGGACTACCGAAACAGGTCAAGTTCGACCTAAGACTGTAGATTGCATATCCACTGGATCTGTAAATAACAGAAGTACTTATCGCCTCTTGGCGTCAAAGAATGCTGAATTCTTTGGAGATAACTTCCCTTGGATAAGGAAAAAGGAGTAATTGCTCAAGGTTAACAAGAACCCGCGAGGGCCTGACTGTCCGGAACTAGACGTTCCGTATCTTCAGGACTCGAAAGTTGCTGGATATCCGGAACTTAATATTCCAGATCTGCAGAACTCAGGGATTCTAGATGTTGAACCAAGACGGAGCAAAGAGGGGACAAAGACTTGTTCCAGTCCTTCTAGCTTGTATGGTTGAGAACGAACCATGGACAATTAACAAATAATTGTTATCTCCAAAAGCGCTACTTTGGAAAGAAGCTAAAGAGAGAAATAAATTCCATATATAGAACCATACTCTTGTAATGGTTAATCTTCCTCTGGGAAAAGAACCTTTGGGTTGTAAAATGTGCTCCCTTGTGAGTAGCTTAACATCCAGGGCCATTGTAGTCTTGCGTGGCATGGATGTTGAACTAGCCTTCCCAACCGGAGAGTTGGAAGAAGAGAATCAGATTTAGTTTGCTGGACTGTTGGGCTTCTTCCTGAACTTTCATTTTGGTCCCTGAAATATTTACATTTTGGTCTGAAAGTTTCGGATAAAATAGAAACAATGAATCGACCACGAAACATTGGCTCGAAGTTAGAAAGCCAACAAGTTGGAAAACCAACGGTCTCGAGAGTGAAAATCATATTGAAACAAAGTCTCGATATGAAAGATATGGGTATCACAGATGACATCTTAGGAATTGGATTTCTAAGACATCTAACGGATTGGTCAATAGTTGACAGTCTCGTTGAAGACACCAATGGATATGAATCATAGAACTGATTGGAATCATGGTGCACCCATAGACAAGGAGCGATACGCACAGATCACGTGTAGTTCAATGTATTGTACACACTACAACCGACCTGGTATCGTCCTACAATCAGATCAGTTGAACTAAGGTTCACTGATAATCTTAATACATGATCAATAGAAGGCGTTAAGTCGGATATGATGATATCTGAATTATTTGCTTATCTACGGATTATAGTATTCGGATGTCCAGCGGTTACGAGAGAACACGGTGATGCAAACTGGACATTAGATCTGAAGAACACCAAAGCCATAAGTAAATGTGTATGGTGGTTCTTGGAAAATCCTCTAAGCAAACTTGCATCGGCCGATTCATGATGGAATCGGAGTTTATCGCTTTATACAAAGCATGAAAGAAGTTGAGTAACTTCACGACTCCTTAGAGGACGTTCCTTATTGGGAGAAACCCGTGCCTTCAGCAGTTATACACTGTGGCTAGCCGGTCGGCTTTAGGAAGGACACGGATGACGACGTCTGGACATATCTGTCAGGAGACATAAGACCGTATGACAGTTGATCATCACTGGTGTCACTTCCTTATTTACTAACTAAGGGACTACCCGGAGATCAAGTGTTGTTCCTGTCTAGGGGAATGGGCTTAAAACCCAAAATATACGGACCAATACAGTGGTAACCCAACCTTACTAACTGGAGATCCCAGTAATTTGGTTCAATGGGAAAACTAAGTTGTAAAGGTTCAGTTGATCGCTTAGGGGAAGCATGAGCACTTCGGATAGTGATTTCTAAAAAGAAACACCAAATCCAAAGCCATTCCCGCGATAGACGTTAAGTGCTATCTGCAGTATGGGTAAAGGTTAAGTTTTCAAAACCTGTAATGCTCCTCAACAGTTGAGGTTAGGTTTTGGGAAAGTTTTAATGGTTCCTAATACTTGTGAAGTGGGGTATAGCAGGATACCTTGTAGGAGACCACCTATTTAAGTGCGAGGACGGGCCACCTCAAAATGAACGCACTTAAGAATCCATGACGTTGTCCATGGCCAAAACGGACAAAACATTACGAAGAAGAGAGTAAGGGAATTTGTTGTGTTGGTATAATTGACTTGGCTTACACTAAACACTGACGGTTCAAGACATCACGTTCACCGCGCAGTAAGTAAGTCCGATGGTATTCAACTATGGAAGGTTCAAAGTGAAGCTACCTCTCCTTATGCAACATCGGTCCATTTGAAATATTGCTGGAAATGAAAAGACACCATGTGAGTGCGCCAAAATCTCTTTCAATAGGGGATTGTTGGAAATTAGCCTTTGGCGGGAGTTGCGATCGACCAACTTTAACGGCTTAAACACTAGTGTTACGTATGTTGGAGAATCCGGTTCTTCACACATGCATGATCTACTAAGTACGTAGATAACCGTAGGGCCAAGGATCGTCAAATTTCATTGAGAAATGAAAGAGATATTGGTCCACGAAGTAAGGTGTTTGAAGCATGGAAAGTGTGGTATTGTGTTCAATTCTCCCTCATCGGTAGAGGAAGAAAGAATGGTTGTGTATATAAGACTCGAAATTGGTTTGGGTTTTGGGACCCCAAGGGGTATCCCATGTGTTTAAAGGAGGGAGGACCTAGTTGTGCTTCGGTTCGAGGAAAGACCACACGCGCGCCGCCGCCGCCCGCCCGTCCTATCCGGTCCGGTTTCGGTTCCGAGTTTCGGGTTCACGGGTCACGGGTCACAGGTCACGGGTCACAGGCCACGGGCTGTGGGTCTTCTGATATTATCTTTTGGGCCCAGAAAACTTTTCCGAAGTACGGTTTGATCCCGAAGTTTCGGATGTACGGTTTGGATCGAATTCTTTCGGATGTACGAGTTTGATCCCCGAAGTTTCAAGATGTACAGTTTGGTCCCTGAAGTTTCCAGAAAGTCAAGAATTTGGACAGTCAAAGCAGAAATGCCAAGCACTCAATTCGGCCATTTATTTTGGCTGAATTACTCCTCCTATAATGGCCAAATCCGTTGGTCTTTCACCATTTATGTTGGTGACTTTACTACCTCCATAATGGCCATTATTTGGCTGTTATCAAGGCAGTTTTCAGTCCCTCCCTCACCTATATAAACACCCCCTTACACCATTGTTGAGCACTAAGAACAGTACACGAAAATACAGAAGCATACACAAGCAAAAACAGTTCTTCCTACAACTTCCAAGCATCATTTCGTTACTCAATATTCTTCACGGTAGCTCTTGACTTTCCTTTGCTCAAGTGTTCCATTGCTGTTTTATCTTGGGAGACAAATTGTCCAGGACGTATAAATGATACATACGGGGCAATATTGTCTTAAGGACAGAGTGACACACTCGACTCAGCAATAACAAAACAGTTTCCACTTTTTCCGTCTTCAACAGAATTGTAATTTCAGATTTCTAGTTGGATTATTGAATTGTTGTTTATCCTTTCGAATACTTGTAATAGTTATATACTTCCCGTACTGCTTTATAAAGTACAATAGAGACAAAACTCCCAACAGTATCTTTCTTTTTCTATTATCTTTTTCCCATTGTTTTTTAAAAACGTAAGTACACCGGGTATACTAGGTTATTTTTTTTCCATTAAAATTGTCTTTTTTTATTTAATATTACTAGACTGTCCAATGTTTTTTCTACTTCTGTTGATAGTTTTGGTTTTATTTTACTAATGTCCATCATTATAGGTTTTTTACTTCTTCTCCACGCATCGATTGGTACTATTTGTGGTTTTGCGTTGTAGTATTAACCATTTTATTTTCTTTACTTGTACTGGGTTCATTATCTCCTGCTACCTGTTTACCTTTGTTTTTGTCTTCTATTATCATATTAAGCTTTTCTAATATTATTTTAAATGTTGGTATTTCAGATACATTCCATAGGTTTGTTAGTTCTTCTCTTATCATTTGTTGTATTTGATTTTCTTTTATTTCATCCATTATTGTCAACGTGTTTTTCAAATTTTCTTTTAATATTATCTCTTCCCATAATGCATCAATCTTTTCACTAGAACTAGTCAGGATTATTTATTCTCTTTTTCCATCCATGTTCCATGTCTATCCATATTTTATCAAATTTGTCACATTGTTGTTCTAATTGTTTTATTTTTTCTTCTAATTTTATTTCTTTTGCCTTGTATTTGAAGTATTTTAGTTGGGAAAATATCTCTTCTGATAAAGCTGTCCTTATTTCCTTTAATTTTTGTTTTTTCGTTATTATGTCTCTTTGTATATTCATACTTTATTTATGAATCTCGTTTTCCCTTGATCATTTATTTATATTCCGTTATTATTTATTTTATAATTTATCATAGTTAAAAAATTACTTCTTAAAAGTAATTCATTGAAACTATCATATTCTATTACTCCTATATTTATCTTATATTCTAAATCTTGGATTTTAAATCTTAAATTAATACTTTTAGTAATTATTATTTCTCTTTCATTTTCAGGATAATTATAAGTTTGTGGGTCTATTAAATCACAATCATCTTCATTAATATGACTTATATGTATAAAACTTTTAATAGCTCCAGTATTTATTTCAGCTACACAATATGTTGCTATCATGCCTTTAAATATTATTACCTTAACCTTTAATCTACTTGTGTTTATGTTTATCAAATCTAATATTCTAGGTTGTGTAACGCTAGTCTGTCTTAACGTTATTGGTTCTCTTGTAATACTCAATCTAGATCCTTCTATTTTTGGTATTAATGTTTTTGATGGTGTAAGGGTTCTGGTATTAAAATCCATATATATTTCTTCTGGTATAGTTATCTTGGAGTTTTCTTTATGTTCTATCTGTTCTAATATCTCTTGGTACATTCTTGGTACTAATATGTTCATTTCATGTTGTGTCTTTACATGGTGGTTTCCGGTTATGGCATATATCATTTTTGTTTCAATACTTATTACTTTACTTCCTGGCGGCATCGTTATTCCATCTAGTTTGTAATATAGTGTTAAGGCTAAGTCTTTGTGTTCATCTTTTAATGATATACTAAAGTCTAGTTGTACCGTAAATTTTAGTTTTTGATATATTAAATTTCTTTTTATTACTGATATTAAAGCATCTTGTATGTTTTCTAGTATCCTATCATCTAATATGTATATTTGTATAGGTGTATCTATGTTCTTCTGAAAGTATGCTTTTATATTAAATTCTACTCCTCCGAAGTATATGTTTCTATATTTTCTGGCTTCTCTAGTAGATAGTTTTGCTAACTCTCTTTTTATTACTTCATCCGTTATTAAGCTAATTTTCGTTCTTCCATTTACACTCATTGTGTCTATTATGTTTTCATGTTTGTGTGCTATATATCTTATTTCTTTATTTCTTTCAAACCATTTTGTTTTAAATATTTTCTTTATAGATAGTTCCTCTTTTTCATCTTGTATTTTCTGGTATATTTCTGGTTTAAAGCTTAGTGTTTGTGTTGATCCTCCTTCATATGTATTCATCTGATAGTGTATATCTTTAGAGTCTTCTACTATCTCTTTTCCTTTATCCATATTTTAGTAGGTTGATGTACTTATATTGTTCTTCTATAATATTATTTAGATCTTTTAATTTATTATCCTTTATGATTATTTCTCTTAATTTATCCTCCAGTAGTTTCAAATTTTCTTCTTCCTTTTGTCTTAACTTTTCGCTTTCTAATGCTATCCTATTCCATAATTCATTAATAGTTTCTTCTGTTCATATATTTGTTTAGAATTTTCTTGTAAACGTTGATCTCTTTCTTCTATTAGATCTATACTTATTCTGCAACTTACTATATGTTGGTTTATATCTCTATTATATGTAAGAGGTTTTTCTGCTATTATTCTAACTTCTTCTAACTTATTTTGATGTTCCATTAGTTTTTTCTCATCCATAGTGCTCTATTTCCATTCTTATATTTGCTTTTAGATCATATATTATAGCATTTTGTTCATTTATTATAGTATTTATTTGTATTATCCTTCTATATGTTGTTGCAACACTTTCTATGTGTGTTTTGATTTCTTCTACTTCAATTTCAGAATAATTTTCTATTTCTTTTTCATATGATGTATCCTTTCTTCTTTTTGCTGCTAGCATATCATCTTGAAAACCCATTATGATCTCGTTTTCTTTCCTAAAGTTTATCAAAAGACGTTTCAACTCATACGTTTTCCATAATAATTGATTTAACAAATTAACCTTAATAAACGCTTGATATGTTCTCATTTTTTATAAGTTTATTCCTTTTACAGGCTTAGTTACCCTTATTACTAGAGCATCTACTATACCCACTGGTTTCAGACTCATGATCTTCCAAAAATGACATTTATTTCATACTAAGGCGGGTATTTGCCCCTTGTAACTTCAAAATTGCTTATACTTCACATTCAACTGTTCATTCGTTGAGTGTTCCTTGTACACCTATTTATTTGAAGCAAATCTTTGACATCCTCTGGTTAGTTTTTCAATATGGCTCATGCTAGGGGTTGTCCTATCTCATTTTTCGCTGAAGGATTTACTTTTGCAAGGTGTTTCTCTTGCTTTCTCCCTTTGTGGTTACCACACTTGAATACATACTGATGCCCTTATTTGCTATGATACTGCCCCTTATTTTCTCGGTTTGAGTCTCTTTTGTAACTGATGTCCTTATTATTATGACAATTACATTATCTTTATTATAAGGTTTCTGGTTTACTTGGCCGTCCAAATTTACCATCACTCGTTTGCTCATATCGGATCTCTTTACTCTTATTCTTTCACTCTTTTCCTTATCGTTTACTTTAAATCCTCTTTTTGTTACTTCGCTATACACCCACATCGGGTTTCACTCGTTCTTACTCCCACTCATATATCTTTAAACGCCTTACCGATATTCACGGTGAACCTAAGGCTTGACATACTTAATTCGAGTCATAGCTGGATTCATCCTTGTTGCTAATTTTTAGGCTTCTTCCCCTAAATTGGTATTAGAATTCTTTTCTATCTGCCGTCTGACCGCTCAACTTGGCGATTATCGATTTGCATTTCTTCAAAGATTCCTCGTCTGAGCGTACTTCCGGTATCATCGTCCACAGACGTCATAATTTATATTTTTAGTTCGGGATGCGTAAATCACTTCTTTACTTATGCCTTTATCTTTAATTGGTACTCTTGTTTCTTGGAGATCTCACTCCGATTACTTCATAGATATTCTTACTATTACTGGCTTTCCATTGGTCTATTTGTGAGAGAGATATTTTCCGACTTTGTTAAGTTGTCATAACGCTTTTTCTTTTGTTTACCAGACACCCGTTTATCATTTGTCGCTGCTTCTCTGTTAATCATACATGCATCGCAATTTATCTCCACTAAATGTCAAGAATCTTGTCATCTTTAATGGTGAAAAGGCATATGGCTTGCCTTTAATTGACTAAACTCATCCCGTTCCACTAGTTTCCTAAATAGTTTAACCTTTATGAAGGGATCAGGGTTACTAATTTACGTATAACTTTTCGCATTCTTTTCTTCCTTCAACTATTTCTTAACAAAGCTTCAAGTAACTTATCCATGGAAATCCATTCTCTTACTGCTCTTCTGGGGTTCCTCTAAATCCTTTGGACTCATGAATCCCCTTTTTCAGGTCACATTTTCATTTGCTTTCTGTGTCCAGTACTACTCACGCTACAAAATCTAAGGGTTCTAGGTACATATATTATATAGTGAATGAACAGTTAGTTCCTAAATCACCTTGCTTAGAGCCTTGAACATAATTGAGATTTCACTTGTCATTTTTCATTCCTATAATCGATTTGCGATCTATATACGCCTTATATGACATACTTTCTATATCAGAAATAACTGACCGGTCATAGGTATAAGCACAACTATTCTTAATAAAATTATCAACATACGTGATTGATTACATGATTCTAAGTAGCATCGGAACCGGCTATTCTCCCTGACTCAATCTTAGACATCTATACACTCTATGGCTTCTACTCCCACACCAATAACATCCCTCAAGATCACCTGGGCATAACCCATAATTCACATGTCCACATTGGTGGTACAACGACTGGAATCTATCGGGACATCTCTGGTCCTATGGCCCAAAGCTCCACAACCAAAACACAACTTAATATCGGATAAGCATGCTCCATCATGTCTCATTCCACATTGTTGACTGTATGGTCTAATACTTCTAACACCTTCCTAGGCTTGTCTGATTTCTACCCGGAGCTTCGATCTGACGCCTTTCTCAACACCAATTCTTCAGCACCTGCGTCTATTCCAAATATTTCGATCTGTCTACTAGTTACTTCTTCATTGCTTCTACTTGTCAAGGGTGAACCTTGGTTAACTGACTTTCATGATATTGGGCTTCTCAGTCTCTATAGGTCTATCCTGCGGGGGCCGCTGATTATGACCCTGCTCTGGAAAGATAACTGGAGGTGTTGTTATATACACAAGACCTCTCACACCCAACCTAAATGAAAATAATCGATGTGTTGATCGCCTCTATATTGTGTGGTCATTCCTATAATCTGGCACTACCGCTGGAATTGTTGGCACTCAGAATGGTGATTCCTCTAGGACATCAGATGGGTCCTTCTCCATAGAAGAATTCTCAGACGGATCTTCCTCCATAGATAGATCTTCGTCCATGGATGTATCTTCTTGTATTAAATAACTCATATTTCCTTCTCCCACATTTCTAACCCAATTCCTGCTATATGTACTTCCCATGGATCTCGACATTACTGGAAAAGAAGATAAAGATAAAAATATAGTAATTTAGTGACTTACGACCTTGCCGCTAATGCACGATCTATATTTTCAAGAAAAGTAACATCTTAAATGCATTGTAGCTTCTTGTTTATAAGTGTGGCGCGCAACACACCCATAAGAAAAACTCTACTAGACATGGCTTGTAGACACCCCTAGAACTGACATGCTCTGATACCACTTTGTCACACCCCGATCTTGGGGGGTGTGGCTGGCACCCGACGCCCTAAGGCCCAAGCATACTGATCCTGATACATGAGAGATACACAACAACTCATGGGCTGACGAGGCTTCTAACATATACTTAACTGAATAAGGACATAACCACTTGCACTAAGAAAAGCCCAAACCATACATATCTATAACAAAGGCGACAAGGCAGACATAAGAATAATAAATCTACTGAAGATCCCGACAAGGCCACACACGAATATCACACATAACACACTGTCTACAAGCCTCTAAATAGTATACCAACAACAACTGGTCGGGAAAAGGCCCTCCATACCCAACTATATACATATGCATATATATCATACCTATCAGCTTACTATAAAACTCTGGAAGAATGGAGCATAACAACCTCCAGCTGAGTCGGGTCCTACTGTGAGGAAATCATCGGCATCTCTATCTATACCTGCGGGAATGAAACGAAATGCCCCCGAAAAGGGGCATCAGTACGAAAAATATACTGAATATGTAAGGCAGATAACCAATGTAGAAAAGAGATATAACAATGACATAAGAGATAAAGGTACATAACTCAACTTGAAACTTATACCAAGCCTCTATGGGCCTACCTGACACAACCATGAAAATGTATGCATGTTGGTAAAAATCAAACCGCTCAATGGGTACATAAAAAGTAATTTGCAGCCTCTCCGTGGGGAAAATTATGTCATAATATATATATATATATATATATATTGTACCCGGCCTCGATGAGGACTCGGTCATACCCAGTCTAGATGTGGGACTCAGTAATATCAAAACCAACTGCAGCTGTGTGCACATCTACGTGTCGTACCTGGCTAACTATAGCGCGGCTCGGTAAGTAAATAGCTACATATATATAAGTGCAATGTAGGACAAACTCTGAAAGGCTTTATGAAACCAATCGAAGTGACTCCAGGTCGTTATCCTTTGATTACCGTTATGGAACTGTGTCTGTATCACTAACTGAGAGTCATCAATGATCATGAGGAAACATAAGGTTCAAGAGATTATCAAGTCGGGAAAGTGCTTCGAAACATAACAATGAGAGTTATAAATTGTAACAACATGGTATGAAAGTAATCACTGCTTTAAATTTAATAGTAGAGTTCCTTTTGAGGAGATGTTGTTATGGTTCTACTTATTCGTCGATCATGCCAAACTAATAAAAGAGTATCCCTTAACATACCTGATTCTTGTCACTACAATCACTCTATAATCCCTCGCTCCTCTTACGGGTGATTATCTACATCATAGAACAAGTTGAAATCAATATCGAATTCAATTTCCATAGAGAAACTTCACTTAGGCATTTTATCGATAATCTTTACCACCTCGGGATCTTAATCTTCTGTACAAGGGAATTTTATATACTTAAATTCCACGGGTTTTCCAAAACACATTTTTTATTAAAAACTCCTTTAGGTGTTCTTTGACAACTTTAAGCATAAATGATTCCTTAAACTTTCCTTATACGAAAAGTTTTATGTGATTCCATTTCACAATCCCTCAAATCGTACTTTCCTTAATTCATATCATACACAATCAATTTCATCACCTAATTGAACTCATATTTAGAGTAAAACAACCTAATGATTCATATTACGAAGATTTCACAAATTTGTGAAGTTTTGATCATGGAACTCCTTTCCTAACTTTCTCCAAACCCTCAATTAAGCGCAAACATAAGTAGAGGAGGATAAAAATACGTTAATATATCATAATCCTCACAAAACAGTAGAATACTTCATTCTAAGGCTTTCCAAAATTAGTTCCTCAAGAAGGCGGCAATTCCTACGATGATCTCGAGGTTTTTCACGCAATTCTTGCGAACTTTATCTTTGATTTCGACCTGGGGTGATGGGTATGATTGAGAGAGCTTAGGAGAGGTTTTTGGGATTGATTCGGGGAAAAAATAAGGGTTCTAGGTCGTAGACCCAATTTAAACCCGTAACAGACCTGCAGCGCTGTAAAAAGACTGTCCATTTGATGGGCCGTCAAACTTTTAACGGTCCGTCAATTCCCCATCAAACTACCAGGAAGGTTGACGACTCAGGCTAGATAATTTGACGTTCCGTCAATCTTCCCGTCAAGTTTCCCAGTTTCTTTTTTTCGTCGAAACGTACTTCCTTCGATCCGTTTAACTCCCAAACACTCTGGTACCTCCATAAACAAGCTGTAAACCTTCATTATCCTTCTGTAAGGTCATACCTCTTCCCGTGACTTTGATATCTATTGACGACACGACAAAACGTGAAATTACGAGGTGTAACAAAATCTCGGGTATTAATGTCTTACTCCATAGCTATAAAAGGAGTCCAACCTTCATGCTGGAAGGACATCCAATTCTCATTACCTGCACTTGTACGATCAGTTTTATAGAAATTATACTCACTAAGCTCTCATTTTTTGCTCATAGCCGAAGCAATCAAACTAAGACTCAAACCAATCTTGTTGAGATGATTCATCTAAATTTATAGCATTTTAGGCTAATTCTGTTACTTACTATTTACTTTTGCTTACTTATTATTAATTTCTTATCATCTTAGTTTACAAAGCAATTCACGTATCCTTAAAATCACTTACAAATTTAACTAGGAGTGGCCAGTGGGCCGGGCTCGGGTCTGGCGGGGTCGGGGTCGGGGCGGGACGGGAGAAGGGGCGGGGTCGGGTCGGCGGGCTCGGCGGGGTCGGGTCCGGCGGGACCGGAGCAAGTCCGTCCGATCCCGATCCCGTCGGGCTCGGGTCGGGGCGGGCTCGGGGCGGGGTCGGGCTTGGGGCGGGATACGGCGGGTTTTCATTTTTTTTTTTTTTTTTTTTAAATAACATTTGTATAAAAAAAAACTCAATAAACAAAATAAGATAGTGTAATAAAAACATCCCAAGGCTGTTTTTGTGCCTCTTATATTATTTAATAGACATATGATTTTTTTGTAATACAAATACAATTGTCTAAAATCTAAATTGCAACTTTGTGGTGTTGTCCAAAAGTTACAAATTACATAATAAAATTACAATTAAAAAAATTACATTCTCAAAAAAACCTGTTCTAATTGCTTGATGATTTCATGTGGTTCTTCGGTTGGAATTGGTATTTGTTGGTCAAATTGATCCACGTCGCTTCCACTACCTTCGGTTAAGATTTCGTTGTAGTTTTCATCATCTTCTTCGTTGATCTCCGGTTGACCGCACCTTCTCCGCTCCGCTCGTATCCAATCTCTCGAATAATACCGCAATTTCCAAGCGTCTCCGGCTAATGAGTGTCGTGGTCTCCTATTTGATATCTGCTGTAGAAAAAGCGCTTTCGACGCAGATTGACGACGCTTGAATGTTCAAAACATCTCGAGCCATCAATGAAAGTGTCGGAAAGGTCTTCTCATTCCCCTCCCCAAAGTATTTCGGCAAGTCTTCATGTCCATCTTCATTGATAACTTCTTGATACGGTACGAACCCCGTAAAACAAAAATATCCAACTCGCTAATTTGGTTAGTAGTAGAGGTACGACCGCACATTCTATTTACGAGGCTTTCAATACTAGCGCGCAGAAACAACATGTCTTTTGTGAGGTTGTGTTGAAGATGAAGAAGATGGTATGGAAGTCGGTAAGTTACTAGCATTTTCTTGTTGATAAAATCTATATATATTTTTGCATTGGTGTTCTACGCTAGACAATACTTCTTCTTTAGTTTGTTCAATAGGTGGTGGGTGATTTAGATTTTTGGGACTTGGAGGTGGTAGTACTTCTATACAATCGTAAATAGTTTCAATTAGTGATTTAGTACCGTCTATTTTAATAGTAGGATTTAATACGAGAACCAATAATATAAATAGAGGGAATAGGAATAAAATATTTTTTATTTTGAGAAACATTTTTTTAATATTTGCCTTATAAGTGGTTTTTTCATATATTCACTAAGTAATAAAAATATTAGAGTTATATAAAATAACATAGTTGAAATAGTAGGATAATATATACCGGAAAATTCTTTTGTTGCTTGAAAAAATTTCTCTAAAAATACAATAAGTTCGGAGATTTTTTCCCAATCACTATCTAAAATCATATAAGTCGCTTTTTATTATGAGAGTTAAAAAATAAAGTTATAGGTAATTTATAGTCATAAGCAACAAGTAGTTGCTCGTATAAAGAATTCCACCTAGTGGATACTTCTTGTGGAATTTTTCTAAAAGGTAGTCCACAATCATGACAAATTTTTTTATATTCTTTTCTACGTTGTACTTTATTACTTTTAAAAATAAAGTTTATAGCAAATTGTATTTTACTAAGAATGTCTTCAAAAAGTGATAGACCATCCTTTACAATTAAGTTATATATATGGCACGCACATTTTATATGAAAATGGTCCGGAAAAGAAGGAGTTAAACTATTTTTTAAAATTGTAATTGCGTAATTGTTATTAGAAGTGTTATCTAATGTAATAGTCATAATTTTATCGGTAATTCCGTAATAATCGCACACTTGATAAATATTTTCTGCAATAAAAGTACCAGTGTGCCTATCATCTATATATCTATACGCTAAAATACGTTTTTGCATAGACCATTTATAATCTATCCAATGACAAGTTACGAGTTAAATAATCATGGCCGTTAGTACTACGACCTATATCGACGTGATGGATACTTTGCCATTAAAATGATATAATGAAAAACGTAAATATTGTTGATATTCATGCGCGAATTTAAATACATCTCTCTTAACAGTTGATCTAGGAAAACCGTTAAAAGTAGGATTATATATATCTCTAATGTAATGAATAAAATCGGGAGATGAAGGAAATGAAAAAGGCAAACCCTCCACAAACAACTAATTTTGATATTGCTTCCCTATCTCTATGTTTATTGTATTTAGAGCCTACAATTCCCCCGTCATAGGGTTAATTTGACCATGTACTTGGTCCGGGACGATATCGGTATGTGAACCTTGTCCCGATGGAGCGGCGTTTGCGCACCCGGTTTTGAAGCCTGGTATTGGGCATACCTAATTTGGATGAGCACTTACTACGTGTCTAATTAAACCCCCGTCCCACCGTGACCTTTTCCGATTTTAAATTTTAAAACATTTTTACAAATTTTACATATGGCTACTTGATTCTCTACGTCCCTATAAAAAAATGTCCATGCATCGATTTTAATGGTCGTTTTGCTAGACCTCGTCTCATACTAGGGGGAATAGGAGGTATTTCAGTTGAAGGTGCACTAGTGGGTGTGTTGTCATCAACATTAGTGGGTATATCATCTAGATCATCGTCTAAATTAAAGTCTTCTTGAGTTCCAGAAAATAGCTCCTGGTCTAAATCTAATGGTATTGTAGGAAAATGTTGAGTATCAACAAAATCATCCTGTGTAGGAATAAGATGACTAGAAGAAGTAACCTTGCCCTGGTTGCCCCTACTAGAAGAAGCACCCTTACCCTTACCCTTAAACATACCTTTTAATCCTTCCATTTTAATTATGATAATAAATAAATAAATAAATAATTAAAGACAATAAAATTAAGTGATCTAAACTAAATAAACGAGACAATAATAATTTAATGAAGGAACGAATGTACCAAACGCCGACGTAACGTCGACGTGTAATCGAGAGGTTGAAAATTGAAACTTTGCTCGATGGAAGATCCTCAAGCTAGTTGCCAACTTCACTACCAATTCCCAAATGAATAAATAAAATTGAATATTTAGCAAACAATGTAGACTTGTAGAGAGATATATTGAGAAATTAGAGAGATTGTAGGAAGATTTGTGAGAAAGATGAAGAGAAAATGAGTTATTTATAGTTGAAAATTGGGTTAAAGTGTAAATATAATAACTTATGAGTTAAAAATAAATATTAAGGGGTAGGGGGGGGGGGGGGGGGGGGGGCTAAAATGGCCGTTGGTCAACGGCCATAATCTAAAATGGCCGTTGGTGCAACGGTCATTTTTGCAAAAGGGCGGGGTTGGGGTCGGCGTCGGGGTCGGGGCGGGGTCGGGTCTCGCGGGCCTGGGGCGGGCTCGGGTCTCGCGGGACGAGACATCGTCCCGTCCCGAGTTCGAGTCCCGCCCCCGTAATTTTATTTTATTTTTTTTGGCGGGACCGGGGCGGGCTCGGGACGGACTCGGGTCGGGGTCGGGCTGTCCCGGCCCACTGGCCAACCCTAAATTTAACTGTATCTTTTTGAGGTAAACACAAGTTTCAAGTTTTAACTTCAAAATCTAACACCAAATGGAAGCTTAGAATTGTGTGATTTATTTCTAACCAACCAATCAAACGAATGCATAATGTAGAGATTTATATGATATGCTTAGTACTGCAGCACCAAAAAAGAAGTAGGTCATAGAGGGATAATGCTACGGAAAAAAGAAATAGAGGAATCATGATCGGTACCTAAGCAAGTAGGAGGGGGGCCCAACTTTTCTTCCGTACCTCGAGTGTACCTTTACACGTACCCACTTTTAGGTATCTACTCTCAACTAATTCTATAAATTAATTCTTACCCCCGACACCCTTCTCACTACTCTGTCTCACAATCTCAATTCAACCAAATTCACCTTCGCTATCCCTATAGTTATCGTACTTCAAGCTCAATATCTCTTTCTGATCCATTAATTCTTTCTTGTGCATTGAATGTTGGGAGGAGTAGTGGATACTTCATCAAGTTGTTAGCTCAAGAACAGGTGATGGATAATCCTCAATATTATGCACCGCCCCAAATGATGGACTCATCATCTCGCCCGTCTCTAGGATTTCCTCTTGGAACTGCTCTTCTTTTGCTTGTAATTTTCAGTTTGAGTGGTGTGTTTTCTTGCTGCTATCACTGGGACAAAATCCGTTCCCTCCGTCGTCGATCTTCGGCAGACCTCGAAGCCGGCGATGATCCGTCATTCTTGAAACCCAAACACACCCACATGGTAACATCTTCGTTTTGTCATAAATGCTCAAGTTCATTATTTCAAATAAACAATGATTTTTCACAAAAATAAAAAAGGGGGATCAGGGTTTCTACAGCACGTCTCGAATTCATGAAATTGTTTTTGTTTGTGCGTGATAACAAGACTCAAACTCAAAATATTTAACGTGTTTTGTTTCAATTTTATGTGGTGCCCTGAGCGTAGATTTTTAAATTTGGACATAAAATCTTTTATTTTTAAAATAAAATTTATATATTTGAAAATTATTAAAATAAATATTACTATAAATTACAATAATTAACAATTTAGAATACATATAAAAGGATGATGGTAAAAAAAAAACTCATTTGAATCTCAAAATCTGAAAGATATTAAATAAATTGGAAAGAATAGAATACCTATTTTAGTTCACGTAAGTCATTTCGTTTCAATTGTTTATTTTAGCATGGAACATTTTTAATTACTTAATTTATGTGGGTAACATATCAATTATTCAACTAGACGGAGTCACGTATAATTAATTTGTTCTGTCATATGCTAAAATTAACTTTGTCCATTCTCTGTTTTACAGATTGAAAAGCAGAAAGAAAGCCAAAGCATGCCTGCAGTGTTGATGCCAGGTGATCAAGTTCCAAAATTCATAGCAATGCCATGTCCATGTCAGCCTCTCCGACCGGAAAATGTGGTTGTAGAGGAGCAGAAGCCACCGCAACCGCCGCCTCCTAAGGCAGTTCGTATGGTAGTAGGATTACCTTTGTATTAGTAAAAGGGAGTACTACCCATTTGAGAACTTGGCTCGTTGATGTATGTATAGCTGAGTGTATATATTTAATTTTATTTCAACCTTCCCTAATCTTTTGATTTGTAAATAGTACCAATGAAAATTTTCAGTTCCCTGGATTGTATATACTTCATCTATCTATCAAAAGTGTTCTTACAACAAGGTTTGAAACATTATGTTATGACATTCCAATTATTAAGGATAAAATAAAAGGTTTAAATTTAAAAAATACTGTACAATTATGTGAAGGCGTAATAATTTTCAAACAGACTAAAAAGAAAAAAAAAATATTGCTCCCTCCATCCAAAATTTATGTTACACTTTTTTTCAAGAGTTAATTTGACTAATCTTTGAAATTAAATTGAATTAGTTCAATTCAATATTTTAAAAATTAAGAATTTAGATATTAAAAAATTATATAAAAAGTATTACTATCATGTCATGCGGAAAAAGTTATTCCCTCCGTCCCAATTAAGTGTCTTACTTTCCTTTTTGGTATGTCCCAAAAAGAGTATCTCTTTCTATATTTAGTAAATTTTTCAATCTAAAGGCAAGTTTAAGACCACAAAATTTAAAAGACCCAACACATCGTTAATTTAAGACCACACGATTTAAAATACCCTACACATCAAAAATCTCTTTTTATTTTTTAAATTCTGTGTCAAATCAAACTAAAACACTTAAATTTAGAGGAAGGAAGAAAATAAATTGGGGCAAAGGAAGTATAAAAAAGTATTTAACCTCAGCAGAATAAAGTTCGTGGGATGCAACTTGCAAGTTGCAAGTAGTATTAACTAAAATTTCTCAAAATGAAAGAAAAAAAGGACAAATATTAATGTGGCATTTTGGCTGTAGTATAAAGAATCATAACAAAAATGAACTTGATGCTAATAAAAAGAACGTTGGAAAATCAGCTTACAATTTCGTGTATTTGATTTTCCTTGTAGGTAGCTATGTTTTGCACAACTTCTAGTTAGGGAGATTAGTACTTCCAAGAGAAAATCAATTCTTACCAAACGTAGCTTACTATATTTGGATTAGAAGCACATTTAGACGTGTGTTTAACGCAGCTTCTCCTTTATTAGTGTCACTACTTAGTACTACACATTAATTAGAACGATGACCAAAGCTTACAATTTAGTGAATGGATCTCTCACCAAATTAGTGCGAATTCAATTTCCATCGTTCTCCTTCCTTGATTCACATTTAAGCAAGCAATTACACGCCCAAGTCAGTTTTCAATCTACAACTGCTTGAATTAATGACGCAGCCCATTACATGAAGGTAAAAACTATTGGTACTCTATTGTACTTTATAAAGCAGTACGGGAAGTAATAACTATTACAAATGTTCGAAAGGATAAATAAATGGTCAATCTTCAAAACTGCCGCAAGTGTGTTGTGTCTTGAATCTTGATCACCTTGCAAAGTCAATGTTGAGAATTGCCGCAAGTTTGTTATGTCTTGAATCTTGATATCCTGAAATCAAGAAACAACTAAATCTGGATGGTTACAACGTTGTGTGTTGAGTCGAGGATAGCCCTTTATCCTTAAGACAAGATTGCCCCGTATATATGCTTTTACGTTAGCGGGCAATAGTCTCCCAAGATAAAACAACACTATAATCTCAACGCTACAAAGCCAATAGGTTGAGCCTGACGAATAAAACAAATATGAATCGACTTGCTGAAGATATGAAATAGGAAGGAAGAGTTTCTCTTTACTCTTATCTTTTGTCTCTGTGTATATACTGTGTCTCTGTAGTGTATATCTTGTGTATATGATGGTTTGCTCACTGTTTTGCTGAATTTTCAGCGTTTCCACTGCTGTTTTTGCTGTGTTTCCCGTCTGTTTTTCTGCCTTGTGTGCAATTTAGAATTGAGCCAACAACTGCTCAATATATAGCATGGAAGAGGGGCTGTCCAACTGCCAAGAACAAGGTTGTAATGGCCATTAAGGGAGGCCATTAAAACAGCCAAGTAATGGCTGTTAATGCCATTGAAAGAGGCTGCCCAAATGCCCAAGTAATGGGCTGTAAATATTGAAACTTCAGGGACCAAATGGTCCAAAAAGATAATATCAGAAAGTTCCCCACGGCCCACGGCTCGAGAGCTCGAGAACCGGATCGGACGGGCGGCGGCGGCGCGCGTGTGGGCTTAGCCTTGAACCCAAGCACATCTAGGTCTTCCCTCCTTTAAACACATGGGATACCCCTTGGGGTCCCAAACCCTATACCAATTAGAGACTTATATAGAGAGCAATTCTTCATATTCCCACCGATGTGGTAGATTTGTCCCACACCACATTTTCATGCCTCAAACACCTTACTTCGTAGACCAATATCTCTTTCATTTCTCAACGAAATTTGACGATTCTTGGCCCTACGGTCATCTACTCACTTCGTAGATCATGCATGTGCGAAGAGACAAGGTTTCCAACATGCGGAACACTAGTGTTTAATTCATCAAAGATGGGTGGACGCATCTCCCCGCCAAAGGCAAATTTCCAACAAAAACAAGTAAGAATCTTTGGTAAGATTTTATTCTTTGATTTGATCTTGTTTAATAGGTGTCGTGTGTTGCTTTTGCCGTTGGAATTGAAAAGTGATCAAATTGTCCTACTCCCTCTTGATCTAAATAAATGGTGTTTTAGATTTTTTATTTTATTTCAAAATAAGTGATTCTTTAGAATTTCAAGAAGAAATTGATATTATTCTTCTAAAATTACCCTTATTTACATAATCAAGAATCATTAAATAATTTTTCTTTTTATAAACATTAATTAGGGGTAAATTAGTAAAAATATTCATAATTTATTAAAAATAAATAATTTTTTAAGAGGTGTGCATAAGCTAAAAACACAACTTATATGAAATCGGACTCGAGGACCAAGAAGAAAAAGAAAAGTTGTTTTAAGTGAATGTTCTAGTAGGAGACTAAGTGAGCTGCGTTTTCAAGGCAACTATTGAAAACCACAGCACTACAAGACGGATAAAAATCTGAGGGAAAGGGACTAGAAACAAACATGTAATGTTGATAGCGTATAAACTATTGATGACATAATTAGTTATTTTAATATATTATAGCAGGTAATTATTTTTTGAGGTTATTAAAATAATCTTTTATGAATATCTACATAAATGTCATCAAACTTTTGAGATCACTCGATCTCGACCGGTCAATGTTTCGTCATTGTTATTTTCGTGTGTGAAGGATTGCTTATTTTTGCCACAAATTTTCGATAAACTTTGTCGGAATTTGGCTCGAAGACGTGAAGATATGGATCTTGAGCCAAATTCAACTCCAAAAGCTACTTCATAGGGTAAGGATTGTCCAAGATCATATAAATGAGACGAATATCCTATGTATGTGGGATTCTTCACACTCCAACGCACGCTTAGACCTCGTTAATTGGAGTGTGAATAATATAATATGGAGGTTCAACATCGGTGAACAAAGAATTGTGATAAGTTTAACTCTAATACCATGTGATTGAATCAAATTACAATTCTTTCATTCCTAATTGTTCCTTCTCTTTATTCAACTGTCGATAATATATTTGACAGTCTTTCTGTTGAATATTCCTTATCGACAAGTCAAATTCTGATAGAACATCGATTTGAATTGATGATTTTCGAATGACTTATTAGACATCACACAAATTTTAGGTTATTAGGAAATCGTTAATAATTGTCTTTTAGGTGATAAAAATGCATATTTTAGTTTTAGTTTTAGTTAAGTTAAACTAAATAATATAAATAAATGAAGAAAAAAAGAAAGAGTAGACCCATGAAGAATTTCTTCACCACTAATTTCTATCCCTGACCTAATTTCTCTGTAGAATGAAAATACCAATCCACTTTTGATGTATATATTCTTTTTTCTTCGGTTCCACCAAAACACCCCCCCCCCCCCCCCCCCCACTTATCCATGTTCTACTGGTTCCATCGTCCGTAATGATTTGTTTTTGTTCCTTTTTCTTCTTTTCTTTCAGTACAGTTTCACCTTTTTAATTTCTTTTTCACCTTTCTACATCAGCATATTTTACTTTTTTCCTCTTTCGAATCAACCCTTCAATTTAGGGAGAAAACAATGTCTTTTATTGTTCTTTCTTATTTTTACTCTCCTCTTTTTTAGTTTTCCCTAAATCAAGAAAAATAAAGGAAAGTGAAAGAGAGATATTCCCCAATTAGGTGCAGTGTCTTTTCTTCACCTAGAAGTACATTGTTCCTCGCAAGTAGGTACTCCATCCATTTCAATATATAATATGGCCAGTGACATATCTTGGGGGATTTTTGGGTTCACGTAAACCTATATTTCAGTCCCTAGATCATATAAATTAATGTTATATTTTTAAGAATTATATATATAATAAATCTAGTCATAATTGAAAGACTATACACGATAGTCTTGTATATCGGTCGTATATGGCCCATGTAAATTTGCATATTTACTTACCATAATTTTAAAATTCTTGTACATGTATAATTATGATAGTAATCTTGTATTAGGAAAAAGTAATAGTCTTGTATTAGGGAAATGTAGATTTATTTTCATAATTACATATTGTATATCATGTATATAAATATTTTCATTAATGACAAAATAATCAAGAGATTATTCTCTTTCATGGTATCAACAGTCTAGGACGAACTTTTCCTTCTCAAAATATCCTCTCTTCCGCCGCCCTCTCGGCTTTCGAACCTCGGCCACCGGCCGACCACTCATCCCTTCACATTTTTTTCCTGAATCCCTAATTCTCCTCTTGTTCTTTCATTATGTCTACCTCAAAGAACACTTTTCATCCCGCCCTTATAGTCTCCAATATCAAGAACAACATCCTATCGTTCTTGAGATGGAAAACGTCCAATACGCGACGTGGACAGAATTATTTAAAATTCACGCAAAGTCTAATAGGGTCCTCCATCACATCATCACACCAGAGAAAGGCAAGGAGAAGGTGCCTACCACCTATGATGAAATAGAGTTGTGGGAACTCTTGATGCTACGGTGCTCCAATGGATTTATTCCATCATCTTTACGGGACCTCTTACAGACTATTATCGAGCTCAACGCCACAACAATGGATTCTTGGAATAGGTTGCGTGATATCTTCCAAGACAACAAAAATTCCCGTGACGTGACCCTCGAGCAGGAACTCTCCCACATTAATATGGAGGATTTTTCGAACGTCTCAGCCTATTGTCAACAACTCAAAGAGTTGTCGGATCAACTCAAAAACGTTGGCGCGCCCGTCACTAATGATCATCTCGTTCTTCAGATGGTTGCAGGCCTCTCCGAGGCGTATAAGGGCGTTGGCACTCTTCTTTGTCAAAGCAATCCTCTCCCACCGTTCTACCAAGCACGTTCCATACTCACCTTAGAAGAAGCAGGATTTACTAAAAAAGTGGTTAATGGAGAAAATTCCACCATAATGGTGGCCACGTTCCGTGAAACTAATGACTCTCAATCATACTCCAAAAAATATGGTCAAACCGTAATAACGGGGGTGGCAAAAAGGGTCAAAACCGTAGAAAAATTCATAGTGGTGGATGTGACGGTGGAAAGGGTGATGGCTGCGGCGAGAGTGGCCCTGGGCCAATGGGTAGTGGCCCATGTCGGCCCCCTGCCCAGTTCGTTCATCATCTTGGGCCGTTGGCCATCAAAGGTGCAATGGTCAAAACAAGAAGCAACCAACTGGGCCGTAGAAGTAGGGTGGCCTTCTTGAGCCTCGACCTCAGCAGGCCTTCGCTGTTGTAGGCCCAGGAGCAGTTCTGACCCACACAAATATCGAGGCAGCGATACATACACTTGGATTAAATCCCCCATATGCAAATTGGTACATGGACACTGGTGCTACCTCTCACATGACGTCCGCACTAGGTAATCTCTCGTCTTATTTCAATTTGAGCAATCATGGCATAATTATTGGTAATGGTAATTCAATTTCAATTCGTAGTTATGGTCACATAAATTTATCTCCCCCGAACCCGCCTTTAGCCTTAAAAAATGTCCTTCATGCTCCTCACTTAATTAAAAATTTGGTATATGTTCGAAAGTTTACAACTGATAATTTGGTTTCTGCTAACTAACCCTTTTGGATTTTCTGTGAAGGATTTCACGACAAGAATACCTCTAATGAGATGTAATAGTCGGGATGAGCTCTATTCTATCACCACCACCACCACTACCACTAATCAAGCCACACCGTCAACGTTTGCCGCTTTAGCACCTTCCTTGTGGCATGCGCGTGTGGGTCATCCGGGAACGTCTGTTCTTTCCTCTCTTAAAAATAATAATTTTATTGATTGTAATAGTACGCGTAGTACTAATGTTTGTCCTTCTTATCCGCTTGGGAAACATGTTATATTACCGTTTGTAGCCTCTACTTCTAGTACTTTGATGCCATTTGATATTATTCATAGTGATTTGTGGACATCTCCCGTTTTGAGCTTTTTCGGCCATCGTTATTATGTGTTATTTTTGGATAATTATTCTAATTTTTTGTGAACTTTTTTATTGTCTAAAAAGTCAAGTTTTCCCCCATTTTTATCGTTTAGAGCATTCATCCGTACTCAATTTGAATAAGAAATTAAAAACATTCAATATGATAATGAAAGGGAATTTGATAATGTGCCGTTTTGGGAATTTTGTAACGCTATTAGCATATCTTTTCGGTTTTCTTGTCCTCATATGTCCTCACAAAATGGGAAAGCTGAAAGAAAAATCCGTACCATTAATAATATTGTTCGGACTTTACTAGCTCATGTTTCATTACCACCTTCCTTTTGACATCATGCATTACAAATGACTACTTACCTTCTTAACATACTCACTAGCAAAGGATTAGCATACCAATCTCCACTAAAAATTCTTTATCATAAAGATCCTTCGTATTCCCATCTTAGGGTGTTTGTGCTATCCTCGATTCTCATCCTTTACAATTAACAAAACTTCAAGCCCGGTCTACTGCTTGTGTGTTTTTGGGTTATCTATATAATCATCGTGGTTATAAATATTTTGATTTATCCTCTAATAAAATCATAATTAGTCGCTATGTTATTTTTTTATTAAACCCAATTTCTGTTTGCTAAATTGTATAATTCTGTGTCTAATTCTAATAATTTTTTGGATGATGGGCTCTCATCGTATGTGGTCCACTATTTAGTACAACAAACCCGTGACCCAAATCGGCCAGCAGGCCCACTGTCTGCTGGCCCAATTGATCAGTCTCCAGATTATGTTTCTCAACCAGCAAGCATGCTGACCCATTAAATGTCCCTCCCGGTCCAGCGTCTCGTCCAGAAGGCCCACTTCATGTTGGCCCAGTTTCTATATCTTCGGCCTAGTCCTCCTTCAGTCCAGTCCGTTAGCCAGGAGACTCACTAGCTGCTACCTAATACTGTGATATCCCTACACCGACCCAGGTATGACCTACTTTTATCCCGAGTCAAGGGCCCGTCGTTCGTAGCCAACGGGGTATTTTTAAACCAGAACGACATTTTAATCTCAATTCTAATGTCACTAATCACCCCTACCACGTAACCCATTGTCTTCCCTTCCTGACCCGAATTGAAAAATGGTCATGGATGATAAATATAATGCTCTTATTGAAAATAAGTAGTGGGAGTTGGTTCCCCGTCCGCCTGGTGTCAATGTTATTCGTTCTATGTGGATTTTTACTCATAAGGTAAAATATGATGGTTATTTTGAGAGGCATAAGGCCCGTCTTGTAGGTGATGGCAAAACTCAACAGGTTGGCATAGATTGTGGAGAGAAATTTAGTCCAGTGGTCAACCTGGCAACCATTCGCATTGTTCTCAGTCTGGCTCTCTCGAAAGCATGGTCCATTCATCAGCTGAATGTGAAAAATGCTTTCTTACACGGTGATCTCAAAGAAACAGTTTACATGCATCAACCCTTGGGTTTCATGGACCCTGATCATCTTAACCATGTCTATTTGTTGAAGAAGTCCTTGTATGGGATAAACCAGGCCCCTCAGGCTTGGTATAAAAGGTTTGCATATTATGTGTCTATTATTCGAATTTCTCACAGCGGGTCTGATCATTCTCTGTTCATCTATCATCGTGGTACTTCTATGGCATATATTCTATTATATATGGATGATATAATATTGACTACCTCTTCTGATAAATTGCGCAAGTCTATCATGTCTCTTCTCAGTTCCGAATTTGCTATGAAAGACTTAGGGTAGTTGAGTTGTTTTTTGGGTATAGTTGTAACTCGTCATACAGGTGGTCTATTTCTATCCTAGAGGAAGCATGCAACTGAGATTATTGAATGGGCTGGCATGTCATCCTGTAAGTCCTCTCTTACTCCGATTGATACCAAACCGAAGCTGAGTGCTAATTCTAGCACACCTTACAAGGATCCATCCCACTATCGCGGTCTTGCAGGGGCTCTTCAGTATCTTACTTTCATGAGGCCCGATATAACTTATGCAATGCATCATGTATGTTTATTTATGCATGATCCAAGGTACGAGCACATGCATGCTCTTAAACGCATTGTGTGTTACATTCAGGGCACTCTTGATTATGGTTTGCACTTATATCCATCCTCCGTATCTACTCTCGTGTCTTATACAAATGCTGATTGGGGTGGATGTCCAGATACCAGACATTCGACATCTGATTATTATATGTTTCTTGGTGATAACTTGGTCTCTTGGTAAGCTAAACACCAGGCTACTTTATCGCGATCCAGTGCGGAGGCCGAGTATCGAGGGGTAGCCAATGTGATGTCTGAGTCCTTTTGGATGCGTAATCTCCTATTAGAACTTCACTTTCCTATTCAGAAAGCTACCTTGGTCTACTGTGATAATGTTAGTGCGGTCTATCTCTTTGGAAATCCGGTCCAACATTAATGCACTAAACATATCGAGATGGATATTCACTTTGTTCGCGAAAAAATGGCTCGTGGACAAGTACGTGTCTTGCATATCCCTTCACGGTACCAAATTGCTGACATCTTTACTAAGGGTCTTCCCTTAGTTCTGTTGAAGATTTTAGGGACAGTCTCAGCGTACGGCAACCGCCAGCTATGACTACGGGGGTGTGAAAGACTATACACGATAGTCTTGTATATCGACCGTATATGGCCCATGTAAATTTGTATATTACTTACCATAATTATTAAAATTCTTGTACATGTATAATTATGGTAGTAATCTTGTATTAGGAAAATGTAGTAGTCTTGTATTAGAAAAAGGTAAATTTGTTTTTCATAATTACATATTGTATATCATGTATATAAACATTTTCATTAATTAAAATAATCAAGAGATTATTCTCTTTCAATAACCAATCCTACATGGCACCTCTGAATGGCCTCCATTGACATTTTTTTATTTTTTCATTTTTTCATCATTTTTTTATTGACTACTCCATATTTAAAAGCCCATGTAAAGACAATAAAATGAAGAGTCATAATCTAGGCAGTATTACCTAAGAGCTGAAGCATTAGTGAAGTCAATAAACATATGTAGTAAATGATAGCAATTAATGGGGAATTAATCTGGAAACACAAAAATCTACTTCTCCTCCTATAATCCTCTCTCTTCTTTCTATTTTTCGATTTTCTTAAAAAAAATTCCACCCTTCTGAATCTGCAAATTCTTTTTCTTCTTTTCTTCTTTGTTGATTTTAGATAGATTTATTTGTGACCTTTACCAGCTAGAAGTACTTACACTTAGAATATCAATTGTTATTACTCTTTTCTATTTTTGTTTCAAATTTTAGTTGGAAATGATGTGTTGTTGATCTTTGTTTTGAGGCTTTTCCTAATTGAAATACTGAAAAGTAGAATATTAAATGTGAGTGTTGTTTTTCTGGTGTTTACTTGTTTTCCTTTTTCGTTATTTCTCATATTTTATTGACTTTAAGTTTGTTATCTTTTGCAGGTCGGCCGGTATGTGAATTGGTTGTATTTGAATTATTTTATTATTGAATTTAAGATATTGTTATTGTATTACTATTAGTGTTCGAAAGATGTCGGTCAAAAGTTGTGTGACCAAATCTGGATATGGCTGTGATTTTCTGCTTGAAGATAATGATGATGATATTGTTGAAGTTCAACATGTTCATGGTGTCACCGCTCCCGAGAGTGGTGGCAACAAGCGCTCACGAGAGGCTGAGGATGTCAACTGGGACAAGAGGAGAAGGCTGAAGATGTGGTTCTATCTTGCAGCAGAAGGCCTATATCTGTCCCAGACAAAGAATCCGAATTAAGGTAAGGAGGAAATGGACACTCAGTCCGATAAAGTGACTGAAGTGGGCCAGAATCCGAAATTGGGATAAGTTATTTTCTTCCTTGTCAAGAATAAAGATTAAAAGATATCTGATTAAAAATGGCTTAAAGTAAGGAGGAATATGAAAATATTTTCCGAAATAATTTATATTCCTTACGCTTTAAAAATCAGAAGTTTAATCTCTTCTTCTTTCCCGTTTAAAGATTGAATTTTGTAAACGACTTAAAAAAATCTGTTCTTTTAAGTGTAATGATTAAAAGTGTGTAAAGTATGTTCGCACATACGAGGGAGAAAGATCCACTGACGGTGCGAAAACTGTTACCACTCTTAAGTAAGAGCCAAGAATTATCTGGGCACCAATCATAACGGAAGAAGTCTAAAAGTTAAAGACGTTGAGCCTGTCACACTATTTGGCAGAAAATCCTTTATAGGATGATATTGGACACTCAGTCATACAAAGCCTCTGGGCGACTGGAGTGGGCCAAAATTCCTTTGATATGATGATATTGGACACTCAGTCATATAAAGCCTCCGGCGGCGGAGTGGGGCCGAATTCATTTCATAGGAAAAGTAATGGACACCTAGTGTGGTGGGCCAGAGTTTCCAGGTCTTAAATGATCTGAAGGCCTAAAGAAAGGCAGGAAAGAAATTGGACACTTAGTCTGCCAAAGCAACTGGAGTGGGCCAGAGTATCTATATCACATATGATCCGGTTACGCCCTAACCACGGACAAGAGGTTGTTCATATGAAGCAACGCCACCTCTAAAGTAGAAGGGGTTGGAGAGGTTGTCCTCAATAGGACTTCAGGGAATGGGATCATTCTAAGATGAGGTGATACATGTCCCAAACTTGGTTTAAGGGACGTTGTTGGTCAAGCTGGTTTGAGACTAGTCCAACAGGTCTGTAATAACTAAGAATGGTACAGTATGTCTGTAACCAAATGAATGATATATTTGTAATCCGTGCATCTATGCCATCATAGATTAAGACACGTTAAATAGCAAGTCATTCAAAAGCTAACGATGTTGAGATTGTTGCCTTCTGTCGACATAAACCCTCAAAATGAATGTGAGGTAGACGAAGAGGCAAAATCACCTTTCCAAATTCCGTCAAGGGAATAGCGAAAGAAGCACCGCTCCTCTAGAACTTAGTCACACCTACTTGGGTGATTTGAAGTTTATACAAAATAGAGGGGGGAGACAAGTACGTTGTGATCTTCATTGATGATGGTACAACGTATGGAATCCTTTGTTTGTTGAAAAGCAAAGATGAAGTTGTTGAAGCGGATAAGCGCTACAAAGCAGAAGTTGGAAATCAACTATGCCTATGGATTGCAAAATTCGTAGCGATAGAGGGGGAGAATGTGAAGCATCGTTCATTAAACGACTGTTCATTACTCACCTCAGTCCAACGGTGTTAGCCAAGCGCAAAGCCGTACACCCATACTATGTGGGGCAAGGCGATCCTTACCTCTAATACGATTCTCAACAGAAATACGCATAAGGATAAGGGTAACCCTCCGTGTGAGACATGGAAAGGATCTCACATACAAATATTGTGATGTGAGGTGGTTTCGTACCAAAGACTATAGATTGCATATCCACTGGATCTGCAAATAACAGTAGTGCTTATCGCCTCTTGGTGTCGAAGAATGCTGAATTCTTTGAAGATAACTTTCCTTGAAAAAAGAAAAAAGAGTAATTGCTCAAGGTTAACAAGAACCCGCGAGGGCCTGACTGTCCGGAACTAGACGTTCCGTATCTACAGGACTCGAAAGTTGCCGGCTATCCGGAACTTAATATTCCAGATCTGCAGAACTCATGGATTCTAGATGTTGAACCGAGACGGAGCAAAGAAGGGGACAAAGACTTGTTTCAGTCCTTCTAGCTTGTATGGTTGAGAATGAACCATAGACAATTGACAAATAATTGTCATCTCCAAAAGCGCTGCTTTAGAAAGAAGCTAAAGAGAGAAATAAATTCCATCATATAGAACCATACTTGTGAAATAGTTGATCTTCCTCCGGGAAAAGAACCTTTGGGTTGTAAAATGTGCTCCCCTGTGAGTAGCTTAACATCCAGGGCCATTGCAGTCTTGCGTGGCATGGATGTTGAAACAGCCTTCCCAACCGGAGAGTTGGAAGAAGAGAATCGAGTTGGTTTTCGGATTTGTTGGGCTTCTTCCGAACTTTCATTTTGGTCCCCGAAATGTTTACATTTTGGTACCGAAAGTTTCGAGATAAAAATAAAACAATGAATCGACCACGAAACATTGACTCGAAGTTAGAAAGCCAACGAGTTGGAGAATCAACGATCGAAAGAAAAAGTCATATTGAAACAAAGTCTCGATATGAAAGATATGGGTATCATAGATGACATCTTAGGAATTGGATTTCTAAGACATCTAACGGACCGGTCGATAGTTGACGATCTCGTTGAAGCCACCAATGGATATGAATCATAGAACTTATTGGGATCATGGTGCACCCATAAACAAGGAGCGATATGCTCGGGTCACGTGTAGTTCAATATATTATACACACTACAACCGCACCGGTATCGTCCTACAAAGCATCGTTGAACTAAGGTTCGCGATGATTTTAATACATGATCAGCGAGAAGGCGTTAAGTCGGATATGACGATATCCGAATTATTCGCTTATCTACATTATAGTATTCGGATGTCCGGCGGTTACGGGAGAACACGGTGATGCACACCGGACATCGATTCGAAGAACACCAAAGCCACAAGCAAATGTGTATGGTGGGTCTTGGAAAATCCTCTAAGCAAACTTGCATCGGCCGATTCATGATGGAATCAGAGTTTATCGCTTTATACAAAGAATGAAAGAAGTTGAGTAACTTCATGACTCCTTAGAGGACGTCCCTTATTGGGAGAAACCCGTGCCTTCAACAGTTATACACTGTGGCTAGCCGATCGGCTTCAGGAAGGATACGGATGACGGCGTCTGGACATATCTATCAGGATCTGTCGGAGACATAAGACTGTATGGTAGTTGATCATCACGAGTGTCACTTCCTTATTTACTAACTAAGGGACTACCCGGAGATCAAGTGTTCTGCCTGTCTAGGGGAATGGGCTTAAAACACAAATAATACGAACCTTTGCGGTGGTAACCCAACCATACTGATTGGAGATTCCAAGAATTTGGTTCAATAGGAAAACTAAGCGGCAAAAGGTTCAGTTGAGCGCTTCGGTGGAAGCAAGAAGCACTTCAGATAATGATTTCTGTACGGAAACATGAATCCAAAGCTGTTCCTGCGATAGACATTAAAGTGCTACCTGCATGGTGGGTAAATGTTAAGCTTCCAAACTTTTAAACGATCCTCAAACGGTTGAGGTTAAGGTTGGGGAAACTTTTAATGATTCCTAACATTTGTGAAGTGGGGTATAGCAGGATACCTTGTAGGAGATCACCTATTTAAGTGCGAGGATGGCCGCCTCAATTGAACGCACTGAAGAATCCAAGTGTGTCCACGGCCACAACGGACAAAAATGTAAGAAAGAAAACGAATAAGAAGAGTTATTGTGTTGATGTCATTGTCTTGGCTTACACTAAACACTGACGGTTCAAGATATCACGTTCACCACACAGTAAGTAAGTACGATGGTATTCAACTAGGGAAGGTTCAAAGCGAAAGCTACCTCTCCTGATGCAATATCTTTTCGCTGAAAGATTGCTGAAATGTATGCACCTTGTGTGTGCGCCAAAATCTCTCTTTCATAGAGGGGATTGTTGGAAATTTGCCTTTGGCGGGGAGATGCGTCCACCCATCTTTGATGAATTAAACACTAGTGTTCCGCATGTTGGAGGACTTGTCACTTCATACATGCATAATCTACTAAGTGAGTAGATGATTGTAGGGTCAAGAATCGTCAAATTTCATTAAGAAATGAAAGAGATATTGGTCCACGAAGTAAGGTGTTTGAGGTATGGAGATGTGGTGTGGGACAAATCTACCACATCGGTGGGAATAGGAAGAATTGCTCTCTATATAAGTCTCTAATTGGTAAAGGGTTTGGGACCCCAAGGGGTATCCCATGTATTTAAAGGAGGGAGGACCTAGATGTGCTTGGATTCAAGGCTAAGCCCACACGCGCACCGCCGCCGCCCGCCCTTCCGGTCCGGTCTCGGTCACGGGTCGTGGGCTGTGGGGACTTTCTGATATTATCTTTTTGGACCAGAGAACTTTGCCAGATGTATAGTTTGATCCCCAGAGTTTCTGGAAAGTTGGTTTTGGGGTGACGGAATTCTGCCTTCCGTTGGACTATTTTATGGAGCATTAACCAGCCATTACTTGGCTGATTAACTCCTCCATTTTCACCCTCCTTCATGTCCATTTAAGTAGCCTCCTTCAATGGCCATAAACAACCATTACTTGGCTGTTTAATGCCCTCCTAATGGCCATTAACAACCATGTTTTGGGCAGTTGTATAGCCCCTCCTCCATGCTATATATTGAGCCTCATTTGGCTCAATTCAGTGACTGAAAAACAAAAGATATGTGACTGGAAAAACAGCACGAAAGACAGTGAAAAACAGTCACGAAAAATAGCAAAAACAGTGACGGAAAAACAGTGTTGAAATACACACATATACACAAGATATACACTACAGAGACACACTATATACACAGAGACAAAAGAGAAGAGTAAAGAGAAACTCTTCCTTCCTATTCCATATCTTCAGCAAGTCGATTCATATTTGTTTTCTTCGTCAGGCTCAACCTATTGGCTTTGTAGCGTTGAGATTAAAGTGTTGTTTTATCTTGGGAGACTATTGCCCGCTAACGTAAAAGCATATAACGGGGCAATCTTGTCTTAAGGACAGAGGGCAATCACTCGACTCAACACACAACGTTGTAACCATCCTGATTTAGTTGTTTCTTGATTTCAGGTTATCAAGATTCAAGACACAACAATCTTGCAGCAGTTTTGAAGATTGACCTATTTGTTCAACAAGATTCAATTTCTGAAGATTGAATATTTGTTTATTCTTTTGAATACTTGTAATAGTTATTCACTTTCCGTACTGCTTTATAAAGTACCATAGAGGACCAACAGTGTTTCACAAGTGAACTTTTAAGTCTATTATGAGGTGCGGAATTGTTGCATTGCTCAACATAATTTGGAAGGACTAACTTGTTTCGTCTTTCTATGTTGGCACTCACAGAGTTGTGCCTATCAGTGATTGATCAGCATCACATGTGAGAGATAGTTTGGACGGCTTCCGAACATATTTTGTAAAATAAAGTTGACGTTGCCATACTATGGTTGAAGCAGATATCTTATGATTTTGTTTAGCTATCCACTCTGCAGGTTGTGCCAAGGAGTCAAAGTACAATCTGACTTCATTTAGAAATTGGAATGGAAAAGGTAATTTGTCAATTAATATTGAGATTATATGTTCTTCTAATTGTTTTTTTTTTTTTTTGCTGAACGACGATTTGATAACTAGAAAATAAGGAGTTTGAAATGAAACATACATGGGAAAAATCGAAAACGATGCTATCCCGAAATTGTGTTGTTGGGATATTCTTCTAACTATCGTATCTTCAGATGTTTGAACAAATAATTTAAAAAATATGTCGTGATAATTATGTAGTATTGTAAATTTGAAAAACATGTGATTCTTTCTTTGGTGTTAGATTGTTTTTATTGCTTCTATTTCCCTTGAAATATATGATTTGCTTTAAAATGATTTAAGTCTTATGAATGAATAGCTTACTTTCTAATGTTTCTGCGTTGATTGTTTGGAATTTACTATATTTCGTCTTCTAGAAATTAATAAAATATAAAAACAAAATACTGTAGAATTACATCAAAAAAACTAAAAATTGTGTTAGATTTTTGCTTTCAATATATTAAAAGTGGTACTTTCATAATTTTCATTTAGAACTATAAAGGCTATATTTTCTCTCTTTTTCCTCTATCTTATACCTTTGTTGGAAATTCATAATTTCTCTAATACAAGAGAAGAGAAAAAGAATGAACAAAGGGTAAAACTAACCCGATGCTGTATTTTTATGTTAATTTTTTAAATTGATATTATTTCACAATGCACAAAAAGAGTACAACATAGTACATAAGAAACTATATGTTGTATACGAAAGAAATTTAGACCTAAGGTATATATACAAGTTATATAAGAAATAATCTCCATGAAATTATATGCGAAGGACGAGCAAATTATACATAAGAAACTATATGCGAAGGGCGAGCAAATTCACTAGTTACATACGTATGTGTTTGTGCGTGATCACCCAGCTCAAAGTATCATGCTTTTATTGGGGGCACCTTTTTAATTAAGTGAGGTTAGGAGTTTAAATCTTATGTCTATTGGTTTCCTGTTTATTCTTTTGTTAGAATTGAATGCAACTCTCTAAGTGGTTATCGATATCACTTCTTGCGTTTTAATTATGTTTCCTTTTATTTGGTTTATTCTTTCAGAAAAAATCTTATATTTTTTCTTTTGTCACCTTAAACTTTTATATAATCAAACCAAATTATATATTAAAACTAGAAGTAGTTGATATGTAGCATATAGTTAATGAGTTCAACTGATCACAACATCTTCGACATGGATCCGAAGTAGCTATAATTTTAAAAGCGTTATGAACAATGATAAGAACATAAAAGTTGAACTGATTAAATTATATCATGGATCCACCTATGTATATGACATTTTTTGACTGCACATCAAGTCTAAGAAAGAAGAAATGAATACTTTTGAATTTGTAGAATAAACATGTTATAATATTTATATAGCTTCATAAACTTCTCACTAACAATAAAATAAAATGTTTAAATTTAAGTGTTTCAAAATTTTAGAAAATGTTAATTTTTTAACAGATAAAAATACACAAAGAAACTGCCCCTTTCCTATATTACCGAAGAAGAAGAGAGATTAAGTTGGGCATCTGTTGGAGAAACGTCATAATGTTGGACTAGCAAAAGGAAACTTTTGTGCGTATCGTTAACTAATGCTAATGCTTATGCTTATGCTATATGTCTAAGTGTTTTTAAATCCAAATTAATCAAAAGATAAGCAGTGATATTCCAACTGCCCAACTTGATTCCTTTTTAATGCTGAAGCATATCAGTTTGTCTGTTTATGCACTAAACGCCCATTATAAGATATGCTGCCCAATTAATTATTACTACTCCTATTAGTTTTCTAGTATTAAATTTTTTTATATTATCTTAAAACGCAGGTAGAATTTCAAAAAGTACGGATGATAAGTAAAGCAGTTAGGGCCCTTTTGGTGCAAGAATCACATGGTAGAGGGACTTTTTTAAGGGACATCTGCTAGTTGGGTGACTAGTGATGATCTTATCTTAATAATTAGCTTTAATTTGGGTGATGATGTAACCTTTGCTATCTTTTTGTTTCATTCTAATTTAATTCCTTGTAATCATAAATTTGGGTTAAGCGTCTAAATCACATTTTACATCCCATCTTAAACTAATTGTAAAGGTACACTGATCTTCTAGATGAAAAATAAACTATGAAGTAGTACTAATTTGCGGTGGAGTATTAAACTCAATTTTTCAATATCACGTTTTAATGGTTGTTTGAATGTTATTACGTGTTGACCCTTGTACTTTAAAGGGAATACATGAAGAGTGTTACGTACAATGGACCAGTAAATTTGAATCACCTAAAATTAAAGTACCATTTTATTATTTTTGAAATGTGTGTTGATCTTATTAACCTGTAGATATCCATTACCATAATTAGAATATATTTAATATATTGCGTAATATTTAGTGATGTATAATTATGGTAGATATATGATTCTTATTGTACTAGGATTCTACATTGTACATTATATATATTTGTATTAATGAGAAAGACTCCCCAAAGGAGATTAATACAATCTAATATGGTATCAGAAGCCAAAACCTAAACCCTATTTTATTTTTTTCCTCCCCTCGGTTTCTTCTTCCCCGAGAACAGAAACTTGCGCCTGTCCTCTCTGCTTTCCTCGAACAGAGTTGTCCCTTTGTTCGACCAAACCTGTCAGAAGCAAAGCCATCCTTTCTTTTTTTCTAACAAGTCCCTCAGAAGCAAAGCACCATACTTTCTTCTATTTTTTTTGTCTTCTTTCGTTCCACTACCCGAGAACCATCCAAAAAGCAAAAACCAAATTAATGCTTTCTTTTCCTTGAAAACAAAAGTTTCCTCTTCTTTTTGTTTTCTCTTGGAAGAAAGCACGTTATTTTTCTTCTTTGTTTTTTGTCCTTTACTTGAGAAAAAAAATCATAATATATAAATATTTTCATGGCAGCCTACCAGTTCATTTCAGGTCAGTCATTGGGCCATAACGATCCAACCTTATTTTCTGGAGACCAACAGTCCGCTCCAAGTCTCTCCCAATCCAATTTGGGCCCGACTTTCGTCACATTGACTTCTCGACAGACCGATAATGCATGGTATATGGATACAGGTGTCACGTCTCATCTCACCAACAATTCTAGTAATCTTCCTCAACTGCGAAGTTTAAATACTGCACAATTTATTATGGTTGGAAGCGGTCATCGCATTCCAATTCAAGGGTTTGGCCACACACTAACCCCACCACCGCATCCCCACTTCTCCCTAAATAACGTACTCTATGCCCCAAATAAGAACCTAATCTCCGTTAGAAAATTTGTCACAGATAATTTCGTAACAATCAATTTTGACCCGTTTGGGTTTTCCGTAACGGGCCTACGTACCGGGAAACTCCTTAGGAGATGCAATAGTGAGGGGACCTCTATCCTTTCCCATCCACATTCGCTGTCAGTGTCACCCCTCCCACATCTCTAAATGCTCAAGTCTCTCCTCCCACCGCTTTAGCAACAATCTCTCCGTCAACATGGCACACTAGATTTGGACATCCAGGGGCTTCTATTTTTAATGTTCTTTGAAGTAATAATTTAATTTGTTGTCCTAGTGGAAAATCTGCCCAACCATATTTTTCTTTCCCTATAGGCAAACACGTTCGCCTCTCTTTTCAGTCTTTCTTAAGTGTCACGTTTTCTCCGTTTGATATTGTTCATGCAGATTTATGGACATCTACATGAAGTTTCTATCTTGTGTTATTAGATGACTTTTCTCACTTTCTCTGGATTTACCCTTTAAAATTCAAGTATGAAGTTTTTACCAAGTCTATTGAGTTTCGTACCTTTATCAAAACACAATTTAAAAAATCCATTAAATCATTCCAATGTGACAACGGTCGTGAGTTTAATAATTCCGCGTTACAAAATTTTTGCACCAAGAATGGCATGGTCTTTCGTTTCTCGTGTCCCCATACCTCACCCCAAAATGGAAAAGCCGAACGAATCATCCGTACTATTAACAACATGGTTCCTACCCTTCTTTTTCATGTCTCTCACACCGTCATTCTGGGTCTATGCAGTCAAAACGGTACCATATATCCTTAATATTTTACCTACCAGTACTTTTCACAACAAAACCCCCACTGAAATTCTCTACCGTCAGATCCCATTCTATGACCACCTTAGAATTTTCGGTTGCCTGTGCTACCCAAATCTTGCCTCCACTGCTCCCCATAAATTAGCACCTCACACTGCTCTCTGTGTCTTCGTAGGTTTTCCAAAACACGGATTACACATTTCTCAATGAGTCAGACCTCTCCCCTATTGTCATCTCTATCATTCGACGTGATAGTATTATTCCATCACGATCAGTTACTATAGCTCCACCTCTCCCAGGTTCCGCTACTATAACACTGTCACTGTCACTGCCACCTTCCGCTGACACCACCGACAGCATCTTTGCGTCTGTGTCACCACCTCTGTCTCAGTCACCATCATCGTCGATTGCCACCGATAATAATCCTAGAGTCTCTGTATCACCACCGGTCAACAACCCTACCACCACCGGAACCCTCAACTACCACAACCTATGTCGCCGCCTCCAACAACCACTATAGCCGATAAACCAGTCATCCACCCCTCCACTGAAACCCTACCTATCATCGAAACTTCGATCCATACAACTCCCAGTACCCGGACCACCACTACCACACTGACACACCACCGCTACAGTCCTAACCCACCACCGACACCATACCCGACATCGCTTACCCTGCACTACATCGATCTACCCATATCTTCGACCCTACCCGACCTATATTCGCATCCATCAAACCCGTTAACAGTTCCTAACACAACTCACCCACTGCCTTGTTTTGTCGACTGCACCTGTCAAAAACCCTACACCACCCACCCATATAATGACCAGAAACCACCAACCCAACAAAATACCCATCTACCTACCGCTCCCCTGCACCCAATGGAAACCCATGCCCTACACAAGATTTCCCAAAGTCCAGTTTAACTTATCAACACAAACCATTTCCCTAATTCCCAAAAACCCAAAATTAGCCAAACTAGACCCTAATTAGAATGTGGCCATGTGTGAGGAATCTAATGTGTTAATGAAACATCACACGTGGGATTTGGTTCCTAGACTAGAAGGGGTGAATGTGATCCGTTGCATGTGGTTTTTTGTAATAAATACAGAGACAATGGTGATCTAGAGAGGTATAAGGCCAGACTTCTGGCTAATGACACTAATCAACATGAGGGTATTGATTTTGGTGAGACGTGCAGTCCGGTTGTTAAATCGGCTACCATTCGCACAGTCCTGAGTATAGTTATGGGCAAGTATTGGCCGATTCATCAGCTTGATGTGAAGAATGTGTTTCTACATGGAGATTCGAAAGAAACTGTTTACATGCACTAGCCACCTAGTTTTGTCCATCCAGCAGCCCCTCAGTATGTATGTCGTCTCTGTAAGTCACTTTATGATTTGAAATAGGGTTATAGCGTGGTATGATCGCTTTGCACAGTACATTCTGCGGATTGGGTTTGTAGGTAGTAAGTGTGATAATTCTCTCTTCATTTTTCATCGAGGTACTAGCATCGCTTATTTATTGTTATTTATGGAAGACATTGTGCTTACCGCCTCCTCTGATTTGTTGAAAAATGAGATCATTGCATTGCTTAAAACCGAATTTGCCATAACTGACTTGGGGAAGTTGAGCTATTTTTTGGGGATATCAGTGACTAGATCTGCATACTCTATATTTTTGTGTCAGCGTAAGTATGTAGAAGAGATAGTGTACATGTCCAAAATGGAAAACTGCAAGATAATGTCCACTCCGGTTGATTCTAAATCAAAGCTCAATGTTGTTGATGGTAATCCAGTATCCGATCCCACACTTTACAAGAGTGTTGCAGGTGCACTACAATATTTTACGTTCACCAGGCCTGATATAGCTTATGTTGTTCAGCAGGTGTGCTTATTCATACATGCCCCCAGGGAGCCTCATTTTACTGCCCTTAAGCATATATTTCGATATGTTAAGAGCACACTTGATTATGGATTGTATCTATACCCCTCTGCACCAACCAGGTTGCTATCATATACAGATACAAATTGGGCAGGCTATCCGGACACGCGACGCTCCACTTCTAGCTATTGTGTGTTCTTAGGGGATAATCTCATTTCCTGGTCTGCTAAGAGGCAAACCACCCTATCTCACTCGAGTGCGGGAGAAGAATATAGAGGTGTTGCTAATGTTGTTGTTGAGATCTGCTGGCTCCGAAACCTTCTTTTGGAGCTTCAGTGTCCTTTGCGCAATGCGTATTTGGTTTATTGTGATAACATATCCGCTATATATTTATCTCATAATCCGGTTCAGCATCAGCGAACCAAGCACATTGAGATGGATATACACTTTGTTAATGAGAAGGTTGCTCTTGGTCATGTTAAGGTGTTGCATGTGCCTTCTTCATATCATTATGCAGATATATTCACGAAAGGCCTTCCTAGACAGCTCTTCCTCGACTTCAGATCCAGTCTTAGCGTCCGGCCTCCTCTCGCTCCGACTGAGGGGGTGTTTTTACGTGTACATACCCATTACCATAATTAGAATATATTTCATATATTATATAATATTTAGTGATGTATAATTATGGTAGATATATGATCTTTATTGTACTAGGATTCCACATTGTACATCATATATATTTGTATTAATGAGAAAGACTCCCCAAAGGAGATTAATATAATCTAAGAGATCTAGCTTTCACCAACCGTAATTAAGTATTAAGAAGCTTATTTTCAATAATACTAAAATTAGCTTTTATCCATTTTGTACAAAATCCTATGACATATAAATAGTTAATATTTTGGGTCCATGGAACATAGGAGAAACTGCATGTTGCTTCTGGAAAATAAAGTAATGTGGGCGTCTATGGAGGAAATGCTAATGGACTATTAACAGGAAAAAGTGAAATTGAAGGATTTTTCAACTTTCATACTTATAAACATACCAAGGAAAAATAAAGTTGGCATATTACTTGTAATTTTGTATTAGATAGAAACGCCTTTGGAAGCGTTGGCATACCCAAGAAGCTTGATAGTTCCGGAAACCTTAACGGCTCCAAAACGCTTTCTACCGTTGTCCTCCACTCCCAATAACTCCCGTCACATTAGTCTTCCTAGATCAGAGTGTCGCGGCGCACGTGGGCACGGTGACGTCAGTATGCACACGTCGTCATAGCTTTAGGGGGGAGGGGACATAATAGTCTAACTTTTTGTATTATATATAGAATACTTAAAAGAGAAGGAATACACATTGTATTCTCTCTAAGCTAACACTTGTAACAAAAATCTCTCTAAAAGCAAATACACTTGTCTTGTTTTTGAGATTATTCATTACTCTTTTTTAGATCTAGCTTATTCATTTATTTTACTTGCTTACTCTCATAGTTTGCTTACTTTTTTATCTCGTAAATTCGTAACCTAGCTAGTAATTTTGGACTCGTTCAAGAGGGTCTCCGGATCAGATACAACCTACTTATTTTTAAATCGTTGAATACAAATTTCTAACTGTATTTTTTGTTAGAATTATTTTCATCGAAAAATAGTTTGGCGTCGTCTGTGGGGATAGAAAATTGTGATGTTGTCTCTATCTGTAGATGATCTTCTTGAAAAATATAAACGGAAACACTACACTCAAAGAGAAAAAAGGAAGCATGTCAGGACAAAACAACAGCGCTCACGGATCACAGGAACTCAGGGAAGAACAGGTACCCATTGAACATCAGGGCCTGACAAATCAATCGGAGACACTACACAAAGAGTCAAAGGAGTGGCCCGGACAAGAGTGGAGCAAGGGAACCCCGAATTATGAAAAGGCTGAAGAGGCCCGGAAGAAAACACCCGAAGGAAGGAGTTCGGCCAAATCTCAAATAGGAAAACCCAGACCCGCTGATAAGGGAGTATCTTTCACCAAGAAAACGATCGCAGTTGTCTTCAAAGAATAAAATGAGATGATACTACACATGGAAGCAGCAATGGCCGCTACAGCTGTCCATTCCACGACAGAGACTCCGGTATCAAACCAAAATGCCGCGAAAAACTCGATCATACCAAAATCCAGCTAGAAGCGGGAAGAGGACGTGAAGGACCAGATGGACGCGTTCATAAAGGGTCTGCGTCGGGTGGAAAAATAAATGAACGAGCGAATGAGCCAGATACTCGGAGCACCACTTATCATAAATGGCGTAGGAGCCAGGAGATATAATGTCTTACCGTATTCGGAAAGCGCGGTCTCCATCCCTATCCCAAAGAAGTTTAAGATGCATGACATATCAAAATACTATGACACCACAGATCTAGAAAAGCACATCGTGACCTTCGAAGCAACCATCACTGGACATGATCTGAAACAACACGAGATCGAATCTGTCATGCTGAAGAAGTTCAGCCAGATGCTCAGAAAGGGAGCACTCTCTTGGTATACTCATTTACCCGAAAACTCTATTGATTTCTTTGCTACTCTTGCAGATACTTTCGTCAAGGCTCACGTAGGGGCCCCAAGGGTAGAAACACACAAGCAGGATGTATTTACGATAAAGAAACGGGCAGATGAATTGCTGCGAGGATTTGTAGATAGGTTCCATAGGGAGAGAATGTTATTGCCAACCATATCAAGAGATTGGGCAGCCGCGTTTGCAGATGGCTTGAACATGAATAGTTCAAATGCCTCCAGAAAGTTAAAGGAAAGCCTCAATTAGGAATTCCCAGCGAAAACATAAGGGAAATAAATCTCAGGTATATAGCCAAGAAGCAGATCGATGAAAACCAGCGAGTAATAACGTTAGCATACACAGGTTGCCACCCCCAAGAAGACCGGGTCACGGATACAACAATAATATTGCAAACGAGGGATGGTACAAGTTGTGTGTTGCCAGGAGGTTCTCCGGCGTAGGGGCCAGGAATACAACAATAATATTGTAAATTGAGGTGATCAAAATAAGATCATGTACACATCAATGAGGAAGTCCAAATTCTCTTTCACGACCACGCGCCATGGACATCAACCCATGAAGGATCATGAAATCACATTTTCTAGCAATGACCGTGGATACTTCCCCTTACCTTACAATGAGACCCTGATAATATCTTTAGAAATTAATAAATAACATCATTTAGCTGTGGGCCTTGAAAAAAATGCAAATGGATAAGTAATTACCCCCGTAACAAAGGTACTGGCAAAATTCAATATGTCTAGCGAGTTGACAAAGAGGGAGGTTGAATTAATAGCTCATGTTGATGGCGTGAAGTAGGTCATGATATTTGACGTCATGTCCGGAGACATGACGTATAATGAAATACTTGGGAGTCCATGGTTGCACGCAATGCAAGCAGTTCTTTCAACCAATGATAAGAAGGTCAAGTTTCCTACACCTTGGGGAATTGGAGAAATCAGAGGAAGCAACAACTATCCCCGATCGGAGGATACGATAGCAGTAACGATCCCGTAGGAACAAACGGCAGATCAATAGTAATCACAGTCACCGAGCTCAAGCAAAACGCTCGAAAGAGGGAGATAACAACTTACGGAAGAAAGGCATTCGAATTTGATCATCCCGAAAGGCTTTTTTTTGCCGCTGGACAAGGATCCCATAGATTCGACCATTGAAGAATTGGAAAGTGTGACATTTTTCGAAGAACACCCCTAAAAGAAGGTATACCTGGGATCGGAGCTCTCTTCCGGGCTCAGGAGTGCATTTTTATATTATTTAACAATTAACTTAGATTGCTTTGCTTGGTCTCACCTTGATATAATAGGGATCCCTCCGGAGATAGATATTCACCGGTTGAGTAGTGATCCTAACCATACCCCAGTGAGATAAAGGAAGCGGCCGATATCTGCGGTCAGGGATCAATTAGTGAAGGAAGAGGTGATGATCTTACTTAATATTGGGTTGATACGGAGTGTTGAGGACCCCGCATAGCTGGCTAACGTGGTAGTGGTCCATAAAAAGCTAAATAAATTCAGAATGTGTGTAGACTTTAAAGACCTAAACGAGGCCTTCCCTAAGGATTCATTTCCTTTTCCGCATATTGATAAGACAATTGACGCGATAGCCGTACATGAGCTACTTAGCTTCCTGGATCTATACTTTAAATACAAATAGATCAATTTACACCCGGAAGATCAGGAAAAAAACTTCTTTCATGACCAATCACGATAATTTTTGCTATCTGATGTCGTTCGGTATAAAAAATGTAGGGGACACTTATCAGATAAAAATGAATAAAATGTTCGAAAAATAAATCAACCACAATATGGAGGTATATATTGATGACATGTTGGTCAAATCCCGATAAGTTGAGACCCACTTGTCCTCCTTAGCCGAAATCTTTGACATCTTGTGATGCCACGACATGAAGTTAAACCTAGAAAAATGCGCCTTTGGGGTCAGATTCGAGAAGTTCTTGGACTTTCGTGCCTTCGATCGCGGCATCAAGATGAACCCTGACAAAGTCAAGGCTATCCAGGAGATGACAAACGCGTTAAACAACATCAAAATGATGCAATGATTGACGAGGAAAGTTGCGACCTTGGGAAGATTCATATCACAATCCACCGATCGGTGCCATGAATTTTTCAAACTTATGAACAAGGATCATCGTTTCCAGTGGACGTAGGAGTGCATCCAAAACTTGCAATACCTCAAGGATTACTTAGCTAAACCTCATGTAATGGCCTAGCCCAAAAAAACAAAAAAAAAAAAGATTGCTCACCTATGTGACTGTCTCAGCTATGTCGGTTAGCATTGCCCTCGTACGAGAAGAAGGAGAAACGCATCTTCCCATTTATTATGAAATTAAGACGTTAACCGGGGCTGAGTCACGATATTCGGACGCAGAGAAGCTGGCCCTAGCTGTCATAACGGCTATGTGAAAGCTACGACCTTACTTCCAATGCCATCTGATAACCGTCGTAATAGATGCTCTGCTGCAGGCCCTACTGCAAAGGGAGAATCTCACAAGACATATATCAAAATAGTTAGTTGAGATAAGTGAATATGATCTGACCTATCAACCCTGACCAGCATTACAAATGCCGAGCCTTCCGAAATTCGTGGTCGATTTCATCCCCACAATACAACCCTAAAAAATTGCAAGGTATGAGTTCGTCTTCTTTTCCCTTTTTCATAACCTTTTGTGATCGCAAGACTGGGACTGGCATCAGGACTGGGACTGGTTGTATATATTTTGGACCCAGAGGACATAAAAGTGAAGATAAAAAAATATGTGTTGCATTTTTTTTCTTGATCGGATTTTTTCCCGAATGGGTTTTTATCGGTAGGGTTTTTAACGAGGCAACAACTAAAAAGCATATTACTTGGGAGGACTCTTCATGGAGATACTAGCACAAGGGGAAAGAATATGCTCCTAGCTACACGAGCCTTCACTTTTTTTATACTTATTGTTGTTGTCAAAAAACATGCATGTACTTAGGTCTAAATCCCCAACTTAGTATATAATAATAAGATTGCTATAAGGCTTCCTACACTCTAACATTATTGGTACAAACACGTCCTCCCGGACCCGATAATATCCATCTCGAACACACAACACGACTTATTGGCCTCAGAGCGTGAATGAAACATAACATTATGCCAATATAAGATGAGGTTGAGAAGTCCTCCTTATCGGCACCGAACAAAGGGGGGCCCTTCTTTTATTATGAAATGGATGATCTAAATTTCCAATCATAAAATATGCGGCCGGAAGTTGATGCAATATTAAATGTGGAAGATAAACAAAACAATAAGAAACTAAAGGATAGAGAGGTAGACACAAGAGATGGAATCGAAAGTAACCCAAATTATATGAAACTACGGACCTCAATTGAATTAACCAAATAAAAGCACCTAAACCTATGAAAAAGGCCTCAAGTGAATTGTAAGAAATTATAAGCAACCCCTTTTTCCTAAGCAAAGATCAACATAGCTGACCAAGCTCTCAAAACTCTGACAAAAGTATTCAATAAGGAATGAAATTACCTAAGTTAGCTATTTATAGTCTTAGGCTAAGTTATTACAAAGAAGGCTCAAAAGTGACACTTCTCATTTGCAAAAATGACTAGAAATGATTTTGCCTCATTTTACGATCTGCTTTGCTCAAATTGTGGCTCGCAAATTCATTCTGCGAGAAAAGCGTGGCCCGCATGTGGTGTCTCCCCTCCCATTCTTAGCCTTTTGTCTTCCCATGCAATCATCCACACTCGGAATCCTCGAAATTGCACTAAAGTATGACCTTGGACGTCCATCTTCATGTGCAACCCTCGTGAATCTTGGAGATCATGGTCTTGAATCTACATAGGCAATTTTGAGGCAACTTAGATTGCAATCATTCTCCCCTTCTTAAAATGGATTCATCCTCGAATCTAAACCTTGCAAAACCATAGGAAAGATAAGCAATAACAAGGTCCTCAAAGGATGAAGATTAGTTTAAGAGTAGCCTACTCTACTAACATGCCAAGTATGCACACACTTGTGATATAACCAAGTATAAACCATTATTATGAAGAACAAGCTCTCACCTAGAGCACTAAGAACTTGGCTATCCCTAAGAACAGGAAATGAGGAATCATAGAGGAACCAATGGTTTCAAAATACCAAGTAGACAATATCATATTGGTTGTAATAGACATGACACACAAATGATCCTTAATTTCAAAGTGATACCACCCCGAAGTAGTATTATTATTAAATCACACAAATAGATAACACCACTGAGGTTGAAAAGGAAGACTACCCACATATCTTGGTCAACAACACAACTATATGCCCTATGTAGATCCCTTCCGACATAAGATGCACCCTCAATACAAATATGAGTGTCATCATAAGCAAACAGATAGTAAAGAAAGCTGTCACTTAGAATGACTTCATCTATGGTGTCCATACATATAGCATCACTATTAGGTTCAAGGACACAAGCAAGCATCCTACCAGGATTTGGGATACTTAAGAAAGAAGTAGCAATTTGGAAACAAGCATCACCTTTTTTTTCAAAACATTCCTCCACCTGAGGTTCTACATAACAAACATCACCACTGCATCCTTGGACCTCATCACTTGACAAGGACAATACCAAGAAACTCATTTTCACATTTATCAAACAAGGGTGGGGTGTCACACTCATTCAAATGATCAACTACAACCACATCTTCACCAGTCGGAGGTTCATTAATCACATCACAAAATTCCTCGACTAGTGGACTAACAATACACTCAAGTTGATCACATGATAATGTATTTTCATTTAAAGCACAAGTGTCAACAGTAGGTGGACACAAATTGATCTTGTAAGAAGAATTAATTCGGTCATCGAAAGGATCAACTAGTGTAGAAGAACTTTCAACAATGACATTATAATCACATGGTAAAAGATTATTAAACTCACAAAGACAAGCTACTACTCACACTCACATCACAAACTTGTTCATTCAAAGAGTTGAAAGTGTTGAGTTTAGCTATTGTACCTTAACATTCATATGAAGAATCTTCTTTACCACAAGCTACAAATGGAGAGCTCACTTGACCAATCAAAGAGATGGTCTTATCCTCCATGCCCTCTTCCAAGCACGGGAGTTCTTCATGGGAAGACTCATTTAGCAATTCGCTTCCTTGAGTACCTACAAAAGAATCTTCTTCACAAGGTGAAGAAGTAGAAGGGTTAGATTGAATTTGTGGCAACTCCCTCACATTACTTCACACATCCTCTCCTTTTTCCTCTCATGAGTTTCCACTTTGCACTCCCTTACTTCTCTCAATCTTTTGTCTTTCGAGTTCATTATACCTCTTAGTCCTACATGAAGTCTTTTTCTTTTGTACCAAGTGGAAGGGTACGATAATCTCCCCTTCTTGTGGAAGGCCTTGAATAATTTTACAAGGAGAATCTTTCTTCCCTTCATTTGGCTTCTTCACTTGAGAATTTTCCTTTGTACTATTCTTTTGGGAATTGACCTTGGTATTATACCCCTTTTCATATGGCCCGGGATCATAGTACCTCAAGTTTCTCTTCAATGCATCCCATGTCTCAATTGAACTTACCATCTTCCTTGCTTTTTTGCTATTGTACTCCCAATATTTGGCAAGTTTCCCTTCAAAAGTTCTAAGAGCCAAGTCAATCTTCCTTTCTTGTGAATAGTTGTAGCTAGCAAAGATTTCATTCATTGCGAGTTCCCATTTGTCATACCCTCCGCCACTAGATTCCATAGATAAGGTCGGCCATATCACATTGGGTTCTCTAACCCTTACACTTGGAAGCTTCTTGGGTGGTGTAGGTGGAAATAGAAGTTGTCCCCTTTTATCCAGAACGTACTTATACCAATCACGATCATAAGCAACCACATGGTCTTTAAACTATGAATATCCGAAACACAATTTCCATGCTCCCCTGAAAAGTACTATACACCACACTTCCTCTTAATAGCTTCCATAAGAGAATGATACATTCACCATACTGACCAAATCTCTCATTTTGTTACTATAAGGATCTTTTCTCCAAGTCCGATGTAACCCTAGCTGGAGTGCGGCTTGAGGAGAAATATAGTAACCACGATTGTGGTCATTAATTTCAAGGCGAACTACCCATTCATCATGTACTTCCACCAACATTGAATGGACTCTTCCGTTAGGCTCTATTCTCATGTTGCCCTTCGGTTGAGTTTTTCTCACAACACGTTGAGAATGGTTGGTGAGGTATGGTCTTATTCCTTTATAATAAGATCATTTGATGGTACCACTTGAGGACGGGAAAGAATAACCACCACCGACAAATATTGCATGGCTATAAGTCTGCCTCTCTTGACCTTGAGATTCACATTCATCATAAGCACTTGACACTTCACTATCATCACACTCAAGGCCAATACCTTAATCACAAGAATTTACGTTGAAGTACATTCAAGGTCATTATGGTCATCATAAGGCTATTCTGGGTCATTAGCCTCCACATAGGATCCATGAGTGCTCTTTGCCTCATGTTCTTCATTATGGTGACCGTAATCATATTCACAACCCTCGTTAGAAGCACTACACTCTTCATTGTAGCCATAGTTCTCATCGTTAAAGTCATATTCCTCATTATTACAATCATCAAAATCGTTGTCACATGAATCGTAATCCATGGTTACCTATTAAGAACAATCAACAAAACAAGTAAACACGTTAAGTTAGTGAAAATAAATCTCACAATCACTCAATTGTGCGCACCTTTGATTGCCTCGGCCAATGATTGTAACTTGTTTAATTCTGATTAGTCACAAGGGATTTAGTTGCTACTATTGGCTGAAATAGATTTTTTAGACTCGATGAGGGACGATTCGACTCAAACTAACAGATTTGATTCAAAAAGTTAACTACGAAGTAAAATGATAAAAGAACAAAAAGAAATAGCACAAAAGAAAATACGGATACAAGAACTAATTAACAATCAAATAGGTCAATTACTTGATGTTAAATAGTTTGGACAATCAAATAAGTAAAAAGAAATGAAATCGAAATGAAACGAGATCACAAAACTTGGAAAACTGCAATCCGCTAAATCTGTGCACGGTATGCGGACCGCAGATGATGTGTGCGGTTGTATCTGTGAATCACAAATATTGCCAAACTTTTGAGAAAAGTTTTATGTCTTGGTTTGCGGTTCATCTGCGAACCACATGTGTTGTTTACGTCATCATATGTGGTTCGATGATGGTGCTCCACATCTAATATGCTGATTATGTTACTGCTTTATTGGGGCCCATTTGTATGACTTTATTTTGATTATTCCTTGTATTTTTAATGAACTGGACCCACTTGAATCAGAATTTTGCTATTTTTGGGCCTAAAATCACTTTTCCAACTTTTCTTCACCAAAAATTTGGATCAAATGCTTCTTTTGGGTGTCTTCTTCCTCTTGAAGATATGAACAATTTCAAGAACATCCAACCAATTTAAAAAACCCAACTACACCCAAACCAACTCCAAATTAGCTCAAATTTCAGATCTCTAAGTTCTCTTTGATGTGGAGAAAAAGGCCAATAGGTTTCAACCTCACTTTCACCTTCTTCAACAAGACTCACTTGTGTTCTTCAAAAACTTGAAGGTCCTTCAATTGTGGGTTTCTCAAAACAACTCCAAATTCCTTCAAATTTCATATTCCAACTCCTTAACACTTAGAGATGAAAACCTAACAACTTTTAAGCCAAAACACCCCTGAAATCTTCAAAACCCACAAGCTTGTTCTTCAAGCTTCTAGCTCAATAATGGTAGATGACACAATATGACTCGGATTGACTTGCAACTTTGGATTTAGACTCTAAAAACACTAGTGAACAATAATCTAGTGTCAAAACAACAAAATAAATATAATTTTTTTTAGATTTTTATTGGAAAATTTTCAATTTTTTTTGTAGTAACAAAACCCAAGACAAAGATTATTGGAACAACCGTTTAATCAAGGTTTGATACCAATTTATGCAATATTAAATATGGAAGATAAACAAAACAACAAGAAACTAAAGAACATGGAGGTAGACACAAGAGATGGAATCAAAAGCAACCCAAAGTAAATGAAACTAAGGACCTCAATTGAATTAACTAAACAAAAGCACCTAAACCTATGAAGAAGACCTCAAGAAAATTGCAAGCAATCCCAAAAAACCCATTTTTCCTAAGCAAAGATCAACATAGCTTACCAAGCTCTCAAAAATCTCACAAAAGTATTCAATATCAATATTCAACAATAATTAAGGAATGAAATGACCTAAGTTAGCTATTTATAGTATTAGGCTAAGTTATTATAAATAAGGCCCAAAAGTGACATTTTATTTGCAAAAACAAGCCCAAACGATGCCGCCTTATTCTGCGGTCTGCTTTGCTCAAATTGCGGCTCATAGATTCATTATGTGAGAAAAAGTACAGCTCGCATGTGGTGTCTCCCCTTCCATTCTTAGCCTTTTGTCTTCCAATTCAATCATCCACACTCGAAATCTCGTGATTACACTAAAGTGTATGCTCGGACGTCCATCTTCATGTGAAACCCTCATGAAGCTTGGAGTTCATGGCCTCAACTCCACACAGGTGATTTTGAGGCAACTTGGATTGCATCAGAAGTAATATTCCCGAATTATGGGAAGCGATTGCTCAAAATTCTGCACACATTGCGAAGAAATAAATATGCAAATCGTGGAACTTAAACACAAGCGTTTGAATTCGCCATATAACATAGTCCTGATAAGGGGGTCCTTAAGTAGAAGGATCCCTATGGTTGAACCGCTCCACTTCAAAGGATCGGATAATTCATACACCCGGCCACAAAGCATACCAACATAACTAGAGTGACAAATAATGATCAAAAGCCTCCCACAGAAAAAAACATTGTCACAAGATGATATTCAATAAAAAGTCTGAAAATATGGGCAAAACCAATATTGCAAAACAAATTGTCTTTCAAAAAGGCCAACAAGCGCATCTAGAAACAACTTCCTCGATTTGTTGAAGGACCGTATCTGGATCTTCGGAAACCTCCGCTGCCCGGATTGATGCTTCTTTCAAAATACCGTGATTTTTCCCTTCCAGTTATGCTTTGGTGCTATCTCTTGCTATGTCCGGAGGGGAGAGGGCGCATAATCCAGAATTTTTTGGACCCATCCGGCAGACCCGATACGGTTTCTGGAGTCCAAGCTATGGCTGATAAAGGAATGATGAAGAAGGAAGAAATTCAGAGGTATCATTACGAATCAAGAAAGACAAAATAATAAAGGCGAGCATAAACAGAATACTTACAGTCAAAATTACATCGCTCCAGGATAGATGCCCCTGGTGGCCTGGCTAGATCCCCTGTCATGATAACAACATATCTCTCCATCCATCCATGGTTGGAGTTATCATCAACACTTGAAATCAACGCGTTCTGACCACAGCGGGATAACTAAATAACCCCCACTCTGAATATTTTAGGGGAATAGAGGTGAATTAAGTGAGCGAGGGTAATCCTCCCCCACTTGAGAAGAAAGGTACCGGAGGCACGCTACCATCCTCCAAAAGGTCGGGCCGATCTGGGCCAGACACACTTTGTACTTTCGGCAGAACTTCAAAATCACAGGATTGATAAGTTTGCCTAATCACAAGGAAAAGGGGTATGTATATACGAAGGAGTATCCCTGTCGGTAGGAGGTAATATTCTCTCATTTTCTATGAAGGAGCACTTCTATATTAGTCCACCCGTAATCCACCACACCCGACTCAAGTAACGAGCGATAATAGAAGATTTGTAAGTGGTGGCCGGCCGGGATTGCTCTATATCCATGGAAACTGGGCGCTTTGTGAGGTCTTTTAGAGAAGACCAGTAGCTATGAAGGTAGGCGTTAGCCTGCTGATTAGAAGAAAAAGTCTCTTCTTCTTTGACGTCCTACTAGTCGACGACAGGGAATCTACTATAGGAACCTTATGAATGAGGACGTCTGAGTCACTACGATCTAGACTCCGGACATGTGTGGTGGCACTACGAGCAACTGAAGAATCCGAAGACATGATAAGCAGATTTGGCTAAGGAAGAAAAAGGGACAAAGTCTTTCTTGAAGATTAGATAAAGTGGAGCTTCAGAAGGTTGTGGGGAGTAGAAGAGAACCCTTATGTGAAAGATGGTATATAGGAAGGATGAAGAAGGGGCAACGTTTGGTTTAAAGGAAAGGAAATCGAGTCATCATTACGGCATCCCTCCCGAGGAAAGATATCGGTGGATACACGTGTAAAGTGAGCGACGCAGAAAAGGTACAACATTTAATGCGAAGGGATGGCGTGTGAAGGAGAGATAGCCAGCTAAAATTATGCACCAGTCCCAAGAGGCGTCGTGTTAAAAAGCCAAAAATTGATGGTTGAAAGACTCTTCCATTTCCCCGTCCCATGAGTTCAAAGGTCCCAAAAAGCGAGGGACTATCTGTATTGGGTAGAAACGCCTCCGGAAGCGTTAACGTACACAAGACGCTTGATAGTTCCGGAAACCTCAACGACTCCAAAAAGCTTTTTATAGCTGTCCTACACTCCTAACAACCCCCTTCACATCAACCTTCCTAGATCAGAGTGTCGCGGCGCGCATGGACACGGTGACGTCAGTATGCTCACGTCGTCATAGCTTTAGGGGAGCATAATAGTCTAAATTTTGTATTATATATAGAAGACTTAGAAGAGAAAGAAGACACATTGTATTCTCTCTAAGCCAACACTTGTAACAAAAATCTCTCTGAAAGCAAATACACTACTCTCAGCTCTTATTTTTGAGATTATTCATTACTCTTCTTTGATCTAGCTTATTCATTTAATTTACTTGCTTACTCTCATAGTTTACTTACTTTTTTATCTCATAAATCCGTAACCTAGTTAGTAATTCCGGACTCGTTCAAGAGGGTCTTCGGATCAGATACAATTTACTTGTCTTTAAACCATTGATTACAAATCTCTAACTGTATTTTTATTAGAATCATTTTTACCGGCAAATTTGTTCCTCCGTAAACGCAACTACAACCTAGTGTACTACATGAGTTGAGGAGTATAGTTATTTCTAGCGCTTTAAGCTAAAAGTTTCAATAACATGGAAATCGAATAAAGGGTAATTAAAAGACATGATACGTAATGGGGAGTTTCATTTTATATATTCTTTTCAGTTTTTGGGGTTTTATAAGTGTTTGAGGTCTTAGTAACTTTGTCATCGATCTGCATGTTCTCCGCAAGAGTACTAGAGTAACTAAATTTGTTTAAATCTAATTTTCCCCAAATATTTAATTAATACATAGACATATTTTTTTTTTAAATGAAATCATCTAGTTTAGGGAAACTAGAACAAAATTTCATTTGAAAAATAAAGTGAAATGTTTCGTTTGATTAAAACTAGAACAAAATTTAGCCCAAGGTAGAGTAAATTATAAGTGAAAAAAGAAAGTTAAAACGCTACAAGTGCACGCAATCTCACATATATATGCCTAACTTCTTGCCAAAAGTGACACTTCTCAGCCATATGTTTTAAAACTAAGATTATTGGAGGCTATACTAGAGAACACAAGAGATTGGTGCTGATTTTATATTTTGTACGTAGGCAAGTGTTAAGGATAATAATGAAGTAGATAGCTAGCATACCAATTCTCCATGGATACAACTTGGTGGAAGTCCTTGCATATAAAGTTTGGTTCATAATGTATCCTTTTGTACTTCACTCCCTCTTATCCATTACTTTTCGAAGCTGCTCTTATGACTCAGAGCAGATTCGGATCATTTAAGCCTTGAAACTACTTGTCGAGCTTTCAAGAATCTCGTTGGATTCAAAAAGGATTTTTACTTAGAGATACATAATTAGAGGCAAAATTATCAGGTTTAGCGAAATAACATGTTTTTTCAAAAATAAAATAGTTATTTTACAAAATACGCTACTAGAAACAAAGTTTTTTTCCCACCAACATTTAGTGAGAAATTTGTGCTATGAAACATGATTTTTTTCACCTCATTCCCACCGAACCCAGTTCAATGGGAAAATGCATGGCGGGAAATAGATTTCCATTGAAATAGTGAAAAACTTCATAATTTTTCTGTGTGAAAACACTATTATTTAGGTTTTTTCCACTGACATTCAGTGAAAAATAGCCATTGAACATTTTTCAGTGGGAAACCAGTGGAAAAATAGAGATTTTTTAGTAATGATATATACAATCCGGTAAAAACATATAATTGGCATACTGTATAAAATAATAAATCCAGTAGAAGAGTATTGTAGGGAAAGGTAGAGATAATATTTCTCTTGAGGGATAAGAATACAATGAACGAGAACTTCTCTATTTATAGGGAAAACTAACTTAGTCCCAAAGTCACTAATCCTAACTTTTCACAAAAAACAAAAAACAAAAAACAAATAGACATTCATAATATAAATAAATAATTTTTATAACACCCTCTTGGATGTTTATTGATAGATAATGTGCTTTGTTAAAATCTTACTAGAAAAAATTCAATGGAAAAAATTCTAGTGAAGAAAAAAGTACACATATCTAATATTATAAATTTCTAGTTGTCTCATTAAAAATCTTACCGGGAAAACTCAATTAGGACAAAACCTTGGATAATGAAAAAGAGTACAACGCATATGTTACTCCCCCTGATGAAATGTCACTTGTTATCTTGAAGACGACGCATTACAATCTTGTATATCAACTTATTATATGTTGAGGTTGGCAGTGTCTTTGTGATCGGATCATTTGACAAACTGATTAATCATTTGTATCTCCATTCTTTTAGTAAAGTTGCACGGTTATCATATAATATCACTGGAATCACATCCAAGTACATTCTTGCCTTGCTTTATAAACTCTTTCTAACTTTGCATAATTTGATTGTCATGTAGAACAATGTAGTATGATAGTAATCCTACATGAGAATAGATAACATGTCTTGGATCGAACATGTATGTTGATCAGACGAATGTCCTGCATTTGCCTAACTAACAAAAAGTTGAAAATATTTGTTAGGATAACACAATCAGAGGTTCCATTTGCAATATGCAATTGATCTTCTTTTAATATCTCCATGTAGGAATAAAGCTATATCATGTTCATAGTTATAGCAAGATATATAAATACATCAATTGCACAAAGATATGATACTTCAGGACCAATCTATTTTTTTCATTTCAACTTCTTTTAGCAGATCTACTAGACTCTTCAAGAGTTCTAATAATATTCAAGTCATCAACTTGCACAAATACCCTGCTTTTTCAAAAAAAAGAAGTCATTTTACAAAATATATACAATCTTGTAAAAATGTATAATTGACATACAATTATGTTGTATGTATTTTGTATGTCATTATATGTCCATTGATTTATTGGACGTACGAATAACTGATTATAGCTGCTTGAGTAATCAAAAAGTTAATCACAATAGATTACGATTTCAATTAGTGAGGCATATCCAATGATGGAATTAGGCAGACGAGTGTTGCGCACTTTAATATAACTAAATTATCTCTAATTTATTTCTTTAATTTTTAGGAAACCCTATAGACTGTAAAAGTAGTATGATTAGGATTTCCAATAAATCACACTCCTTAATATGTATTACTCTATATGCTAATGGCCGTTCATACTTTGTTGCTTTACTTCAGGTTCTGAAAGGTTTTTAAAATTGGAAAGCTGCATGACTCAAAGACCAATTTTGTATGTCTGAAAATGGTTAGTGGTTACTTGAAGTACCAAGAAAGACAACTTGAAAACAAAAAAAATATATATTATTTCTTTATTAATGGAGCTCCAAAAGTGTCTAGGCGTAATAATTTCTTTTTAAACAATGTTATCCTGTATCAGCAAAGAATGCAGATCATAATTAAATTAACTTAACTCGTGATCAATTTTAGAAATCTATTTATCCTCTATGAACAAAACAATATCAACGAAAAAGAAAAAGACGTGCAAACAAACGGCAAGTAGCTGCTGTGTTAATTCTTAGCCAATTGACTAACTTTTACTTTTCAAAATTGACTAAGCCATCCTAACATAATCATTTTGAGAGGTTAACTTGATTTGAGTAAGTTTTAATCTTCTCACTAAATTTATTAGTAGTTATAAGTAATAACTCCATCAAACAAAATTAGACAAGTTATATATAGTAGTTTCCTAATTATGGATCAAATCTGTGTGGGTATATTTTGATGTTTTAAAGTGGTCTCGATCAAATAATTTTGGATCTATATTGATGTTAGGGTCGATTTTGATGTTTCGTAATGTGATCTATTGCTGATGGGCCTGATCCATCGCGCAATAGAAAAATTAACTAGAAGAGCAGCCCATTAAGCCGTTTAACAAAATAGTGAAAAGGGCATGGTGTGGTCACCACAAAAAACAAAATCCCCCCAAAAAACCTATTTTGGATTAAAAACACACGTTGGCCATTCGGCCCATTTCATTCGCAGGAGTTATCCCAATGCTATAAAAAAAGGACTTTTTGTGGCGACTAAAAGAACAGACTATTTGTGATGACTTTAGTCGCCACAAAAGATCGAAACATGACTATTTGAGGCAACTTTAGTCGCCACTAAAGATCAACGAAAAAATTATATTGAGCCTTAAAAAAATATCCAAAACATGTATAATATTTGTATAATTAGTAAGTATACTTTTATTGAGCTTTCAAGAAATATCTTAAAACATGTATAATTAGTAAGTATACATTAAATATACATTTATCAAAACATAAATTATACGTTGATATACATTTATCAAAACAGAAATTAAACGTTGATATACATTTATTATACACAAATTATACAATAATGATATATTTTCTATACATATACTTTAGGGATACATAATTTATATGATATTTATACAGTTTTTAAATGTCGATATTTACTTATACACAGATATTTACTTATATAGTGCATAATACGTCGATTTTTACTTATATAGTGTATAATTAGTAAGTATACATAAAATATACATTTGTCAAAACTGAAATTATACGTTGATATACATTTATTATGGACAATTTATACAATAATGTATCATTTTTTCTATACATATACTTTAGGGATACATAGATTATATGATATTTATATAGTTTTTATACGTCGATATTTACTGATACGCTTATATTTTACTTATATGATGTATAATACATCGATTTTTACTTACATAGTGTATAATTAGCAAGTATACATTAAATATACATTTGTCAAAACTGAAATTATACGTGATATACATTTATTATCCACAAATTATACAATAATGTATCATTTTTTTTATACATATACAATAATGATACATCTTCTATACAACAATGATACATTTTCTGTAGTGATATATATACAAAAATAATAAAGTTTATATACATTGCTGGAATTAGTTGAAAATGGCTAGAAAATAAAATTAATTTAAAATGGCTAAAAATGACTTTTAAAATTCTTGGACCACCGGGTGTCAATAGTTTCACCCTGGTTGGCCATTTGTGTTCATTCCCCCAAAAATAACCATACTTTTTATTAGTTTCAAATAGTAGTCGGTTGGCCTTATTTGTCTATTTTATTAGCCCCCAACCGTAACGCTCTTTTTCTTTTGGAAGACCTCTTTCATCATCTTCCATAGTGCTCCAATGATAGCCAACAATAAAAATAAGCACTCTCTTAATTAGCAGATATTATAAAATATTCGGTATATATTTTGTAATATTTAGTGTTGTATAATTATGGTAGATATATGATCCTTATTGTATTAAGATTCTACATTGTACACACTATATATATTTTGTATTAATGAGAAAGGCTCCCCAATGGAGATTAATACAATCTTACATGGTATCAGAGCCCAATGGGAAACTTGCCCAAAATTGTGTGTCTTGCTATTTAGGAAAACATGTTCGTCTTCCGTTTAAGTCATTTTTAAGTGTTACATTTTCTCCTTTTGACATCGTTCATGCTGATTTATGGACATCTCTCATTACTAGCTCACTGGGTCACAAATATTATCTAGTATTATTAGATGATTTCTCTCATTTTATTTGGGTTTACCCACCAAAATTTAAGTCAGAAGTTTTTGCCAAGTTTCTTTAATTTCGTATTTTTATCAAAACTCAATTTGAAAAAGCCATCAAATATTTTTTGAGTATGATAATGGTCGTCAATTTAATAATTCCACATTTCACAAATTTTGCACAAATAATGGCATGATTTTTCGGTTTTACTGTCCCCAAACCTCCCCTCAAAATGGCAAAGCAGAACGAATCACTCGTACCATAAACAACATGGTTCGTACTTTCCTGATTCATGCCTCTCTCCCTCCCTCTTTTTGGGTCTATGAAGTCAAAATGGTATAATATATCCTTAATATTTTACTCACTAGTACTATTTATAACATAACTCCAACCAATTTTATACCGTCGGATCCCATCCTATGATAACCTTTGGATTTTCGGTTGCCTTTGCTACCCCAATCTGGCCTCCACTGCCACTGACAAATTAAAACCCCGAACCACCCTGTGTGTCTTTGTAAGTTTCTCATCTAATCATAGGGGCTATCTGTGCTATGACTTGTCCACTCATCAAATCCATGTCTCTCATCACATCACGTTTGACAAGACAATCTTTCCTTTCGCAAACATCTAAAAGTTTCGAAACACGGATTACACTTTCCTAGACAAGTCTGACACCTCCCCCGTCATACTCACCGAACTCTGCCTACCACAACCACTAGTCACTGCCAACGACCACTGCCATTATTCCGACAGTCCCATCTACCACCACTGCACCATCAGTCACCCCCACACCCTCCCAAGTTTCGATGAGTCCCATCACGTCTGCCCCTCACACATCACCGCTGCCTCATTCCGATCATTCCCCGCCATCTCGCCCTAACCCAAGTAAAGGCAACAACCCGACACCGACATCACGTCGTCAACCCTATCCCATAACCCTACCGCCACTGTCACAGTTAACCCACAACATCGTCGGTAGCCCAAGTCCACGAATCACCGGTCCAGGTCAACCCCAACCAGATTGTCCCTCCAACCAGCCACCAATCACCGGACCACACCTAACCCCAACCCAATACCATCAAGCCACCCACAACCGTCGAGTCACCCAACCAGTCGTCTATCGGCCCCACTGGTCCGCCATCCACCACCGACATCACCCACTGCCAGTCCCTATCCCCGACCCGTACCCAACCTGCCCCCGTTCCCACACACAAAATGGAAATCCGTGCTCAACATGAGATTTTTATACCTAAAGTACACTTTAACCTATCCACCCAAACTATATCCCCAATTCCCCAAAACCCAAAATTATCCAAACTTGATCCTACTTGGAATGCGGTCATGCGTGAGGAATTTAATGCTTTAACAAAACATCACTCTTGGGATTTAGTTCCTAGACCGGAGGGGGTGAATGTTATCCAATGCATGTGGCTTTTTCGTCATAAATACAGAGACAATGGTGATCTAGAGAGATATAAAGTGAGACTTGTGGCTAATGACACTAATCAACAAGAGGGTATAGATTGTGGTGAGACATTCAGTCCGCTTGTTAAATCGGCTACCATTCGCACAGTTCTGCGTATTGCTATGGGAAGCATTAGCCGATTTATTAGCTTGATGTGAAAAATGCGTTTCTACATAAGAATTTGAAAGAAACTGTCTACATGCACCAGCCGCCTGATTTTGTCCATCCAACAACCCTCAATATGTATGTCGTCTTCGTAAGTCGCTTTATGGTTTGAAATAGGCCCCTAGAGCGTGATATGATCGCTTTGCACAGTACATTATGCAGATTGAGTTTGTATGCAGTAGATGTGATAATTCTCTGTTTATTTTTCATCGAGTTAGTAACATTGCTTATTTATTGTTATATGTGGATGACATTATGCTTACTTTGTTCGTGAGAAGGTTGCTATCAGTCTTGTTAAGGTGTTGCATGTGCCTTCTTCGTATCAGTATGCAAATATCTTCACGAAAGGACTACCTAGACAGCTATTCCTCAACTTCAGATCCTAGTCTCAACGTTCGGACTCCTCCCACTCCGACTGAAGGGGTGTATTAGCAGATATTATAAAATATTCGGTATATATTTTGTAATATTTAGTGTTGTATAATTATGGTATATATAGGATCTTTATTGTATTAGGATTCCACATTGTACACACTATATATATTTTGTATTAATGAGAAAGGTTTTCCAAGAAAGATTAATACAATCTTACACTCTATTCTCCAAATCGACGCAAATGGACAGATTCGGCCACTAATCGATTTGGAAGAAAATAAAAAAATATCTTCTCCAAATCGTTTTTCCTTTTCTGAGTTTGTTTATTTTAGAGAAAGCAGTAAAGTGATGGAGAGATTTATCCTCGAGTATGAAGGATATGATGTTCTAGCATCACGAAGGAGGAAATTATAGTGTAGAAAAGTGTTTATCAATGGAGGACATGGTGTCAAGTTTTGTGTGTGAATGCTCTTCAATGCACAATTTATATACGTATTATTCAATGTTTATACACGTTATTAAAATATTTATACATTATATATATATATACAATGATAAGAGTGTATAAATATTGTATAAATAGTATATTTAAACAGTGTATAAATAATATTCAACTATATACACAATGTATATGTAGTGTATAAACACAATAACGTATATTTTTGTTTAATGTCTTAAATTCATAATTTTATTCTCATTATCCAATCTCTGCTTCTCCCCCTTTTTTGAGTTTTTTTTTTTTTTGCCAGTTTTTAAAATTTTTGGATGGATATCCAGTGCGAGGGATGGGACGTGACATGAGTTTGCTTGGGATGAAACTTAGTGAGAAATTCATTTAAACTATTTATAAAATCCGTTTTAGCTTCATATTTGGGGTTTTTCTCTTTAGTTAGGGTTATTTTTTATAAACTTATTTTTATGGCTACAAAAAGTTATCAACACTAATGGGCTGGCTACATATGTTTTTTCCCATGGCAATACATGCATTGAGCTACAGAAGCCCAAATATAAAGTACCGCAGAGGCAACGGTGTTAATCAACAGGCCCTGGGGCTATAGAATTTGTCTGATTTTAATGGAGAAACTGACAAATATGATTCCTTATGTCGGGGCCTTAAGAGTTGGTCTTAAATAGTACAATATAATTTCGAATAGTTTTGATATTTTAAGTTTATCAAAAGAAAATATTTTATCTCCGACAATTTTTTAACAAACTCGCATGATTAGATTTAATTATAATTGGGAATAAATATTTAATAAAAACTTATAATTTGGAGGTGCCGTTTTTTTAATTTCTGCGATTTTCATCTCTTTTTATATCTAGTACATGATTTTAGATGCAGTTTCTGCTATTTTTAATTTTTTTCTAGTGTCTAATGTAACTTTTAATGTTAAAGTTTCTGAATTTTCTTATAATTCTTGTTATATCTAACAAAAAGAATTTGCTATATAGACAGACCTTAGGGCTGTATTTAAAGGACAATTAATATCTACCCAAACATAAGACATAATTTCTGTCATTTTCTCGTACTCATCCTTGATTTGTTGCATTCAAGTACTTTTTGTGCAAAGAATGGCTCAAAGAACTAGGTTTTCTCGTTACAAGGGTCGAGGCAAGTGTTTGACATGTGCAAGCTATTGTGAAAGAATGGCTCAAAGTACAAGGTTTCATCGTAATTGTGCATGGGAAATTTCCAAAACTAAATTTGTGAAACTTCGTTGCATCCTTTTTTTCAAAAAAAAGGTGGAACTCCCACCCCAGAGCCCCCACACTCCGGTCCGACAGGTCTGTGAAGGAGGTAAATCATGGTGACTCAATTGATTTCAAAGGTTAGATTAGTACCACGCTGCGCACAAGGGGCCCTCCTTTATTTCAAGAAGTAACCCCACACTGTCGCTGACGGAATTCGATCCTTGGTAATTTTTCAAATATCCCCCTTGATAACCAATTGAGCTGTTCAAGCGGACTACTTCGTTGCATCCTTGTGAATGTGTAAGGGAGCTGTCCCTTTCAATTGTCCAACCTCTCTTACAGTTTTGTTCTTTCCTTAATTCACATTTCACATGTAGGGCTTAAATGTTGATAAGTTCGTCTCATCCTAAGACATCATCAGACTTTTAACTTGTACTGCCTCAGCTATGTGACAGCAACATTATATATGCGAGTAAACAAGTATTGATTGTTTAAGAGATCAAAACTTCATTTATTAGGTTAATCAATTAAATTTGTAAGGTTGAGGTCACAAATAACATAATCAGCCTAAATCTAATTAATCCCTTGATACAGAGTCGAATCTAGGATATTTAGGACATTAGTGCACTACTAAAATAAAGAGGAAAAATGCATTAAGTGGGAATTGATCTTCGTTATGTAAATAGCTAAACTTTTACTCAAGTGTACTATTAAGCCTTTTGTAGTATCGGTATCAACATGTGATATTAGATCAATTCTAAAAATATATATACAAAAAATATATAATTTTACGGAAAGACTATGGATCCACGTGCCTTAAAATTAACACATAAATTCGCCCCTGCCTTTATAGTGTGAATGTAATGAATTTAATGTAGAAATAATAATAAATGGATAATTAAAGCTAGGCATAAACAAGGTGATGTAACACCTCTCTATGACCATCATTTCTATTTATCTTTTACCTCCTTTTTTTGGCTTTTTATCCATTTTATTTGAATTTATGTGATAATTTAAAAAAACCCAAAATCACCTCATTAATTCTCTACATCATTGCAGATTTATGTTCTCTATTATTATGGTTAAAAAAGTATCAACAGTTGCTCATGAGAAATGTATTCAGTACATGAATTATGAATAGCCGTTTCTTCTATTATAGAAACTCCTACAACCGTTTCTTTTTGTTAATAAAACCCCTAAGCCTCACAAGTAAACCAAAAGTCAGTATTATATTTCTTTTCTGGTGTAGTATAAATAATTGAAAAAATAGGAAAAACCTGCAGCCTTAACTTCCCGTCTCTCCCACTTTTTCAATTTTCATAGTATTTGATTCTGTTGTTCTTGTCCAATGCTTAGATATAAATCATATTTGTCCGTTGAATGTATGAAATGTGTTTAAATACGGTTATTATTAATCAGACACTCTTTTCCTCTGGCATTTCTTAAATTACTTTATGTGTTTCATTATCTGAAATAAATTTTTATGTTTTTGAGCAGGTCCCCACAAACTCGCCTCAAGACAATTAATAATATTGTTCATGTACTCTACTGACTTTGAAAGTTTTAACGGGACTCAGTTACGTATTTCTCTTTTTCCTACTTCTTTTTTATTATAAATTTTGTGATTCCATTTCCAACAACAAAATACGTTGTCCAACTACCAACAACAGTGCATCAGACGTTTAAGTTGCAATTTTTTTTCATGTAACACATGTACTTACTTTGTTGGTTAGTTTAAATCTAAGAAAGTAAAAAAAAAGTGTTATTCATTTGCACAACAAATTTATTTGTTTTGATTTTTTTCTTTAAAATTTTTGTTATCTCTCTTTTTCTTTGTGTGGGCAAAGCACCACTTTTAGCTCTCTGAATTTTTTATTTATGAAAAAATTTATTTATGTGGAAATGATATTAATGTCACATAATATATCCCTTAATTAGATGGGCACAAAATATTATAGGCTGAATTATAAGGCAGTTTGACTATACTTTCAAGAATTCGTAGATAGAAGTGTGACAAAAATGTATTGTCAGGGGGTGAAACCTTTTTTAAAAAATTATTTAAGTTTTTTGTTGTGATTCTATCGCGATTATTATTATTTTTATTTCTTTTTTCTAAAACATTTTTTTTTATGATGGTTTTATTATATTTAGTGGTTTTTAGAAAATTAAGTTTAACAACGTAGCTTCTTGGTCAATCTGTTGCATATAAGTTCTCTTTGTTTGTTCTTAATGTTTCAAAATTATGAAAAGATCATATTATAAATTCAACATTGTTTAAAATTTAGTATAAATTTACAACAAGATTAGTATCATAAATTTATCATTTTTGTTTATGATCGCGCGAATAAGTTGACTAGTCTTATCAAGTATTTCGTGCAGGTCGACGACGAACAATGATGAAAACCAACAATATAAAGAGCGATTCACCTGAAAAGCAAGTATATACTTCTATTGTGTATCATCATATAGATTTACAAGGACCGGAAAAGGGTACTTATAGGATAAGGTAATTGTAATGGCCTCGTGAATCCTGTTGAGAATCAATTAACTTGTAATGATAATTAGATTAGGGTCCCGCTAATTAGTTAGTTAAAGTTAGTTAAAGTTAGTTAAAGTTAGTTGAGTTAGTTACAAGTTTGTTACACTAGCTTAGATATATTAGTTCTTAGCTTCTATATCTTTCTATGTTTCATTGTATTATGTATATATACTTCATTTGTAATGAAATGGAAGTGATTTTTTCATTTTCCCAAATTCATTTCTCCCTCTGCAAGTTTTCTCTCCACTGTTATGAGATATTTTCATGGAAGTCTCGAACTGAGCTTCCATTGTTGTCTTCTACGCTTTCTTTGATCCATATTGTTGTGGATTTCAATATGGTATCAGAGCCAATATAGCTCTTGAATTGCACACCGCTATTGTTGTATTCTTCATGGTATGAAACTGAGCTTCGTTCTCACGTTTTGCAGTCGCACATTTAATTCGTTCTTATTCGTGCTCATTTTGTTCTAAATCGTGTTAAATTTTTTTAAATCTCTGATTTACTGTTTCAACTTCACATATACATCAAGTTGTGTACTGAATTCATCTAAATTGCCTTCAATTTCACCTTGAACTTTTTTTCTTACACTCAATTACATTCGATTCACTTCGAATTGCTTCTTCATACACTCAGCTACCTTTGATTCACTTCAAATCTCTTATTCCACACTCAAAATTGCTAACATTCAATGGCAGTTGAAGATGGAGAATAGTCGAACCACAAAAATGAGCAAACTAACCAGAATAATGAGCACTCTACTTTGGATACTTCTTCTCTTACTATATGCATCCTTCGGATAATCCGAGTGCAATGTTGGTTCAAGTAGCATTTGATGGAGTAGACTATAGATCATGGAGGAGAGGAGTAATGTGATCCTTATCTGTTAAAAACCAGAGTTCGGATGAGTTGTGGAAAGAGCTTGATAATCGTTATGACCAAACAAATGGGGCAAAACTCAATCAAATTCAAAGGGACATAAATGAACTCTCACAAAGAATCGTGGATATCACCACCTACTACACTAAGAGAAAGAAACTTTGAGAAGAACTGAACACCTTACATGCCATAATACAATGTAGCTACAACTGCACATGTGGTGCAAAAGAAAACTCGCATAAAACTGAGCAGGACAGGAGATTAATCAAGTTCCTTATGGGCTTGAATGAAGTCTACACTGTTATACGAGGGAGCATTCTTATGATAAATCCTCTTCCATCTCTAGCTCAGGATTTATCTTTGTTAATACATGATGAAAATAAAGAGAAATTAAACCTAGCAGTTACATGCCTATGGAATCCACATCTTTACATGTCAATGCAGCTAGAAGGACTAGTTTTAGGATAAATTACTCAGGTGGCAATGCTTATGGTGGAAGTAATAGCTATGGAAACAACAATACTAATCATGGAAATAACAACTATGGTGTAAGCTCAAGCCGCAATAACAATTACAATGGAAATAATATGAGTCGAGTGGTGTGTGAGTTCGGTAAGAAGCCAGGTCATAGCAAGGATAAGTGTTACAAGTTACATGGATACGCACAATCATCAAGTTATAATCAAAACAACCAATACATTTCAAACCAAAACAACAAATTTGACAAATGAAAAATGATCATGGCTAATGTGCAAGGAATAGAACCAAGCAATGATGCAGTGTCTGTGATAGGGAATGAACTGATGGAACAGTGTGACAATTCAAAGATGAATTTGACCAAGGAATAGCTCAGCTAGCAAGTCTATTACACTTTTTCAAAAATGAGAATGCAAGTGACAATCATGCTCAGACTCTTGCAAATGGATCAGTGAACTTTACAGATATAATAGTGTGCACTTCCTCTATTGATTTTAGTAAGCTGTCATGTAGTTGTTTTACAAACAGACCTGACTCTTGAATTCTAGACTCCAGGGTATCTAAACATATGACCTTTAATAGAATCTTACTTACCAACACTATAAGTTTACCACAACATTTGCTAGTCATACTTTCAAATGAATACAAAGTGAAAGTTACTCAAATTGGCAGTGTAATACTTGCACCTAATATTGATTTGCTTAGGGTATTTTTTGTTCCTTCCTTCAAATATAACCTTATTTCAGTTCACTCATTTACCTCCCATTACACTAACAATATTGTTGCTTTTACCAACTCATCTTGTCTTCTGCAGGCCCCTTCAATGAGGAGGCCTGAGGTGATTGGTAAAGCAAGAGATAGTATCTACTTCCTAACATTTATGATGATTCACCTGCTCATCCTACATGTAGTCTTCATGTGTCAAAATATCACTCTCAGATTGATAATATCTATATTTTGATGTTAGTAAAGAATGTCTTTCATTACCTGTAAATAGCAATAAGAGGTTGACATCTCCTGTGAACAAAATGTGCTTCCATTCCAGTCAACAGATGTACTTTCCACAATGTAAATACACATGTTGTTTCTAATGAAAAGCCTCATAGTAGTTCTGCAAAATGTGTTAGTTCTGATAGTTCTGATAAATCTCATGGAAATGATATCACTATCTTGTGGTACAATAGACTTGGACATGTTCCTTTTGGTAAAATGAAGGATATTCAATCCATACCAATGTTTTTCCTTCCAAACAACCATTCATTCATGTGTAGAATATGTCCCATGGCAAGACAAGAAAGACTATCCTTTCCTCAAAGAATCAGTGTTTCGTCACGACCCAAAATTTCATTGTGTTGTGAGGTCACCTACCCTAATCCGTAAGCGAATCCCAATCGTGCAACATAAGATTATACGAAAGTAAATGCGGAAAGTAAAGAGATAACAAGAGAATTATCAATAAATCTTAAGACTTATTACGTAATTTGAAGTAAACCCCTAAAGATCCGGTAGTCATGAGTACAAAGCTCTAAATTGAGTACAAGCCTGAAAAGAATTATAAATATTGTCTGAAGGTAGCATGAACAGAAATATAATTATAGAATAGAGTTCTAGTGCCAGGAATGCATCAGCGGCTCACCCTGGACTCCCTAAGCGATCTCCAGCAAGCTAAGCTCCACCTGCTCCTCCGTCGTCTAGCTCAGTATATACACATATAGTGCACAAGTGTATAGTGAGTACGGGAAACACATGTACCTAGCAACAACATCGATCGATCCTAACTATAGCGGCGGCGAGGGTTGGTACTCCCAATACTTCTCTTCTTTCTTGGTCAGTTAAATAAACAGTTATAAATAATTTAACCATATAAGTAAAGATCCTAAGACCATACATGGTCATAAAGTCTATTGCTCGTCAAGGGACATCACCAAGTTTCCCAATGTTACCTCAATTAGGACAAATATAGTAATAAGTTCCAACATTTGCCAAAATGCACCTAAATCCTCAACGATTACACCTTTTCATTAACTATATAAGTTCTACTCATAAGGGTCCAACCCTTTCACGAATTAAGGCACAAATACTATCAAGATTTAGTCTTTTCTCCAAATAATAAGTTTACCATTAAAAGTTAAATCTTTTAGTTCTATAGTTCAACAGTGCACAAGTATTATTCAGGTTCACAAGTCTTATCACAGTCCTCCAAAGCATTGTCAACAGTCTAAACTCTATGACCGGACGTCTAGTCCCATCAAGTCTCACAATAATTATAAGTCCCAAGTATCAGTATTACTTTCTATCAAGCTATAAGATCATATAATTCATCAGAAATCACCATATAGTACACACAATAATAAATACATATAGAAAGAATAAGAATGAATGCAATGCAGATGATATGTATGTATGCACTGGCCATATGTACTCGGTACACACACGCTGTTGTAGTAGCTATCACTTGACCCATGGGGGACTCATGAGGTTCATATACCCACCCGATCCCATCGAATACCAGCTCTGTGGCTGTCATATCATACTCAGTTATATTCATCCAATCCCATCAGACCAAGCTCTGTGACTGTAGTATCATCATCAATCATCACTCTCTTATCATGTACCTTATCCAGTAACCGGCTTCCCAAGCCTCTTTCATCAGTATCTCAACAGTTCAATGCCAAATATGATATGTATGAATGATATAGATATGTGTACACCATGCAAAAGCATAATCAATACAATCAGTATTACCAATTCCTTTTCAAGTGTTTAGACGAGATGTAGAGTAATAAATGCATGACAAGTCAAATCAATAATAGAATATCAAACATGGCTATGAGCCCATATAATTAGCAACCATACCAAACCTAAGCGGATTTATGCACCGTGTTCACGGCCCGAAGGCTAAACACATAATCTTCTTAAGATATATCCAACAAGTTCATTGATTAACCAAGTTAAATCCACCGGTACCCTTACTAGCGCTCGACACCTCACCGGTATGGGACCCCCAATACCCCATTACTCCATTAATTATTAAACCAATACATAAATACTATATTCATGTCTAGAAAGTCTCAACTTGTCTGATTTGAAGCCAAAGAAATCATGCAACAACTTTCCCCTTTCGTTGAGTCTCCTTGTGAGACCACTATGGTCAATCATGTCGATTATATAAGATTACGGGTCTAACGGTACCTATAATGATAAATAAATCTAGAATCCTCAAGTCGAACTTACAAAGGAATCCCGGACCCACATTATCAAGACACGAACTTTATTACCCAGATAGTACCATAACATGCTAGATAGTCATAATCTTAAGTTACTTTAATAACAAAGCCCAATAGGATCCTTAAATCAAGAATAGGCAAAAATTCCAATTCTAACCCTAGAATTTTGCCAAATTTCCAAAAGGGTTTATAACATGCAATTGGTTAATTAAATACCATCTACTAGTCCAATACATCACTAGTTTACAATATCAACAACAACAATCCAACATCCAAGCCCCAATCCCCAAACATAACTCTCTTATTCTTGAACAAGGTCCTCCTCTTATTTCCCTCATTTAAGAATCAAGCTTATTCCATAATATAACTAGAACACATTAATAGAAGGGTGGAAGATTATCTTAATGAAGAATTTCCCTTAAAACCTCTAACAACTTACTGCCCAAGCTGTAGAATCAAGAGAAAATAAATGCCGGGAATGAAATGAATTCTAGGCCAAAACTTACATTAAATCTGCATAGTGATCCGCTCCGGTGGACTCAATTTAGCTGGAGTGGACCCGCTCTGGCGGAAACCCTATCCGTTGGGATAAAAATCACTTAATCCCAAACTTTTGTTGGGGAGGAAGCTATCTCCACTGAGGCGCGCACACCCCAAAAAAGAACCCATCCGTTGCGGCGGATTCTCAGCACCTAATCCAACCCCACTTTGGCGAGCCTGACCTCCGCTGAGGCAGACCTGCAGAGGCGGACTCCTGTTCGCTAGAGCAGACACCAGCAACCAGTAGCAGCCAAAACTTATTAATTCTTCTGTCAACCACCTGAAACACTCCCGAGACCTCTCAGACACAAACCAAATATACTACCTTATCAGAAAACACATTCCATACTTGCTCATGCACTGAGATTTCCTGGAAAAGGTATCTAAGGCTCGGGTTTGACTAAAGTCAACACTTAAGTTCTAATTTTATAATTTTACAATCTAACCCCCAAAACACACCAGGATGCCTCGGGACCCGAACCAAAGGCTCAACTAAGTCATAAACGTCATCTCGGAGCTAATGGAACCGATGAAACTTCAAACGGAGAACGTTTACCCAAAAGTCAACTATGGGTCAAATTCTTCTAATCTCTTAACTTAGGAATCTCCAAACTTATCAAAAAGGGTTTGAAACCTACCTGATTACCTCGGGAGTCGTGCCATCTATCTATGTAAGTCATAAAAGCTGAGATAAAGCTATGGGAAGGGCATTCTTGGTAAAATGAGTCCAAAAGTTCAAAATGACCAAACGAGCCGTTATCATCTACCACTTAAACACACGTTATTCCTCGAACGGTAATGAAAAGTACCAAAGTTGTCGAGTAGCCTGAGAACCTCCGTCATCAACCTCATGAACGACTTCACATGCAAAAATCACACTGATAACACTACTTGTTTTCTTTACGAGTCAGAACTCTCCCTGACTTAGTTTAGAAACCCAAAATTTCTTCCATAACTGATTTTCTTACATTTGAAATGTCTCCGCTCAAATCCCTTGACTATTATTCTAACCACACCTCTAGACGCAATTGATTGATTCCACGAATTCTATCATGACTACTTCAGTCCTTTAGTTGTAGCCATAATCCATTACCAAGCTTGTACCGGTCAAATACTCCAATTCCACTTATCTTTATTCCACACCATCCAATGTCATCTTTAGTACTAAGAATTCATAAAAAAACATGTTGTCATATGTTGTGAGTCTAAATCATGACCCTCTCTCGTCAGAAGAAATATGTTTGTTCTGAGCCAACTCCCAACTTTTCTATCCAAAACTGACCTTATCTAAGGCTAATTACGCTAATTCTAAATCTGTTAGTTTTATTTTGTTGAACTGAAACTATTGAGCTAACTCTCATCTTCCCATTTCTTTTATACCTCCAAATATAGTAATATGCGCACCATCCTAATGACTATCTTGATTCACCAAATCGGTAGGAAATCATCTGATCATTCCAAGGGTTTCCATATCCATTGCACCTTCCCAAGCCATCATTAGGTACCCCCATAGACCATTAGGACTCTGCGAATAGTTGTGATTAACAAAATATCATCAAATCAACTTGCAACTCCAACTAAAGCCCGGTAACTCTACCTTATCTCTGTAATGAACTGTAAATCTATCAAATCTTCTGAAATGGACTACTAGGCTAAACATAAATCTTTATGACAATATAACCATAAGCCACCCGGTGATACATGAACGATTCTACCCTGGTGCAAGGTGCACCACTCCTTAAATATCACCTGAACTGACTCAATTCCTTTAAACAACCAATCACAATACTCTCATAGGTCCGTGGTGACCGATCCCAATCCATTGCTCATGAATGTTCAACGCCGTGCTGGTGTCCTTGACTTTAAAAGATGAAATCTACCCGAGTCATCAACTTAGTACTGAGGAACTACACTTTATAATTTAAATCTTATTGTTCTCAACTCACAACTGATACGAAAATCTGACAGAACTACATAGAATCTGAATACATTGAATCTTCCTTCTTGCGCTTTCACTTAACTCGTTCACTACTCCGAATACGTTGACACAAGGCCTGAAACCTGGTATTCCCCCTTCATAACCATTGAATCTTCGATTGCAATACCCTTACGCATTTAGCCAATTCAAAAGTAGTAATCCTAGCAATCCATGTGCCTTACCACACACAATTACTCCCACGTCATTAATACTTGATATACTCAATCGTGTTATCCATCCAGTAATGCTTCGACACAATCTACTATCACGAACACTGTTTCACTTTGAAAATATGACTTTAACCTTCACACTCAAGAGATTTCAAGTTTCTCTCTTATTAATCAACTCCAACTCATTTATTCAAGAATGATATGAAATTAATCCCTTGGCACAACACAAATTGTTTTTCCATCATCCTTATCACATTAGTCATCTGATATCTAACTAATTCACCTAATAGTCTTGCACATTATTACTCAGACACACCAAACACAGAAACCACAACACTAGTTGAACAACCTGATGTACATACATCTACAGTACCTATAGAACAACTTGTAGAACCAAGAGTGTCCCAGAGAAATCACAAACCACCAAATTATTTACATGACTACATTCATTCCCTTCCTACTCTTAAACCTGATAAAACTGATAAGCCTACATCTCTTAATCTCAATGCACCGTTTTCCCATTCCCAACACATATCATCTAACATTATGTATCCTAAGAGTCCAAGTCTTGTGAGTAATATCTACAGTGACTGTGAACCTTCTTCATATGAGGAGACATCTATGAATCCTGCTTGGCAAACTTCTATGACACAGGAATTTGAAGCATTATACACAAACCACACTTGGGATCTAGTTCCCTTGCCATATGGGAAACAAGTAATAGGGTGTAAGTGGGTGTATAAGGTGAAACACAAGGCTTATGGAAGCATTGAAAGGTTTAAGGCAAAGTTAGTAATTAAGGGGTACACTCAACAAGCTGGGATAGATTATAGCGAAACATTTTCACCAGTTGTTAAAATGACAATTGTGATGGTATTATTATCCACTGTTGTAAAGAAGGTATGGGGTATATTCCAACTAGATGTGAATAATGCCTTCCTTCATTGTGATTTACATAAGGAGGTATACATGGAATTACCTCCAGGCCTTGCAATTGACAAACCTGGACTGGTATGTAAGTTAAATAAATCTCTGTATGGCTTGAAACAAGCAAGTAGACAGTGGTATGGAAAGTTGACTCAAGCTTGTATTCAAGAGGCTACACACACTCCATGCATGACTACTCTTTGTTCCACAAAAAGACAGACCACTCCGCAGTATATGTTATTGTCTGTATGGATGATGTTATACCTACTGGCACTGATCTAAGGGAGATTGAAGATTTGAAACAGTTCCTACATGCAACATTCAAGATCAAAGACTTGGGAAAGCTGCATTACTTTCTAAGTTTGGAAGTTGTCTATAAGGAAGATGACTTGATCATATCTCAAAGAAAGTTCTTACTTGATCTGCTCAAAGAGTACAATTGCATCAACCAACACAATTTTCTTCTCCACTTGATCTCATAATCAAGCTAAGGGCTAAAGAGGGTGTTGTTCTATATCTAGTTGGGAAATTAAGCTTCCTAACCAACACTAGACTGGATATATCATATAGTGTACAACACCTAAGTCAGTTTATGCAAGACTCCAAATAGCCCCACATGAAAGAAGCATTACATCTCTTACAGTACCTCAAGCGTGATCCAACACTAGGGATATTCTTTTATAAAGATCCAGATTTTGAAGTTCAAGCCTACTGTGAGTCAGATTGGGCTGCATGCCTAGACTCAAAAAAATCAGTGAGTGGTTACCTTGTACTATTAGGGAACAATCTTGTGAGTTGGAAATCTAAGAAGCAAGAAACTATCTCCTTATCATCTGCAGAGGCAAAGTACATGGCCCTTAGGAAGGTGGTAAGAGAGCTTGTGTGTCTAAGCAGGCTGTTTGAAGAACTAATAGTCCCTTCTCCAGTGCCATTCAAGGTGTTTTGTGATAGTCAGTCTGCATTACACATAGCTAGGAACCCTGTGTTCCATGAAAGAACAAAATACATTGAAGTGGATTGTCACTTTGTCAGGAATCAGTTGCAAAAAGGTCTGATATCTTTGCATCATATTGCCACAAACCAACAGCTTGCAGATGTCCTAACCAAAGCACTAACAGAGATCAAACATTCATCTATTCTTCACAAGTTTGGAGTGTCTTTAACACCTCAAACTTGAGGGAGGGTGTTGAAAATTAATTAACTTGTAATTATAATTAGATTAGGGTCCCACTAATTAATTGGTTAGAGTTAGTTAAAATTAGTCGATTTAGTTACAAGTTTGTTACACTAGCTTAGATATTTTAGTTCTTAGCTTCTAGATCTTTCCATGTTTCATTGTATTGTGTATATATACTTCATTTGTAATGAAATGGAAGTGATTTTTTCATTTCCCCAAATGCATTTCTCCCTTTACAAGTTTTCTTTCCTCTGTTTTGAGATATTTTCATGGAAGTCTCGAACTGAGCTTCCATTATTTCCTTCTGTGCTTGCTTTGATCCACATTATTGTGGATTTCAACAAATCCCTCCTGACATTATAGGTATCAGATCATGGCTACTGAAGGCCAGTCCAGTGGACTAAGCTCCCTCTATATGTGGGGTCCGTGGAAGAGTTGGATCACAAGGATCTATTATACGCAGTCTTACGCTGCATTTCTGTAATAGGTTATTTCCATGGCTACTAAATACGGTTAAATTGAAAGCTAATTGTAATTGCTTCGAGTTTGGTTGTATCCTGAAAATTTGACTGTCCAAAAACCTTGGACCCTCCGGACGTGTCACTCGGGGTCATCGTTATCTAGTATGGGCAAAGTAGACTCGGGACGAAATGCTAACACAGTCAAGAGTCCTTCGGTCTTTGGTCAGGCTATCAACGGTTGATTTGGGGGTTGACTGTAAATTTCATCTGTACTTGTGACGTGTCTGGTTAAATAGCATTTCTTGATATATTTATCACTAATACATTGATACAATCAGACGTATACTTTATATTTCATGTTCCCAATTTAAAGTTTATAGCTTAAAGACTGGATTTGTCACATGATGTGAATTCTTAGTATGGTCATAGCTCTCATCTTTCCGCACATGAACTTGATAAATGTTAGTAGTAGTTATTGTTCTTCAGATACAGATTCAATTTAAAATTTATGAATTTCTATAACAATTTTAAATTAACATATAATAATAATTGGATTCACAATTAAATATTAATTAATATTCTATAATTTTTTAATACATATACAGAATCCAGACAATCGTTACTGACTTCATGTGAACTCATAGATGACACTCTAGATCTGCCCCGTTGCCCTTGCAATTTAAAGAGCAATCCTTGATCCTTTGAACACAATCTCAGTTTGTGGATATATATGCTGGAAATTTGTTGTTTTAAAACTATTAATCTTATCCTCTACGAAATCGACAATAAACATTTCACACTCTTGACTCGTAAATTCATACCCCGCGAATATCAATATTCCTATTAAATATTTTGAGACAATTGACAGACGGATTATATTAACTTCCTTTGAATAATAGTATGGCAGAGCAGAACTAATAAATGAATCAAGAAAACTACATTGGAGAAAGATCACAGACATTACTAAAAGTTGCAATAATCTTTAAACAACAGACAGAATGTCTTTGACCTTGTTGGGGCTTATTGTCCATATCTCTATATCATCTTCTAAAGACATCTTCCTCCGTAACCTGCTGTTTTGAACAATGTTTGTTTTACGTCTTCCGAGCTCAAAATTGTTCGATGCTCCCTTGCCTAATAAAATCCGGAGATAAAAAGAAAATCATTAATTAACATGCTCAATCATTCTACATTTTAAAGTAATTGCTAGAGTGAATAATCGATCAACTATGTCTCAATCTCAAATTAATTAAGGTCGAATCTTTTGCATCCACTCCGCTTTATCTGTTGAGGTTAATGCTTTAGTATTCAAGTGATCCCTCATCAATTTGAGTTTTTTTAACACTGACTAATAACCTATCACAACTTTCCTTCTTTATACGGATCTGGAGTTGGATATACTTGGCTAAACCACTATAACAATTAACAGTAGTAAAAAGTCAATTCGGTGTACTAAGCTCATGCTATGCCCTGAGGAAGGGGCATCAGACTACATTGGACCTATTGTACACAGTCTTATCTTGCATTTTCACAACAGACTAATTAATGTTTGACGACTTCCGAACATAGTATGTCAAATTTACCATTACACCTAAGGTTCTTCGTCCTAAGAAACATACATCATAAAATTGGTTGCTTCTTAGGAATAGACCGACCAGAGGTCAAAGATAGTAGTACCTCAGAACAAGAAGCTTGCAATGAGAAGTCACTGAAACAGCTGATAACACATTGTTGTACATCAAGCCCAACTGCTTCTAACGTGCTCACTGTCGACAACAACAATCCTGGCTTTGCAGCACAACAGATCTCGATTCGGGTGTCCACATTTCTCCTTTCTACCTCAAACTGAAATTAAGTGTCAATAGAACTCATTAATAAAACACAATCATAATTAATTCTGTTACGATTATTGACAAAAAGTTAACTATGGGGCAGGGATGGCTAATGTAAGATGTTGTACCTTAGGAGGCTTTTTAACAAGTGCTTCATTTGGCTTTAGCTCCTTGAAATTCCCCATGAATTTAATATCCTTAATTTCGTCTTTCACATTATCATCTTCACGCAATGTATGGATTTTTTCTAATAGCTCCTTCATGTAATCAATTGCGTCCCCAAGTATAGATGTTCTGTCCATCTGCTCAATCAAAGTATCTATCAATTAAAAGAACAAGCAGAACTATACTAACGCCCACATCTTGATTAAACAGAAAATCAGATACTCCAGTCATTTTTAATTAGATTCAGCTTATATACACTTTAAAAAAAATTACTATAATATTATTGCATTTTGACCCGTTGTGTAGACTGTAGATTACAATAACAATAATTTCACCTTAGCTCCGTGAAATTGACTAGTTTTATGTTGGTTGTCAAGCGTACAACAATCCTTCTCTTCTATTCGGACTTGGGACCGACAACGTAAGCGAGCTCACATAGGCGAATTTATGTTGTAGCAGATTATCTAGCTTATTTTTTAAGTTACGAATCTCACTTATTATAAATAGTTACATATTATTTTTTATGTGCTCTGATAATATAATTTATTTTACAATAGAAGTAAAACACATTTAATTAATTTGAACGTTTCAAAGAACAAATGAGCAAATTTACCTTACTAATTTTAGGAACAATGGATCTAAGCATAGAGAGTCGATCATTGAGTCTCTTTCTTCTTCTCCTCTCTGCCATTAAATTTTTTGAAGGCTGCCCTTCAAGCTTCTTAACTTTACTCTTCTTTTCTCCCACATTAGAACAAACACCCATTATTCTTGAATTTTCTTCTTCAACTTTAACATCATTATTAGTACCAAAGCTATTCAAGTTTTCTTGCAGGCAATGAATATCACTAGGAATTATCCCACCAAGTTCTTCCTGATTGTACTCATCTTGTATTTCAAGTACTGGCAACACTGTCTCATTAATTTTATCTGTACCAGTGAAAGAAGAATCAAGAAATTGATAAGATTCTTGTGAAGTGAAATCAGGACACAGAAAATTGTTTGTAGGGGGTGAAATGAGGCCTAAAAGTGAAGAATTTAAGGCTATAAATTCTGGATTTTGGTAAAAAGGTGATTCAAAAGTCCATCCATTTGAAAAAAAATCATTCACTCCACTTGGAAAAGTGTTCCTTGGAGCTAGTAATTCCTCTAAAAGATCCTGTTGAGTAAGCTCCATTTTTTCTCTTTCAAGAATCAAAAGGTGCTAGTAGAAAGTGGACAGGTTTACAAATAATATAATGTTGCATCTGGTTGAAGGAATATATATATATAACATATTTAATAGTGCCTTTTTGTAAAATGAGTTAGTCTTCTTTTAGATACTTTATTGAGTTAATAATATCACCTGGAGCATAAGATTAGAAATCTAAAGTAGACATACTTCTTTTTTTCTCTTATACTCTGCCTTCCGCTAAAGTTGATTTCTGTCAAGTGGTATTTTAATAGTATTGAATTTAACTTTTATTGTAAAAGATTACAGTATATGTAATTGCACATGATAAGTGAAATGAAAAACCTGCTATAATGAATTAAATAACATTGATGTATGAATGATTTAATTGGCAGGACCTCAAAAAAAAATTAGTGGCAGGGTTCTTTTTTTTTTTTTTTCCAGAAATTATTAATGATAGAATTAGCAAATACATAGGGCCTCTTTGTATTTTTAAAAACTTCGAAGTTAAGTTTTAAACTTTTCAAGAAAGCTCATTTCTCTTTCTCTCTTTCTTCTTTCTTCTTTCATGTTCTTTTTCTCCGAAAATCATTCTTTTACTCTCAAATTCACTCATTCCTTCATCTTCTATGTGTGTAATTATCGTTGAAAGCTAAACTTAAAGTATATATACATTTTGGTTGCTAAAAAACGTGAAGAAGGAGTTGGAAGCCTTTGACTACCATTAAGAAAGCTTTGAAGCTCTAATTAAAAAATGTGGGTTACTGCAAATGAGCTCTGTTTTGAGTGAGTGATACCCCAAAAAAATTGAAACGTCGAGGAGAATTCATATCTGAAATTTGAAGAAATGACGTTGAAATTTGACTTGATTTGGATCGATTTTATAACAACTCTCAAGGTTGAAGAAGATAATTGTTTAAATTTTGGATTACCGCAATCGAACTCTATTTCACGTAGGTGATATCCCAAAAGAACTTGAACGTGGAGGGAGCTCATATATGAAATTTGAAGCATTTTGGTTAAGATTTGACATGATTTTGGATCAAATTACAGCAGTTGTTTGTCCAAAAGGAAGAAGAAGACACTGTCAGAAATAGTCTAGCAGAATCCTTATTCAGGTCTAAAATAGACTAAATTTTTGCGTTGGCTATATATATAATAACTTGAAAGAATTAGTTGTTATATGGCATGTAGCAGCTGTCAATGCCTCAAAAAAATTGAAACGTCGAGGAGAATTCATATCTGAAATTTGAAGTAATTTTGTTGAGATTTTACATGATTTTGGATCGATTTTATAGGAACTCTCAAGGTTGAAGAAGATGATTGTTCAAATTTTGGATTACCGCAATTGAGCTCTATTTTATGTGGATGATATCTAAAAAAATTAGAACATGTAGGGGAGCTCATATATGAGATTTAAAGCAGTTTGGTTAAGATTTGACATGGTTTTTTATCAAATACAATAGTTGCTCGTCCAAAAGGAAGAAAATGACACTGCCATAGATAGTCTAGTAGAATCTTTATAGCAGAAGTCTGAAATAGGTTTATTAGCATTCTATAATTTTTACTGAGCTTTTGCATTGGCTCTACTTCACTCCCCCTTCCTTCACCACCACGTTCCCCTCTAGCTCCCCCCAACAACCTCCAGTAGTTGTGGTTCCTACTTCTCCTTTATTTTTGTTTTTACTTTTATTTTTGCATGGCATGTGAAAAGGATGTTGTTTTTGTTTGCATGCCATGTAAACGTTCAGAACTCGCAAAATATGTGTCACATTGTATATTCTACTAATCTTTTGTAGGTGAATTGTAAACTAAAAACTGTTATTTGGACTTTGGGTTTGAAAAAAGTTACCGTTGGAGTTATGTGCGAGTTCTGAACGTTTAGTTTATAATTCACATACAAAATATCAGTAGAATATACAATGTGACACATGTTCTGCGAGTTCTGAACGAGTAGTTTAATTATCCTACAAAAGATTAGTAGAATATACAATGTGACACATGTTTTGCGAGTTCTGAACGTTTAGTTTAGAATTCACCTACAAAATATTAGTAGAATACATAACGTGACACATGTTTTGCGAGTTTTGGACGTTTAGTTTATAATTCACCTACAAAATATCTAAGTTTATCAAATAATAAGCATGTAGTAAGTAAACGGGTAGTATCAACACAAAATTCATTTTAAAATAAAAGTCTATAACCACTATGAACATCATAATTACAGAGTTTAACACTTATCAAAATTATAATTAAAAACACATAGTCTAGAAATCATACGTCTTAATCAGAACTTCAGATCAGCGGAGATCTCAACCCAACCTTGGCCCTGCTTCCCTTATTCTTCCACTGAAATTGCGGGATATTTAGCCTAGGTGCCTGAGAGTTCTCAACAGATTATCTTCTAAAATTCTTATCAAGGTGTAGGTTTAAAGACTAATATGGTTCTAATTATAATCTTTCGAAGTATTTTATCTCTTGTATTATGATATTATAATTTATCTGGATTATAGACTAAGGAGGGGGTTTAGCTCAACATAGAGAGTTTTCAAACAAAGATTTGTATAGAAAGTTTTCGAATGAATGATATGGTTACAAGAGGCTCTTTATATAGATAACCTCGACTGATAAGATGACAAAATTTCTTTCTCAAAAGTCATAAAGTAAATAGTAATTACTTTTCCAAAAGTCTAAAGTGCTACAGTTTGTCTGCTATGATTGTCTGATCTTTTACAAAGTTTTTGTCTTTGTAGTCCTTTTTCTTCGGTTGCTTTCGTGTCCTTCTTGTTTTCCAGGTGTCCTTGATAATATCATCTTTTGTCCTTTTTCTTCAGTTGTCTTCCAGGTATCCTTCTTGATAATATCTTCTTATCATGAGTTGATATTTCCATCAGATTATTTTGCTATCTTCTTCCTTGTCATGGTTTGTAATATATGGTAGTACGTAGTAATACATGGTAGTAAATTGAGCTGCAAGTAGTAAAACTACAGGCTCCCTATCAGAGTAGTAAAACTATAGGCTCCCTATCAGAGTAGTAAATTGGGCTGCAAGTAGTAAAACTACAGGCTCCCTATCAGAGGAGTAAATTGGGCTTCAAGTAGCAAAACTACATGATCCCTATCAAAGTAGTAATTTCTCGCATCCTTATGCAAAAGGATCAGAATTCTCTTCTTTTTTTATTGTATTAGTAATAGTAGTAGGTCTAGTATTTATTACAGACTTTCTATTTTGTCCAATTATCTTTTGGTATTGGTCAATCGTTTCTTTTGCATGTTTATAATTTTGTCATGCATTTCTGTGAGTCTCATGGTATCATGTGTCATAATGTCATTGTTGTAATACAAGGTGATAATATCTTCCACTGCTCCTCCTTTCGAGTCACCAATAATACATGTTTTCTTTGCTCGTAACATGTCCTCTATTCTGGTTTTCAAGATTAATAATCCAAATGTTCTTTTTGCACTGAGCCACTCTTTGAATTTCTCATAAGTGCATAATATTTTCATGGTCAGATTTTCATCATCTCCGCTGATAGTACTATTTTTTCCAGTCTTAAATATTTGACATTTCACAATGGGCTTTCCCGTTAGGTCTATTGATGCGTCAAATATTTGTATTCCATATACTCATTTTCTGAATGATTCCATCATGAGTTTTGTAGATTCTACAATAATACTTGGTAATCTGGCAATGTTGTACATGTTCTCATCCACTATTAGTTTATCAATAAACCGTAAGTGAATAATTTTGATGCTATTTCCGGGTTAGCTTGTTCACTGCACAAGAATCTAGGATACTTGCTTAGTTTAGCACTGCGTAAAATATGAGGGTTAGTCTTATAATCATAAAATTTATTGATCTTTTCATAAGCACTGATATATTCAGGTGTATATTTCAGTTTGTCGGCCATTGATACTGTTGATGAAGAGGATGATATTGAAGATGGTATATTTTCCAGTTTTGATACAAATGGTGCCAGAGTTTTAGTAGTAGGGTTTATTGGTCTTTCAAGTGTAGTGATAGGTAATTTGGATTGTGTTTCATTTTGTAAAGTTTTCAGGGTTATCAAGTCTTGTATGGCTTCTCTGAGTTGGTTTATAAGATTGGTGTTTTCTTGTAATCTGGATATTAGAATTTCATTGGTTTGTATAATGGAATCCATGGAGTTGGTAATATACTCTTCAAGGTTATCATTGTTGATCGATATTGTTATATCTGTTAAGAAAATCAGCTAAAACATTTTTAGTTCCAGATATATTCTTAACAATAAAGTCATAACAACAAAAAAAATGATTGTCATTTTCTCCTTGTATTCAATTCCGGTAAAGGATCTATCTTGTTTGTAATAAAAGCTCTTACCTGTGTGTTGTCAGTTCTAACAACAAATTTTACTAGTAATAAGTGGTAATGAAATCTCTTTATTCCAAATTTTACTGCTAATAATTCTTTCTCATTAATATGATATTTTTTCTCATTTGATTTCCATGTTCCTCCTCCATATCCACAAATTAGTGGTTTATCTTTATCTATATCTCCTTTATCATAAGCTACGAGGACTGCTTCCCATCCTATATCACCAACGTCAGTAAAAAGTTCTAGTTGATCTTTTTCTGTTGGTATTCTATATTTTGGTAATGTTTTTACCTTTTCCTTGATGTCTTTTTATAGCTTTAGTATGTTCTTGTTTCCATTCAAAGGTTATGTTTTTCTTTGTTAATTCTTGTAATGGTTTCTTAAGAGTGATAAATCTTTTATATGGTATGAAGCATAATTTATAACTCCTAAGAACTGTTGTACTCCTTTTTTACTTTCTAGCTTTTCTTTGAAATTTTTTATCTTTGTTACTATGTGTTCTTGCAGTTGTAATCCTTCATTATCTATAATATATCCTAAATATTCAATATTGTTTTTATAGATTTCAGATTTATTTTCAGACAATAGTATTCCGTGTTGTTTTATAGTTACTATAAATTCTTCTAGATGTTTTATATGATCGTCTAGATTATCACTAAATATTAATATGTTGTCAACATATACTATACAAAATTCTGTTAATTTTCTAAATACTTAGTTCATTCTTCTTTGAAATATTTGTGGTGCATTTTTTAATCCAAAGGGTAGTACATTCCATTCATAGTGTCCTTGAGGGGCACTAAAGGCTGTTAGAGATTTTAATTCCTTTATTAGTTTTCTTTGCCAAAATCCACTTTTACAATCAAACTTACTAAACCATTTTTTATTTTCTAATATGTTAATAAGATTTCTTTTGTATGGTAAAAAATATCCATCAAATATTGTCTTTTTATTTAGTTTTCTATAATCAATTACCATTCTGGTTTTTCTTCTTTTTTGTTCACTATGTTTCTTTACTAAAAAGGTTGGGCTACTATGTGGGCTTTTACTTTCTTGTATCATTTTTAATTCTAGTAATTCTTTTAATTGGGTTGCAAATTCTTTTTGATCTGTTGGACTATATCTAATAGATAAAAGTGTTGCTATCTATAACTTGTGTCTTAAAGTAATCTAGGAAGTCGTTTCCTAATAATACATGTTGTTTCATATTATCTAATTGATATATTATCGGTAATCTGAATATTGTTTTTTCTAATACAATTCTCATGGTTTTTGCTACCACATCTAATTCTTTTGATTGTTCGTTAAATCCTGATACTCTTGCTCTATGTGATCTGGTTCTATTCCACCTGTGTAATTCTAATACATCTTTTCTCCCTAAGCATAAATCTGTTCCGCTATCAATAAAGATTTTCTGTTTTATCATTTTATTAGGCTTATATTCTATATGGCTTCTATATAGATTGCTACCATTTTATTAGGTATTAGGATTTTGTCTGACACTCATTTCTCTTAATCTTTGTTGGAGATTTTCATCTTGTTCTAAATTTCTTTCTGGTTTCGGGGGTATTTTTATATCTTTTAAATCTCTTTTTCCTATAAGGTTTGTAATAAGGTTTGTTATTATAATTTGGTTTGTTATTATAATTGTTATTTCTCCTATATTTCTTTGTTTGATATCTTTTATTACTTTTCTTATATTTCCTTTCTTTTCTTTTATCATCACATCCAAATACTAATCTTCTTTATGTGAATCCACATATTTCTCTTAATCCTAGTTTCTTATCTTTTTTAATCTTTTGTTGCATTCTAAATTCTTCGCATTTTCACATTAAGTATGCTCTTAGTACTCTTATTCTTTCTCCTAATGTGTTTTCTTTTGGTTCTAATTGGGTATATTCTTTTGATACTTCAGTGTTATAAGGTGTTGGCAAGTGGTCATATAAAGTTGTTGATATATTAGACCTTCTTCTGGTGAGAGTCTTGCTTCATAAAAGAACTTACTAAAACTAATTGTATATTCTGGTAATTTATTAATCTTACAACATTTCATATTATTCAAATTCATTACTATTTCAATTTTTCTTTCTGAAGTACGTTTTCTCTAGCTACTAACCATCTTTCTCCTAAAAATTCTCTTTTTAGTATAATATAAAATATTATTAACATAGATTTCCAATCTGTTGCATGTCTATGTACTTCTCCTCTTAGTTGGTATGCTATAGATTCTATCCAGTATGCTACTTTTCCAATTAATGTTTTATTTATCAATTCACTCATGTATTCTAAGTTTTCTGTTTGTATAGAGTTCATTAGTGTTATATACATTCCAAGATTCCAATCAGCTATCCTTCTTCCTATTTCTTGTTCATCATAAACATTATCTAGATCTAGAAAATATCCATTGTTGTTTACTCCTTATGCCATTGATCCTACAAATTCTTTAAATTCGGCTTGTTGTCCTACTGGTATGTGGTTTGGTAATCTAGTCTGTTTCCTTGTTATTATTTCTAAATTAGGGTCTACTAATTCTTCTTCAGGATAATCATTTGCATCTTCGTGTATTACATCATTTGTTTCTATTTCTGTTTCTGAATGTCTGTTAAATTCATCTTCTATATCACTTTCGAGTTCTTCTTCTATGATTGCATTTACTCTTTTCATTTTTTGTAAAGCTTCTATTATCTGGTTGTTTTCTTTTACTATTTCTGAGTTTTCTTCGTTCTCTACTTCTTCTATAAATTCTACTACTTATATTTCTTGGTTAGTCGATTTATCGTTGCTATCTTTGTCTGAGTCACTATCAATTTTTTTGTTACTACTAGTTGTACTTTCATCACTTGTTTAGTATTTTTCCTCACTTTCTTTTTTCCTTTTAACTTTCTCATTTGTTCTCTAAGGATCTGTATTTCCTCTTTTAATTCTTGTAATTCTTGTTTTACCTCATTTAATTCTTCTTTTGTTTGTTTTAATTCTGCTTTGGTTTCATCTAATTCTTCTTTTGTTTATTTTAATTCTACTTTGGTTTCCTTTAATATTTTCTTCATATATTTAAATTTGTGTTTATATTTTTTATACTTATCATACCATTCTTCGTTATTATGTGATTTCAAATTTGTATTCTCTGTTTTTAATTCAGATATTTGTTGTTCTTGTTTATCTAGTTTTAGGTTTAAATATTCATAGGTTTTTTTTTTTGTGTCCTTTAAGTAAATGTTTTCTTCTTTTGAATTTTTATCTTCTTTTGGTGTTCTTGTCCTTATGGGTTCATATTTGTATCTTTCTTTTTCTATTATCTTTTTCCCTTTGTTTTTTTAAAACATAAGTACACTGGGTACACTAGGTTCTTGTTTTTCCATTAAAATTGTCCTTTTTTATTTAATATCGCTAGACTATCCAATGTTTTTTCTACTTCTTTGGATAATTTTGGTTTTATTTTACTAATGTCCATCATTATAGGGTTTTTGCTTCTCCTCCACGCATCAATTGGTACTAATTCTGGTTGTTGCGTAGTAGTACCAATTATTGTATTTTCTTTATTTGTACTTGATTCATTATCTCCTGCTACTTGTTTACCTTTGTTTTTGTCTTCTATTATCATATTAAGTTTTTCTAATATTATCTTAAACGTTGGTATTTCAGATACATTCCATAGGTTAGTCAATTCTTCTCTTATCACTTGTTGCATTTGGGTTTGATTTTCTTTTTTTCATCCATTATTATCAATGTATTTTTTAGTTTTTCTTTTACTATTATTTCTTCCCATAACACATTAATTTTGTCGTTAGAATTAGTCAGGATTATTTATTCTCTTTTTCCACCCATTTCTCATATCTATCCATATTTTATCAAATCTATCACACTGTTGTTCTAATTGTTTTATCTTTTCTTCTAATTTTATTTATTTTGCCTTGTATTTTAAGTATTTTAGTTGGAAAAATATCTCTTCTGATAAAGTTGTCATTATTACCTTTAATTTTTGTTTTTTCGCTATTATTTCTCTTTGTATATTCATACTTTATTTACGAATGTTGTTTTTCCTTGATCATTTATTTCAATTCCGTTATTATTTATCTTATAATTTATCATGGTTAAAAAGTCACTTCCTAAAAGTAGTTCATTGAAACTGTCATATCATATTACTCCTATATTTATCTTATATTCTAAATCTTGATTTTAAATCTTAAATTAATACTTTTAGTAATTATTATTTCTCTTTCATCTTCAAAATAATTATAAGTTTGTGGGTCTATTAAATCACAATCATTTTCATTGATCTTACTTATATGTATAAAACTTTTAATAGCTCCAGTATTTATTTCAGCTATACAATCAGTTGTTGTCATGCTTTTAAATATTATTACCTTAATCTTCAATCTAATTGTGTTTAAATTTATTAAATCTAATATTCTAGGTTGTGTAACGCTAGTATGTCGTGACATTATTGGTTCTCTTGTAATACTCAATCTAGATCCTTCTATTTTTGGTATTAATCTTTTTGATGGTGTAAGAGTTCTGATATTAAAATCCATATATATTTCTTCTGGTATAGTTATTTTGGAGTTTTCTTTATGTTCTATCTGTTCTAATATTTCTTGGTACATTCTTGGTAATAAGTGGTTTCCGGTTATGGCATATATCATTTTTGTTTCAATACTTATGACTTTACTTCCTGGCATTGTTATTCCATCTAGTTTATAATATAGTGTTAAGGCTAAGTCCTTGTTTTCATCTTTTAATGATATACTAAAGTTTGGTTGTACCATAAATTTTAGTTTTTGATATATTAAATTTCCTTTTATTACTGATATTAAAGCATCTTGTAAATTTCCAAGTATCCTATCATCTAATATGTATATTTATATAGGTGTATCTATGTTTTTCTAAAAATATGCTTTTATAGTAAATTCTACTCCTCCAAATTATATGTTTCTATATTTTCTACCTTCTCTAGATGATAATCTTGCTAACTCTCTTTTTATTACTTCATCCGTTATCAAGTTTATTTTTGTCCTTCCATTTACACTCATTGTATCTATTATATTTTCATGCTTGTGTGCTATATATCTTATTTCTTTCAAACCATTTTGTTTTAAATATTTTCTTAATGGATAATTCCTCTTTTTCATCTTGTATTTTCGGATATGTTTTTGGCTTAAAGCTTAATGTTTGTGTTGATCCTCCTTCATATGTATTCATCTGATGATATGTTTCTTTAGAGTCTTCTACTATTTCTTTTCCTTTATCCATATTTTAATAGGTTGATGTACTTATATTGTTCTTCTATAATATCATTTAGATCTTTTAATTCATTGTCTTCTCTGATTATTTCTCTTAATTTTTCCTCTAGCAGATTCAAATTTTCTTCTTCCTTTTGTCTCAACTTTTCGCCTTTTAATGCTATTCGATTTCTTAATTCTTTAATAGTTTCTTCTTGTTCATATATTTGTTTAGAATTTTCTTGTAAACATTGATCTTTTTTTTTATTAGATCTATACTTATTATGCAACTTACTATATGTTGGTTTATATCTCTATTAAATGTAAGAGGTTTATCTACTATCATTCTAAGTTCTTGTAACTTATTCTGTTGTTCCATTAGTCTTTTTTCATCCATAGTGTTCTATTTCCATTCGTATATCTGCTTCTAAATCTAATATCATAATATTTTGTTCATTTATTCTTGTATTTATTTCTATTATCCTTCTATATGTTGCTTCAACATCTTCTATGTGTGTTTTAATCTCTTCTATCTCATTTTCAGAATATTTTTCTATTTTTTTTCATATGTTATATCTTTTCTTCGTTTTGTTGCTAACATCTCATCTTGAAAACCCATTATAATCTCATTTTCTTTCCTAAAGTTTATTAAAAGACGTTTTATCTCATAATATTTCCATAACATTTTATTTAACAAATTAACTTTAGTAGAATATACAATGTGACACATGTTTTTTCAACCAAAAAATATTTATTAAATAAGAATTGAACTAATTCTAAAATTTTAAACCTATATTTTTTACTAAACAATATGTAGTCATCATGCAATTAGTGAAATAACATTATAATGATCTAAACAATGACACTAATTGAGTAATGTTAATAATATGCTAGTGAAAGTCTTTGATTGTGATGATCATATGTGTTAGTTATACCCGTGATATACATTGGTTTGTATACTATGTATATCACGGTTTCACTAGACAAATTACCAAGTGTGAAACCGTGGTATACACGGTATACAAACTCGTGTATATCACGGTTTTGGAGTCCGATTTTAGTGTAAATATTATATTAAATTAGGCTTGTACACTTACCATAATTATAGGATTCTTGTACAACTAGAATATGGTTTTGGGAGTAGAATAGGAATAAGATTTTACTATTATGGAAAATTATAAATTGTATATATACTCATTCATTAATGAAAATAATCAAGGGATTATTTCTTTCATGGTATCAGAAGTCTAGGTTTTCACCCACTTCGTCCAAAATTAACCTTTCGCTGCCACGGTTTTCGGTCTTCTCCTCGGATTCCGTGCTCTTCTTCCTTCTCTCTTCCCAAATTTTCTTCCCTAATTCACCTATTGTTCTTTCGTTATGTCTACGTCAAAGAACATGTTTCATCATGCCCTTACTGTTTCCAACTTCATGAACCAAATCGCTATGAGATGGAAAATGTCCAATATGCGACGTGGGCGGAACTTTTCAAGATTCAAGCACATTCGCATCAAGTTCTTCATCATATCATTCCCTTGGCCGCAGGTGAGGCGCCTACCCCAGAAGTTGACCCGATATTACGGAATACTCTTGATGCCACCGTTCTACAGTGGATTTATTCCACTATCTCTACGGACCTCTTGCAAGCGATTCTTGAACCCGATGCTACGGCGATGGAAACTTGGAATAGGCTGCGCGACATATTCCAAGATAACAAAAACTCCCGTGTTGTTACTCTTAAGCAGGAATTTTCTCATGTTAACATGGAGGATTTTCCGAACATCTCAGCCTAGTGCAAAAGGCTGAAAGAGCTGGCGGACCAACTCCGCAACGTTGGTGCGCCCATTGGCAATAATCATCTTGTTCTCCAGATGGTTGCTGGCCTATCCAAGGCTTTTAGTGGCGTTGGAACTCTCTTTCGACAAAGTGATCCTCTCCCATAGTTCTATCAAGCCCGGTCCATGCTTACGTTGGAGGAAGTCGGTTTGGCTAAAAAGGTGGCTACTAGTGCAAATCCAGTCGTCATGATGACAACTTCCGATGCTACTCCATCCTTCTCCAAAAATTCAGGCCAAAATTGCAACAACGGTGGCGGCAAAAATGGTAAAAATCGGAAAAATAATGGCAGAAATCGAGGTGGAAATAACGGGGGTGGGCCTCGAGGTAATGTGCCGCAAACATACTGTCCACAACCCTAGGGTCCATGGCCCTGGAACTCGGCCAGCGGTCCTTGGCCCAATGGCCCCTATTGCCCACCTTTGGCCTACCCAGGAAACGGGGCCCAATTTTCGCACACAAATAGGGCCAGTTTTTCGGGCCAGCAATACAGTCCGAGACCACATTCTGGGCCGGGGTAGCAAGCTAGTGTTCTTGGGCCTCGGCCAGCTCAGGCCCATCACGTTGTGGGTCCCACTTCGACGGATATTGAAGCCGCGATGCACACACTTGGATTGATCCTCCGGATGCAAATTGGTACATGGACACCGGAGCCACTTCTCACGTGACATCCGACTCAGGTACTCTCTCGTCTATTACAATTTGAGCAACAATCGTGGTATTATTGTTGGTAATGGTCATACTATTCCAATTCATGGTCATGGTAGTGCAACTTTGTCCCCTCCTCATCCGCCTCTTGTCTTAAAAGATGCCCTTCATGCCCTTAACTTAATTAAAAATTTGTTGTTTGTTCGCAAATTGACCACTGATAATTGGGTTTCTGTTAATTTTGATCATTTTTTGTTTTCTGTGAAGGATTTCAAAACGGGGATCCCTCTTATGAGATGCAACAGTAAGGGCGCTCTTTATCCAATCACCATCGTCAATTCCGTCAGTCTAGCCATGCCATCCACTTTTGCTGCTCTTGCTCCTTCCTTGTGGCATGCACGTTTGGGTCATCCAGGTCGTCCATTATGTCATCTTTAAATAAAAACAATTTTATTCATTGTAAGGGTACGAGTAGTACTGCAATTTGTCCCTCTTGTCCGTTAGGAAAACATGTTATATTGCCTTTTGTAGCTTCTACTTCTCGCACTTTGATGCCTTTTGATATTATTAATAGCGATTTATGGACATCTCTAGTTTTAAGTTATGTGGGTCATCGTTATTATGTTCTATTTTTGGATGATTATTCTATTTTTTATGGACTTTTCTGTTAGCGAAAAAATCTCAAGTATTTTTCACTTTCATCAATTTTAGGGCATTCATCCATACCCATTTCGAACGGAAAATAAAAAATATTCAATGTGATAATGACAAAGAATATGCTAATGGGTTGTTACGGGATTTTTGTGGTACTAATGGAATAAATTTTCGTTTCTCTTGTCCTCATATGTCCTCACAAAATAGGAAAGTCGAACGCAAAATTCGTACCATTAATAATATTTTCCGAACTTTATTGCTCCATGCTTCGTACCCCCTTCCTTTTGGCATCATGCTCTACAAATGGCTATATATCTTCTTAACATGCTTCCTACCAAAGGTTTGACATATTCATCCCTTCTTCAAATCTTATATAATAAGATTCATTCGTATTCACATCTTAGGGTCTTTGGGTGCTTGTGTTATCCACTATTTCCGTCCACCACAATTAATAAACTTCAGGCATGTTCTACCCTTTATGTGTTTTTGGGTTATCCGTCTAATCATCGTGGTTACAAATGTTTTGATTTATCATCTAATAAAATCATCATTAGTCGTCATGTTATTTTTTATGAAACCCAATTTCCATTTGCTAACGTGAGTAGTCCCGTGCCTAGTTCGTATAATTTTTTGGACGACGCCGTCTCTCCATAAATTATCCACCATTTTTTGGACCTATCCCGCCCCCCAAAATCCACAACGGGCCCACTGCCCGCTGGCCCCACTGCTTCGTATTCTCTGTCCAGTAGGCTAGACACATGATCCAATCCAGCTCTCGGAACTGTTCCAGTGGTCCAGCCCACTGCCCCAGTTTCTGTCGCTGCCACTATTCCAGTTATTAGGCCAGCAGGCCCACTGCCTGCTGGCTGGTCCAACTCCAATCCCGTCACTGCCTAGATTCCACCTGTTTCCTCCTTCAGTCAAGGGCCGGTTACCCGTAGTCAAAGGGGTATTTTTGGAAATTGGCTATGACTGACAAATTTAATGCTCTAGTGTTAACATTATTCAATCTATATGGATTTTTACTTATAAGAAAGATTCTGACGGTTCTTCTGTGAGACATAAGGCTTGTCTTGTAGGTGATGGCAAAACCCAGTAGGTCGGCGTAGATTATGGTGAGACATTTAGTTCGGTGGTCAAACCGGCTACCATTCGCACTGTTCTGAGTTTGGCTCTCTCCAAAGCATGGCCTATTCATCAGTTAGATGTCAAGAATACTTTCTTACATGGTGATCTTAAGGAGACAGTATATATGCATCAGCCTATGGGTTTTCCAGACCCCAATCATCCTCATCATGTCTGTTTATTGAAGAATTCCTTGTATGGGCTTAAGCAGGCTCCGCGAGCCTGGTATAAGAGGGTTGCAAATTATGTTTCGTCGATTGGGGTTTCTCACAGCCGGTCTGATCATTCTTTATTTATATATCGTTGTGGTTTTTCTATGGCATACATTTTATTGTACGTAGATGATATTATATTGATTGCTTCGTCTGACACTCTGCGCAAGTCTATTATGTCCCTTCTCAGTTCCGAATTTTCTATGAAAGACTTAGGGCCCTTGAGTTACTTATTGGGCATTGCAGTCACACGTCACTCTGGTAGTCTATTGTCTCAAATGAAGTATGCTGGAGAGATTATTGAGCGCACTGGTATGTCTTCTTGTAAGTCTCCTTCCACTCCAGTTGACACTAAACCTAAGCTAGGTGTTGCGGATGGCTCACCGTACGAGGATCCCACCTACTATCGCAGTCTTATAGGAGCACCTCAGTATCTTACCTTTACGAGACTTTATATTACCTATGCCGTCCAGCAGGTGTGTTTGTTTATGCATGATCCTAGAGTTGAGCACATGAATGCTCTAAAACGCACCATCCGATACTTACAGGGCACACTCGATTATAAGTTTCATCTATATCCATCGTCGGTCTCTACACTTGTCTCTTATACAGATGTTGATTGGGGTGGTTGTCCGGACACCAGATGCTCTACGTCTGTTTACTGTATGTTTCTTGGTGATAACTTGGTCTCATGAACTGCCAAACGACAGGCTACCTTATCCCGATCCAGTGCAGAAGCCGAGTATCGAGGGGTGGCCAATGTGGTCTCTAAATCATGTTGGTTACGTAATCTTCTCTTAGAGCTTCACTTTCCCATTCAAAAATCTGCCTTGGTTTATTGTGATAATGTTAGTGCAGTATATCTTTCTGGCAATCCGGTTCAACATCAGCTCACTAAACATATTGAAATGGACATCCATTTTGTTCGCGAAAAGGTAGCTCGTGGGCAAGTACGCGTCTTACATGTCCCTTCCAGGTATCAAATTGCAGATATATTTACAAAAGGTCTTTTGTCCGTTCTATTTGACGATTTTAGGGACAGTCTCAGTGTACGAAGACCGCCCGCTATGACTGCGGCGGTGTGTTAGTTATACCCGTGATATACATGGGTTTGTATACTATGTATATCACGGTTTCACAAGGCAAATTACCAAGTGTGAAACCGTGGTATACACGGACCCGTGTATATCACAGTTTTGGAGTCCGATTTTGTTGTAAATATTGTATTAAATTAGGCTTGTACACTTTCCATAATTATAGGTGTTTATATTAATATGACGTTTGATATTGATATTTTCATTGATATTGATTGTGATGATCATATATAACAACTTTAAATTGGTGACATAATTATAATTTACCCATTTAATGTGCATATTTTCCCCACTTTTGTGATGATCATATGTGTAACAACTATAAATTGGTGACATAACTATATGTGAATATCATATATATTTTCATTGATATTGGTGTTTATATTAATATGACGTTGGGTATTGATATTTTCATTGATATTAATTGTGATGATCATATATAACAACTTTAAATTTGTGACATAACTATAAAATACATATTTAATGTAACAACTTCAAATACGTTTAGTAGAAGATACAATTTTGTCTAGTGCCTATGTGTGGCAGTTAACAGTGCATAGTAATCCTTTTTTCCATTAATATTGGTGTTTATATTAATATGACGTTATATATTCGTTAATTACACTTTTAAATGTCAACCAATATAATTTTCAAGAACTAATGCGTACTTTCTCATTTTTCAACAACGCTTAGTAGAAGATATATTAAGGTCTAGTGTCTATGCGCGGAACTTTAAGTTATCAGTGTATTTTTTCCCATTTTTCAACAACGCTTAGTAGAAAATAAAATAAGGTCTAGTGTCTATGCGCAGAACTTTAAGATATCACTGCGTTTTCCCATTTTTCAACAAAGCTTAGTAGAATATAAAATAAGGTCTAGTGTCTATACGTGGAACTTTTAGTTATCAATGCGTTTTCCTCCATTTTTAACAACGCTTAGGAGAATATAAAATAAGGTCTAGTGTCTATGCGCGAAACTTTTAGTTATCAGTGCGTTTATCCCCATTTTCAACAATGTTTTTTCCCATTTTTCTCCATGTTCATCTTAAACCTCAAGCTCAAATCTAAAATGTTCATTTTGTACTTCAAGCTCAAATATGAAATTTATGTAAAACCACCTTAAATCTTCCCCAACATCCCTTAAATTTGAGATTTAGACTCCTCACCAACAAAACCCAATAACACCCACTTGAAATAAATCACTCATTCATAAAATTCATTTTTCAAGTTTAGTTCAAGCTTTAATAATGACTATACTCAAGCTCAAATCCAAAATCACCTTAAATCCTCTCAAAATTCTCTTAAATTTGAGATTTAAACTCATCAAAAGATCTCTAACAAAATTCAATAATACTCACGTAAAATAAATTACTCTTTCGAAAACCCATTTTTTCAAGCTTTAAGCTCAAGGTCCAACAATGGCTGTCAATGGAGCATATTTCAGATGTAACAATAAAAACGTGGGAATGAATTGAGAGAGGGAATATAATTTTATATTCTTTTTAATAAGGTAAAAGATATATTTTATTTTATTTTGGTTTATTTTATTATTTGGGAATGAATTGAAAGAGGAAAATATAATTTTATATTTTTTTATAAGGTGAAAGGTATATTTTTAGATTTTTATTTTTATTTATTTTATTATTTTTTACTTTGGATCATAGTGTATTTTTTAAAATTTGGGGGCTGAATTGAAAGCTTGGAATAATTATAATTTATTTTATTTTTTAAGTCATTGGACTAAAATATATTTTTTTAAATTTAGAGGCTTATTTTGACGCCCCAATAATCTCTCCAGTTAATCCAAAAAAGAATCCTTCCACCTAATATTTAATAAGTTTTGTCTGAACTAAAAAAAATTAAGTTAGAGCCCTGCCAACAAACTTCCCCTTAATGTATGTATAAGTTAATAACTTCCCCTTAATGTATGTATAAGTTAATAACTTCCCCTTAATGTATGTATAACTTAATAACTTCCCCTTAATGTATGTATAAGTTAATAGTTAGATCACTTAGTATATTTTAATGTCATTTTCACCGAAATCTTCAATTAGACAGAATGATTATATTTAAATCCTTGTATTCTGAGAGGTTTGACCCATATGTTGAACGGAAAAGGATCGACATTGGACCTCTACAACAGCGACAGGTTCTTTGCATATTCTGTTACCTATTTTTGTATTCTCTCCGTTCAATTTTAATTGTCCAATATATTAAAAATAGTTCTTCAATTTTACTTATTTACTTCAGAAAATCAAAACATAATTTATTACTTCATATCTATTTTACCCTTATCATTTATTATTGAGTTGACAAATTTAAAGAAATTTTAGTGATTACACAACTTTTAAAGTATGTTTAATTTATTTCAATCATAGGTTACTTAGTAATAATTAGGGGTGATATAGTAAAATTATCAATCATTTTTTGGCTCCTTAATAGGTGTGTCAAATAAAAAATATGAAAAGTGAAATGAACAGAGGGAGTAGTATATATTTGACTAGTTTAATCAGACTAATGTTTTTTCTGTTGATTCATTTTCCACTTAGCTCGTTTGGACATGGATTTTTTTTCTTCTTCTTTTTTTTAAAAAAAATAAGTTTTTAAAATTTTATTTGGTTATACTTTGGACTGAATTTATGAGAAAAAGAATTGAAAATAAATTTCAAGTTTGAAATCGTAATTTTGACTAGTTTTTTAAGTAAAAATATTTTTCTACTCACAATATTTCTATTTTGTTTTAGTAAAATACATGTTAAAATACAACTTCAACTTCCAAATATATGTTCTTGACTTTTTTTCAGATACTATTTTCTTTTCAAATATCACATTCTTTTTATGTCTAATCACCAACTTAGTTTTTCACAATCATTTCCCCATGCCCTAATCCTCGTCATGTTACGTATATTTCAAATAGAGATTTTTGAAAGAGAATAATCTCTTGATTTTTTTTATTAATGTAATTGGTTTATATATATGATATACAATAGTAAACATAGTCTATAATTACGGAAATCAAATATACATTTTCCTAATACAGAAGATTACTACCATATTTACATATGTACAAGATTACTAATAATAGCACAGGAATATACGGTGTATATTCTATCACACCCCCGCAGTCATAACGGACGGTTGTCGTACGTTGAGACGTCCCTAAAATCTTCAAACAAAACTAAGGGAAGCCCCTTAGTAAATATGTTAGCAATTTGATACCGTGAGGGGACATGCAAGACACGTACTCGTCCACGAGCTACCTTTTCGTGAACAAAATGAATATCCATCTCGATATGTTTATTGCGCTGATGTTGGACAGGATTCCCCGAGAGATATATCGCACTAACATTATCGAAGTAGACCAATGTAGCTTTCCGATAGGAAAATGAAGCTCTAAGAGGAGGTTACGCAACCAACATGACTCAGACACCACATTGGCTATCCCTCGATATTCAGCCTCCGCGCTGGATCACGACAAAGTAGTTTGGCGTTTAGCCGACGAAGAGACCAAGTTATCACCAAGAAACATACAATAACCAGATGTCGAACGCCTGGTATCTGGACATCCACCCCAATCAGCATCTGTATAAGACATGAGAGTAGATACTGATGATGGATATAAGTGCAAATCGTAATCAAGAGTGCCCTGAAGGTAACATACAATGCGTTTGAGAGCGTGCATGTGTTCTTCCCTTGGATCATGCATGAATAAACACACATGCTGCACTGCATAATTAATATCGGGTCTCGTAAACGTAAGATATTGAAGATCCCCCGCAAGACTACGATAGTGGGAGGGATCCTCGTAAGGTGTTCTAGATGTAGCACTCAACTTCGGTTTAGTGTCAATCGGAGTAGGAGATGACTTACAAGAGGACATGTCAGCTTGATCAATAATCTCTGCTGCATATTTCCTTTGAGAGAGAAATAGACCACATGCATGACGAGTGACAGCAATACCCAAAAAAAAACTCAACGGCCTCAAGTCCTTCACAATAAATTCGGAACTGAGAAGAGATATAATAGACTTGCGCAGTTTGTCAAAGGAAGTAGTCAATATAATATCATCGACATAGATATAACAGAATGTATTCCATAGAAGTACCGTAATGGTAGATGAACAGAGAATGATCAGACCTTCTATGAGAGAACACAAGAGTAGACACATAATCTGCAAAGCTTTTGTACCAGGCCCGAGGGGCCTGTTTTAGCCCATACAATGACTTCTTCAGTAAGCACACATGGTTAGGATGATAGGGGTCCCTGAAATCCAAGGGCTGATGCATGTATACAGTTTCCTTGAGTTCACCGTGTAAGAATGAATTGTTCACATCCAGCTGATGAATGGGCCATGCTTTTGAGAGAGCCAAACTGAGAAAAGTGCGAATAGTTGCTGGTTTGACTACCGGACTAAATGTCTCTCCACAAATCCACGCCAACCTGTTGAGTTTTTCCATAACCTACAAGACGGGCCTTATGCCTCTCAAAACAACCATCAAATTTTTCCTTATGAGTACAAATCCACACAGAACTAATCATATTGACACCTAGCGAACGGGGCACCAACTCCTATCCATGGTCATTTTCCAATTCGGGCCACGAAGGGCAGACATGGAGTTACGTGGTAGGAGTAATTTAATGACATTAGAGTTGAGATTAAATTATCGTTTTGGTATAAAAATACCCCGTTGGCTAAGAGTAATAGGCCCTTGACTCAAAATAGAAGTGGGCCGGACTTGGGTCGATGTAGTGATATCGGGACTGGTTCGGGTTGGTATGAACTGGGTCGATGGGTTGTTGGAATTTGTTGGGCCTGCTGGCAAATTGACTGGACCGAGAGAGAAGTCACGGGTTGGGCCAGCAGGCAGTGGGCCTGCAGGCCGAGGGACTGGACCGAGAGGGGAAGGGATGTTTGGGCCAGCAGGCAGTGGGGCTACTTGTAGAGGAACTGGACCGTGACCAATTGGGCCAGCAGGAATGTGGCTAGACCGTGTCTGCTGGTCCGAATCCCAAGGAGTGGGCTGGATCAAATGGTGGACCACATACAGTCATAGCCCATCATCCAAAAATTCATACGACTTGGACGCGAAATTATGCAACTTAACAAACGAAAATTGAGTCTCATAAAAAATGACATGGCGACTAATGATGATTTTATTAGAGAATAAATCAAAATATTTGTAACCACAATGATTAGATGGGTACCTAAGAATACACAAGTGGTAGAGCTGGCTTGAAATATATTAATGGTGGTGGAGGCGAATAGAGGATAACATAAACACTCACACACCTTAAGATGAGAATACGAAGGGTTTTTTGATAAAAAAAATTTGAGTATGGATTGGTATGCTAATACTTTACTAGGGAGTATGTTAATGAGGTACGTTGCCATTTGTAATGCATGATGCCAAAAGGAAGGTGGTAATGATGCATGTGCTAGTAGTGTATGAACAATATTATTAATGGTGTGGATTTTTCTTTCAGCCTTCCCATTTTGTGATGACGTATGTGGACGTGAAAACCAAATAGATAGACCATTAATCTTACAAAATTCTTTAAATGGCCCATTATCAAATTCTCTTCCATTATCACATTGAATATTCTTAATTTCCCGTTCAAATTGTGTACGGATAAATGCTCTAAATGATAGGAATATGAAAAAACCCTGAGACTTTTTAGATAACGGAAATGTCCACAAAAAATTAGAATAATCATCCAAAAATAACACATAATACCGGTGACCGGTAGAGCTTAAAACGAGAGATGTCCAAAGATCACTATGAATAATATCAAATGGAAACAACATACTAGAATTGGAAGCCACAAACGGAAATTTAACATGTTTTTCAAGCGGACAAGAAGGACAAACATTAGTTCAACGATCACTATTACACTCAATAAATTTATTTTTTTAAGGGAGGAAAACATAAACGCTCCCGGATTACCCAAATGCGCATGCCATAGAGAAGGTGCTAAATCGGCAAACGTTGACAGCGTGGCTTGTTTAGTGGTTGTGGTGATGGCATAGAGCTCTCCCCGGTTATCACATCTCATTAGAGGTATCCCCCTCTAGAAATCCTTCACAGAAAATCCAAAAGGGTCAAAGTCAACAGAAACCGAGTTATCAATTGTAAATTTCCGAACAGACACTAAATTTTTAATTAAGTGAGGAGCATGAAGGACATTTTTCAAGGCTAAAGGTGGGTTCGAGGGAGACAATTTTGTGTGACCATAACCATGAATTGGAATTGAATTACCATTACCAACAATTCTGCCACAATTTTTGCTCAAATTGAAATAAGATGAAAGAATACCTGGTGCGGACGTCATGTGAGAAGTAGCACCGGTGTCGATGTATCAATTTGTATCCGGAGGATTAAGTCCAAGTGTACGCATCACTGCCTTGATAACCGTATGGGTCAGGGATGCTGCTGGGCCCGCATCAACGAAGGCCTGTTATGGCTGAGGCCCAAGCAGGCCAGGCTACTGCCAGGCCTGGTTCTGCCTAGCCGGCTGCTGCTGGTGACCATTGGGCCTGGCCTAATAATTTTCTAGAAATGGACAAGGTGGAGTGGACTACTGCCCACTAGCCAAGCCCCACGGCCACTGCGCACTGGCACAAGGCTGTTGCCAGTGGTGCTACGACCCAAGCCCCTGCTGGCCACCACCCCGTCCTCCTCCACTGCCACCACCGCAACTTCCACCACTTCTACCGCCGTGGTTCTTGCCGCCTTTATTCTGATTTTGGCCCTTTTTGCCACCACCATTATTTCGGTGTTGGCTAGAATTTTCTGAGGTGAGGGTCATCAATGTCGCATGACGTGGCCGCCATCATGGCAGAATGTGTTCCGATTGTGACCTTTTTAGCCAACTCTATTTCTTCGAGGGTGAGCATGGAACGTGCTTGATAGAACGGCGGGAGAGGATTGCTTTGGCGAAGAAGAGTGCCAACCCCATTATATGCCTCGAAGAGACCTGCAATAATCTGAAGAACAAGATGATCATTTGTGACCGGTGTGCCAACGTTTTTGAGTTGATCTAACAACTCCTTGAGCATTTGACAATAGGTAGAGGCATTCAGAAAATCCTCCATAGTTGTGTGAGAAAATTCTTACTCAAGGGTTACGGCACGAGAGTTTTTGTTATCTTGGAATATATCACGGAACCTCTTCCAAGCTTCTATTGATATGGCATCGGGTTCTATAATTGTCTATAAGAGGTCCATAGAGATGGTGGAATAAATCCATTGGAGGACCGTAGTAACAAGAATTGCCCACAACTCTATTTCATTATCGGTGGAAGGCACATTCTCCTTGCCTTTTTCCGGTTTGACGATGTGATGGAGGACTCGATGAGACCTAGCATGAATTTTAAAAAGTTCCGCCCACGTCGCGTATTGGACGTTCTCCATTGCATGTATGATAGGGATGTTGTTCTTGATATTAGTGACTGCAAGAACATGATGGAATGTGTTCTTTGTTCTAGACATGATGGAGGAAGAAAGGGGAATATTTGGGCGACGGGAGGGATTTCACCGGTGGAGAAGGACGGCGGAAGGGTGGGATGCCGAGAAAGAGACTCGGCGGCGGAAGCTTAGGGTTAGGAAAAATATGCCCTAAACTGCTGATACCATGGAATAGAATAATCATTTGATTCTTTTCATAAATGTAATTGATTTATATACATGATATACAATAGTAAACCTAGCCTATAATTACGGAAATCAAATATACATTTTCCTAATACAGAAGATTACTACCATAATTACACATGTACAAGATCACTAATAATATCACAGAAATATATGGTGTATATTCTATCAATTTTAACTACCATATGGTAAATGAACAGGTAAATCATATGGATAGCTTTCCATATGAACCGGTAAATTATCAAGGTGAAAAGAACAAAGACCCATGTTTTATTTCTCACAAGAGTCAAGCCCGTAAAGCAACCTTCATAGGGGTTTTGCTATAAATCATTTACTCCAAAGTACAAATACCTTAAACCCTAGTATATTGTTTACATGCTTCCTCTGTTATTTCCACTGGACATTTAGCTTCCATTTGGTCATAGATTTTGAAAGCATATTTTGAAAATTTATTTTCAAATGTTTGTTTGGCTATCAAAGTTTGGTAGATTTTGAAAACAAATCTTCAAATTTTAAATTCTGGCTCAAACCTGTTTTTGAGTCAAGATCTATGTTTTGGCCTTTTCAAAAATTTTAGAAACTACCCCAAATTTTTATATTTTATAAAAAAGCCCCATCTATTTATGAACCAACTAATTATATCTATCATGTTTCGATAATTAAAGCAGACTATTTTATAAAGAGAACGAGCTAAGTTGTGCTCAAACAGTAGAAGAAGCAATCCTAGGGAAAATTGCTTTGCCAACGGTAGAAATCCGTTGCGAAGATAAAAATGAATCTTTGTGTTGTAATTTGAATTGTAGCTAGTAAGTATGTTATTAGCAGTTGTTATTAAAATATCATGTTCTGCATAATTTGGGATTAGCAAGTATGTATGTTTTGTATGATTGAGTATTCTTGATAGTTTTTAGAATTTATGGATATAAGTAATGTTTCATGTTTTTCAAAACAAAAAGTGAAATATGTTTTGTAAAACTATGGCCAAACGGTAGCTTAATTTTAGCGTTTTCAAAACTTCGCCGAATCATGTTTTTTAAAATATTTTTGGAAATCTATGGTCAAACGATAGCTTAATTTTAGCGACGAATTTAAAATTTATATTTAATGGGGTTGATTTTTAATGTTTTTAACACCGAACTCAAAGCATTTTTAGATTTTGTTGAAATTTTATGTTTTTCACATATTTATTTATATTTCATTGTAAAAAATGCGGAATTCAACTGGATCCGTAGCTCAAAAGCTACATCTATCATTGTTTGGTTTAGAAAAAAATCCGATACAAATTCACGATTTATTTTGTCTATAGAGCTCTTGCATAATAATGCATATTACAATTGTACTTTTGTGAATACCAGACAAGATGCTGAAGAAAAGAAGACTGTTAAACAGTGAAGTTCACAACAATGTAATAGTGCACTTCACAAAGTTAATTAATACAGTTACTAGGCAGTTAGTTAGTTATTAACTAATTTGATAATTAGTTAAGTATGAAAGGAGAGGTTAGCTATAGTTCTGATGATAATGAATTGTATATATAGCTCAATAGATAATAGGAAATGTAAGAATTGAATTCATATCACATTTACCACAATGATAGAATAAGATCCTTCTTTCTTCTTCTTCTACCTCTGATCTTCTCTTCTTCTACATCAACTATTTCTTTCTTTCTTCTGTATGAACTCATACTTAGAGTTCTGAATCATCTCATGGTATCAGAGCATTTGAACTATTGTATCTCAAAGTTCATTGATAATTCTTGGATAACATTTCATAGTTCTATTTGAAATTTCGCTAAAGATAGAAATCTGCAGTTTCTTACAAATTTCTCAAGTGTTGAAATTCTCATAATTCTCCTTTCAAGATGGATAACAATGGTGTTATTAAAAATGGTCTGAATGGAAATGGATTCGGTTCAATACCATATATCTCAAATTTATCCCATACAGAGAGTGTAACCAGCAGTAATCAAGCAATTGATCAAAATCATCCTCTCTTCTTGAATGCCTCTGATATAAGTGGTATATATCTAGTCTCTTTTCAGTTAATGGTACTGAAAACTACTCAATTTGGTATAGATCTATGCGCTTAGCTTTGTTAGGAAGAAATAAGATAGATTTTGTTGATGGAACTTGGAAGAAAGAAAGGTTTAGAGAAGAGTTATAGGGTCAATGGGAGAGGGTTAATGCAATTGTCTTATCTTGGTTGGTAAATTCAATTTCTAGCAATTTGTTAAGTGATGTGGTTTATGTTACAAATGCTTGCTTTGTGTGGGAGGAGTTAAAAGAAAGGTTTGACAAGATTAATGATTCAAGAACTTATATTCTCCATAGAAAAATTGCTACTTTATCTCAAGAAATCAATTCTGTGTCAAACTACTTTACTAAGTTAAGGGATATTGGAATGAGTTTGAGTCTCTAGTTCCCTCACCTGGCTGTAGTTGTGAGAAATCAAGAGATTTCTTGACTTACCTTCAAAGGAAAATATTATATCAATTTCTTATGGGCCTTAATGATATATATCAGCAAGCAAGAAGTCAAATATTGCTCATGTCACCTCTGCCTTCAGTGAATCAGGCATATGCCATAATTATAAATGATGAAGGGCAGAAGGCTAGTTCATCTGGAACAAGATTACTAGGTGTTGCACCACCATATAGTCATTTTCATGGTGCATCTTCTCGCCAATATGATTCTACAGACTTGTACTCCTCTAGAAATGGAGTAAATAAGAAGTATAAGAGAGACTATAACATGTAGTGTGATTTCTGCAAAATGAAGGGACATTGTTACATCCTATATGTTCGTACGTTAAGCTACGTCGTAAGTAAGCCAATGTAGACTCATAAAGGTTATGACCTTATTCGGGGACAAAAAAAGGTTTAAAACAAATGCTAAGGATGTGTCATAAAGGTTAGAGGCCAAACGAGTTGAAGGAAATGTAACACCCCATAACTTGGCTTTAGGATGCATCGTAGTAAATCCATACGAGTTTGAAGGGATTAAAGTCATTCATGAGGTTATAGAGGGTTTATGACAGTGTTATTATGAGACACATAAGTTTGACAACCTTGACATCGTTAGATATTAATTTAATATTATATTTTTTTACGTGAAACATTTTTTGTAAAAAGTTTGATAAATATGATTTTATATAGTTATTAATATTACTACTTTTTAAATACGCTTTAAATTATACACATGATATGAGGAAATTTATAAATGAGACTTTTCCTTATTATAAAGATAGAAATTATTTTATCATAAGAAAAAAAATTATCTTTTCCCATTTTGAGAATTGATAGTACAAAAATTGTATTCTTGAGTTTAATTAGATAGATGGATTGGGTTATATATAAAAAAAAAGGTAAATACATTGAGCCAAGCCCACATATACAATTTGAACGTGTAAAGTTTCTTTTTTTTAAAAAAAGTGATGATATTTGATTTTCTATTTTCCCAATGGCATTTTGTTGAAAATTGGATAGGAATTGTTAGGGGGCAACTAAGCGGGTAAGGATTACTCAATGTAGACACGTCACAATGGCCATGCTTACAATACCTTTAATGTTTCTTCATAATTAGGTAATTTATAAAAGAGTTAAAGTTATGAATATAGGCATAGACACCAAAAATAATGTGGGGGATAACATAAATTTAGCAACAAATATTAGCTTCTCCCTTCCTAGTTTTCTTCTAAAAATAGTTCACGAAGTGCAGCAACTCTTTTAAGAATTTCACTCTAGATAGAATTGTGTTCAAAAGTTTTAAAGCAAATCAAAGATTGCTTCATAGTGAAGTAAGGTGACAATGAGCTTTTATAAAGGTGACCCAAGTTTGATTCTTCATCTACGACTTTCTACGAGCTCGTATAAGCGTCTAAGGTTAGACCTTTATCGGAAGAACTGACTCGTTATAGTTATTCAAGATAGATTTGAGGTATGTAAGACTAATATCCTTCTTTTGCCATGATTTAACATAAGTATGTTCCTCGAAATGGCTTTCTACAAAGAAGTCCTAAGTTACTATGCTCTTTCTTGTCCAAGTTGTTCGTATCTCTTGTGTATTCTTTGTTATCATACTTTTCATATTCGTTATGTCTCTTGATGATTAGTTACAGTTGAAGAACATAGCGACAACAACGATAGTCGGTGGATAACGACAATAAGTCACTCCGACTCTGATTATAGTATTTCATGAGTTTGATCTTGAATTGCACGTATATATGTATCTATTTTATCACACTGCATCGCTCTATAATCGACCGGGCATACACTTATATGTGCACACCACTGATCAGTTGGGCAGATACCATCGCGTCTTATATGGACGGGCAGTTTATTATGAGCTCACCTCACAGAGAGATTTGATATGATATTATATGTCCCCATAGAGTGACCCGATTTTACTTACATGCATATATTCATGGTTATATCAGTTGTGTGCCCTCCGAGGCCTTCTTTTAAGTTTTAGGTTGACTTATGTACCTTATTCTTACATTACATGTTTACATGCCTTACATATTCAGTACATCTTTCATACTGATGTTCCTTTTGTTGGGGCACACTATGTTTCATGGCCGCAGGTGTAGATAGATAATTTGACGAGCCTCTTTATTAGGATCACTATTCAGCTTGAGTTGGAGCACTCCTCGTCTTTCAGAGTTGCTGTCTGAGTTTGGGTATGCATTTACGTACATATTATGGATATTGTGATTGTTATATGACTCTTAGAGGATTGTAGACTAGTGGATTATGTATTGTCATTTTGTATGTCCTGGTCGGCCTTCTCATCAGTCTCACAGTACTATTGTTATAGCCTTGCTGGTCTTATGATGTTAGTTGTGGCCTTGTCAGCCTTACGATATATGTGCACATGTTGGTTTTGCCATCACTTATTCAAGTTACTACTTCCAGTTTCTCTTGTGATGGTTATTCTGAGGCCTTGTCGATCCAGACAATATATATTCACGTTATGATATACAGGTGGTATGCTTGGACCGTTCAGACGCCGGGTGCCGGCCACACCCCCCAAAGCTGGGGTTAGGGATGGCAACGGATAGGATCTGGACCGGATCCTACTAGATCCAGATCCAGATCCGTTTTTCATACCTGAATCCAGATCCGGATCCAGATCCATCGGGTTCATAAAAATCAGATCCAAATTCGGATCCATCGGATCCACAGGGTCCACGGATCGGATCTGGATTGACATGTAAAAAAAATTGCCTTGCTAAGATTTTTTTTGAACTGACAAACGATTTTTACTTAGCTAACAATTTACTGTGTTTCAATTTTGTAATTTTCATATGAGATATTTTGTTCGTTGTTTCGTTTTGGTTGTGAGCTATTAATTGAAAATGTTGGACAATGACAATAGTTGTGAAAAATGTTGACTAGTATTTTCACAATACTGAACTTGCATGTGCTTGGAATCTTCACAAATGAAGTGAATATAATTTTAACTACTTGTCTATGAAGATGTTAGTCATTCACTAATATAACATTGATTTTATTATCGAAGTTACCTCTTTATTTTTTTATTTTTGAGTTAACGCGGGGATAAATTAAACTTGTTTTGAGAATTAAACTTGCAAGGATGTGCTTAGCAATTTTAAGAAAATACTTATAAAATTACATTCTAGGTTATGAATATATTTAATAAAAAATGGATCCACGGGTCGAATCTGGACCGGATACGGATCTCAAATACAAGATCCTAGATCCAGATCCGATCCGTCAGAAATGGATCCGGGTCCGATCCGGATCCGTCGGATCCAAATTTTGAAGATCCATATCCTATAAAACGGATCTAGATCCACCGGGTCCAGGATTCACTGCCATCTCTAGCTGGGGTGTGACAGACATACAAGGAAAAACTATTACAAATTGGTTGGTTACCCTCCTCATTCTAAGAAGAGGAAATTTGGTCCAGAAGGAGGTAATTCTACAACTTGTAATGTGATGACTGCTAATGTGACAGGATTGTACCAAGCACCAATACAACAAAATCATGACAATGGAAACAGTGGGAAGATGGATCAACTATACAATGTGAATCAACATGGAACATGTGTCTTTACTAAAGAACAATATGATCAGATGACATCATATGTAACACAGATGGTAAGGTGTATGGTAAGGCATTTATACTTACATATGGAACTAAATATTGGATTATAGATACTGGAGCCACCAATCATGTGGTTTCTAATCTAAACATGCTAGATGTCATAACTAAAACAGTAATTCAAAGAGTGTATATCTTCCTAATGATAATATTTCTACTGTCACTCATGTTGGTTCTACCACTATTTCACCTAGAAGTACTTTGAACAATGTGTTGTTATTGCCTCAATTCAAATACAATTTATTATCAGTCTCAAAAGCAACAAGTGAATTAAATTATGCTGCTTTGTATTATCCTAACTTTTGCATATTTCAGGATCTCTTAAGTGGGAAGGTAAAGGAGATTGGTAGACATGAGGATGGATTATACCTTCTAAACCAATCTACTGAGAAACAAGCTAAAGGAGCACTTCTGTCAACTAGAACTACTAAAGATATTGAAAATAAACAACTCGACATCAACCTATGGCATAAAATATGTGGACATGTGTCAGCATATATACTTAGCAAAATAATATCTAGGATTGTAGGGAACATATCTGAGATAGCTGATAAATGTACTATCTGTCTTAGTGGTAAACAAATTAGATTTTCATTTCTTGCAAGTAGCATAAAGAGTACTGATTCCTTTGACACATGGCTTTAGATATTTGCTTATTGTTTTAGATGATTACACAAGAATGAATTGGGTCTACTTATTAAAGCTAAAATCAGATGTATGTGTTATACAACAGTTTTTCTTAGCATATGCCAAAACTCAATTGAACAAAGTTGTTAAAACATGCAGAACAGACAATGGGATAGAGTTTGTAAATAATATATGTAATACTTTGTTCAAGAATAATGACATAATACACCAAAGAAGTTGTTCATATTTTCCTCAGTAAAATGGTGAGGCTGAGAGGAAACATAGGCATATTCTAGAGATCACTAGAGCAGTTAGGTTTCAAGCTCACATACCTATCAAATTTTGAGGTCATTGTGTATTAGCAGTAGTTTACATAATAAATAGATTACCATCATCTGTGATAGGTGTGTCACAATATGAAAGATTGTACAAGAAGAAACCTTTTGTGGATCACTTTAGAGTTCTAGGGTGCTTATGTTATGCTAAAATTTTAAATCAAACTGACAATTTACAATAAAAAACTAGAACTGCTATTTTCATGGGATATTCAGAAGTTTAGAAAGGTTACTTGCTATATGATCAAAGTACAAGAACCTTTTTTTATTAATAGAGATGTTGTGTTTAATGAGTCTGAGTTTCCTTTTAAACATGCAAATACTACTAATGCACTAGTGTTTACACCAATTGATTATACATATGATAATGTCAATGTGGAGCTTATGGTCACTTCTAACATTTCTACTGAGCATGACACATGTACTGTCACTCAGAGTGATTCTATTCAACATGATCAAATATCTGATCACATACAACATGAAGTTGAAGATGAAGCAAATCAATCTCATATTTCATAGTCAATGAATCCACATCAGTTATCTACAGAGGCACAACCTATACAAGCACTATCTATACCACAAACTCAATCACAAAGACCTGAAGTGCCCACAAGAACATCAACAAGAGGAAAACAACCACCCATTTTGATGAAGGACTTTGTGTCCTTAAGCACCCTACAACATGACACACCTTATGTTATTTCAAATTATGTGTCATATGATAATTTACATCCCACTTATCAAAAGTACTTATCTACTTTCTCTTGTGCTACCAAACATAGAAGCTATTCAGATGCAATAAAGGATCTTAGATGGGTAGATGTTATGCAAGCTGAGATTAAGGTATTGTAAAGCAACAATACATGGAGGATAGTCACTTTTCCTGACGGGAAGAAGCCAATAAGATGCAAGTGGATATACAAGATTAAGTACAAAGCTTCTAAGGAGATATACAGATTTAAGGCTAGACTAGTTGCAAAACGATATAGCGAACAAGAGAGAATTGATTATCAAGAAACCTTCTCACCAGATGTAAAGAAAGTAACTGTGAGAACAATCCTCTCTATTACAGAATCCAAGAAGTGGCACATTCATCAAATGGATGTAGATAATGTATTTCTACAAGGTGATCTATTTGATGAGATTTACATAGATCTTTCTCAAGGATTTGTCAGCCAGAGGGAGACTAGACTAGTATGCAGGCTTGTCAAATCATTATATGGATTAAAACAAGCACCAAGGCAATGAAATGAAAATTAAAAGAAGCATTGGCACATCTCAACTTCATTTAGAGTCAGTTTGATCATTCCTTATTTACTAGAAGGATAGAAAAAGAAACCGTAATGATACTAGTGTATGTCGATGATATGTTGGTGACTGATGATAATATGAAGATAGTTGAAGAAACAAAGTTAGCATTACAACAAGTGTTCAAAATGAAAGACTTGGAAGAACTGAAATATTTCCTTGAAGTAGAATTTGCAAGGTCTAAGGAATGTATACTTATGCATCAAAGGAATTAATCTCAGAACTTGGATTGTCAGGGTCTAAACCTAGCCTACACTCCTATTGATACTAATATAAAATTGACAACTTAGAAGTATAATAATCATGTGAATCAGAAGAATGCAGAAAATTCATTACTAGCAGATGTCTGCTTATATAAAAAAAATCATAGGAAAGTTGTTGTACTTGACTGTCACAAGATTTGATATAATTTTTAGTGTTCAAACACTAAGTCGGTATTTGCAACAACCTAAAAGGTCACATATGGAGGCAACATTGAGGATAGTCAGATATATCAAATGTCAACCTAGTCAAGGTGTTGTTATTTCAAGCAGAGTTATTGACAAAGTAAGTGCCTATTATGATGCTGATAGGACAGTATTCTCTCCTTTCCTATCAGCGAGTTCCGACCCCTTTGTTCGAAATTTCTTCGTTTGTATTGAACCGCTTGCAGAATCAAATCCTGTTCTACAAGATCCTATATCAGCTATACATCCTCCTTGCATTTATGCCGGAGACGTCGCCAGTGCTATGGGCTTTGGCTTATGTAGATCAAAAATGATGAATGAGATTGTGGCACTCCACTCGCCGCCAATGGGATAGGATTCTATAGGATCTCCCCCCCTTCAAAATCGGACGTGAAAGTTTCCTTTCATCCGGCTCAAGTAGGTACACCAAATAAGGAAAGGAGTTCTCGTTTTCAAACTCTAGAAAATCCCAAAATAAAAAGGTCTACTCCTTACTCAAGTTCCCAGTGAAGACGAAACAATATTTGAGTGCTTGGCTTCTCCCTCTATTTCCAGTGGATCTCGCTTTCTTGTCTTGACTTGGGCTTGTGCCTTTGTCCGTTCGTATGGCGTAAAAGTCGTTTCAATCGGGGGAAGATCCGGTGAATGACCTTACCAACACTTTTGATGTTATTTGACGTACAATAATTTCTATATGCCTATTATGAATCTGCACCCCCTGGGAGCGATAAACCTGTTGGATTTTATTAACCAAAGAGATTCGGCTTTGCGCTATAGTTAGCTCAGCACCAATCAAGAATCCCCAAGGAATTCCAAGAATTCTTGTTATACATTTGTTCCAACCCTCAACCCTCTTTTCTAGATTCATGGATATTGAATCAATCGAACGCACTTCTAACACCTGTTCTACTTTTGGAAGACCCTGTGTTATATCACCAGATCTCGATTTTTCATATATAAATGTAACTAATGTATCTCCTTCGTAAAGGGTTTCCCCATAATGGCCATGAACAGTTGCTCGGGGTGGCCAAATAAGGCTTAGCTGATCGTATCACTATCGAGTCAACTTGAACAAGTATAACTTGACCCGATTTGAGGGGCGGTCCATTTTTGGCTGTACATACATTTTCACAAATAAACTGTTGTGCTCAGACAAGGAGATCAGTATCAAGTTTTCTTATTAAACTAAGGGATACCTTAGTCTCTTGGAAGTCAAAAAAATAGACTACTATATCTAGAAGTTCTGCAGAAGCAGAATACAGAAGCATGACAACTACATTTTCTGAACCGATTTGGCTACTAGGACTACTGAAGGAGTTGGACATGAAGATCACTTTACCTGTTAACATCTATAGTGACAACAAATCAGCTATACAAATAGTTTCTAACCCAGTATACCATGAAAGGACTAAACACATTGAAATAGATTGTCATTTCATAAGGCGGGAAATCCAGCAAGAACAAGTTCAACCACAGTATATTACAACTATAGAAGAACCATGTGATATCCTTATAAAAGGATTAACTAGAGTGCAACATCAATATCTAAATTCCAAGTTAGGTGTACTTAACATATTTATGGCACCTAAATTGAGGGGGAGTGTTGAAGAAAAGAAGACTGTTAAAGTGCACAACAATGTAATAGTGCACTTCACCGAGTTAATTAATACAATTACTAGGCAGTTAGTTAGTTGTTAACTAATCAAATAGTTAGTTAAGTATGAAAGGAGAGGTTAGCTTGTAGTTATGATGATAATGAGTTGTATATATAGCTCAATAGATGATAGGAAATGTAAGCATTGAATTCATATCTCATTTATCACAATAATACAATAAAGATCATTTCTTCTTTCTTCTTCTACCTTTGATCTTCTCTTCTTCTACATCAACGGTTTCTTTCTTTCTTCTGTATGAACTCACACTTAGAGTTCTGAATCATCTCACAAGAAAATTTTAATGATATACATTGCATTTTAGATAAGTGGTGTCTGTTTATTTTCAAAATTCGTCTTGTACGTGAGTTTTCGCCAGACGTAGTAGCAGTTTTAATGTTTTAGTTTCTATTTCAACTCGAATATATACTTTATTATTTATTTCATTCAATATAGAGATTCTAGCACAGCCTGACTAAATGGTCTTCTGTAACGGCGTACAATTTGAATAAAGGATTTTTTTAAAATTTCTTGTGTATTATATTTTTTTATAGAAGAAATATAAAACTTAAAACGAATGCACAAAGAATTACAAAATCAATTGACCTCGAGAAAATGCAATATTATGATTCATGAGATTGCTGAATCAAACAAGTTTCTTGCATGCCATGGATGGCCAATGGCAACAAGCCTCCACTCTCAATTTTCTCATGCTATTTAGTAATTCTTTGCTATTTAGTAAGGGTGTCAAAACTAAACCCAATCCGTCCAGTGTTTCTACGAATTAGGTCATGATCTGTTTGTTAAGTTGACCAAATGGGTTGAATTCAAAATGACCCATCATTCAATCGGGTCAAAATGAATTAAAATAGTGTAATATGTCGGATCAAAATGTACCCAATCTAAACAAGCAAGAATATTAAAAAAATCTATACGTTTGAAATCCAACAGAAAAATATTGATATTAATATTATTAAAATGTTAAATTGGTCCAACTCATTTTGACCCAAGCAAATATTGATGAATGTATAAAAAGGAGAGAGGTTGGATTATGTTGGGCGGGTTAGGTTACGACTCATTGTTTGACTCATTTTGATTCAATCCATTTGATCCAAGTAAATTTTGAACGGGTTGGATCTTGATCCAATAATTAATGTGACCGTTTTAATCTGTCCAAATTTAACTCAACCCCCATTTGCCACCTCTATTAGTTAGGCCCGGGGTTTTGAGGGGCTTTTCAATCACCCAATTCGAGACATTAACATTAGCTAATGTCAATAACGATGAGGTTACAAGTAACAAGAAACACAAAAATTCAGACAAACCTTTAGAAGGAAAGTTATATAAGTCGAGGTTTCTTAATTTAGAATTTCCCATTTCGCTTAATAATATCTCCCGTCAAAAAGGAGAAAAAAGAGAAGGAAATAAAGGGTCACTACTCACTAATACAAAGGCTTGCAATATGTAGAAAGCACACTAACCAAGAAGGGCATCAATGGCAACATCACGTGAAGATAGCTCTTAAAGCAAAATGACTTGGCATTATTCTACCACACTTTAAGCTGTCAAATCTCCAAATATAACCAAAATTCCCAATAGAGAAATCAGAAATCTCCAAGTACTCTTGTTCTAGTTTAATACTTCCCCTCCGTTTTATTTTACGCAATACTTAGTATTTAACTGGAACGAAATCTTTAAAAATATATTTTATTTATAATCTTAAATATATTATGATATTTCAGTAACTATAAAAGCATGTTATTATGGCTAAATAAAATTTTTAAATTAACTTATATTTAAATATAAAAATACAACTTTTTTCAACGTACTAAAAGGAAATGAATACTATATAGAATGGATCAAAGGAATTATGAATCTTGATATGCATCAGATAGGGTCATTAAGAGGGGTAAGATACTCTCTATTAAAAAAATTAATTTTTAAAACTTGAACCATCAATTTATGTTAAGGGGTAGGGATCTCAATCATAGCACCGTAACCTTTGTAATTTTAATTTTTTTATCTTCAAAAAGGGGGCGAAGGCGGTCTGTCTAATTAATGTCCATGTTTCTTGCTAAGCGGTTTCGACGACGCAAACGTAATGCAGAGAGTCGGTCATTATTTTAATTGAGACAAATTTTGTGTGATTTCTCATGGTAATCTGTATTGATCATCAATAATATATAGCCTTTCTCTCATTCATAGCTCTCAGATTTGTCATGGTATTAGAGCATTAAGCTCTTCTTTCGCGTATAATTCTTGATCATACAAACTCTGTCCAAAGAAATGGCCTCAACTTCGAACACACTTTCAACGTCTTCACTGCACCACCTTATTGCTTCAGTCTCCATAAAACTCAAGCCCTGAAACTGCTTGATATGGAGAACTTAGATGTTGCAATTGATCTGAAAGAAATAATCCCCTTGATTATTTTCATTAATTGAATAGGTATTTATACAAGATACAAAATAGGAGAATCCTATTCCTAAAACTTTATTCTACCATAATTCTTAACTATACAATTATGGTAAGTGTATAATCCTAATTTAGGTAATAAATGTTGGGTATTGATATTGGTGAATGGGAAATGATGGGATGAAAAGTGAAGGGAATGTAAAAGGTCCCTTTTGCCTTGGGTAAACCAGTTGTCCCACATCGGAAAAAGAAAGGAAAAAAGAGGTGTATATATTACATTACACCTTCTCTAGTCACTAAAAGGGTTGAGGGGGGCAAGGACCCCTCGCGCGTCGTCGTCGTCGCTCGCTTCGGCTTCGGTCAAATGATTTGATTGATAATCTTTTGGACCAAATTTTCTTTAATTTTAATTATTTAATTAATTATTATTTAATAAATTAATTAACTTATCCAATCCTACCCGTTAGTGACCCGGATCCGCGTGTCTGACCCGCGACCCGGTTTCTTTCCCATATTTAAATTTCCCACTAGTTTTTAGTGGCTGTTCAGAAGGGTTGCAAACCTTCAGAAACAGTACTTCAATGGCTATAAATTCGTTTGATTCCTCAGAATTTTACTTACTAATTTTCTGAACAACAAAAACTTCTTCTTCTTCTGCACAAATAAATTCTGTGTGATATACTGCCGTTGAGTGGTTCACCGCTACCTGAATTTGGAGTACTACTATTCTGGTAAGATAATTGTTCTATCATGGGAGGGGATATTCCATCAACCTCGAGTATTGTGAGGGGAATAATTTCCTTACGGACACACTTTGGACTAAGTGGGCTCGATTATATTCTGAAAAATTATTCTTATTTTTCAACACTGATTTTGTTTATTTTCAGTTATTATTATTTACTGGTTTTTTGGAATACAGATTAATAACAATCTTAAGGAAATTATATTTTTTAGATTAATCTGTATTCTGTTTTGGAGACTAAAACCTGTGTGGTTTTCTACTCCGTATGAAATTTCATATTCTGACTTGAAGACATAAAAACTTCGTTGGAATATTAAAGTTCATACTTGTACAACGATTTGAAGAACATAAAAACTTCATCGTTGCCGTATTCTGGTTTGGAGATTCACCGGTGCCAACTTTAAAGGATGGCAGCAAAGAATGTTCTTTTGGCTTACCACCCTTGGTATGCAAAAGTTCACCAGTGAGGACCCTCCCGTGCCTGCCGCCGACATGCCTGACAACCAACAGTTCATTGGTTACTGAGGCTTGGAAACAGGCTAATTTTTTGTGAAAAGGCTACATTTTGAGTGCCTTAGAAGATGACTTGTACAACGTCTACAGTGCAGTAGAGACTTCCAAAGAACTATGGAGTGCACTTGAAAAGAAGTACAAAACCGAAGATGCTTGCTTGAAGAAGTTTGTGGTTGCCAAATTCCTAGACTACAAAATGGTGGATGGAAAAACCGTTGGAACCCAAGTTCAAGAGCTTCAACTTATCTTCCCTGACCTTATAATTGAAGGTATGGTAGTAAATGAAGCGTTCCAAGTGGCTTCAATGATTGAGAAGTTGCCGCCCTCATGGAAAGATTTCAAGAATTATCTTAAGCACAAAAGAAAGGAAATGAAGTTGAAAGATCTTGTGATTCGTCTCAAGATCGAGGAAGATAACAAAATCGCTGAGAAGAGGTACCGTAAGACTTCACCAATTGAAGGAGCAAACATCGTTGAAGATCTTTGCTCGAAAAAGAACAAGAAAAGGAAGAGGCCTACGGAAAGGAAAAGGATTCCAACAAGAAAAAATTCAAGGGCAGCTGCTATAATTGTGGGAAAGTGGCCACAAAGCCCCGCATTGTCGTTTTCCGAAAAAGAACAAGGGAAAAGGACAAGCCAATATGGTGGAAAAGAATGATGATATGGATGATCCGTGTGCAATGCTATCGGAGTGCAATTTGGTTGGAAACCCAAAGGAGTGGTGGCTTGATTCGGTGCCACTCGACATGTTTGCTTATTTGTAAAAGAAGCATTTGCAACCTACGCTCCATTTGGACCCGAAGAGGTACCTTGTTTATGGGAAATACCGCAACACCAAGGTTGAAGGTTATGGGAAGATACTTCGAAAATGACTTAGGCAAGGTGCGACTCTCAACAATGTTCGCACGTTCCCACAATCGGGAAGAATTTAGTTTCAGCCGGACTACTCGTCAAAAACGGGTTTAAGTGTATGTTGGTTAGTGATAAAATTGTAATAAGTAAGAATGATATGTTCATAGGAAAGGGCTACCTCACCGAGGGCCTTTTCAAACTCAATGTAATGGTTGTTGACAGTATTAATGAAAATTCAGCTTCGTCTTACTTATTGGAGTCAAATGATTTATGGCATGTTCGTTTAGGACATGTCAACTACAAAACCTTGCGAAAATTGATTAATTTAGAAGTATTGCCTAAATTCGAGTGTAATAAATCTAAATGTGAAATCTGTTTTGAATCTAAGTTTGTTAAACATCCATATAAGTCTATTGATAGAAATTCAAATCCTTTAGACTTAATTCACACAAATATATGTGATATGAAGTCAATACCATCTCGCGGTGGGAAAAAGTATTTTATAACTTTTATTGATGATTGCACTTGATATTGTTATGTGTATTTGCTTAATAGTAAGGATGAAGCAATTGATGCATTTAAGCAATACAAGAACGAAGTGGAAAATCAATTGAATAAAAAGATAAAAATGATTAGAAGTAATAGGGGTGGAGAGTACGAATCTCCTTTTGCAGAGATATGTTTAGAATATGGAATTATTCATCAAACTACTGCCCCTTACTCACCACAATCAAATGGAATTGCGGAAAGGAAAAACCGAACATTAAAGGAAATGATGAATGTCTTACTAATAAGTTCCGGTTTACCGCAAAGCTTGTGGGGGGGAGCTATCCTTACAGCTAACCGAATACTCAACAGGCTGCCCCACAGCAAAACACAATCTATTCCATATGAACTATGGAAAGGAAGAAAACCCAACTTGAAATATTTCAAAGTGTGGGGGTGTTTAGCAAAGGTCCAAGTTCCTTTGCCCAAAAGGGTAAAAATCGGACCAAAAACTGTGGATTGTGTTTTTATTGGCTATGCTACAAACATCAAAGCTTGTCGGTTTTTGGTTCACAAATCGGACAATCCCGAAATTCATGTTAATACGGTAATTGAATCAGATAATGTTGAATTCTTTGAAAACTTTTATCCGTATAAAACTGAATGTGAGTCGTCAAATAAAAGATCTAAACGACCGCGGGAAGAACCAAAGGAAAATACACCAAGTAAAGAGGATGCAAGGCGTAACAAACGTCAAAGGGCATCTACTTCCTTTGGACCAGATTTTGTGACATTCTTGCTTGAAAATGAGCCTCAAACATTTAAAGCAGCGATGTCTTCTTCTGATTCAGCATTTTGAAAAGAGGCAGTCAATAGTGAAATTGAATCAATTTTGAACAACCATACATGGGAATTGGTTGATCTTCCTCCTGGAAATAAACCTTTAGGATCAAAGTGGATTTTTAAAAGGAAAATGAAAGCTGATGGCACTATTGACAAATATAAGGCAAGACTTGTGGTCAAAAGTTATAGACAAAAAGAAGGCCTTGATTACTTTGACACATACTCGCCGGTAACAAGAATAACATCTATTCGGGTGTTAGTGGCACTGGCGGCCGTTTATGGTCTTGAAATCCATCAAATGGATGTCAAGACAGCTTTCTTAAATGGAGAATTGGAGGAAGAAATTTACATGGAACAACCTGAGGGTTTTGTGGTTCCTGGTAAAGAAAGGAAAGTGTGCAAACTTGTTAAATTGCTTTATGGACTTAAACAAGCACCCAAACAATGGCATGCAAAATTTGACCAAACAATGTTGGCAAATGGATTTAAGATTAATGAGTGTGACAAATGTGTTTACATTAAAAATACTCCAAATCATGAAGTCATTGTTTGTTTATATGTTGATGACATGTTGATAATGAGTAGAGATATTACCGATGTAAATGCTACGAAGCGTATGCTGGCTAGCAAATTTGATATGAAGGACTTAGAAGTTGCTAATTTGATCTTAGGCATCAGAATTCATAAAACTCCACAAGGTCTAGCATTATCACAGTCTCATTATATTGAAAGAGTACAAGACAAGTTTAAGTATTTAAATTTCAATGTTGCAAAGACTCCAATTGATGTATGTTTTTCACTTCAAAAGAATGAAGGTGAAAGTGACTCACAATTGGACTATGCACGAGTTTTGGGAAGTTTGATGTATATTATGAATTGTACACGACCAGATATATCATGTGCTATAAGCAAGCTGAGTCGATTCACGAGTAATCCCAATCAAACTCATTGGATGGCAATGAAACGAGTCTTGGGGTATTTAAAACACACCCAAACCTATGTTTTGCATTATAATAAATATCCCACAGTAATTGAGGGATATAGTGATGCAAACTGGATCACCGGATCATCTGAAGTTAAATCCACGAGTGGATATATTTTCACCGTTGGTGGAAGAGCAGTGTCTTGGAAATCATCAAAAGACATGCATCGCCCGCTCTACAATGGAATCTGAATTTATAGCTTTAGACAAGGCCGGTGAAGAAGCTGAATGGCTTCGGAATTTCTTAGAAGATATTCCATTCTGGCCCAAACCTTTGGCTCCTATATGTATACATTGTGACAGTCAAGTAGCAATAGGTAGGGCAAAGAGCGTAATGTACAACGGAAAATCTCGTCACATACGACGAAGACACAATACCGTTAGATAACTCCTCTCTAGTGGCGTTATCACAATTGACTATGTAAAGTCAAGAGATAACGTAGCGGATCCGCTTACAAAAGGCTTATCTAGAGAGGGAGTTAGTAGATCATCAATGGGAATGGGGTTAAGGCCGAGGACAAGTCATCATGGCGGTAACTCTACCTAGCAGACTGGAGATCCCAAGAGCTAGGTTCAAGGAGATCAAACAAATTTGTGACTGACGGTTCAACATTGTCAAATAACTCAACCCATTCTCGGATGAAGACAATGTTAAGAAATAAGGATAAAACTTTATGGCTTGTTAATGAGTTAATAAAGCATTAAGGTTCTTTAATGATTATCTAAATCTGGCAGTGTATGACCAGATAATGTGGCTGTAGGACCACATATTTAGAAATCACCTATGTGAGTGTTAAGTGTAAGCCGCTTTAAAGGGGAATGACAGTGAAGGCTCATTCTCTATGCACTCATGAAACCAGGAGGTGTTCATGGCTGAAACGAACACAACCGTGAGAACCATAAACGGTTGAGGGTTGATTGTGTAACTTATGTTGTCTAGGTATACAACAAAGTTCGACAGTTCAAAGATATCAAATCTACCGATTGATCGAATATATCCGATATAAGTTCACTACGGAAAGTTCAAAGGGAAACCTACTTATCCAGATGCCGTCAATCCTCGCTTGTATATCACTCTTGTCCGCGCATTCTTTTATATTATAGCCATTCCCATTCATGTAGGGGATTGTTGGGTATTGATATTGGTGAATGGGAAATGATGGGATGAAAAGTGAAGGGAATGTAAAAGGCCCCTTTTGCCTTGGGTAAACCAGTTGTCCCACATCGGAAAAAGAAAGGAAAAGAGAGGTGTATATATTACATTACACCTTCTCTAGTAACTAAAAGGGTTGAAGGGGCAAGGACCCCTCGCGCCGTCGTCGTCGCTCAGCTTCGGCTTCGGCTTCGGCTTCGGATTTGGTCAAATGATCTGATTGATTGATAATCTTTTTGGATCAAATTTTCTTTAATTTTAATTATTTAATTTATTATTATTTAATTAAATTAATTAACTTATCCAATCCTACCCGTTAGTGACCCAGATCCGCGTGTCTGACCCGCGATCCGGTTTCTTTCCCATATTTAAATTTCCTACCAGTTTTTAGTGATTGTTCAGAAAGGTTGCAAACCTTCATAAACAGTACTTCCATGGCTATAAATTTGTTTGATTCCTCATAATTTTACTTACTAATTTTCTGAACAACAAAAACTTCTTCTTCTTCTGCACAAATAAATTTTGTGTGATATACTGTCGTTGAGTGGTTCGCCGCTACCTGAATTTGGAGTACTACTATTTTGGTAAGATAATCGTTCTATCATGGGAGGGGATATTCCATCAACCTCGAGTACTGTGAAAGGAATAATTTCCTTAAGGACACACTTTGGACTAAGTGGGCTTGATTATATTCTGAAAAATTATTCTTATTTTTCAACACTGATTCTGTTTATTTTCAGTTATTATTATTTACTGATTTTTTGGAATACAGATTAATAACAATAAATACACTACAATATACATTAAATATATATACCATATATAAAAGATTGGTACAAGATACCAATCCACCAATCCCATGATTTCAGTCCCTTTGAGTCCGTGTACTGCCCCTTTGCTGGGCTGTCCGTATTGGGCCATTTACTGCCCCTTTGCTGGGCTGTCCGTATTGGGCCATTGCCCCATTTGGGCCATTGTTTAACACACCCCCGCAGTCATAGCGGGCGATCTTCGAACGCTAAGATTGTCCCTAAAATCTTCAAAAAAGACCGCCGGTAGACCCTTTGTAAAGATGTCTGCAATTTGATAACGAGACGGGACATGGCATACGCGAACGTGACCCTTTGCAACCTTTTCACGGATAAAGTGAATGTCCATTTCGATATGCTTGATGCGTTGGTGTTGAACCCGGTTACCTGAAAGGTAAATGGCACTAATGTTATCGCAATATACCAAGGTTGCCTTCTGAATGGGACAATGAAGCTCCAAAAGCAAATTTCGTAGCCAACATGATTCGGAGACCACATTCGCTACCCCTCGATATTCTGCTTCTGCACTGGAGCGGGATAGAGTTGCCTGACGCTTTGCCGACCAGGAGACCAAGTTGTTGCCAAGGAACATACAGTAGCCAGACGTCGACCGTCTGGTGTCGGGACAACCACCCCAATCAGCATCCGTGTATGAGACAAGTGTGGATGTAGATGAAGGATACAAGTGCAAACCGTAGTCCAGTGTCCCCTGAATATACCGAATGATGCGTTTGATTGCATTCATGTGCTCAACTCTGGGATCATGCATGAATAAATACACCTGCTGAACCGCATACGTAATATCTGGTCTGGTAAAGGTAAGATACCGGAGGGCCCCTGCAAGACTGCGATAGCGGGTCGAGTCCTCGTATGGTGCACCTACTGCGGTACTTAGCTTGGGTTTTGCATCAACTAGAGTGGAAGTGGACTTACAGGATGACATCCCAGTCCTCTCTATGATCTCAGCAGCATACTTTCGTTGAGACAAAAACAAGCCACCTGAATGACGCTTGATGGCAATCCCCAAAAAATAACTCAAAGGCCCTAAGTCTTTCATAGAAAACTCAGAACTGAGCATGGTCATGATAGACTAGCGCAAGGTATCGGAAGAAGCAGTCAAAATGACAACATCCACATACAACAGAATGTAGGCCAAGGACGAACCACGACGGTAGATGAACAAGGAATTATCTGACCTGTTGTGAGTGAACCCAATAGTCAAAACAAAGTCAGCAAACCTCGTATACCAGGCCCGTAGAGACTGCTTAAGCCCATATAATGACTTCTTCAACAAACAGACATGATGAGGACGGTTTGGATCCTTGAAACCCAACGGCTGATGCATATAGACGGTTTCCTTGAGATCACCATGTAGGAAAGCATTCTTGACATCCAACTGATGAATAGGCCAAGACTTCGAAAGAGCCAAGCTAAGCACAGTGCAAATAGTAGCCGGCTTGACCACCGGACTAAACGTCTCCCCACAATCTATCCCAACCTGCTGAGTCTTACTATCACCCACAAGCCGCGCCTTATGTCGAGCAAATGAACCATCTGAATTCTCCTTATGAGCAAAAATCCACATAGACCTGATAACATTAATACCAGAAGGACGGGGCACCAACTCCCACATCTTATTATCAATAATAGCATTGTATTCATCAGTCAAAGCAATTTTCCAATTAGGGTCATTTAAGGCGGACACAGGGTTACGGGGTAAGGGGGATTTAGAGACATCAAAATGTAAATTAAAATGTCTTTTAGGTGTAAAAATACCCCGTTGACTACGAGTGACCGGTCTATGACTCGAGGAAGAATTGAGTGAATTTTGGGAATTTGCTGGGCTCAGGACGGACGGGCCAGCAGGCAGTGGGCCTGCTGACCCAAATCGGTAACCGGGGCATCTTTGGACCGGTTCCAGAATTGGGCTGGACTGGCCAAATTGCTGGGACTGATCCAGAAACTGGAACTGGAAACGGCACAGTGGGTCCAGCGGGCAGTGGGCCCGCTGGAGGATTTTGGGTGCGGGAGATGTCCGAAAAATTCCGAATAATATACGGGAATATTTGGTCATCCAAAAAATTATACGACTTAGGCTCGGGAGTATGAACTTTTGTAAAAGGAAATTGGGTTTCATCAAAAATGACATGACGATTAATTATGATTTTCTTGGAAGATAAGTCAAAGCATTTATAACCACGATGATTCGACGGATAACACAAGAATACACACGGGGTAGACCGAGCCTGAAGTTTGTTAATTGTGGTGGATGGGAATAACGGATAACACAAGCATCCAAAAATCCTAAGGTGAGAATAAGACGGGTTCTTATTATATAGGATTTTGAGGGGGGAAGAATATGTCAGACCCTTAGACGGAATTATGTTAAGAAGATATGTGGCCATTTGTAGAGCATGATGCCAAAAATATGGAGGTATGAAGGCATGAATTAAGAGAGTTCGGACAATGTTATTTATGTAACGAATTTTGCGTTCGGCCTTCCCATTTTGTGAAGATGTATGAGGACACGAAAAATGAAAATTGATCCCATTATTAGCACAGAATTCTCGAAACTCCCTATTGTCATACTCTTTCCCATTATCACATTGAATATTTTTTATTTCTCTCTCGAATTGAGTACGAATGAACGCTCTAAATTTGATGAAGACGGAAAACACTTGTGATTTATTTGCAATTGGAAACGTCCACAAAAATCTAGAATAATCATCTAAAAAGAGAACATAATATCGATGACCCAATGAACTAAGAACAGGAGACGTCCATAGGTCGCTATGAATAATATCAAAAGGCATTGAAGTATGAGAATTGGAGTCTACAAATGGCAACTTAACAATTTTCCCTAATGAACAAGACTGACAAAGTGGAGTACGACTCATACCCTTACAAGAAATAAAGCTATTTTTATCTAAAATTGATAAAAATAGAAGATCCCGGATGACCCAGGCGAGCATGCCACATGGAAGGAGAAATGGCTGCAAAAACTGACGGCAAGGCTTGACTCGATGGACTGAAACCGGGCATGATAGGATAAAGATACCCCCTACTATCACACCTCATGAGATGACTCCCCGTCTTGAAATCCTTCACAGAGAAACCAAAAGGATCAAATTCAACGAAAACGGAATTGTCAGTAGTGAACTTTCGGACAGACACTAAATTTTTAATCAAGTTAGGAGCATGTAAAGTATTTTTCAAGAGAAGGGGTGGATTGGGGGGAGACAACGTTTTCTGACCATACCCTAGAATTGGAATAAAATTATCATTACCAACAATTATCCCCCAAGGGGTGCTCAAATTGGAATAAGATGAGAAAGTACCTGATTCGGAAGTCATGTGAGTAGTGGCACCAGTTTCCATATACCAATTTGGGTCTGGTTGAGTTAACCCCAATGTGTGCATCGCAGCCTCGATATCAGTTTGAGTGGGGCCTGCTGCATGATGGGCTTGCGGAGGTCGGGGCCCAAGAATTCGGTCCGTGATGGAGCTGGGCCGTAGGCGTTCTTGCGCCACTACCGGGTATTGGGCTCGAATCGTTGGCCGCCCCACCGGCCGTTGGAATTTCCTGCTGGATATTGAGGACTGCTTGCCCACGACCCACTTCCCCAGCCCCACTGCCATGGGCCCCACTGCTGGGCCCAGGGGGTGGTGGGCCACTGTTCCCTGGATGGGACCCACCGCCAGCTTGCTGACCACCGAAACCGCCACCAGAACCGCCGCGTTTGCCCCCGCGGTTTTTGTTATTATTCTTGCGATTATTCTTGCCGCCACCATGATTATGGTTTTGGCTCAAATTATTAACAAAACCCGAAGAACTAGGAGAGGATGCCACCATGACGACGGGGCTTGCTCCGATAGCCGCCTTTTTTAGCCAAACCGGCTTCTTCCAACGTAAGCATGGAACGTGCTTGATAGAAGTCAGGAAGAGGGTTGCTTTGGCAAAGGAGAGTTCCAACACCATTATAGGCCTCCGAAAGACCGGCAACCAACTGTAGAACTAGACGATCATTTGTTATTGGTGCGCCACCATTACGGAGTTGATCTGCCAACTCCTTGAGTTTCTTGCAATATGCAGAAACGTTTGGAAATTCGTCCATTCGAACTAGAGAGAATTCTTGCTCGAGTGTGACGACACGTGAATGTTGTTTGTCTTGGAATATGTTACGCAATCTATTTCATGCAGCCATAGCCGTGGTATCCAGCTTAATAATCGTCTGTAGAAGGTCCACCAAAATAGTGGCGTAGATCCACCGGAGAACGGTAGCATCAAGAGCAACCATAACTGACGATCCTCCACGGGAAGAGGTGTAGCGGGAGGAATGATGTGATGAAGAACTTGATGGGAGATAGCGTGGATTTTAAACAACTCCGCCCACGTCGCATATTGGACGTTTTCCATCTCAAGGACAATAGGAATATTGTTCTTGACGTTAGAAACCATGAGGGCATGATGGAAATTGTTCTTAGACATCTTGAAAGAACAAAGAAGGAAGGAAATTTAAGAGAGGTTTTTGAGAGCGGAAGACGAATTTTGGAAGAGAAACTCGAGGGGGGGTGGGGTGTCTCGGCCGAAAATCAAAGAAAGGACAAAAGTTGGGAGATAAAAACTTTTGTTTAGACCTAGTCTCTTGATACCATGAAAGAAATAATCCCCTTGATTATTTTCATTAATTGAATAGGTATTTATACAAGATACAAAATAGGAGAATCCTATTCCTATTCTATTCCTAAAACCTTATTCTACCATAATTCTAACTATACAATTATGGTAAGTGTATAATCCTAATTTAGGTAATAAATACACTACAATATACATTAAATATATATACCATATATACAAGATTGGTACAAGATACCAATCCACCAATCCAATGATTTCAGTCCCTTTGAGTCCGTGTACTGCCCCTTTGTTGGGCTGTCCGTATTGGGCCATTTACTACCCCTTTGCTGGGCTGTCCGTATTGGGCCATTACCCCATTTGGGCCATTGTTTAACAGATCCAAGTTATGAGATTAGTCTATCTCATCAAGGATGAACCAAACACTGCAATCACTTAAGAAAATACCTCCAAGCAGTGACAAAAGCAATGAGAAAACTAGTGAAAAAGCCAGTGATAGTGATGATTGGGAACAAAAAGATGTGTTGTTGAGAAGTTGGATTTCTAGTACATTATCAGAAGAAACCATGTATCTCACTGTAGGCTGCAATACTGCAAAAGAGATGTAGAAAATCTTGGAAGAAACCTATTTTCAGGCTACTAAAGATAAAGAATTTCAGTTGAAGCAACAACCTCAAACAATAAAACTGGAAAACAAAACTACTGATGAGTTCTTGAAAGAGTTTAAGAACATATGTGATAGTTTAGAAACCATACACAAATCAGTAGATGAAGACAACAAAGTGATCAACCTTGCCAGAGGACTAGGTCCTAAGTACAAAAATTTTAGGACGGTTATGCTTGACAAACCACCCTATCCAACCTTGAACTAGTTGGTGAATGCACTGATAGGTCATGATCTTAGAGAAGATGATGAGAAGATTTACAACAGGTTAATTATAACACAACTTTTACAGCTCAAAGATCAAACAATTATAGGGGAAGGGGAAAATTATATAATAAGAGGGGAAACATGAAGTACAACTCAAGAGGTAGAGGTTTTAGAGCTGTTGGACAAAGTGCAAATCAAGGCAATCAAAGTTCTTAGGGAAAACAAATCACTCAAAGGAGAAGGAGGAGTCTGGTGCTTGCCAAATTTGTGGTAGGAACAATCACACTACACTAACATGCTTTTACATGTAGGATTTCTCATATCAAGCACCAGAAGACTTGCCTCAATCCTTGGCAGCAGTCAACTTGAATGACTCCAACAATGCTAATAATGCAACCTATATGGACTCACGAGCAAATACTCATATGACAAGCTCTTCAGTTAAGCTATCTAATCTGAGATCTTATAAAGGGACTAATAAAGTAGTAGTAGAAAATGAAAATGAACTGAACATTACACATATTGATAGTGGAAGCATGTCTAGTTTAAAATTAAAAGAAGTTCTAGTTGTTCCTGAACTTAAGAAGAAACTGCTATCAGTAAGTAAACTAACCAGAGACAACTACTGTATAATTGAGTTTGATGAATCCACTTCTGATGGAAAGGAAAAGATAACAGAGAAGCATTTGGTGATGTTTGGAGATATCTATGCTTTGGAAGACAACATTCTGCTAGCATTGACAGCAACGCAAACAAAGAGGAGTAATTTTAGTTCTAGTGATGTTTGACATACCAGACTTGGGCATCCAAACTCTAAGTTTTTGAAAGTTTTAAATAAGAATAAGTGTATTAATATCAATTGTTGGAATAAAAATCCTACTATTTGTGTTAGTTGTCAAATTTAAAAAGGTTGTAAATTGCCTTTTGGCCTGAGAAATAAAATTGAAAAAGAACTTTTGATGAAAATTTACTATGATTTATAGGGTCTTGCATCTTTTAGTCTTCACGATATATGAAGTACTATGCATTGTTTGTGGATGATCATAGTAGGTTCACATGGTTATATCCATTGAAAAGAAAATCAGACTTTTTTGAAGTATTTGTCAAGTTCGAGAAAATGGTTGAAAAACAATTTTTCAAGTGCATTAAGATATTCCAATTTGATGAAAATGGTGAGTTCTCTAGCTTAGAGTTCATTAATCATCTGGAAAGTTGTGGCATTGTTAGGCATACTTCATGTCTAAACACACCTGAGCATAATGGTATTGCAGAAAGAAAGCACAAACATGTGGTGTAAACTGGTTTGACACTGTTATTTCATGCTAAACTACATTTGTTCCTATGGGTATAAGCCTTTATCACAGCTGCATTTCTGATAAACATATTTTCATTTTCAGTACTCAAGAAGGAAACACCTTTTCACAAACTGCATAGAGTGCATCCTGATTATAACAGTTTAAAGGTGTTTGGTTGTAGGTGTTTTCCCTATATCAAAGAAAATAAAAAGTTCTCCCAAAAATATATCCCTGTGTGTTCATTGGTTACAACAGTCTCCACAAGGGTTACAGATGCTATCATCCATCCACAAGAAGGGTGTTTATGTCAAGACATGTTGTCTTTAATGAACTAATTTTACCTTATGTGCAAGAACACATTGCTGACTATTCCTCTGTAGGTTCCACTCATCTTGCAACATTCTTTGAATTCTTATGAGAATCCAAGAATGCAGTTGATGTATTGCCCACTTCTGGTGCTGACCTGTATGATACTTCAGGGGAAGTGTTACCATCAGAAGAACCAGTTCATGACATTTCAACTCATGATGCAGTCCATGATGTTGATATTACTCCAGGGGAAGTACACAATGCGAAAAATAATATAGAAAATGTTATGAAACTTTTAGATAATAAGGAAGTCCATTCAGATGATGATAATAAGCAGCAACAATCTCAACAATTCAGTATTGAGAGTAGGGAATTCAACTTGAGGTTGATCTATCCAAGTTCTTTACTAATCAAGTCTCTCTTTAACAACATGTTTCAACTCAAACTTCAACAACTCAAGCACCATCAGCAGTATATGTCATGATAACCAGGTCAAAAGTTAAACACTTACCATTGGCCCACACTTTATTATATACAGATGTAACTAGGTAGCCTAAGTCACTCAAAGAAGCACTTAATTCTCCACATTGGGTAATAGCTATAAAGGAAGAACTACAAGCACTACATAGAAATGAGACTTGGATTCTGGTTCCTAAAACTACTAATATGAATGTAGTAGGGTCAAAAAGGGTGTTTAGAACCAAGATAAATCCAGATGGATCAATAGATAGGCACAAGGAAAGGTTAGTTACAATGGGCTATTCACAACTTGAGGGAATAGATTTTGAGAAAACTTTTAGTCCTGTTGTGAAAGTAACTACTATAAGAGTTGTTCTACCTGTTGCGGTCACTGAACACTGACCTATTAGACAGTTAGATGTTAAAAATGTATTCCTACATGGTTATCTTATAGAAAAAGTATACATGAGTCAGCCAAAAGATTTTGTTGATAAAAATATCTAAAACATGTATGTTTGTTGAAGAAGGCATTGTATGGTCACAAATAATGTCATAGAGCTTGGTTTGAGAGGTTTAGCTTATATTTGCTTCACATGGGATTCAAGTGCAGCAAAGCTGATTCATCTCTATTTACTCTCCATAGTTCAGAGGGAACAATATTGTTATTGTTGTATGTAGATGATATAATTGTGACAGATAACAACACTAAGCAAATAGATGAAGTTGTGAGAAAATTAGGTACTGAATTTGCTATAAAGGATTTTGGACAACTGAGTTTCTTCTTAGGCATAGAGGTGAACTACTTTTCAAGAGGGATTCACTTGAATCAAAGCAAGTATGCAATAGACTTGCTTAAGAAGATGGACATGACAAATGCTAAGGTTGTCCATACTCATTTAGCTCATAAACATGGCTTACAAGAGACAGTTGGAACTGCAATTGATCCTTCATTATACAGAAGCATTGTAGGGAGTCTGTAATACTTGACACTAACCAGATATAATACATGTTGTGAATCTTACAAGCTAGTTCATGCAAAATTCCAAACTCTATGCATTTTCAGACTGCAAAAAGGATACTTAGATATGTGAAGGAAACTGTCAATCATGGACTATGCATTATATCTCAATCTTCTTTTAGATTGTATGGGTTCTCAGATGCAGATTGGGCAGGTTGTGCAATAACAAGAAGATCCACCACTAGTTACAATATATATCTTGGTGAAATTGTGTGTCCTAGTCTTCTAGGAAGCAAAACACAGTTGCAAGATCAAGTGCAGAGGCTGAGTATAGAGCCTTAGCTGCTACATCAACTTAGCTTACATGGATAACTTACATTCTGCAAGATATTAACATACACATCAAGTCTGCTCCTACATTATTTTTTGACAATATGCGTGCACTATATATGATTACAAATCCGGTACTGCATGCCAGAACGAAGCATGTAGAGTTGGATTATCACTTTGTGAGAGAGAATGTAGCTCAAGGGTAGCTGATCACTCAGTTTGTCAGATCCAAAGATCAGTTAGCTGATGTTCACATCAAGGCCTAGCAAAGGACCAGTTCAGATTCTTTAGAGACAAGCTAAGAGTAGTGAATTACCTCCACCTAGCTTGAGGGTAAGTGTTGAAGATCATGATAAGATTAGTTAGATTATGATAAGTATGATTAAAAATAAGCATCATCATTAGAGATAAGTTGTAAGTGTTACTATTGTATTAGGAGTCTAACTGTATACAATTAATAGACATAGTATACCCGTCTGGTATGTATATAAATTCACTGCCTTTATAATCTGTATTGATCATCAATAATACAGCCTCTCATTCATAGCTCTCAGATTTCTCATCGGCCTGTGAATTCATGAACAATTAAGAATGGAAGTGTCTGTACATGCCATTACAATTTTAGTTTAGACATAGGCATGTAATTCATGTCCTTTGATCAGTTTATATGATTAACAAACTCTATCTATTAATGAACAAGTGTTCGTATTAGTTTAGTCATGGATTGTTAGTTTAGACATGGTATTTGATCATTATCTGTGATTAACAAATTACACTATCTATTAAGGACAAATATTGTTCCAGACGAAAAGTTAGCCTAAGCAAAAAAGAGGGGGGATGTAACAGAGGAAAAATACAAAACACGTATTCTTGTATCAGCAATTATTACTACTAAATTATGGTTTTAACACACTTTTGTCTCTATTTTTATCATTTATCATCATAAATTAATACATAATTTAATATAAACATCATATCCGAGTAAACGTTTTATCAAATTAATAACATAGATATGAGAAACACGAGTTAGAGAATATATTTACATTTGAAGGTGATGGCAAATAGTTGTAAGGTCATATATAACAGTAGTTGAAGGTCGCATCGAGAGTGAGCAGGACGGTGGCTTAGGTTTGCAGAATATATAAAGCAAGAAAGAAACTTGAGAGACATTTTAATCTACTAGCTAGGAGACAAGAACGTGACAATGGAGATTCTTTCCCATTCAACAAACAAAACATATGACTGTTTGTTGGGAAATTAAAACCACGAGCGTCCGTTCAACATTTTATAAACTGGTTTTTATCTCCAACCTATTCCTGATTTTCTTCAATATCGATCTACGCAGGAAAACCTCAGACATGATGTCCTAAATTGATGTATTGAGAACATGTGACAAACGCAGAATTTAGCGTAAGTGGCCGTTGCAATGGTTCCCTTCTATATGTTATTTTAAGAAATTTATACTATTTGATTATGCTATCGTGTATACTTAAAATTAGTTTTTTTGTAACCGTCCCAATTATCTTTGCTTTTCTTATATATTGGCACGTTTCTGTAATGTAATTCTAAAATATCATATAAGACACGCACTATCATTAAAATGTCTCATTTCGTGTGTAGAATATTAACGAGCTATAGTATAAAACATAGGGTATAAATTAATAATACTATATGCTTGTTAAATAATTTTTATTACAAGAGCTTGCAGGGCATAAATTGCAATATGGAATTATATGCCTTAACTAAATACATAAGATGTGTCCTCCACATGGGCTGTGTTGGTCACACAGAAAACCTAAAGACTAGGAGAAGGGAGAGGGTATGGGGTGTGGGGTTGGGTGGGACAGGTAGCACACAATATTTTTTGTGGCAAAACCGCTTTCTATGGGCGTCTTTTGACGTAGTAGACCCTTTTATAATTGGTGTACGAGTGAAAAGGTGAGGGTCCGTTAGTTGTGTTGGTTGTTGCCATGCACTCTTCCTTTGATTTTGCTTCTTTGCTTCCATGCTCTTCTCATCAGGCTCTTCTAGTGTAGTAATCTTCATATTTTTCATTTGTTTTAGTAATTTGATGTTCAGAATTAATTGATGTGATTAATCCGGATTTGGCCGGGCCAATAAAAAAAGTAAAAGTTTCTTATCAAAAGATTTTTCATTGATTTCAAGACTTGAATTCGAAAACTCTAGTTAAAGATAAGAAAGAGATAACCATCTCATCATTAATTATTGACGATATCAGAAATTTGGATAAGGGTATAAAAAAGAAGTTAAAGTGCCATTGGATGTTTGAAGTTTGAACCAACAATCCTAGAGCAATTATTGAGTCACATTTATCGATATAATAATACTTTTTTGCCGATGGAAATATACTATTTCCTTCGTTTCAAAATGTTTGTCTGATTTTGACTTGTCACGGAGTTTAAGAAAGTGAAAAATATTTTTGAATTTTGTAGTTATTAATTAAAGATATGTCAAATGTATCAAAATGTATTTTAATATTGTGATCTTAAATATGTTAGGTATAAAATTGAAATTAAAAAATTAAAAAAAAAAAATTTTTAAACGAACTTAAAAAAATAAAGTAAAACAAACCTTTTGAAAGTACTCTAATACCGAGGAAAAGGGTATGTGTGAATTGCGTGGGTTAACTGGTAGTTGCAACTTCCAAGACTTGCATTATGCTATGGGAGAACAATTTACCACAAATATGAGTGTTCCAGCATGGCGTTGCTGTAGTTGGCTCTGATGTTGAGGAGAATATCACCTTTTTCATGATTGATAAGAATAAAACAATTACTTTGCCATTGTCTCCTTCAGTTCTCCAATCAATCTAAAAAGGTTACATGGTTAATTTCCTAGTGGTGGTCAGTGGGTCGGGGTCGGGGCGGGATCCGACGGATTTTTTTTATTTTTTTTAAAATAACATATGTATAAAAAAACTCAATAAACAAGACAAGATAGTGTAATAAAAACATCTCAAGACTGTTTTTGTGTCTCTTATATTATTTAATAGACATATGATTTTTCTGTAATACAAATACAATTGTCTAAAATCTAAATTGCAACTTTGTGGTGTTGTCCAAAAATTGCAAATTACATAATAAAATTGCAATTAAAAAACTTACATTCTCAAAAAAACCTGTTCTGATTGCTTGATGATTTCCTGTGGTTCTTCGTTTGGAATTGGTATTTGTTGGTCAAATTGATCTACGTCGCTTCCACCACCTTCAGATAAGATTTCGTTGTAGTTTTCGTCTTCTTCTTCGTTGATCTCCGGTTGACCGCACCTTCTCCGCTCCGCTCGTATCCAATCTCTGAATAATACTGCAATTTCCAAGCTGTCTCCGACTAATGAGTGTCTGTGGTCTCCTATTTGATATCTATCGGCAGAAAAAACACTTTCAGACGTAGTTGATGACGTTTGAATGTTCAAAACATCTCGGGCCATCAATAAAAGTGTCAGAAATGTCTTCTCATTCCCCCTCCAGTATTTCAGCAAGTTTTCATGTCCATCTTCATTGATAACTTCTTGGTACGGTACAGAACCCTGCAAAATAAAAATATCCAACTCGCTAATTTGGTTAGTAGTAGAGGTACGGCCGCACATTCTATTTCTGAGGCTTTCAATACTAGCCTCAGAAACAGCATGTCTTTTGTGAGGTTGTGTTGAAGATGAAGAAGATGGTATGGAAGCCGGTAAGTTACTAGCATTTTCTTGTTGATAAAATCTATATATTTTTTTGCATTGGTGTTCTACGCTAGACAACACTTCTTCTTTAGTTTGTTCAATAGGTGGTGGGTGATTTAGATTTTTGGGACTTGGAGGTGGTAGTACTTCTATACAATCGTAAATAGTTTCAATTAGTGATTTAGTACCGTCTATTTTAATAGTAGGATTTAATACAGAACCAATAATATAAATAGTGGGAATAGGAATAAAATATTTTTTTATTTTGACAAACATTTTTTTAATAGCTGGCTTATAAGTTGGTTTTTCCATATATTCACTAACTAATAAAAATATTAGAGTTATATAAAACAACATAGTTGAAATAGTAAGATAATATATACCGGAAAATTCTTTTGTTGCTTGAAAAAATTTCTCTAAAAATACAATAAGTTCGGAAATTTTTACCCAATCACTATCTAAAATCATATCAGCTGGATTTTTATTATGAGAGTTAAAAAATAAAGTTATAGGTTTTCTATAGTCATAAGCAACAAGTAGTTGCTCGTATAAAGAATTTCACCTAGTGGATACTTTTTGTGGAATTTTTCTATAAGATAGTCCACAATCGTGACAAGTTTTTTTATATTCTTTTCTACGTTGTACATTATTACTTTTAAAAATAAAGTTTATAGCAAATTGTATTTTACTAAGAATGTCTTCAAAAAGTGATAGACCATCCTTTACAATTAAGTTATATATATGGTACGCGCATTTTATATGAAAATGATCTGGAAAAGATGGAGTTAAACTATTTTTTAAAATTGTAATTGCGTAATTGTTAGAAGAAGCGTTATCTAATGTAATAGTCATAATTTTATCGGTTATTCCGTAATAATGACACACTTGATAAATATTATTTTCAATAAAAGTACCAGTGTGTCTATCATCTATATATCTATACGCTAAAATACGTTTTTGCATAGACCATTTATAATCTATCCAATGACAAGTTACAGTTAAATAATCATGGCTGTTAGTACTACGACCTATATCAGACGTGATAGATACTTTGCCATTAAAATGATATAATGAATAACATAAATATTGTTGATATTCATGCGCGAATTTAAATACATCTCTCTTAACAGTTGATCTAGGAAAATCGTTAAAAGCAGGATTATATATATCTCTAATGTAATGAATAAAACCGGGAGATGAAGGAAATGAAAAAGGCAAACCCTCCACAACAACTAATTTTGACATTGCTTCCCTATCTCTATGTTTATTGTATTTAGGGCCTACAATTCCCCCCGTCATAGGGTTAATATGACCATGTACTTGGTCCGGGACAATATCAGTATGTGAACCTTGTCCCGATGGAGCGGCCGTTTGCGCACCCGGTTTTGAAGCCTGGTATTGGGCATACCTAGCTGGATGAGCACTTACTACGTGTCTAATTAAACCCCCTGTCCCACCGTGACCTTTTCCAGTTTTAAATTTTAAAACATTTTTACAAATTTTACATATAGCTACTTGATTCTCTATGTCCCTATCAAAAAATATCCATGCATCTGATTTTAATGGTCGTTTTGCTGGACATCGTCTCATACTATGGGGAATAAGAGGCATTTCAATTGAAGGTGCACTAGTGGGTGCGTTGTCATCAACATTAATGGGTGTATCATCTAGATCATCGTCTAAATTAAAGTCTTCTTAAGTTTCAGAAAATAGTTCCTCGTCTAAATCTAATGGTATTGTAGGAAAATGTTGAGTATCAATAAAATCATCCTGTGTAGGAATAAGATGACTAGAAGAAGTACCCTTGCCCTGGTTGCCGCCCCTACTAGAAGAAGCACCCTTACCCTTAAACATACCTCTTAATCCTTTCATTTTAATTATGATAATAAATAATTAAAGACAATAAAATTAAGTGCACTAAATAAAATAAACAAACAATAATAATTTAATGAAGGAACGAATGTACCAAACGCCGACGTAACGTCGACGTGTAATCGAGAGGTTGAAAATTGAAACTTTGCTCGATGGAAGATCCTCAAGCTAGTTGCCAACTTCACTCCTAATTCCCAAATGAATAAATAAAATTGAATATTTAGTAAACAATGTAGACTTGTAGAGAGAGATATTGAGAGATTAGAGATATTGTAGGAAGATTTGTGAGAAAGATGAAGAGAAAATGAGTTATTTATAGTTGAAAAATTGGGTTAAAGTGTAAATATAATAACTTATGGGTTAAAAATAAATATTAAGGGGTAGGGGGGTTGGGGGAGGGGGGAAGCCTAAAATGGCCGTTGGCCAACGGCCAAAATCTAAAACGGTCGTTGGTGCAACGACCATATTTGCAAAGGGGGGACTACGGGCGGGGTCGGGACGGGCTCAGGGCAGGACGAGACATTGTCCCGTCCCGAGTTCGAGTCCTGCTACCATTTTTTTTTATACGGGGTCGGGGTTGGATCGGGGCGGGCTCGGGACGGGGTCGGGTCGGGGTTGGATCGGGGCGGGCTCGGGACGGGGTCGGGTCGGGGTTGGATCGGGGCGGGCTCGGGACGGGGTCGGGTCGGGGTTGGATCGGGGTGGGCTCGGGACGGGGTCGGGTCGGGGTTGGATCGGGGCGAGCTCGAGACTGGGTCGGGTCGGGGTCGGGCCGTCCCGGCCCACTGGCCACCCTTATAATTTCCTACAATGTGTCTCAACACCATTACTATTTTCCCCTTTACTCCTTGTTGGAATACAATTGTCGTGGAAAATGAGAAGTAACTAATTATTACAATAGTAAAAAAGAATAAATTAAATATTATAATAAACTGAAAATCAAGAACTTAACAAACTGCTTGTGTGATTTACCGAGTCGAGTGATGACACTCAGTCTTTAAGACAAGATTGCCCTGTATATCTCCTTTTACGTTGTCGGGCAATAGTCTCCCAAGAAACAACAACAACTTAACAATTGAGCAAAGGAAACTCAAGTGTTATTCTAGAAGAACTTTGAGTATAGTAACTTTGCTAGAGAAGAAGATGATGAATTCAGAAAATCTGCAGTATTTTTCTAAGTGTTGTATAGTGTTCTTCAATTGAGTCAAAGGCCTCAATTTATAGTGCAAGTTGAAGACCCCTCAACTAGCCAACTAATGGCTTCAATAGCCATGTAATGACACTTAATAGAGGGGTTACATTCAACCAAATAATGAGTGAATTCATGTGCCAAGTAATGGAGAATCAATGCTCCAAAACCAGCCCAAAGGTTAGAACTTTCCAACTTTCCATCGCAGCAATCTGCCTCCGAAGCACCGCGGCTCTGCGAATTAGCGTGACTGGCCAACCAATTATTGCCGCGGCCCTTCACTGCTCCGCGACGATTTCTGACTCGTTTCATTTTACACTTCGTACATTTCTTCCTTCGTTTACCAACGTGGAATACATTGTCATTTGGCCAATAACCGTCCATAATTCTATCTCTCAAACGTATTACATACGTACCAATATCTCTTTCACTAATGAAATTTGTGATACTTGGCACTACGTGTGCACGTGTGTGGAAGCGACGTTTCCGACGTGCGGGCCCCAATTGTTCGAGTCATAAATTAATGGGATATACTTAATTTCACATCTAGAAAATTTCCAACAATCCCCTCTTGAAAGAGATTTTGGCGCACACACATGGTGCCTTTTCCAACAATCTTTCAGCGGATCGATGTTACATCTAGATAGGTAGCATACGCTTTGAACCTTCCATAGTTGAATGCCATCGGACTTACTTGCGCGGTGAACGTGATGTCTTGAACCGTCAGTGTTTAGTGTAAGTCAAGTCAACAGTACCAACACAACAACTTCCTTTACTCAGTTCTTCGTAGTGTTGTGTCAGTTGTGGCCATGGACACTTCTTGGATTCTTAAGTGATTTCATTTGAGGCGGCCTGTCCTCGCACTTTAAATAGGTGGTTTCCTACAAAGTATCCTACTATACCCCACTTTACAAGTGTTAGGAACCATTAAACGTTTCCCCAAACCTAACCTCAATCGGTGAGGATAATTAAAGGTTTCTGAAGCTTAACCTTTACTTACACTACAGATAGCACTTATTGTCTTTCGCGGGAACGACTTTGGATTTGGTGTTTCTTCACAGAAATCACTATCCGAAGTGCTCATGCTTCCACCGAAGTGATCAACTGAACCTTTACAGCTTAATTTTCCCATTGAACCTAATTCCTGGGATCTCCAGTCATTAAGGTTGGGTTACCACTGTATTAGTCCTTATACCTTGGGTTTTAAGCCCATTCTCCTAGACAGGAAGAACATTTGATCCTTGGGTAAGCCCTTTGTCAGTGGGTCAGCTATGTTATCCTTTAATTTTATATAATCAATGGATATTATACCCGTGGTGATTAACTGTCAAACGGTCTTATGTCTCCGTCGAATATGACGAGACTTGCCGTTGTATATAGAATTCTATGCCCTTTCTAGAGCCGACTGGCTGTCGCAGTGGATCATTACAGAAGGTATGGGTTTGTTCCAACAAGGAACATCATCTAAGAAGTCGTGAAGCCACTCGGCTTCTTCTCCTGCTTTGTCTAAAGCGATAAACTCCGATTCCATCGTGGATCAGGCGATGCAAGTATGCTTAGAGGATTTCCAAGACACAGCTCCACCACCAATTGTAAATACATACCCACTGGTGGACTTGGTGTTCTCTATATCATATATCCAGTTTGCATCACTGTACCCCTCCAGTACAGCTGGATATCTCAAATAATGCAACTCGTAAGTTAGCGTGTATTTCAGGTATTGTAGTACCCGATTCAACGCCTTCCAGTGATCATTACTCGAATTACGGGTAAATCTAGCCAACTTGTTGACTGCATAAGCAATATCAGGTCGGGTGCAGTTTGTTATGTACATCAAACTACCAATCACTTGTGTATATTGCTCCTGGCATACGGGTGCACCACGATTTTTATCAATCTTTTGATTTCTATCCATTGGTGACTTTATAGGCGAACTGTCAAACATCTCGAACTTTCTCAAAACATCCTCGATGAAGTGAGACTGAGATAAGACCAGTCCGTCATACGTCTTAGATATTTTTATCCCTAAGATGACATCTGCGATACCCATATCCTTCATGTCGAAGCATTGTTTCAACATGTTCTTAGTCTCTAGAATCATGCTAGGACTGCTCCATGTGATCAACATGTCGTCTACATACATGCATATTATGACGAACGAATTAGAGTTACATTTCATGTAGACACATTTGTCACATTCATTAATGGAGAAACCCTTCGATAGTAGAGTACTATCAATTTTTTCGTGCCATTGCTTCGGAGCTTGTTTCATCCCGTACAGATATTTGACAAGCCGACAGACTTTCTTCTCTTGCCCTGGAACCACATACCCCTCGGGTTGTTCCATATATATTTCTTATTCCAAATCACTATTTAAGAAGGCTTTCTTGACATCCATTTGATGTATATCAAGGTCACGCAACGCTGCGATCACAATGAATACCCGTATGGACGTCATCCGAGACACCGGGGAGTACGTGTCAAAATAGTCAAGGTCTTCCTTTTGCCGATAGCCCTTTACTACCAACCTAGCCTTGTACTTATCTATAGACACATCTGCTTTATACTTTCATTTGAGTATACACTTATAACCCATTGGTTTATTTCCCGGAGGAATATCAACCAACTCCCAAGTATGGTTATGCAGAATGGAGTCTATTTCACTCTCAATAGCTTCTTTCCAGAGCGGTGCCTCTGGAGTTAACAATGCTTCAGCAATTGTCCTTGGTTCATCATCAACCATATAAGCTACAAAGTCAGGACCGAAGGATTTATCCTTCCTGGCCCTTTTACTTCACCTTAGTTCCATCTCTGGCGACTCCAAGTTCTGAGAATCTGGAACACTAGATTCTGGATATTCAGCCACTTCGAGATCCACTAGATCTGAACCATCTAGATCTGGGACGTCAACGACTCCCGGTTCCTGAGAGCTTTGTTCATAACTTCGTTTGCGAGAGGTCATGTCTTTTTCCTTTCTAGGAAATATATCTTCAAATAATTGTGTGTTCCTTGATTCCATGATTGTACCCCCGTGGATATCTGGAATATCTAACTAATGCACTAAGAAGCGATAAGCACTACTGTTATTTGCATATCCGATGAATATGCATTCTACAGTCTTAGGCCCAATCTTGACCTGATTTGGCTTGGGTACTTCAACCTTTGCCAAACAACACCATACCTTTAAATATTTATAGGTGGGTTTCATTTCCTTCCATGATTCATAGAGAGTTTTGTCCTTACCCTTATGTGGGACTCTGTTAAGAATCGCATTAGCAGTAAGGACGGCTTTTCCCCACATATTTTGGGGAAGATCGGAATTGATGAGCAAGACATTCATCATTTCCTTCAATGTGCGGTTCTTGCATTCCACCACACCGTTCGACTGAGGTGAGTATGGAGCCGTCGTTTGATGAACAATGACCGATTCGGCATAATATTCCTCAAATGGTGCTATATATTATCCCCCTCTATCGCTACGAATGGATTTAATCCGCATGCTTAGTTGGTTCTCAACTTCTGCTTTGTAACGTCGGAACGCTTCAAAGGCTTCATCCTTACTTTTCAACAAGTAAAGGTAACAATACCTTGTGCTATCATCAATGAATGTCACAAAGTACTTGTTTCCCCCTCTAGTTTGAGCAAACTTCAAATCACATATATTTGTGTGAATAAGTTCTAGAGGAGCGGTATTCCTTTCGACGGATCGAAAAGGAAGCTTTGTGAGTTTTGCCTCTACGCACACCTCACACTTATGTTAATGGTTTACGTCGATAGACGGCAACAACTCCAACTTGACCAACCTTTGGATGGAGTTGTAGTTGACATGTCCTAATCTATGATGCCATAAATTAGAGGACTCAAGCAAGTAAGAAGAAACTTCAATATTAATTCTTGTACGTAATACATACAAGGCGTTAACTTTGAAGAGGCCTTCACAGACGAATCCTCTTCCCACAAACGTTTCATTCTTAGTGATTACAAATTTATTGGACTCAAACACTAGCCTAAAACCAGCATTAACTAATAAATGACCTGAAATTAAATTTCTTCTAATCTCAGCAACATGCATCACCTTCTTCAGAGTGAGCTCCTTTCCAAAAGTCATCTTCAGGACTACATTTCCTACCCCTAGCACGTCAGAGGAAACGTTGTTACCCATGAATAACTTCTTTTTTGTAATCGATGTATAAGTGGATAAGGCATCTCTGTTGAAACAGATGTGTCTTGTAGCACCTGTGTCCATCCACTATTGCATAGGATTCTCAACAAGGTTTTCTTCTAGCACTACCGCTGAGAACTCCTCAATCATGTCATCCAGAAACTTGTCCTTGACGACGTTAACCTGTGCCTTGACCTTAGCCTTGGCCTTCTCTTGTTGCTCAGTCTTGAGCTTGCGGCAGTCCTTGATCATGTGACTAGGTTTCCCACAGTGGTGACAATTTCCTTTGAACTTCTCCGTTGATTGGGTCTTGTCGTCTTTCTGAAACTTCCGCTTCTTGCTTAGGTTCCCTTTGGCCTCAGCCAGATTTGTCTTTGCCTCAGCGGGTTATTTACCCCTAGGCAAGGCCTTCTTATTATCCTCCTGAATTTGGATTTTGATAATAATTTCTTCAAAGGTCATCTCTTTTGTCTTGAGTTTTAAGTAACTCATTCCATGAATGGGGTAACTTTTCAATCAGTGATGCAACCAAAAAGTACTCATTTGGTTTCATACCTTCCAAATCCAGGTGATGTAGAATCATTTGGAATTCCTGGACTTGGGACATCATTGTCTTACTATCCACCATTTGAAATTTCAGAAATTTCCCAACGATGAATTTCTTAGCACCTGCATCTTGTGTGTTGTACTTCTTTTGCAGTTTCTCCCACAACTCTTTGCAAGTGCCTACGGTGAAATACACCGTGTAGAGAGGGTCTGACAAGCAATTCAATATGTAATTCTTACACATGAAATCACTATCACTCCATGCATCAAGAACCATCTTCATGCCATTAATGACATGGATACCTAGGCCCCCTTCAGTCGTTTCAGACGGCGAAGGGTCCATTTCATCTCCAGCTTGTGGAGGATCTTCTGTTAGGAAATGTGTCGGTCTCATAACAGTCAGATAGAATAACATCTTATGTTGCCATCCTTGAAGTTTGATCCCATGAACTTTTCAGGGCGTTCATGGTGGAATCCAGCGGGTGGAGGAACGACAACGTTCCCTTGAACGGCAGCAAAGGCGTTGGATGAGCCTTGAGTAACCGGAAAGGCATTAGGTGTGCCTTGAGCAGTGGGGAAGGCAGAGAGGATTGCCTTGAGTAGCATCATCAGCAGAATCCGAAGCAATTTGTTCTCTTTCAGTCATCTTTCTAGGTACTTACAACAAAATCTTGTCTTAAAATTGTTGGGATACAATTGTTGTGGGGAACGGAAAGTAAGTAACTAATACAATAGTAAGAAAGGATAAACTAAATATTACAATAAACTGGAAATCAAGAACTTAACAAACTGCTTGTGTGATTTGCTGAGTCGAGTGATGACACTCTGTCTTTAAGACAAGATTGCCCCGTATATCTCCTTTTACGTTGTCGGGCAATAGTCTCCTAAGATACAACAACAACTTAACAATTGAGCAAAGGAAAGTCAAGTGTTACTCTAGAAGAACTTTGAGTATAGTAACTTTTCTAGAGAGGAAGAAGATGAATTTAGAAAATCTAGAGTATTTTTCTAAGTGTTGTGTAATGTTTTTCAATTGAGTCAAATGCCTCAATTTATAGTGCAAGTAGAAGACCCCTCAACTAGCCAACTAATGACCTTCAATAGCCATGTAATGACACTTAATAGAGGGGTTACATTCAGTCAAATAATGGTTGAATTCATGTGCCAAGTAATGGAGAATCAATGCTCCAAAACCAGCTCAAAGGTCAGAACTTTCCAACTTCCCGTCACAGCAATCTACCTCCAAAGCGTCGCGGCTCTGCGAATTAGCGTCGCGGCTCTGCGAATTAGCGTCGTGGCGCCGCGGCTCCAGTGACTGGCCAACCAATTAGCGCCGCGGCGCTTACTGGGAGGCGTCGCGGCCCTTCACGGCTCCGCGGCAATTTCCGACTCGTTTCATTTTACACTTTTTCCTTCGTTTACCAACGCGGAATACATTGTCATTTGGCCAATAACAATCCATAATTTTATGTCTCAAACATATTACATACGTAGCAATATCTCTTTCACTAATGAAATTTGCGATACTTGGTACTACGTGTGCACGTGTGTGGAAATGACGTTTCGACGTGCGGACCCCAATTGTTCGAGTCATAAATTAATGGGATATACTTAATTCCACATTTAGTAAATTTTCAACACTTCTTACTTATAAATTTTGACCATCAATATTGTATGCAGAGTATTAGCCGATCAAGAATGTTAATGTTTAGAATATGATATAATGTAGTGGAGATGCGGATGTTCAGATGGATGTGTGGTCATACTATGAGAGATAAGATTAAGAACGAAGTTATACGGGACAAGGATGGGAGTGGCTTCGGTGACGGACAAGATAAGGAAAGCGATGTTGAGATGGTTCGGACATGTGAAGAGGAGGTGTGAGGATGCGCCAGTGAGGAGGTGTGAGAGGCTGGCTATAGCAGGAGTTAGGAGAGACAGATGTAGGCCGAAGAAGAATCGGGGGGAGGGGGGAGGGGGGAGGGGGAGAGGAGGTGATTAGACAGGACATGACACAACTCCAGTTGACTGAGGACATGATCTTAGATAAGAAGGTATAGAGGTCGAGAATTAGGATAGATGGTTAGTAGATAACATAGGGTTGTCGTATTTGTAGTCGTACGATTTAGGTAGTCATGTATTTTTTTTTGCGCCAATGTGTAATGATGTCTCTTTTTCTTTCCTATATTCATGCATCGAATACTTTTTTTTTGAGCTGAGGGTCTATCGGAAACAACCTCTTTATCCTGTAAAAAGGTGGAGGTAAGGTCTGCGTACATCCTACCCTCCCCAAACCTCACTTGTGAGATTACATTGGGTTTGTTGTTGTTGTAAATTTTTACCCAAAAAAAAAGGCGAACATATTTATTCTAGTTCTAGTTTAATAGGAACTGAGCTAGATTGATAAGAACTTCGTTTAGTTGTGACTATTACACTATAGGCCGGTCCTAGAGTTTGGTTCTAGCAATTGTACTGATCAATACTTGTCTTTGGAAGGAATAGTTGTATTTGGTAGGAAGAAAAAGAGTTTTCTGTGTGAAAGTTATTTTCTGATATTTAGTAAGACGGAATTCATTTTTTCATGAAAAATAACTTCTGTCACCAAAGAGGTCCAAGACGAACAGATCATATAAGTTGCAGTACTAATTACTAGTAGTATATTAATAGCCAATTCTCAAAGAGAGATGATCTTTTATGGTAAAACTCTGATTAGTTGATAGCAAAGATTTTAAAATTTAATTTATTTTTATATGCTAACAATGTAAATATTGTTTATCCTATTGGTAATTTAAAACAAAGTATATTAATGTACAAAGTGAATTGTTGATAATTTGAGAAGAACAAACGTACTAATATTGTTTACAAAAATTACATCGTTAATGTATATTTATGTCTTAAATCCTTCGAAAAATATAGATAAAATGCGCAATATGTTGAGTTCTAAATATGTGGCAATTAACCTCGTCACTTCAGATGATATGGAGATGTATAGCACATCTATTATGTCAAAACGATTTATGAGGGTAACTGTATGAAGATCGTCCGTAAGAGAGAGGAAAATTAAAAAGAGAACCTAATTAAATGTGAAAATTGCTATGAGAATATAATTAGAAAACAAAGAGGAGGGTGGAACTTGAGGATCATGATGTGATTATGGTAGCTGATTTGGAATGGGCCAGTGTTTAATCTTGCTTTAGATTTTGATAAGGGAGCCCTTTTGATAATGACTATGAGGGTGTTTGGAGATGACTATAATGTTTCAATTATGATATTTTACTTTGTCTTTTGAAGTCTATTAAGGTTTTGATTAATTTCTTTATAGTGGTTTAAATGGACCTCTACTTTGTAAATTCGTGGCAATTAAGTTCTCCAATTCTCAAAAATCAGAATGGCTACGGAACGTAGGGTGCATTACCAGTACAAAGTTTCTCTAGGAGTCCATGTATCACTTAGAATAGTCATATTAGTACTTCAATTCGCGAAATATCAGTCCTTATCTAAATATAGCTAATTTACTTCTGTCTCCACATCTAATAAGGGCAAAAAACGTATATATACATATTTTGAGTAAATATTTACAAACGCGCGACATGATACTTTTCAATTTACAAAACATAATATTAAAGTACGTATAAACCCCGTACAAATGCTGTTTAAAAAAGACAATTAAATTAAAATTCCTTAAACAAAGTAACTGATTTATCAACTTCCCCGAATCTCTCGCTACAACCGACTATGGCCTGTATTGTTTTTTGCACATTTCAAGCCCATATGACTAATAAAGAGAATTATGAAAGATCTTAGTAAGGGACACTATTGTTTTTTTAAAAGAAGAATAAAAAGAAAAAAATATACTTATGAAAATTTTAACAAAAACTAAGAAATAATTTGGCTTCTTAGCTTGTATCAAAGTCTTGGATGCAAGGGAAGATTTAGCTTTTGAATTTGAATTTACAATTTGTAAAAGTATATATTTTTGCAATTTTGATATCTTTTAAAACTCTTGTCAAGAATACTGAATTCAGCCGGAAAGTAAACTAGGAAACAAATTTAAGAGAAATACACAGCTAAGGTTTTAACCTCAATGCATAGATAATCACCAGCACCCCATATTCTATATATGTACTTGTTGGAATATGTAAAGCAACAACGGGAATAGTAAATAACTATTACAATGATCGAAAGGATAAACAACAATTAGGACGACAACAAGTTGTCAATATCTTGATCTTGAATGAAACTTCAAATATATAACTTGTATTCGGAAATACAAGAACATGAACTGCTACACTTGTGACTTGTAGATCCACTGAGAATATGAACGGTTTGAGTCATTCGTCTGTTAAGTTAACACCTGAAACACTTAGCAACCAATTAAATAAACACAACACCACTGGCTGAGTCGAGAGATGACTCTCTGTCTTTAAGACAAGATTGCCCCGGTATATAGGCTTTACGGAAGTGTGGACAATAGTCTCCCAAGATGAAACAACAAACTATCAAGTGTGCAAAGCCTACACAAATGATCTCAGCGAAGAACATGAATAATGAAGATTGTCAAGAGAATGATTGCTTATCAGGAAAATCTGATCTCTTTGTGGTGTTGTATACTTGTTTTTCTGTTCATATGTGCATATATGTTCATCTCTTCTTCTATAGATTTGAGCCAAGGCTTCAATTTATAGGTGTGCAAGATGGCCTCTTCAAGTGCCCCACAATGGCAATCAATTGCCAGGTAATGGATGACATTTAACCCCCAAGTAATGCAACAATATAATAGTACAAGTAATGATCATTATTGGGTGGATTCAATGCCATTGAAACCCCTTCAACAGCCAAGACTTTTGGAATTCCGTCGAGCAGTCACTGGCCATGAAGCGCCACGACTCTGCCACATTAGCGTCGGCCGCTAATTCGACACAGAACTCACTGCCACTCCGGCGCCGCGACGCTGCGGGGGGCGCCATGGCGCTATGGCGCCGCGGCCCTTCTCGGCTCCGCGGCCCTTTTCCTACCTGTACCATCTTACACTTCGCACAATCCTTCCTTCGTTTACCAATATGGAACACTTGTCATTTAGCAAATAACCATCCATCATTCTATGTCTCAAACATTTCACTTACGTACCAATATCTCTTTCATTAATGAAATTTACGATACTTGGCACTAAGATTGCACGTGTGTGGAAATAATATTTCCGATGTGCGGGGCCCAATTGTTTGAGATAAATAATGGTATAAACTTAATTACACATTAATAAATTTCCAACAATCCCCTCTTGAAAGAGATTTTGGCGCACACACATTGTGCCTACTTTCAGCAATCTTTCAGCGAAAAGATATTGCATCAGGAGAGGTAGCTTACGCTTTGAACCTTCCATAGTTGAATACCATTGGACTTACTTACTGCGCGGTGAATGTGATGTCTTGAACCGTCAGTGTTTAATGTAAGCCAAGACAACGGTACCAACACAATACCTCTCATTTATTCGTTTCTTCTTTTGTTCTGTCCATTGTTGCCGTGGACACACTTGGATTCTTAAGTGCGTTCTTTTGAGGCGGCATGTCCTCACACTTAAATAGGTGATCTCCTATAAGGTATCCTGTTATACCCCACTTCACAAGTGTTAGGAATCATTAAAATTTTCCCCAACCTTAATCTCAATTGTTTGAGGATCATTAAAGGTTTTGAAGCTTAACCTTTACCCACCATGCATGTATCACTTTAATGTCTATCGCGGGAATGGCTTTGGATTCATGTTTCTTAAACAGAAATCATAATTCGAAGAGCTCTTGCTTCCACCGAAGAGCTCAACTGAACCTTTTCCAGCTTAGTTTTTCCATTGAACCAAATTATTAGGATCTCCAGTCAGTATGGTGGGTTACCACTTCAAAGGTTCGTATTGGTTGGGTTTTTAAGCCCATTCCCCTAGACAGGCAGAACTCTTGATCTTTGGGTAGTCCCTTAGTTAAAGGGTCCTTTATATCCTTTGATTAGTAATCAAGGAAGTGATATCCGTAATGATCAATTGTCATACGGTCTCATGTCTCCGACAGATATGTCCAGACGCCGTCATCCGTGCCCTTCCTGAAGCCGACCGGCTAGCCACAATCTATAACTGCTGAAGGGATGGGTTTCTCCTAATAAGGAACGTCCTCTAAGGAGTCGTGAAGTTACTCAACTTCTTTCATGCTTTGTATAAAGCGATAACCTCTGATTTCAACATGAATCGGCCGATGCAAGTTTGCTTAGAGGATTTTTCAAGACCCACCATACACATTTACTTGTGGCTTTGGTGTTCTTCATATCTAATGTCTAGTTTGCATCACTGTGTTCTCCCAGAACCGTTGGACATCCGAATACCATAATCCGTAGATAAGCGAATATTTCAGATATCATCATATCTGACTTAACGCCTTCTATCAATCATTTCCAATTCACGAGTAAACCTTAGTTCAACTGATATGCTTTGTAGGCCTATACCAGGTCGATCGTAGTGTGTACAATACATTGAACTACATGTGACTTGCATATATCGCTCCTTGTATATGGGTGCACCATGATTCCAATCGGTTCTATGATTCATATCCATTGGTGGCTTCAATGAGACTGTCAACTATCTCACAACTGAGATTGGAGTTAGACCAGTCCGTTAGATGTCTTAGAAATTCCAATTCCTAAGATGTCATCTGTGATACCCATATCTTTCATATCGAGACTTTTACTTCAATATGACTTCCACTTTCAGACTGTTGGTATTCCCAACAGTTGGCTTTCTAACTCACAGCCAATCCGGCACTACGGCGCCGCGGCCCAATCCGAGAGGCACCTCGGCCCTTCTCGGCTCCGCGGCCCTTTTCGACCCCTACCATCTTACACTTCGCACAATCCTTCCTTAGTTTACCAACGTAGAACACTTGTCATTTAGCAAATAATCATCCATCATTCTATGTCTCAAACATTTCACTTACGTACCAATATCTCATTTATTAACGAAATTTACGATACTTGGCACTAAGATTGCACGTGTGTGGAAATGATATTTCTGACGTGAGGGGCCCAATTGTTCGAGTCATAAATAATGGGATAAACTTAATTCCACATTAGTAAATTTCCAACAGTGCGGACATAATGTACCATGATATACACGATTTTGTACACCATGTATATCACGGTTTCACAAGGAAAGTTTCCAGATTTTCCATATTTGAAACCGTGATATACACGGTATACATAACCGTGTATATCACGGTTTTGGAGCACTATTTGTAGTACAATTATTGTAATTAATTAGCATTGTACACTTATCATAATTATAGAATTCTTATACAAAATAGAATAGGGTTTAGGGAATAGAATGGGAATAGGATTTTCCATATTATAGAAATTGTAAATTGTATATATACTCATTCATTAATGAAAATAATCAAGAGATTATTTCTATCATGGTATCAGAAATCTAGGTTTCACAACGCCTACATTGTCTCTTCTCTGTTGCCTCGACTCGATTTGCGAGATTACTTGCCTCGGTTTTCGAGCCCGGTCCTTTTCTCCTCTCTTCCTAAATTTCATCTACTACCCTAATTCACCTATTGTTATTTCGTTATGTCTACGTCAAAGAACACGTTTCATCCTGCCCTTACTGTCTCCAACATCAGGAACCACATCCCTATTGTTCTTGAGATGGAAAATATCCAGTATGCGATGTGGGCTGAGCTATTCAAGATTCACGCACGCTCGCATCAAGTTCTTCATCATATCATCCCCTCAGCAGCAGGCACGGAGCCTGCCCCAAAAGTTGACCCGGTATTATGGACAACTCTTGATGCTACCGTTCTACAATGGATTTATTTCACTATCTCTACGGACCTCTTGCAAACAATTCTTAAACCCGATGGAAGCTTGGAATAGGCTGCGTGACATATTCCAAGATAACAAAAACTCCCTTGAACAGAAATTTTCTCATGTTAACATGGAGAATTTTCCGAACGTCTCTGCCTATTGTAAAAGGTGAAAGAGTTGGCGGACCAACTCCGCAACATTGGTGCGCCCGTCAGCAATGATCGTCTTATTCTCCAGATAGTTGCTGGCCTATCCGAGGCCTATAGTGGCATTGGAACTCTCATTCGTCAAAGTGATCCTCTCTCACAATTCTATCATGTCCGATCCATGCTTACGTTGGAAGAAGCCGTCTTGGCTAAAAAGGTGGTTACTAGTGTAAATCTTGTTATCATGATGACAACGTACAATGTTACTCCGTCATTCTATGAGAGTTCGGGCCAAAACTGCACCAACGATGGAGGCAAAAATGGTCAAAATTAGAAAAATAGTGGTAAAAATCATGGCGAACACCGTGGTGGGAATAACAGGGGTGGGCCTCAGGGCAATGGGCCACAAGACAATTGGTCGCATCCCTGGGTCTATGGCCCTGGCACTAGGCCGGTGGCCCTTACCCCCAATGGCCCCTATTATCCATAATTGGCCTACCCAAGTAACTGGGCCCAATTTCCCAACAGGCCCAATTTTCCGATCCAGCAGTTCAGTCCGAGACTAGGATCTGGGCGGGGCAACAAGTAGGTGTGCTTGGGCCTCAGCCTGCCCAGACCCATCATACAGCGGGCTCCACTCTGACAAATATTGAAGTCACTATGCACACACTTGGATTAAATCCCCCGGATGTTAATTGATATATGGACATCGAAGCCATATCCCATATGACATCCGACTCAGGTACCCTCTCATCTTATTCCAATTTGAGCAAAACTCATGGTATTATTGTTGGTAATGGTCATTCAATTCCAATTCGTGGTCACGATAATGCAACTTCCCCCCCCCCCCCCAACCTCATCCACCTCTTGTCTTGAAAAATACCTTTTATGCCCCTAACTTAATTAAAAATTTGGTGTACGTTCGCAAATTCACCACTGATAATTGAGTTTCTATTTATTTTGATCATTTTGGGTTTTCTGTGAATGATTTCAAAATGGGGATACCTCTTATGAGATACAACAGTAGGGGCGATCTTTATCCAATCACCACTGCCAATTTCGTGAGTCAAGTCATGCCATCCACATTTTCTGCTCTTGCTCCTTCCTTGTGGCATGCACATTTGGGTCATCCAGGGTCGTCGATTTTGTCTTCTTTAAATAACAACAATTTTACTGATTGTAAGGGTACGAGTAGTACTCCAATTTGTATGTCTTGTCCGTTAGGAAAATATGTTATATTAGCTTTTGTAGCCTCTCAATCTAGCACTTTGATGCCTTTTGATATTATTCATAGCAATTTATGGACATCTCCAGTTTTAAGTTCTGTGGGTCATTGTTATTATGTTCTTTTTTTGGATGATTATTCTAATTTTTATGGACTTTTCCGTTAGCGAAAAAATTTCAAGTATTTTCCACTTTTGTAAATTTTAGAGCATTCATCCGTACACACTTCGAACGTGAAATAAAAAATGCTCAATGTGATAATGGCAAAGAATATGATAATGGGGTGTTTTGAGAATTTTGTAATGCTAACGACATAGTTTTTCGTTTCTCTTGTCCTCGTACGTCCTCACAAAATGAGAAAGCTGAACGAAAAATTCATACAATTAATAATATTGTTCGTACTTTATTAGTCCATGCTTCCGACCTCCTTCTTTTTGGCATCATACTCAACAAATGGCTACTTACCTACTTAACATACTTCCTAACAAAGGATTGACTTTTAAATCTCCCCTCCAAATTCTCTATAAAGTTCCTTCATATTCTCATCTTAGAGTCTTTGGGTGTTTATGCTATCCATTTTTTCCGTCATCTACATTAAACAAGCTTCAAGCCCGTTCTACCGCTTATGTGTTTGTGAGTTATCCATCAAATCATCATGGTTACAAGTGTTTTGATTTATCCTCTAATAAAATCATAATCAGTTGTCATGTTATATTTGATGAAACCCAATTTCTGTTTACTAAAGTGTGTCGTCCCGTGCCTGACTTGTATAATTTTTTAGATGACGGGGTCCCACCATATATTATACATCATTTGTTAGACCAAACCGTACCCCCTACCCTACCAGCAGGCCCACTGCCTGCTGGCCCAGTATCCTCTCAACCCATTGCTTAGCACTACCTGCATTCAGTTCCTTCTCGATCAGATCGGTCCAGTGGGCCTCTCGTCCAGCCCACTGCCGATATGGCCTCTGTCCTAGTGCACTCTTCCAGTTCCCATTCCAGTGCTGGGCCATCGAGCCCACTGCCTGCTGACCAGTCCGTCACCCGTCCCGAATTTCCCCACAATCCACCCAATTCTCCCCCGAGTCACAGATCGGTCACTCGTAGTCAACGGGGTATTTTTAAACCAAAAAGACATTTTAATCTAAATTCTAATGTTCTTGAATCCCCCTACCCCGTAACCCTGTGTCTACGTTAAATGACCCGAATTGAAAATTGTCTATGAACGACGAATATGATGCTCTTATTGAAAATAAGACGTGGGAGTTGGTACCCCGTCCTTCTGGTGTTAACATTATTCGGTCTATGTGAATTTTTACTCATAAAGAAAATTCTGAGGGTTCTTTTGTGAGGCATAAGACTCATCTTGTAGGTGATGGTAAGACTTAGCAGGTTGACGTGGATTGTGGTGAGACGTTTAGTCCGGTGGTCAAATCGGTTGTTCTCAGTCTGGCTCTTTCAAAGGCATGGCCCATTCATCAGTTAGATGTGAAGAATGCTTTCTTACATGGTGATCTTATGGAGACCATTTACATGCATCAGCCCTTGGGTTTTCGAGACCCCAGATATCCTCATCATGTCTGTTTGTTGAAGAAGTCCTTGTATGGGCTTAAGCAGGCCCCATAGGCTTGGTATAAGAGATTTGCAAACTATGTTTCGTCTATTGGGTTTTATCACAGCAGGTCTGATAATTCATTATTCATATATATCGTCGTGGTACTTCTCTGGCTTATATTATCTTATATGTGGATGATATTATCTTGACTACATCTTCAGACGTGTTGCGCACGTCTATCATGATACTGCTCAGGTCTGAGTTTGCTATTAAAGACTTGGGACCCTTGAGTTACTTCTTGGGAATTGTTGTCACTCGTCATGCCAATGGGTTATTCTTATCACAACGGAAGTATGCCGCTGAGATCAGTGAGAGAGATGGTATGTCCTTGTGTGAGTCTACTTCCACTCCAGTTGATACTAAGCCCAAGTTGGGTGCTACGGCTGGCCCGCCTTACGAGAATCCCACCCACTATCGCAGTCTTGCTGGAGCACTTCAGTATCTTAGTTTCACGAGACCGGATATTACGTATGCCGTTCAGCAGGTGTGTTTGTTTATGCATGATCTCAGGGTTGAGCACATGAATGCGCTCAAACGCATTATTCGATACATCCAGGGGACACTTGACTATGGCTTACATTTATATCCCTCATCGACAACTACAGTTGTCTCGTATACAGATGTTGATTGGGGTGGCTGTTCCGATACAAAATGCTCCACATCTGGCTATTGTATGTTTCTTGGTAATAACTTGGTCTCATGGTCTGCGAAGCGCCAGTCTACATTATCACGCTCTAGTGTAGAGGCCGAATATCTTCACGTCTGATAATATTGTATGTTTCTTGGTAATAATTTGGTCTCATGATCTGCGAAGCGTCAGTCTACATTATCATGCTCTAGTGCAGAGACCGAGTATCGAGGAGTATTCATAATTATTATTCCTAACCTGAGAACTAGTTTGTAAATTTATGGCCAAGAATTTCCCTGGTTTAATTTAGGTGAGTAAATCCGTTTTAGAAAGAAGCTACATATGTGTAGACTGTATACTTGTGGTCGAAAGTTTCTCGGCTTAATTTAGGGAAATGCATTATTTGTTAGTACGTAGAAAATGAGAAGTTATATGTCATATTTGTAGTACTTGGCAGTGCTTCAGATTTGATTCTCCCCCCTTTTATTTTTTGGGTGCTGCTAAATGGCATAACTTGAGTTGGCACAACTTGGCATGATATGGGTATAAAGTTCATTTTAGTCTTAATGAAAAATGACTTCACAGTTGATATTTTCCTCCAAATCTTTTCCCTCCAAGAACAAGCAATTATTATACTTAACATGCTTAATCTTTTTATTCTTCTAACACCTAGAGATCATAAATTGATATTTTATAAATATTTTTTATTCTTTCCTCTAAATTTTTTATACATATAGACATACACCTAATTTAGTTATACGGTCAACCTATTTATATGGTCTACAATATAAACTACATGTTAATGTATACTAAAAATATCTTATAAACAATAGGGAAAAAAATTAAATACAAGACTTACCTACTTCTTGATGAAATTTCATTTATTTTATAAGAAAAAATGATTGAATTGAATCAAAATTTAGTAAACTTTTTTACTCAATTCGATATAATATTTAGCTATATTGAAGTAATTCAATATTTTAACTAAAGTCAATCATAATATTGACCGCTTGTTTCATCAATTGTTTGCCATTTTTTTTAAAAATTAACTGAATTAAATGAAAACTTGTTAATTGTTCCTCAATCATATATTATACTTATTTATATATTTTTAAAAATTAAATCCTTCATTCAAAGTCAAACATAGTGTTGACTATTTGTTACATCCGCTGCCTTTTAAAAGAAAACTGATTGAAGTAAATCAGAACTTGTTAATTGTTACTCAATTATATCTTATACTTAGCTAATTGAGATAATTCAATGTTTAAATTAATGTCAATCATAGTATTGACTATTGACTACTTGTTACATCTCTTTAAAAAAAAATTGAATTAAATCAAAATTTAACAAACATTTTACTCTATCTTGTATAATACTTAGGTAAATTGAAAGCAATTCAATTCAACTAAAATCAATCATAGTGTTGACTACTTGGTACATCTACTATATTTTTTAGATTGACTGAATTAGATTCGAACATGCTTATTGTTACTCAATCGTATATAATACTTATTTAAATTGAGATAATTCAATATTACAATTAAAATCAACCATAGTGTTGACTACTTTTTATATACATTTTAGCTTTAATTGAATCAAAACTTACCAAATATTTTACTCAATAGTTACATTAATACTTAGTTAAATTGAAGGAATTCAATGTTTCAATTAAAGTCAATCATAGTGTTGACTACTTGTTACTTGAACTATTTTTGTTTAAATTGATTGAATTGGATTTAAACTTGCTCATTGTTACTCAATTCTATCTAATACATAGCTAATTGAGACAATTCAATGTTTCAATTAAAGTCAGTCATAGTATTGCCTACTTGTTACATCTATAGTTGACATTTAGCACTACCCTTTTACTCAATCTTATATAATACTTAGCTAAATTTTAGAATTTTAATGTTTCAATTAAAGTCAATCATAGTGTTGACTACTTGTTACGTCAACTATTTTTGTTTAAATTGATTGAATTAGATCTAAACTTGTTAATTGTTACTCGATTTTATCTAATACCTAGATAATTGAGATAATTCAATATTTAAATTAAAGTCATCTATGGTATTGACTACTTGTTACGTCGACTTTTATTTTAAATTGATTGAATTAAATCAAAAAAAATTAATTGTTGCTCAATCTTATATAATACTTAGCTAAGTTGAAGCAATTCAATGTTTCAATTAAAATCAACCATAGTGTTGACTACTGTTACATCACCTATATTTTTAAAATTAATTGAATTAGATTTAAACATGCTTATTGTTATTCATTCATATCTAATACGTAACTAAATTGAAACAATTCTTTTTTTTGGTAAACCAGATACATATATCAATATTAACAAATTCACAAAAGTACATTAGAGTTATGGGCACTCAGGCCATTTAGCTGTTCTTGATTGCCACCCGTTTGGGCATTACATAAAAAAATATGTCGTTCATAACCAGTTCCTAACATGTCTGCCAAAAAGACACTATTCTCAAACATAGGAGAAACTGATAGGATTGTTGCTCGTCGAAAAAGCGGTTGCTTCCCACCTTCCTTGGCCAAAAGATCTGCTACCTTGATCTGCTCACGATAGTTATGCACAAGCACCGGATGTCACAGCTCTGTCATCAAGCACATGCATTGAGAAATTGAGACAATTCAATATTATCATTAAAATCAATCATAGTGGTGACTACTTTTTAAATATAATTATATTTTAAATTGATTGAATTGAATCAAAATTTAACAAACATTTTACTCAATCCTATATAATTCCTATGTCTCAATTTATGTGATATAGTTTGACTGAGTACGAAGTTTAAGAAATAAAGGAAGATTTTTGAATCTTGTGGTGTAAAACAAACCAAAGATATTTATGTGGTTATAAATCATCTCGTTAAGTGTAAAATGTAAAATTTAAAGTTAAATTGTTACCAAATAAGGAAATATGTCAATCTTTTTGGGACTGACTAAAAATGAAAGTGTGTCATATAAATTGGGACAGAGGGAGTAATACTTAGTTAAATTTATAAAATTTAATGTTGAATTAAAGTTAACCACAATGCTGACTACTTGTTATGTCTACTATTTTCATTTGAATTGATAGAATTAGATCTAAACTTGCTAATTGTTATTCAATTGTATCTAATACTTAGCTAATTGAGACAATTCTATGTTTCAATTAAAGTCAACCATAGTATTAGCTACTTGTTACATCTACTTATTTTTAAATTAATTGAATTAAATCAAAATTTATTTATCGTTACTCAATCCTATATAATACTTAGTTAAATTGAAGCAGTTTATTTTTTCAATTAAAGTCAATCATAGTGTTGACTAGTTGTTACATCCACTGCTTTTATTTTATTTTTAAATTAGATCTAAACTTACTAATCGTTGCTCAACTCTATCTAATACTTAGCTAAATTGAGATAATTTAATGTTTCACTTAAAATCAACTATAATGTCGACTACTTTTTACATATATCTTATTTTGAATTAAATAAAAAATTAGCAAGCACTTTACTTAGCTAAATTGAAGGAATTTAATGCTTCAATTAAAGTCAACCATAATGTTAACTACTTGTTAAATCTACTATTTTTATTTAAATTAATTGAATTAGATCGAAACTTGCTAATTGTTACTCAATTTTATTTAATACATAGCTAATTGAGATAATTCAATGTTTCAATTAAAATCAACCCTAGTATTTGCTACTTGTTACAACTACTCTTTTTTTTTTTAAATGATTGAATTAAATAAAAAATTGCTAATTGTCACTCAATTATATATAATACTTAGCTAAATTTAAGTAATTCAATGTTTCAATTAAAGTCAATCGTAGTGTTGACTACTTGTTATCCACATTTTTTTTAAATTGATTGAATTAAATCTAAACTTACTAATTGCTACTCAACTCTATCTAGTACTGAGTTAAATTGAGATAATTAAATATTTTAATTGAAATCAACCATAGTGTCGACTTTTTCACATATTTTTTTTAATTGAATCAAAACTTACCAAACATTTTACTCAATAATTATATTAATACTTGCTAAATTGAAGAAATTCAATGTTTCAATTAAAGTCAACCATAGTGTTGACCACTTGTTATATCCACTATTTTTGTTAAAATTGATTGAATTAGATCTAAACTTGCTAATTGTTACTCAATTCTATCCAACACCTAGCTAATTGAGATAATTCAATGTTTCAATTAAAATCAACGCTAGTATTGACTACTTGTTATATCTATTTTTAAATTTATAAAAAAAATGATTGAATAAATCAAAAGTTGCTAATTGTTACCCAATCATATATATTACTTAGCTAAATTAAAGAAATTCAATAAAATATAATCTCCCCCTGTCTTTATTTTTATGAAATTAAAACATATGTAATAACCAATGAAAAAAATGAAGAATTTATATGCATGTTAGTATGTACTTTTTAAATCTTTGTTAATAATTTTATTTCTATTTTTACTAGAGTATTTTTTATGTTAACACATATATAGCCTTATATCAAAGAGTACAAAGGTATATAGAGCCGAGGAATTGGAAGAATATATGCTTTTCAATGAAGACATTTTTGAATAGTATTTAAAAAAAATAGGCATGCAAAAATTTGTCTAATTCATGTATTGGAAAGAAAAACAACACTAGTAATTATATTAAGAAGAGAGAGAATAAATGTCAATACATTGTGAAGAAAAATAATAATTACCTTAAAGAGAGTGAAATTTGAATTTTTATCTCTTTTTTTTTCATAGAAGGGTTTTTTGGTATAGAAAAAGTAGTAAGTCACCATTATGTCCTCAAAAGTCGTGTGAAGTTACTTAATGTCCTCAAAAGTTGTTTGAAATTACTTTAGTGCCTCCATTTGTGTCAAATATAATTATTATTTTTTTTTTTTGTAAATATGAATATTTGTCCTTGCAATCCTCAAAAGTCTTATTAAGCATCATAGGATATTATTCTCTAAACCTTGTTTTTTGTAACAGGTGCAATCATTTAACCTCCCAGGGTGACTAAGAAGGTAAATGGTTCACGTGAGAACATACCAATATTGACAAAAGGAAAAAGTATATATTAGCACTAAACAAAATTCTCCAGCAAATTAAACTAGTATGGTGAATCAAAGCATATTCGAATATGATTTAATTTATACACATCAGTAGTATATAAATATTCATATTATTTACTATAGCGTATTTTTATCTATCATAACAAGCCGTCTATCTTATTTTTCAAGTTATAGATTTTGATTTTTTGAACAACTATCGATAATTTGGTGATCGGATGGTATAACGATCAGTACTGTACATGAGTTAAACTAACTAGCATATACATTGAGAGAACACACACATATAATGATAGTTTTTTGTCCTGATTTTCTCCATGCTTGTTTCTCATGTCCATATTATCATATATGGGTGGTTTATTGCTTCTACATCTCTCTAAATAGCAAAACACCTTGGTTTTGGCTATCTAAAATGGTCCAGTAGCTAATGACCTATTATCATAAAACTTTGTCTTGCTTTTCTTCTTTTGCTGACATGCAATTTTATCACAGTGAAAATATTCACCAATGAAGTGGAATAACAAAAACCATGAGACAAAAGATTGAAGATGGAAATCCCACGCAGCACAGACTATAAAACACCTTGGTTTTTCTTCTTTATTATCCTTTTACATTTGATCGCAGTCAACCCCTTAAAATAGAGATAATTACCTAGGGGTGCCGTTGGGCCTCTAGTTAACCAATGTTAATCCTACTATTAGCTTATTCTCAGTAATAACCTTATTTTAACATCTTAATCAACTTCTTTTAAACACATGCCCGAATCCCTTTTATTCTCTCTTTCACGTGATTTTTTTTTCAACTCCCTCCTTCTATTTATTTCACTCTATTTTTAATCCTCAAAATATTGATTCCCTTCAAATTAAATATTCTCCCACCAACTCAATATCTAAACAACACCAAATATCTACAAAGGAAAAAGAAAGAGCCCGCCAACAATAATTAATCAAGAAATATTAGTTTTTTCTTAGTTTGGTTCTTTTTTTTCTCTCGTTTTTTTCTTGTATGTTATCGTGCTTTTTCAATGAAAATTCTTGTTGAGTTTTTATTTCTCACCTAGCTTATGAAAAATACCCGTTGTTTTGTTAGTGGTGCTTTCTGGTATAACAGTGTATAATGACCTATTATACATGATTATACAATATAAATTCATTGTTTATATATAATTATGTAAAGCAAATACACTGTTTGTAAATTAGATGTGTGATCCTTATATATTAGTTATTTTCCCAATAAAATTTGGGGAAACCGCGTGCGTGACCCCTCAAACCAAAGTAATACCCGCTCATACCCCTATTACTTTCGTACCCCCAGAAAAAATTAAAACTATTTACCCGAGATTCCCCCAAATTATGATACCAACATTGTAAATAAATATAATGAGATGGTATCATGGAAGACTGCTTCAGCCTTCTCTTAGTTCTCCATGATACCATCATGATATATAAATATATTGAGATGATATTATGGAAGATTATGTTCATTTATTCAAAAATACACACTTTTCTAGAAAAAAACTCGATGATACCATCATCTTATATACATATATTGTAATTGTATAATGGAGGACTGCTTCAGTCCTTCAATGAGGCACTCCTTAGTCCATAGTACCATTGTGGTGTATAAATATAATAAGATGGTATCATGGAGTACTCTTTCTCTTAGTCTTCCACGATACCATCACAATATATAAATATACTGCAATGGTATCATGGAGGAAGAGTTTTAGAGCAAGGGGGTACTCGAGTAATTAGTTTCTGTCGGTTAGGTGACATTAGACAGGTAATTATTTTGTTTTTTAGGAGTATTTGTGTTGTTTTCCCTTAAAAAAATTAACGGACTTGGTTTTTTTGGCATTTCCCAAGGTACATTAGCTGGAATGTCCTTATTTTGGAGGTGGTCTTTAATTTTTGCCTCTCAAATTGGAAATCTTTAATTTTTTTCCTGCGCCTAAAACTTTTGGAATTTGGATTCGAACCCCCCTCAGTTAAAAATTAAAAACAAAAGTTCGCAAGGCGGAGTTTGCCTGTAAACTATGCATGAAGGAAGTGTTTCAAAATCTACAGACAAAGTTTTGAATACCTCAAGGAAGGCAGAGTTTGCATGCAAACTCTGCCTTGTGATTTTTTTTTATTTTTTGATTGAGCAGGGTTCGAACCCGAAACCTCGAGCTATTTTTAAGCAATGGACAAAAATTAAAGATTTCAAATTTGAGGGGCAAAAACTAAAGACCAGTGCCTTTAAAGGAAATCCGTGCAAAAAAATGATAAAACTGAAGTAATCCAACGGGCTGAATGTTTGTCTATGGAAAAAAACTTGTTGAAATTGAAATTTTATCCGTCAAAAGTTTAAGACCACCTAATTTTGAAGTTATCCATTTTGTCCCAAGTTGATGTTTATTTTGTATTGATTTTAAGCCGTCTTGGTAGCAAACTACTCTATTGCTACGATTTCTTTCTGTATTCATATTACTCCTGCAAAAGTTGTTAAGTAAAAAAGGATGAATTGCAAAAAATATTCGTGAAAAGTAGACAGAAACTTAATTGATACAAACTTAAAATGGGAAAACGAAGCCGGGTTTTGGATTTAACTACTACGGGAAACAGAAGCTAGAGATGAGTCTCAAGAATCTTCCTTATCTTTTTTAATAGTATTTACACACATATTAAACAATTTTCTTTTGTCAAAACAAAGTTAAATGTCAACTTTAGTGAAAGGTGTCTTTGCCAATCTTTTTGACCTATACTAACATTCTCAGCGCCTAATACTAACAGTTTGAGTGACCTCTGGAAAGAGGCCAAGAACTGTCGGAAGAAGATCCCATATATGAATATGATGGTTTCTGCATATGCTAGCTGTTGAATATCACGGGCTTCTGAATTCTCAAAGAGGTCAGAATTTGAGGACCAAATAAGGAAATTATACACATGAATTTGAGGGCTCTAAAACAAGAGATGATATTGATGGTGAATTTGAGGGTCCACTCGCTAAGCATTTTACATATGACTTGGAGAAGTGAAGTGATTTCACCAGATACCTAGGTTCAAGGTGTGCTAATAAAATTCCTAAGTTTGTACTTCAAAGAGAAAAAAAAAAGTGACTAATTTGTAGTTGTTGGTATTATAGGATTTTCTCCTGCCAACGAATACTTTGCAGAGGAGCTTACTGAGCTATTATAGATAAAAGTATGATGAAAATTTGCTTCTATTAGACTGCTACATCACCCATACCTAAATAAGCGTTATATCACTTGCTACCACTTTGGTTCTGAACTTGAAAGTCACAAGTCCTTGACATACTTTTTTATTTTTGTTGGACAATGGAGGCTTTCTATCAGGACGTCTCAATAAAATTGGGGGTCTAAAGCCAAATTTAAGAGAGAGGCCTTAAGCAAGAATACCAACAATGATAAATTTTCAATGAAGAAGTATAAAATAAAGGTAGAATAATAAAATCGGATAAATCATTTGATAAGTTGATATACAACATACCCAATGAAAATCCACAAAGTTGGGTCTAGAAAGGTTAGAGTGTACGCAGACCTTACCCTCATCTTGAAAGGTAGAGAGGTTTCTGAAAGACTCTCGTCTCAAAAAAAGCATGACAAAAAAGGTCAGATAAGGACAAACAATTCAAAGCAGTATGATAATGAAAGTAACAAAAGCGAATAAGACATGATAAATCAGTCTGAAAAAAGGAGCAGTAGCTACCACAAATAAATAAGATAATCAAAGTACAAGAAATAATAGATAGTAGCAGAAATCAAAGAGTAAGAAACTATAGAACAAGATAAGTTGATATAATGATATCAAAATAGTGTTGCATTGCTTCAATATAATGATTGCTTGATATTTTGAAGAAGACACTGAAAAGCAAATCTTTGATCTTTTGTAACTTGTAAGCCGCAATAAGTTATCGATTGAGAGACTTTTCAATATTGAGAATAACAATAGTAAAAGAGAACGAAAAAGGTAAATATAGAAATAATAATGTGGCCCGTATTAGTTGTTAGGATATAAATGAGGCAAAAAAAAGTTGCCCTACCCATGTAAGGAAATAATTGATTAAAAATTATTCCATTCTCTGATTATTGTAATGATCCTCACATTAAAGTTATTGTACTTTCGCTCTAATTTTCTTTTACAAATTTAAGTGTACACACATTTTTTTAAGTAATACATATACAAACATCTTTTAAAAAAACAGACTCCCAAAAAGTTGGGGTCCCAAACGAATGCTTTACTCGAACCACCCATGCATTCTATAGACAACAGAACATGATAACGAATTTGGAATCTCTACTAGCCTTCAATCACATTATGTATTACTAATTCTAATATTACTTATTATATTATTGATATATTATTTTATAGGTAGAGTATATATGGAATAAAAGTATGTGTATTAGTAATACGTAGATGAGAATATTTAAATATAACAGTGCACTATGACAAGCAACCCGTAGATAACAATTCATGTGGTATTGTTCATCGCATACATATATCGGAATTAGTTCAACAACATTTGGTTCTAATGTAAAACTCTGCATAGCTTATGCAAATCTTAATCCGGAAATCAAACGATGTATTCGTTATACGAGTATCATGTTTGTTATGCAAATTTGTCAAAATATTTGGTGCAATAATCATTACAAGGCATGAAAGCATCAAACATGTTCATTTCTTTACATGGAAAATACATCTTTACATTGGTCCTTATATTTCTTGAAATTTATGAAGCATTCAAGAATAATTGAAAATAGAAACCGTGGAGGCATCAGATGGATATGTTGGGCCAGACTCCATCTCTTTTATTTGTAAAGGGCTTTTTACACATTTCGCCGGTAGGCAAAATTAAGTATATCTGCTAACCACATATACAAAAAGTACTTAAATTTTATATATATAGTCGCCCACATAAATAATAGCTAATAAATGTATGCTATTTTGTATAATGTATAATATACATATTTTATACATAATATTGTATATTTTTTGTATGTTGGCTAGCAGCTCTAATATTATACTATTAAACTGCCAAATATGTTAGAAGCCCATTTGTAAATGGATCATTTCTCAGGCCACACCTGGGCTGTATTTGGGGTTTTGGGCCAGGCTTCGGATGGAACCGGAGTAAGAAAGATTCAAGGAGCGCAGGGGGATCCGCTTTTACGAGTGCAGAGCTTCAACTATTTACTTCCACCATTTCCATACGTTCACAGAGTTTGAAATGTGCATAGCCAAGTTGAAATGGGTAATTGGCTGGGCTAGCTCAGGCCAATTTATGCGTCCTTATGCTTTCTGTAGGAAATGGACATGGCTCATGTGTCTCTAAATGTGAAAATAATGGGTAATAAATGACTAAGTTAAGAACAAAAGTAATTAACATGAATATTTTCCTCCACCTTTGACAAGAGTCATGGATTCGCGTTTTGAGAATGGAGAAAATTTTGATAGGGAGGAACGCTTCTCCTTTACATATATGGGTCCCACGTGCCACATATGTGAATATGGATTAATGGGAGCAGACTTCAGATACCAAATAAAAAAGGGCAGCTCGTGCACTAAGCTTTCGTATGCTCGGGATTCGGGGAAGGGCCAGACCATAAGGGTCTATTGTACATAGACTTACCTGCATTTATGTAAGAGACTGCTTCCACAGCTTGAACAAAAAAAATGTTAACTTGTAGGATTAAAAAGAAAAATGTAAATTATAAAAACCTCTGAAGGTAAACTTGCTATGGATTGCGCTAACCCAAAGCCGAACTTTTGTGTGTTCTATTCTTTGTGGTAAGAATCTATTAACGTATATTCTCAAAATATACTCCATATATTTTGTAATATTTAGTGTTGTATAATTATGGTAGATATAAGATCCTTATTGTATTAGGATTACACATTGTATACACTATATATATTTGTATTAATGAAAAATGCTCCTCAAAGGAGATTAATACAGTCTTACATGGTATCAAGAGCCAAAACCTAAACCCTATTTCTTTCTTTCACCCGCAGCCTCACCTCGGTTTCCTCAACCGACGACTACTGACACAATTTTTTTTCTTTGCTTTCTTTCTTTAATTACCCAAGAAGAAGCACAGTGCTTTGTCTTTTTGCCCAACCTGTCTGAACCTATTGCCTACTTTCTTTTTTCTTTACCAGAGAACAATATTTTTTCTTCTTTTTTCTTTATCAGAGAACAGTGTTTTTTCTTCTTTTTTTCGCCCAACTCGTCAGAAGAACAAAACTTATTGTTTGCTTTTTTCCTTTACCCGAGAACAATCAAAAGTTTTGTCCTTTACCCGAGAATATATATATATATATATATATATATATATATATATATATATATATATTTTCATGGCAAGATCGACACAAAGATCGCCCAACATTCAGGGACATGCAATCAACAGCCGCGGCTCAGCAGTAGGTGGGACTACAGCCAGGCCCAACCCCTGGCAGCCTAACAACCCAAGTTCTGGAACCCAAATTTGGGCCAAAATTCAGCAGCCTACCAGTCCGCCCCAGGCCAGTCAATGGGCCACAGTAATCCAGTCATATCTCATGGAGCCTAGCAGTCCGCTCCAGGCCTCTCCCAATCCACTTTGGGCTCGACTTTCATCACATTGACTCCTCGGAAGCCCGATAATATGTGGTATATGGATAAGGGCGCCACGTCTCACCTCACCAACAATTCTAGTAATATTCCTCAACTGCAAAGTTTAAATACTTCACAATTTATTATGGTTGGAAACGGTAATGGCATTCCAATTCAAGTGTTTGGCCACACACTAACTCCACCACCGCATCCCCACTTCTCCATGAATAATGTCTTATATACTCCTAACATTATCAAAAACCCAATCTTCGTTAGGAAATTTGCCACCGATAATTATGTATCAATTAACTTTGACCGTTTGAATTTTTCGTAACGGACCTCCGTACTGGGAAACTCCTTACGAGATGCAATAGTGAGGGTGATCTCTATCATTTCCTATCCACGTCCGCTGCTAGTGTCAACCCTCCCACATCTCCCACTGCCCATGTCACTCCTCCCACCGCTTTAGCAACAATTTCTCCATCAACCTGGCACAATAGGCTTGGACACCCAGGAGCTCCTGTTTTTTATTTTCTTAGAAATAATAATTTAATTCGTTGTCACAATGGAAAATTTGCCCAACAGTGTCTTTCTTATCCTTTAGGCAAACATGTTCGTCTTCCGTTTCAGTCTTCTTCAAGTGTCACATATTCTCCCTTTGACATTGTTCATGCCGATTTATGGACATCTCTCATTACTAGCTCACTGGGTCATAAATTCTATCTCATCTTATTAGATGCCTTTTCTCACTTTGTCTGGGTCTATCCGCTTAAATTCAAGTATGAAGTGTTTGCCAAATTTCTCGCATTTCGTGTCTATGTCAAAACACAATTTGGAAAAGATATAAAATCGCTTCAATGTAATAACGGTCGTGAGTTTAATAATTCCGCATTTCACAATATTTTCTCTACTAATGGCATGGTTTTTTGGTTCTCGTGTCCTCACACCTCTACCCAAAATGGCAAGGCCGAACGAATCATTCGCACTATTTATAACATTGTTGTACGATCATATTTCATGCCTCCCCCCACCCTTTTGGGTCTATGCTATTAAAATGGCCGAATATATTCTAAATATTTTACCCACCCAAACTCTCCAAAATAGAATACCCACCGAAGTTCTATTCTGTAGGATCCCAACTTATGAGCACTTACGAATTTTTGGCTGCATGTGCTACTCGAATCTTGCCTCCACGGCCCCCCTATAAACTTGTAACCCACACCACTCCGTGTGTGTTCGTAGGTTCTCTGCACAATCATAGGGGATATCTGTGCTATGATGTGTCTTCCCGCAAAATCATTGTGTCTCATCATGTCACGTTTAATGAAGCCATCTTTCCGTTTGCAAATATCCACAAATTTCAAACCACAGATTATACATTTTTAGATGAGTCTGTCGTCTTCCCCATCTACAACACGTTACTCCACCGTTACACCATTGTTTCGTCACTGACGGAAACCACTACTCCAGCGCTGCCAGTTTCCGCAGCTGCCACCACTGCCCCGCCGAGTCTTCCGTCACCGGCGACAATCCAGTCCACTGATGTCTCTTAGATTTCGGCAGCCACCAACACATCTACTCTTTTTCACCTAGTCTTCCACTCCACTGCTACTATTCCGACAGCAGTTGTCCCTCCCTTCATCGATCTGTCAGAACTATCCACATAAAAAAATGACTTGACCCGTCGTCTTCCCCACCCACCGGCAATAAAGTTCACCGAACCCCAATATCGATAATCGGTCCGATGCCGCTCTGTCACATTCTGCCACCATCTCCACCACCTACCGGCATCAACAACTGTCGACCAGTATGTCACCGCCACATGCAACCATCATTTCAAATACCCAAACCCATCTCGATAACAGTACCCCGACAAACGCAATATCAATGTCACCTCGTCAACCCACGACACCGTCACCAAGCCCGGCATCGACCACACCACCACCAACCTATCCAGTGACTAACCCGACCACACTCTCACCCGCGACAACACCCACTCAACAATTCCCTGGCCCGATACGTAACCTAGTCCAATTAGTCGACACCCACACTACCCCAACAACCCCTGACCCGACACCCCACACAGTTATTAAACCTGCCCCCTCACACTATATGGAAACCCGTGCCCAAGACGGAATGTTCAAACCCAAAGTCCAATTTAACCTATCCACACAAACCATATCCCACATTCCCAAAAGCCCAAAATTAGTCAAACTAGACCCAAATTGGAATGTGGCCATGCGTGAGGAATTTGACGCTTTAACAAAATAGCACACTTGAGATTTATTTCCTAGACCGGAGGAGGTGAACATGATCTGATGCATGTAGTTTTTTTGTCACAAGTACATGGACAGTGGTGATCTAGAGATATATAAGGCGAGACTTGTGGCTAATGGCACTAATCTCCAGGAGGGTATTGATTGTGGTGAGACGTTCAGTCCGATTGTTAAATCGGCTACCATTCGCACAATTCTGAGTATTGCTATGGGTAAACATTGGTCGATTCATCAGCTTAATGTGAAGAATGTGTTTCTACTTGGTGATTTGAAATAAACTATTTACATGTACTAGCCGCCTGGTTTTGTCCATCCAGCAACCCCTCAGTATGTATGCCATATCTGTAAGTCACTTTATGGTTTGAAACAGGCCCCTGGAGCGTGGTATGATCGCTTTGCATAGTACATTTTGTGGATTGGGTTTGTATGTAGTAAGTGTGATAATTCTCTCTTCATTTTTCATTGAGGTAGTAGCATCGCTTATTTATTGTTATATGTGGATGACATTGTGCTTACTACCTCCTCTGATTTATTGAAAAATGATACCATTGCATTGCTTAAAACCGAATTTGTCATGATTGACTTGGGAAAGTTAAGCTATTTTTTGGGGATATCAGTGACTAGATCTGCAAACTCTATGTTTTTGTGTTAGCGTAAGTATGCGGAAGAGATAGTGTACAGGGCTAAGATGACAAACTGCAAGATAATGTCCACTCCGGTTGATTCTAATCAAAGTCAGCGCTGTTGATGGCAATCCAGTGTCTGATCCCACACTCTACAGGAGTCTTGCAGGTGCACTACAATATCTTACGTTCACCAAGCCTGATATTGCTTATGTTATTCAGCAGGTGTGCTTATTCATGCATGCCCCCAGAGAGCCTCATTTTACTGCCCTTAAGCGTATCATTCGATATGTTAAGGGCACACTTGATTATGGATTGCATCTATACCCCTCAGCACCGACTAGGTTGTTATCATATACGAATGTTGATTGGGCAGGCTGTCCGGACACGCGACACTCCACCTCCGACTACTGTGTGTTCTTAGGGGATAATCTCATTTCTTGGTCTGCTAAGAGGCAAACCACCTTATCCCGTTCGAGTGCAGAAAAAGAGTATAGAGGCGTCGCAAATGTTGTTGCTGAGATTTGATGGCTTCGAAACATTCTTTTGGAGCTTCAGTGTCCCCTACGTAAGACGTCTTTGGTCTACTGTGATAACATATCCGCCATATATTTATCTCATAATCCGGTTCAGCATCAGTGAACCAAGCACATTGAGATGGATATACACTTTGTTCATGAGAAGGTTGCTCTCGGTCATGTTAAGGTATTGCATGTGCCTTCTTCGTATCAGTATGCAGATATCTTCACGAAATGTCTTCCTAGATAGCTTTTCCTTGACTTCAGATCCAATCTTAGCGTCCGGCCTCCTCCCGCTCCGACCGAGGGGGTGTATTAACTTATATTCTCAAAATATACTCCATATATTTTGTAATATTTAGTGTTGTATAATTGTGATAGATATATGATCCTTATTGTATTAAAATTCCACATTATACACACTATGTATTTGTATTAATGAGAAAGGCTCCTCAAGGGAGATTAATACATTATTACATAATCAATGCTTATCTCAAATCTCAATTGTTAGAGCGTAAAAGAATTAAGCACTCTTTAATGATTATACTTATTTAGACTACTGAATATACTTTACAATATGTCCAATCTAATATAATGATTTTGCTATGTCACTCAACCCAATCAACCAGTTCCACTACAGAAATTTTCTAGCCAAAGGACAAAATGTAACTGCTCCACCATGTAACAAATATAGGGATATCAAAGATAGAAGAATATGACCCATGAACCATATTTTAAAGTTTAATTGGACAATAATAAAGTTAATTACTGCAAGTTTTTTTCTTATAATTTTATGAAAATTAAATACTCAAAAGTTAAAAATGAGCAAGGTGCAAAAACAGCTTAGCCAAGGAGCAAAACAGTATGCATCTTTTTATACACAGCTTCTCTTTTTTCCTTTATTCCATATACTCAGCTACTGTTTTAAGGACAAGGAAAAAAGACAAAGTAGTCCCCCGGGCATAGCTGGATGGCAAAGGAGGAGAACTTAAAATTCAGCTAGAGGCCTGCAGCGTGAGTTCGAATCCTGGTGGAAGAAATTTGCTCTCTTCCGGGGTAGGACCTTGTAGGTGATATTAGTTGTTCTGTTCTCAAACCCTGGTCATTCAGGCACATCCCACGATTTACTGGTAATAGTGCTGAGGGACCGAGACTACTATCTTCAGGAATAGTCTAACGTAAGCCAGGAAACTGAATATTAAAAAAAAGACGAAATATAAGGCTAGCTATTGGATAGGAAAATATGGCATCAGTTGTAGGGACAGACATACGTCGCATACCTAATAAAGCTAGAGGAAAGTAAGGCAGGCCAGTGGGCCGGGACGGCCCGGTCCCGCCCCGAACCCGCGTATTAAAAAAAAATCAATAGCGAGACTCGAACCGGGACGGGACAATGTCTCGTCCCGACCCGTCCGGCCCACCCCAGTCCCGCCAATCCCGACCCTAGCCCGCCCCGATCCCGCCCGTAACCCCCCCTTTGCAAATATAGTCGTTGCACTAACGACCATTTTAGATTTTGGTCGTTGTGCAACGTCCATTCTTTGCCTCCCCCCCTCCCCCAACCCCCCTACCCCTTAATATTTATTTTTAACCCATAAGTTATTATATTTACACTTTAACCCAATTTTCCAACTATAAATAACTCATTTTCTCTTCATCTTTCTCACAAATCTTCCTACAATCTCTAAATACATCTCTCTACAAGTCTACATTGTTTACTAAATATTCAATTTTATTTATTCATTTGGGAATTGGGAGTGAAGTTGGCAACTAGCTTGAGGATACCATCGAGCAAAGTTTCAATTTTCAACCTCTCGATTACACGTCGACGTTACGTCGGCGTTTGGTACATTCGTTTCTTCATTAAATTATTATTGTCTATTTATTTTATTTAGCACACTTAATTTTATTATCTTTAATTATTTATTATCATAATTAAAATGGAAGGATTAAGAGGTATGTTTAAGGGTAAGGGTAAGGGTAAGGGTGCTTCTTCTAGTAGGGGCAACCAGGGCAAGGGTACTTCTTCTAGTCATCTTATTTCTACACAGGATGATTTTGTTGATACTGAACATTTTCCTACAATACCATTAGATTTAGACGAGGAACTATTTTCTTGAACTCAAGAAGACTTTAATTTAGACGATGATCTAGATGATACACCCACTAATGTTGATGACAACACACCCACTGGTGCACCTTCAACTGAAATGTCTCTTATTCCCCCTAGTATGAGACGAGGTCCAGCAAAACGACCATTAAAATCAGATGCATGGATATTTTTTGATAGGGACGTAGAGAATCAAGTAGCTAGATGTAAAATTTGTAAAGATGTTTTAGTATTTAAAACTGGAAAAGGTCACGGTGGGACGGGGGTTTAATGAGACACGTAGTAAGGGCTCATCCAACTGGGTATGCCCAATACCATGCTTCAAAACCGGGTGAGCAAACGCCCGCTCCATCGGGACAAGGTTCACATACTGATACTGTTCCGGACCAAGTACAGGGTCAAATTAACCCTATGACGGGGGAAATTGTAGGCCCTAAATACAATAAACATAGAGATAGGGAAGCAATATCAAAATTAGTTGTTGTGGAGGGTTTGCCTTTTTCATTTCCTTCATCTCCCGGTTTTATTCATTACATTATAGATATATATAATCCTGCTTTTAAAGGTTTTCCTAGATCAACTGTTAAGAGAGATGTATTTAAATTCGCACATGAATATCAACAATATTTACGTTATTCATTATATCATTTTAATGACAAAGTATCTATCAAGACTGATATATGTCGTAGTACTAACGACCATGATTATTTAACGGTAACTTGTCATTGGATAGATTATAAATGGTCTATGCAAAAATGTATCTTAGCGTATATATATATATAGATGATAGGCACGCTGATACTTTTATTGCAGAAAATATTTGTCAAGTGTGCCATTATTATGGAATAACCGATAAAATTATGACTATTACATTAGATAACGCTTCTTATAACAATTACGCTATTATAATTTAAAAAAATAGTTTAACTCCATCTTTTCTAGATCATTTTCATATAAAAATTTGTGTGCCATATATATAACTTAATTGTAAAGGATTGTCTATCACTTTTTGAAGACATTCTTAGTAAAATACAATTTGCTATAAACTTTATTTTTAAAAGTAATAGAGTACAACGAAGAAAAGAATATAAAAAAACTTGTCACGATTGTGGACTACCTTATAGAAAAATTCCAGAAGAAGTATCCACTAGGTGGAATTCTTTATACGAGCAACTGCTTGTTGCTTATGACTATAGAAAACCTATAACTTTATTTTTTAACTCTCATAATCAAAATCCAGCTGATATGGTTGTAGATAGTGATTGGGTAAAAATTTCCGAACTTATTGTATTTTTAGAGAAATTTTTTCAAGCAACAAAAGAATTTTCCGGTATATATTATCCTACTATTTCAACTATGTTGTTTTATATAACTCTAATATTTTTATTGCTTAGTGAATATATGAAAAAACCAGCTTATATGGCAGCTATTAAAAAATGTTTATCAAAATAAAAAAATATTTTATTCCTATTCCCACTATTTATATTATTGGTGTTGTATTAAATTTGACTATTAAAATAGACGATACTAAATCACTTATTGAAACTATTTACGATTGTATAGAAGTACTACCACCTCCAAGTCCAAAAAATCTAAATCACCCACCACCTATTGAACAAACTAAAGAAGAAGTGTTGTTTAGCGTAGAAGACCAATGCAAAAAAAAAATATAGGTTTTACCAACAAGAAAGTGCTAGTAACCTACCGGCTTCCATACCATCTTCTTCATCTTCAACACAACCTCACAAAAGACATGTTGTTTCTGCGACTAGTATTGAAAGCCTCAGAAATAGAATGTGCGGCCGTACCGCTACTAACCAAATTAGCGAGTTTGATATTTTTGTTTTGCAGGGTTCCGTACCGTACTAAGAAGTTATCAATGAATATAGACATGAAGACTTGCTTAAATACTAGAGGGGGAATGAGAAGACCTTTCCAACACTTTCAATGATGGCCCGAGATGTTTTGAACATTCAAGCGTCATCAACTGCGTCTGAAAGTGCTTTTTCTGGCGGCAGATATCAAATAGGAGACCACAGACACTCATTAGCCGGAGAGAGCTTGGAAATTGCAGTATTATTCAGAGATTGGATACGAGCGGAGCGGAAAAGGTGCGGTCAACCGGAGATCAACGAAGAAGAAGACGAAAACTACAACGAAATCTTATCCGAAGGTGGTGGAAACGACGTGGATCAATTTGACCAACAAATACCAATTCCAACCGAAGAACCACAGGAAATTATCAAGCAATTAGAACATGCTTTTTTGAGAATGTAAAATTTTTAATTGCAATTTTATAATGTAATTTGCAACTTTTGGACAACACCACAAAGTTGCAATTTAGACAATTCTATTTGTATTACAAAAAAATTATATGTCTATTAAATAATATAAGAGGCACAAAAACAGTCTTGAGATGTTTTTATTACACTATCTTATCTTGTTTATTGAGTTTTTTTTATACATATGTTATTAAAAAAAAAAAAGGAAAACCCGCCGGAACCCGATACCGATCCCGCCCCGACCCGATTCCGACGGGATCGGGACGGGACTTCGGAAAGTCCCGCCAAACCCGATCCCGCCCAACCCCGATCCCACCCCCTTCACCCGTCCCGCCTCGACCCGATCCCGCCAAACCCGGCCTGCCAGACCCGAGCCCCACTGGCCAGCTATAGAGGAAAGTAATCAAATGTGCATATATCGGAGGAAATTAATCTCACGGACGGAAAAGGATAAAGAGAAAAGAAAAAAACGTACCCTGTAAGTTAACCATAGCATAACGAAACAGCTTTGAGCACTAGTAATAGCACTCGTTTAAAGCCTTCTACTAGTATTAAGGGTTGAATTATATTCTTCGACATGAGTTATGTAAAGGGTTTTTAAATTATTATATGGAGTCTATTTAAACTACTACATTCCTTGTTTTAAATTATTATATGGAGTCTACTTAAACTACTACATTCCTTGTTTTAAATTGCAGATTAAATAGTGAAGTTCTCTATCAGTAAATCCGCTATACAATAAAGCGGGTCTATTCTTTTTCCAAGTCGTAATTTCATCGCATGGAAAAAGAGTTTTATGTATATATGGTCATTTCCCCCAGTTGAGATCCCAGCACTAAAAGGTGAGTGGAAAGCATGTGGGCAATTTAATGACAGAAAAAATGATATTATAAAATAAAATAAATTTCTTTTAGAATTTTTTCTACCCAAATTATAAATGAGCACGACAAACTATTTACTCACAGGTACATTTCAAATCTCCTGATGAGACTTATAATTAATTAGACAGTTACTTTCCAATAACCAAAAGCATTAGTTATTTAATAATTGAATAATTGCATAAAAAATAAGGAGAAAATCCAATAAATACCAAAAGAAAAGGAGAAAATAAATAAATATGAATGTTGGTCATAAAGAGGTGTCACATCTCATTATCTATGCTTAGCTTTAATATGTATGGAGATTAGTGGTGTGGTGTTTTGACCCTATAAGACTTTGGATCTTTCTGTGGATATATATATATTACAAGAATACTTTCGTATCATTGTATACCTTTTATATTAGGTAAATTTATATTCCGATTGTAATTAGAAAGATTAGTTACCTAGTTTGTAGCCATGTAAATAATTATGTAACACTATATATATTGTATACAATAATCAATGAAAGGCAGGGAACATATTCTTTTATGGTATCAGAAGTCAAACCCTAAATATTTCTTCCCCTAGCCGTTCCCCACCTCTCGGCCACCCTCCCATCCGTCGTCCTCCATCTCCCTTTTCTTCTACTTCTCGGCAAACCTCCTCCCTTATTCTTCCCTAATTTTTAATGGCTGAACAACCTAAATTTCATCATGCTCTTGTAGTCAACAACATCAAGAATTTCATTCTCATAACTCTTGAGATGGAAAAAGTTCAGTATTCCTCTTGGGCGGAATTATTTAAGATCAATTGTCGTGTATACAAAGTCATCGATCACATCATTCCTCCAAAATCAAAGCCCAATGCCGAACCCCTGGAGAAACATGATGACGGACTTTGGTCACGTTTAGATGCGGTTGTTCTATAATGGATCTACGACACAATCTCGAACGATCTATTGCATACAATCATTGAAACCGACGCTACTGCACAACAAACTTGGGAGCAATTGGAAAGCATCTTTCACGATAACAAGACACAACGTGCCTTGTATTTGGAAAATCAATTCAGGGACATTCAGCAAGACGATTTTCCAAATGCGTCGGCCTATTGTCAAGAACTTAAGACGATTGTCGATCAACTCTCCAATGTTGGTGCACCAGCCACCAATCAATGATTAGTGATGCAACTCATTGCGGGTTTGAATGAAACTTATGACGGCGTCGCTACCATCCTCCAACAAAGCACGCCATTGCCTCTATTGTATGAGGCCTATTCGAGACTCATTCTTGAAGAAACCCGGAAAACAAAGCGAGCCGCGGCCAACGCAAGCACTGCCAATGCCGCCCTCGTGACCACCGATTACACACCTGTCGACCCGACGGGTTCGGTCTCTGTCCCGCACCAATGACAAGCCAACGATAAAAAATGTGGCTCACAATTCTAGAATAATAACAAATGGCGAAATTCTGGCCGAAGCCGCAGTGGCCAAAGCTGTGGTGGCCGAGCTAACAACAATAGTAGCTGCGGAAAAAGGCAGCCCCCGCCGGCCGACAGCCACCCGCAGTGGCAGCAGCCTCCGTCGTGGGCTGCCTACCCATCATAGGGTGCGTAGGCCCAGTCGGCTTGGGCTACTCCATCGTGCCCCTACTAGAAGTCCTCCTGGACCCAACCTCTGGCCCGACAGCCCCAGTCCGACATCCTCGGCGCACATCCACATCAGGCGTACAATACACAGGTCTCTCCTACTTCAACCTACGCACCGATGGATGTTGAGGCGACTATGAACATGATATCTCTCAACGTTCCAGATGACAATTAGTACATGAATACTGGCGCCACATCTCATATGACGGCATCCCAAGGTACTCTCTCGTCTTATTTCAATATGATCAATTTAAATCGTAATATTATTATTGGTAGTGAACAAGGCATTCTCATTCGAGGTTATGGACAATCATCCCTCACCCCACCACATCTACCGTTAGCTTTAAGCAATGTCCTTCTTGTTGACACCCAATTTTGTCCCCTCTTTTCAGATTATTTGTTTGCATTTTAAAATATTTTGACACCTCAAAATAATTTTAATATATATATATATATAAGACTTTTAATATCGTCGTCCATTTTCAATATTATTATTATTATTATTCGTATTATTTACTATCGTTTGCCTTTTAATATCCTAATAATAGTTTTTACCCTAATATTTTATGTTATTTTATTTTCGCAAAATGGCATCGCATTTTTTATTTAGATTGAGCATCAAACATTTTGCAAAATATTATGTTTTTTTTATTATCACATCGTTATTTTTATCTTTATAGTTTACATTTTTTGCAAATCATCTTTTTATATTTTAACCCACAACCCATTTTTCCCCTCACCCAAAACATTCTATAAACCCACACAACAAGCCGCCCAACCGAACAACCCAATTCCAACCCCATTTCCAGCCCAATCGGCCACCCCAATCACAAAAGCCCAACCCCCATCTCGGCCCAACCTCTTTTTCCGCCCATATCCATTTTTATGCCATAAATCCACCAAAACAAACCCTAAAACATATCACCTTCTCTTTCATCTCTCCAAAAAAAAATTGCCGCTACTTTATTCATTTTATGCTCCGGTAGTTTAAAATTGAAAATCCGCCACTAGTTTATTTATTGTAGGCTCGTCATGCATGTTTAAAACTTTGAAAACAATTTGGTCATCTTTTACTCGCATTATTAATCATACAAACAAGGTTTTGTTTTTCATCCGATTTGCGATTTAAAATGACTTCCATATAAATCACTTCTTTGCATTGCAAATAATATGCTTTCCTCCTTACTATCAATTGCCTAAAAATAGGTATTTTGTGGACAACGCCATACAAATGCCTGCCTTATCCAATAATCAACTTTACATGTATTTTAATAAACAATGTCATACAAATGCATGCTTTTATCCAAAAATCAACTTTGCATGTATTTTATAAACAATGCCTTACAAATTCATGCTTTTATCCAAAAATCAATTTTACACATATATTTTTATAAACAATGTCATGTATACTTTTCGGATTTTATGTCGGGAATTTATTTCTCAAAACCGCAATCACCTTTGCGAGACTCCTCAAAAGAATACATGGTAAAAATCTTTATGTTGTCAAAAAAATACATCCTTTTATTAACTACTTGCAACATCATTTTAACTTTATACTTTAAAAAATGCATTTTTCCTTAGCATAATAATTAACCTAAGTTTGACTGGATAACCGTAAATTAGTGGATCTTAAATGATGCCTAACCCCTTCCCTTTAGGATAATAAAGAACCCTTACTCAGAATCTCATAGATTAGCAAATCATTAATCGGAGTTCATTTTGCAGCATTTATATTAACATTTAGGTGCCCTAATTCACCATAGAATAATTAGGTGGCGACTCTTTAAACTTTCATTAATTTAGGAATCACCATTACGTCGCTGTTCATGATGGATCCCCCTTCATTCGTGGCGGGGTGGGTTAAAAACGGGTGCGACACTTCATGCCCCGAAACTTATCAAAAATCTAATCGTTGTGCGTCGTTTCACAACCGACAATAATGTTTTTCTTGAATTTGATCCTTTTGGTTTTTCTGTGAAGGACCTTATGACAGGGATGCGAATAATGAGATGTGACAGCACTGGGATATTTATCCTATCACCACTACCGTCGGCCCTCCAGCTTCCTCTTCATCAACCTTTGCAGCTCTTTCATCTCTTTTATGGCATAATAGATTAGGACATCCGGTAGATTATGTTTTACGCTTCCTTAGCAAAAATAAATTTATTGATTGCAAACATATATCTACTACTCCTGTTTGTGAATCTTGTATTTTTTGGAAACATGTCAAATTGCCATGTTATTCTTCATCCACCTATACTTTAATGCCATTTGATATCATACACAGTGATTTATGGACTTCTCCTATTTTAAGCACGACTACGCATAGATATGATGTATTGTTTTTGGATGATTATTCCAACTTTCTGTGGACTTTTCCCATTGGTAATAAGTCCCAAGTCTATTATATTGTTCTTCCTTTAGTGCTTTAATAAAGACACAATTTGGAAAGAATATCAAATGTTTTCAATGTGATAATGGGAGGGAATTCGATAATTAACAATTCAAATTGTTTTGCGCCAAACACGACCGTATTTTTCATTTTTCCTGTCCACACACATCTCCATAAAATAGAAAAGCCAAACAAAAATTAGAACCATAAATAACTTAATTCGTGCTCTCCTTGCCCACGCCTCTATCCCCCCTATTTTTGGCATTACGCCTTCTCAATGGCAACCTATCTCTTGAACCTTCTCCCAAATAAGTCTCTCAAACACAAATCTCCCACTTAAGTTTTCCATCTTCGGAATCCTTCCTATAAGCATTTATGAACTTTCAAATGTCTATGCTACCCCCTCCATCCCTCCACTCAAATCAACAAGTTGCAACATTGGTCATCCCCGTGTCTCTTTCTTGGTTACCCCCTAATCATTGAGGTTACAACTGTTACGACTTGTCAAGCTGAAAAATAATCATTTCTAGGCATGTCATATTCAATGAGTCTCAATTTTCCTTTGCCAAAATCAATTCTCCACCTCCAAATTCCTATGACTTCTTAAATAATGGCCTAAATCCCCTTCCAATTCATCACTTGCAAAATCAGTCATTACCATTACCGGCAACCGACCAAATCACTGTCGTCCCTAGTCGAGAAGCCCACCCAGCCCCGCAACGAGAGCCTCGGAATATCCCTTCTCGGCTTTTCGATTTGGATGTTGCCTCTCGGCCAACCCCCTCCTCCCGACACCACTGCCTCATCTCGGCCCCACCTCCTCACTCCTAGTCCTATTCCCGATCCTGCTGCCACATCTCAGCCCCCTTCCCAATCTCGTCCAACCCCCCGAAGCACCCCAATGGACAATAGAAACCCGTGCTATGCACCGCATTACCAAACTTAAATAACTATTTAACTTGTCCAATTCAGTTGCCCCTTCACCTCTTCCTCGCAACCCAAAAAATTCCTTATCCTATCCTAATTAGAAAAATGCAATGATTGACGAATATAATGCTCTTATTGAAAATAATACGTGAGAACTAGTACCCCATCCTTCTGATGCTAATATTATTCGTTCTATGTGGATTTTTCGACATAAAAAAGAAATCTGATGGTTTTTTAGAGGCACAAGGCTCGTCTTGTAGGTGATGACATGGCATACATCTTATTATATGTTGATGATATCCTCATCACTACATCTTTTGATGCACTTCGCTAATCCATTATATCACTCTTTGACTCTGAATTTGCTATGAAGGATTTGGGGCCTCTATGCTATTTTTTTGGCATTGTTGTTATGAGACATGCAGGTTGGTTATTTCTTTGTCAAAGGAAGTACGCCGAAGAGATCCTTGACCGAGTAGACATGATGTCTTGCAAACTGGCCCACATACCGGTGGACGCTAATTCCAAACTCATTGCCTCTTCAGGTTCTCTGTATGCCGACCCAACTCACTATTGCAGTTTAGCAGGAGCATTACAGTATCTCACTTTCACCAGACCAGACATATCCTATGTTGTGTAATAAATATGCTTACATATGCACAACCCAACAGATGAACATATGAATGCACTCAAACGTATTTTGGCTATGTACAAGGTACTCTTCACTTCGGCCTACACCTATACAAGTCCACCCTTTCTGGTCTCACCTCTTATTCTGACGCTGATTGGGGTGGCTGTCCGGAAACTCATCGATCCACGTCAGGTTACTGTGTCTTCCTCAGATATAACTTTCTTTCTTGGTCTTCTAAAAGACAATCTACTTTGTCTCGATCCAATGCCAAAGCCGAGTACCGAGGAGTATCGAATGTTGTTTCTGAGTCTTGTTGGATACGCAACATTCTGCTGGAACTTCACTACCCAATCCGCAAGGCTACATTGGTCCACTATGATAATATCAGTGCGATTTATCTCTTCGGAAATCCCGCTCAACATCAGCGCACTAAACACATTGAAATGGATATTCACTTTATACGTGAAAAAGTGGCTCGTGGACAAGTTCGTGTCCTTCATGTTCCTTTCCGGTATTAGATTGCTGATATATTTACTAAAGGACTTCCGCGCATATTGTTTGATGATTTTCAAGCCAGTCTTAGCGTACGAGAACCTCCCGCTTCGACTGCGAGGGTGTGATAGAATATTACAAGAATATTCATGTATCATTGTATATCTTTTATATTAGTTAAATTTATATTTTGATTATAATTAGAAAGATTAGTTACCTAGTTTGAGCCACGTAAATAATTATGTAACACTATATATATTGTACACAATAATCAATGAAATACAGTTAACATATTCCTTTAATATAAATAGGTACTTATCTTATCTGATTATCAAGTTAGAAATTGGAACTACTCCTCTCTTCTATTTCTTTGTGTTAGACAAGGTATATACCCGTGATATACACTTGGTATACATAGTGTATATCACGGGTACTGTAGGAACTGTTCAGCCCATCACTGGCTTTAGCCCATCTCGGCAGTGGCCCTCTCGGTTACAGCCCTTCAGCCCATCAAGGTAACTTGTATATTAGGAATGTATATTGATGTAATATTTTAGTGTAAAGGTTACCTTAATTAGTTGTGTACACTTACCATAATTGTATAGTTAGAATTATGGTAGAATAAGGTTTTAGGAAGAGAATAGGAATATGATTCTCCTATTATGGAAATATGTAACTTGTATATATACCTTTCAATTAATGAAAATAATCAAGGGGATTATTTCTTTCATGGTATCAAGAGTCTAGGTCCAACAACAAAATTTCTCTCCAATTTTCGTTGCATTCTCGGCCAAAGACCGACCCTCCCCTTGGGTTTGCCATTTGTTCTTCCGCTCTCCAAATCTCTCTTCCAAATCCCTCTATCACATATTGTTCTTTCGTTATGTCTACGTCAAAGAACACGTTTCACCCTGCCCTTGTTGTTTCTAACATCAAGAATCATATCCCTCTAATTCTTGAAATAGAAAACGTCCAATACGCGATGTGGGCCAAGTTGTTCAAAATTCATGCTCATTCGCATCAATTCATCCATCACATAATCCCCGCGGCTCCTAATGATACGGAGGTCTCTAAACGCGAGGATGATCCTATGTTATGGACAACACTTGATGCCACCGTCCTTCAGTGGATTTATTCTACTATTTCTACCGACCTATTGTAGACGATTATTGAGCCAGACGCTACGGTGATGGCTGCATGGGATAGACTGCGTGACATATTCAAGGATAATCAAAATTCCAGAGCTATTACCCTTGCACAAGATTTTTCCCACGTCAACATGAAAAATTTCCCGAACGTTTCAGCATATTGCAAAAGGTTGAAGGAATTCGCTGACCAACTCCGCAATGTTGGTGTGCCAGTTAGTGAAGATCGTCTTGTTTTACAGATGGTTGCTGGCCTATCCGAGGCCTATAGTGGCGTTGGAACTCTCCTTCGTCAAAGTAATCCTCTTCCAAGGTTCTATCAAGCCCGCTCCATGCTTTCCTTGGAAGAAACCGGTTTGGTTAAAAAAGTGGCTACTAATGCTAGTCCCGTGATCATGATGACTTCCTCCACTAGTACTCAAAATTTTGGTAACAATTCGAATCAAAACCGATCACACGGGGGTAGCAAAAATGGCCGGAAAAATAATGGAAAAAATCGCGGGGGCAAATGCGGCAGCTCCGGCGGCAGTCACGGTGGCCAAAACAATGGCAGTGGACCCCATTCAGGTTACAGTGGGCCACCGACACACTGGTCTCCGCCTTGGGCCTTTGGGCCGTGGACTTGGACTAGTGGATAGTGGCCCTACGGCCCACCTACACAACACATTCCAGCATCTGGCCAGTGGGTTTTCCAGCAACCTCCACGGCCCACTGCCCACTGGCCCAGAAATTCCAGTCCCAGCAGTTACGGCCCAAGATAGTCCAGTTCTGGGATTCTTGGGCCTCGGCCTCCGCAAGCTCACCACGCAGTTGGACCTACTCAGACTGATATCGAGGCTGTGATACACACACTGGGTTTGACTCAACCGGACCCGAATTGGTATATGGATACCAGTGTCACTACCCACATGACATCCGATTCAGGTACTCTCTCATCTTATTCCAATTTGAGCAACCCTCAGGGTATAATTATCGGTAATGGTAACTCTATTCCAATTCAGGGTTATGGTCAGAAAACTTTGTCTCCCCAATCCACCCCTTATCTTGAAAAATACTTTACATGCCCCCAAATTGATTAAAAACTTAGTCATTGTCCGAAAGTTCACCACTGACAATTCTGTTACTGTTAAATTTGATCCTTTTGGTTTCCCTGTGAAGGATTTCAAGACGGGGAGTCCTCTCATGAGGTGTGATAGTAGGGGAGATCTTTATCCTATCACGCCCGGTTTCAGTCCATCGAGTCAAGCCTTGCCATCAGCCTTTGCAGCCATTTCTCCTTCCTTGTGGCATGCTCGCCTTGGTCATCCGGGATCCTTTATTTTGTCAGTTTTAGATAAAAATAGTTTTATTTCATGTAAGGGTACGAGTCGTACTCCAATTTGTCAATCTTGTTCTTTACGAAAAAATGTTAAGTTGCCATTTGTAGACTCAAATTCTCAAACTTCAATGCCATTTGATATTATTCATAGCGACCTATGAACGTCTCATGTTCTAAGTTCGTTGGGTCATTGGTATTATGTTCTCTTTTTGGATGATTATTCTAAATTTTTGTGGACATTTCCAATTGCAAATAAATCTCAAGTGTTTTCCGTCTTCGTAAAATTTAGAGCATTCATTAAAACCCAATTCGAAAGAGAAATAAAAAATATTCAGTGTGATAATGGAAAAGAGTATGACAATAGGGTGTTTCGGGAGTTTTGTGCTAATAATGGGATCAATTTTCATTTTTCTTGTCCTCGTACATCTTCACAAAATGGAAAAGCCGAACGCAAAATTCGTTCCATAAATAACATTGTCCGCACTCTCTTAATTCATGCTTCCGTACCCCCATATTTTTGGCATCATGCTCTTCAAATGGCCACATATCTCCTTAACATAATTCCTTCCAAAGGTCTGACATATTCTTCCCCCCTCCAAATCTTATTTAATAAGAATCCTTCTTATTCTCATCTAATGGTTTTTGGGTGCTTGTGTTATCCGTTATTCCCGTCCACCATAATTAACAAACTTCAGGCCCGGTCTACTCCGTGTGTGTTCTTAGGTTATCCGTCTAATCATCGTGGTTACAAATGCTTTGATTTATCCTCCAAAAAAATCATCATTAATCGCCATGTAATTTTTTATGAAACTAAACTTCCCTTTACTAAAGTTCATACTCCCGAGCCTAGTTCGTATAATTTTTTGGATGATGGTATATCTCCGTATATTACTCACCATTTTTCGGACATGTCCCGCACCTAAAATTCTCCAGCGGGCCCACTGCCCGCTGGCCCCACTGTTACGTCGCAAGTTCCCGTTACTGGATCAGTTCCAGCGATTGGGCCAGTCCAGCCCAATTCTGGAACTGGTCCAAATCTGCTCTAGTTTGCCGATTTGGGCCAGCACGCCCACTGCCTGCTGGCCAGTCCGTCCCGAGCCCAGAAAATTTCCAAAATCCGCCCACTTCTTCCTCGAGTCATAGACCGGTCACTCGTAGTCAACGGGGTGTTTTTACACCAAAAAAGACATTTTAATTTACATTTGGATGTCTCTAAATCCCTCTTGCCCCGTAATCATGTGTCTGCCTTAAACGACCCGAATTGGAAAATTGCTATGACTAATGAATATAATGCTCTTATTGATAATAAGACTCGAGTTCAATCTAAGAATCAAAGATAGTATTCGATTGGTGATCAAGCAACCAAATAATAAGCTCAGGATTAAATAAATAAACATATACGATAAGCTAATTAATTGAAACCAATATTCAAATAACAACGTTCATGAAAGAACCATAAGTTTAGCTCCATATATACGTGGAGGAAATACAACAAATCATCTAAAGAAAATATAAAGACGAGTAATAGGAAGAAGAAGAGGTAAAACTCTATATTCTCCGGCCTCTACGGCGGCTCCAAGCTCTCTCTAAGTCAAAAGTTGTGAACTCATGGTCACAAGTTATCCATAAAATTCTCTAAAAATTGTGTCTTATGAACTATTTATAGATGTAAAAGAAATAACTGTTGGAAATTTGCCTTTGGCGGGGAGATGCGTCCACCCATCTTTGAAGAATTAAACACTAGTGTTCCGCATGTTGGAGACCTTGTCTCTTCACACATGCATGATCTACGAAGTGAGTAGATGACCGTAGGGCCAAGAATCGTTAAATTTCGTTGAGAAATGAAAGAGATATTGGTCCACGAAATAAGGTGTTTAAGGCATGGAAATGTGTTGTGGGACAAATCTACCACATCGGTGGGAATAGGAAGAATTGCTCTCTATAAATGTCTCAAATTGGTAAAGGGTTTGGGACCCCAAGGGGTATCCCATGTGTTTAAATGAGGGAAGACCTAGATGTGCTTGGGTTCAAGGCTAAGCCCACACGCGCGCCGCCGCCGCCCGCCCGTCCGGTCCGGGTTCTCGGGTCACGTGTCACGGGTCACGGGTCGTGGGCTGTGGGGCTGTGGGGCTTTCTGATATTATCTTTTTGGACCAGCGAACTCAGCCAGATGTACAGTTTGATCTCTGAAGTTTCATATGTACAGTTTGGACCAGAATTCTTTCATATGTACAGTTTGGTCCCTAAAGTTTCAATATTTACAGTTTGAGCCCCAGAGTTTCTGGGAAGGTGACGGAAAGGTTGGACTGAATTTTGGAGCATTAAACAGCCATTACTTGGCTGATTAACTCTCCATTAACAGCCCATTACTTGGGCAATTGAGCAGCCTCCTTCAAAACCTTAAATCAGCCTCACTAATGGCATTTAACATGCCATTTACAGCCCTCCTAATGGCCATTAACAGCCATGTTTGGGCAGTTGATCAGCCCCTCCTCCATGCTATATATTGAGCCTCTTTTGGCTCAATTCGTGGGTAGCAAATAGGCAGAAAACACACTGAAAACAGTGACGAAAATACAAAATAGAAGGCTAAAAACAGTGAGCAAATTGTGACGAAAATTATTGAGCAAACCCACACATATACACAAGATATACACTATAGAGACACACTAAATACACAGAGACAAAAGAGAAGAGTATTGAGAAACTCTTCCTTCCTATTCCATATCTTCAGCAAGTCGATTCATATTTGTTTTATTCGGCAGGCTCAACCTATTGGCTTTGTAGTGTTGAGATTAAAGTGTTATTTTATCTTGGGAGACTATTGCCCGCTAACGTAAAAGCATACATACGGGGCAATCTTGTCTTAAGGATAGAGGGCTATCCTCGACTCAACACACAACGTTGTAACCATCCAGATTTAGTTGTTTCTTGATTTCAGGATATCAACATTTAAGACACAACAAACTTGCGGCAGTTCTCAACATTGGCTTTGCAAGGTGATCAAGATTCAAGACACAACACACTTGCGGCCAGTTTTGAAGATTGACCATTTATTTATCCTTTCGAACATTTGTAATAGTTATTACTTCCCGTACTGCTTTATAAAGTACAATAGAATATACCAACAATTTAAGACAAGATCGTATTGTATTACTATTAGTGTTCGAAAGATGTCGGTCAAAAGTTGTGTGATCAAATCTGGATATGGCAATGGTTTTCTGGTAGAAGAGAGTGATGATGATGAACGTGTTCATGGTGTCACCGCTACCAAGACTCGGGTGGGAATAAGCGCTCTCGAGAGCACGAGGATGTCAACCGGGACAAGAGGAGAAGGCGAAGATGTTATTCTATCTTGCAACAGAAGGCCTATATCTGTCCCAGACAAAAGATCTGAACAATGGTAAGAAGGAAATGGACACTCAGTCTGATGAAGTGACTAAAGTGAGCCAGAATCCGAAATTGGGATAAGTATTTTTCTTACTTGTCAAGAATAAAAATTAAATGATGTTTGATTAAAAATGGATTAAAGTAAGGAGGAATATGAAAATAATTTATATTCCTTGCCCTTTAAAAACCAGAAGTTTAATGTCTTCTTCTTTCCCGTTTAAAGATTGGATTTTGTAAACGACTTAAAAAGATCCGTTCTTTTAAGTGTAATGATTAAAAGTGTGTAAAGTATGTTCACACATACGATGGAGAGAGATCCACTAAGCGTGCGAAAAGCGTTACCACTCTTAAGTAAGCGCCAAGAATTATCGGGCACCAATCATAACGGAAGAAGTCTAAAAGTTAAAGACGTTGAGCCTGTCACACTATTTGGCAGAAGATCCTTCATAGGATGATACTGGACACTCAGTCATATAAAGCCTCCGGGCGGAGGTGGGCCAAAATTCCTTTGATATGATGATATTGGACACTCGGTCATATAAAGCCTCGGGCGGCGGAGTGGGGCCAGAATTCATTTCATAGGAAAAGTAATGGACACCTAGTAAGGTGGGCCAGAGTTTTCAGGTCTTAAATGATCTGAAGGCCTAAAGAAAGGCGGAAAAGAAATTGGACACTCAGTCTGGCAAAGCAACTGCAGTGGGCCAGAGTATCCAGATCACATATGATCCGGTTACGCCCTAACCACGGGCAAGGGGTTGTTCATGTGAAGCAATGCCACCTCTAAAGTAGAAGGGGTTGGAGAGGTTGTCCTCAATAAGGGCTTCATGGAATGAGATCACTCTAAGATGAGGTGATACATATCCCAAACTTGGTTTAAGGGACGTTGTTGGTCAAGCTGGTTTGAGACTAGTCCAACAGGTCTGTAATAACTAAGAATGGTGCAGTACGTCTGTAGCTAAATGAATGATATATTTGTAATCCGTGCATCTATGGCATCATAGATTAAGACACGTTAAATAGCAAGTCATTCAAAAGCTAACGATATTGAGATTGTTTTCTTCTGTCGACATAAACCCTCAGAATAAATGAGAGGTAGGAGAAGAGGCAAAATCACCTTTCCAAATTCCGTCAAAGGGAATAGCGAAAGAAGCACCGCTCCTCTAGAACTTAGTCACACCTACTTGGGTGATTTGAAGTTTATACAAAATAGAGGGGGGAGACAAGTACGTTGTGATCTTCATTGATGATGGAACAACGTATGGAATCCTTTGTTTGTTAAAAAGCAAAGATGAAGTTGTTGAAGCGGATAAGTGCTACAAAGCAGAAGTTGGAAATCAACTAAGCCTATGGATTGCGAAATTCGTAGTGATAGAGGGGGAGAATGTGAAGCATCGTTCATTAAACGATTGTTCATTTCTCACTTCAGTCCAACGGTGTTAGCCAAGCGCAAAGTCGTACGCCCAAATTATATAGGGTGGCTTGGTAAAAGTTGGAATACTGAAACAGGTCAAGTTGTACCTAAGACTGTAGATTGCATATCCACTGGATCTGCAAATAACAGTAGTGTTGATCGCCTCTTGGCATCAAATAATGCTGAATTCTTTTAAGATAGCTTTCCTTGAAAACGGAAAAAGGAGTAATTGCTCAAGGTTAACAAGAACCCGCGAGGGCCTGACTGTCCGGAACTAGACGTTCCATATCTACATGACTCGAAAGTTGCTGGCTATCCGGAACTTAATATTCCGTATCTGAGAACTCGGGGATTCTAGATGTTGAACCGAGAAGGAGCAAAGAGGGGACAAAGACTTGTTCCAGTCCTTCTAGCTTGTATGGTTGAGAATGAACCATGGACAATTGACAAATAATTGTCATCTCCAAAAGCGCTGCTTTGGAAAGAAGCTAAAGAAAGAAATAGATTCTATCATATAGAACCATACTTGCGTAATGGTTGATCTTCCTCCGGGAAAAGAACCTTTGGGTTGTAAAATGTGCTCCCCTGTGAGTAGCATCACATCCGGGGCCATTGTAGTCTTACATGGCATGGATGTTGAAATGACCTTCCCAACCGGAGAGTTGGAAGAAGAGGATCGAATTGGTTTCTTCGAACTGTTGGGCTTCTTCCGAACTTTCATTTTGGTCCCCGAAATGTTTACATTTTGGTCTGAAAGTTTCGGATAAAACAGAACAATGAATCGACCACGAAACATTGACTCGAAGTTAGAAAGCCAACGGTTGGAAAATCAACAATCGAAAATAATAGTCATATTGAAACAAAGTCTCGATATGAAAGATATGGGGATCTGAGATGACATCTTAGGAATTGGATTTCTAAGACATCTAACGGATGGTCGATAGTTGTGATCACGTTGAAGCCACCAATGGATATGAATCATAGAACCGATTGGAATCATGGTGCACCCATAAACAAGGAGCGATACGCACGGGTCACGTGTAGATCAATGTATTGTACACACTACAACCGAGGCACGGTATCGTCCTACAATCGATCGTTGAACTAAGGTTCACCGATGATTTTAATACATGATCGGCGAAGGCGTTAAGTCGGATATGACGATATCCGAATTATTCGCTTATCTACGGATTATAGTATTTTGGATATCCGGCGGTTACGGGAGAACACGGTGATGCAAACCGGACATCGGATCGAAGAACACCAAAGCTACAAGTAAAATGTGTATGGTGGGTCTTGAAAAATCCTCTAAGCAAACTTGCATCGACCGATTCATGATGGTATCGGAGTTTATCGCTTTATACAAAGCATGAAAGAAGTTGAGTAACTTCACGACTCATTAGAGGACGTCCCTTATTGGGAGAAACCCGTGCCTTCAACAGATTATACACTTTGTGGCTAGCGGTCGGCTTCGGGAAGGACATGGATGACGGCGTACGGACATATCTGTCGGGATCCGTCGGAGACATAAGACCGTATGGCGAGTTGATCATCACGGGTGTCACTACCTTATTTACTAACTAAGGGATTACCCGAAGATCAAGTGTTACTGTCTAGGGGAATGGGTGAAAACCCAAACAATACGAACATTTGCGGTGGAAACCCAACCATACTGATTGGAGATCCCAAGAATTTGGTTCAATGGGAAAACTAAGCGGCAAAAGGTTCAGTTGAGCGCTTCGGTGGAAGCAAGAAGCACTTCGGATGATGATTTCTGTACGGAAACATGAATTCAAAGTTGTTCCCGCGATAGACATTAAAGTGCTACCTGCATGGTGGGTAAAGGTTAAGCTTCCAAACCTTTAACGATCCTCAAATGGTTGAGGTTAAGGTTGGGGAAACTGTTAATGATTCCTAACACTTGTGAAGTGGGGTATAGCACGATACCTTGTAGGAGATCACCTATTTAAGTGTGAGGATGGCCGTCTCAAATGAACGCACTTAAGAATCCAAGTGTGTCCAAGGCCACAACGGACAAAAACGTAAGAATGAAAACGAATAAGAAGAGTTATTGTGTTGTTATCATTGTCTTGGCTTACACTAAACACTGACGGTTCAAGACATCACGTTCACCGCGCGATGGTAAGTAAGTCCGATGGTTTCAACTAAGGAAGGTTCAAAGCGGAAGCTACCTCTCCCGATGCAATATCTTTTATTTGAAAGATTGTTGAAATGTAGGCACCTTGTGCGTGCGCCACAATCTCTCTTTCATAGAGGGGATTGTTGGAAATTTGCCTTTGGCGGGGAGATGCGTCCACCCATATTTGATGAATTAAACACTAGTATTCCGCATGTTGGAGACCTTGTCTCTTCGCACATGCATGATCTACGAAGTGAGTAGATGACCGTAGGGCCAAGAATCGTTAAATTTCGTTGAGAAATGAAAGAGATATTGGTCCACGAAGTAAGGTGTTTAAGGCATGGAAATGAGGTGTGGGACAAATCTACCACATCGGTGGGAATATGAAGAATTGCTCTCTATATATGTCTCAAATTGGTAAAGGGTTTGGGACCCCAAGGGGTATCCCATGTGTTTAAAGGAGGGAAGACCTAGATTTGCTTGGGTTCAAGGCTAAGCCCACACGCGCGCTGCCGCCGCCCGCCCGTCCGGTCCGGTTTCGGGTTCCGGGTTCTCGGGTTCTCGGGTCACGGGTCACGGGTCACGGGTCACGGGTCGTGGGCTGTGGGGCTTTCTGATATTATCTTTTTGGACCAGAGAACTCTATCAGATGTACAGTTTGATCCCTGAAGTTTCATATGTACAGTTTGGACCAGAATTCTTTCATATGTACAGTTTGGTCCCTGAAGTTTCAATATTTACAGTTTGATCCCCAGAGTTTCTGAGCAGCCTCCTTCAAGACCTTAAATCAGCCTCACTAATGGCATTTAACATGCCATTTATAGCCCTCCTAATGGCCATTAACAGCCATGTTTGGGCAGTTGATCAGCCCCTCCTCCATGCTATATATTGAGCCTCTTTTGGCTCAATTCGTGGGTAGCAAACAGGCAGAAAACACACTGAAAACAGTGACGGAAATACAAAATAGAAGGCTGAAAACAGTGAGCAAATTGTGACAAAAATCAGTGAGCAAACCCACACATATACACAAGATATATACTATAGAGACACTATATACACAGAGACAAAAGAGAAGAGTATTGAGAAACTCTTCCTTCCTATTCCATATCTTCACCAAGTCGATTCATATTTGTTTTATTCGGCAGGCTCAACCTATTGGCTTTGTAGTGTTGAGATTAAAGTGTTGTTTTATCTTGGGAGACTATTGCCCGCTAACGTAAAATCATACATACGGGGCAATCTTGTCTTAAGGATAGAGGGCTATCCTCGACTCAACACACAACGTTGTAACCATCCAGATTTAGTTGTTTCTTGATTTCAGGATATCAACATTCAAGACACAACAAACTTGCGGCAGTTCTCAACATTGGCTTTGCAAGGTGATCAAGATTCAAGACACAACACACTTGCGGCAGTTTTGAAGATTGACCATTTATTTATCCTTTCGAACATTTGTAATAGTTATTACTTTCCGTACCGCTTTATAAAGTACAATAGAATATACCAACAATAACTGAGTCCAAAACGAATTTGGACTTAAGGAATTATTGCCCGTTGCGAGAAAGAGCTTGCCAAGCAAGGTTGAAAGCGAACTCACTGCTCGCTGTACAAGTAGCCACGCGAGATGCAACCAACATTTCAATTTGTGCACTCGTTCGCTTCCAGGTACGTTTCTGTCCCCAATTCTTTGGCTTTTGTTCTCTTCTTTTCTCCTGTGTCTCTTATTTTCTTTAATTCATCTAATTATTGACTCATCATTCTTCAATCATCAAATAATGTTCCAATCATTGTATCATCATGAATTTATTCCTTCACACTTAATTTCAAACGTGAGCTCCATCCAATTTTACAACTTTCCACTTTCATTTCCATCCAATTTGTTAGTGTTAGGATTTTATTAATGACTTATATGTATATGCAGGAAATACTCAAATATGGACAACACACGAGTAGACTCAATCAACCCCACACAACTGACTATGTAGTCAGTCCAACAACAAGCCCAGCTGTTCAACTGTACTACCAGCCCAACTAGCTGAGGTCAAGCCCAGACGCGTGAATTAAGTCAACAAGAAAAGAGATTTTCAGTGTTGGAATTAATATGCAAATCTGCATATTTATGGAAGTTAGTACCAAAATCTAAAATAAAAGAAGACGTAATAAATGATTGATTGTCAGCGAGCAACAACAAAAGAAGGTTGAACTAACATGTCTAGAAGATATTCAATCAGCCAAACAAGATCCTCTTGAGCAAGGAAAGACATTGAAGAATATCAAAGCTCTAACCTTATTCTTTGAAATACGATCACTAATTCCTTTTTCTAAGGATCAACTCTCTTGGGTTGCCATATCTGCCAAAAGGAGTCAAACGACTGCATTCCTACACTACTTAAAGGAGACTCCATAGATGAAGGTAAAACATACTTTCATCTCAACTTCTCAAGCTCTCTACTTTATTTTTAACAAGCATTGTAATTTTGAGTGATTTATAGTGTATACAAAAAAAGGAGAAAAGATATAGTATAGTTGGTGAGGCATTATATCAAAAGATTACGAGTTTTTAATTGCAGACATAGAGCTCCATTCAAACCATCTTTGTACCAAACCAAATTTCAAAAGAGCTGCAAAGAACACCCTTGCAACCCAAGGGGACTAGATTAGGATTCAAATTAAATCTTAACCAGTCTAAAAACATCTGGTCTTATTTACTTTCAGCATTTCTTTTCTGCACTATAACTGCTAATAGTCGACTAGCACCTTGAGGTAGTCGACTAAGTAACGAAAAATTATAATTCACCCTCCATATCTTGCACTTTCAATTGATATCAGAGCAAGGTCTCACATTATATTTGCTTAACAGCAAGTGAGAAAAAGATCATGTCAAACCACGTTATGGCTGAAGCTTTATTTCAAGAATGTACTTCTCAAACTAGACCACTCTACTTTAATGGAAAACATTTCTCTCACTGGAAAGTTATAATGGAAACTTACATCAAGTCATATGATGTTAAGATCTTGAGGGTTATTAAATTGAGAGATATTCCTATGCCCAAATTAAAGACTGATGATAACAAGAAGAAAAACACTACATCAACTAATGAGTTGACCTCTCTAGCCGACTACACTAATGCACAAATGGAAGTGATACAAATAAACTCAAAGGCAAAGAATCTACTATACAATGTGATAAGTGGAGAAAAATATGAAACGATCACCACCTATGAAACCGCTGAAGAAATGTGAGATAAACTTGATGTCACCTGTGAAGGTACATAAAAAGTAAAGGAATATCGTTAGTCTCCTTGTCTATGAATATGAAACCTTCAAGATGAAAGATGGAGAAACAGTGGAAGACATGTTTGCAAGGTTCAACAAGATTCTAGGAGAACTCAAAGCTTCAGAAAAAATCTTCTCATATGTGGATAACATAAGGAAGATTCTTAGATGTCTTCCTCCACAGTGGCATACTAAAGTTGTTGCTCTTGAAAGAATAAATCTCAAGCCACTTACATATGATGAAGTAAGATGAGACTTAATCTCTTTTGAAAAGACATATCTTAACAAGCATGGACAAGATTAAAGCAAGAAGAAAGTTGTAGCATTCAAATCTCAAGTTGAGGAATTTGATGATGAAATTAGAGAAGAGGAAGTCACTATGATCTATAGATCTGTGGTGGAATCCATGAGAAGATCTAGAAACAACAGAAGAAACTCTTCTATTTCTAGAAAAGGTAAATCTCAAGGAAATCAACAAAGAAATGATGGGAAGTACTATGAATGCGGAAAGTATGGTCACATAGCCTCTGAGTGTCCGGAGATAAAAAGAAAGTCATTTCGAGGACAGTAAAAAACATAGAGCATTTAGTAGCTAGAGTGAAGATGAAATCTCAGAAGAGAAGAATGAAGAAACTGACAACATATGCTTCATGGCAATTGGTAAAACCAGCGAGGTAAGACCCAATTTTTATTCTAAGTGTCACAAAACTCAAGAGTTGCTTGATCAAACTCTTGAGGATCTAAATAAAGTTTTTGATGAATACAGAAAATTAGTAAAGGAAAAGAAAGATTGGAAAATAAACCTAGAAGTTTGTGAAATTGAAATGGATCTTCTTCAAGAAGAAGTTCATGATTTGCGACTGAAATTAAACAGTTTACGCAAGTCTACTAGTCATAGTTCCATTTGGTCAAACAAGTCGACTTATCACAACAAATCAACTGGAAATAAGCGTATAAGTGACAAGTCTATTTCTAGCTACTCAACTGATAAGTCTATTGCCTATTCTAAGACAAACTAGTCAACTCAGAGGACTAAGTCAACTGGTAGAAAGTCTATTAATAAAAATTATTCTGGCAAGTCGACTAATTAGCATGTCACCAAAGAACACTTTTCTCAATCATGTTTTTGTTGTGGTAAAATTGGTCATAAATTTTACAACTGCAGATTTTGTTGTGAAACTACTCCTGGCTGGACTTGGAAACCAAAATATAAAGATAACTATTTTAGAACTAACCCTCAAGGATCCAAGAAAATTTGGGTACCTAAAAAAAATAATCATTTTATTTTACAGGAACACCACAAGGAGAAATCAAGAGGTAAATGGTATTTAGATAGTGGGTTTTCAAGTCACATGATAGGTAACAAAAGCTTATTCAAACCAATTAAGGATTTTGATGGAGGACTAGTAACCTTTGGAGATAACTCCACTTGAACTATAATTAGTCTAAGAACTGTTGCTTTTAATGATTCTTGTGATATCACTAATGTTTATTTGGTGAAGGGTCTCAGATATAACCTGTTAAGCATAAGTCAACTATGTAATTCCGATCTAGAAGTTAGATTTAGAAAATCAGGATGTATCATTGAGGACCTCTCTGGAAAATCTGTTGTACTTGGGAGCAGAAACAAGAATGTGTATGTGCTTGATTCAACAAAATATTCTGAAGAACACATTTGCTTAACATCAATGGGAGAAGCCCCATGAATTTGGCACAAGAAGCTTGGACATGCAAGCATGCGCTTGCTAGAAAAACTTGCAAGGAATGAATTAGTTATAGGACTCCCCAAGCTGAACTACTCCAAGAATCACGTGTGTGATGCCTGCCAAAAAGGTAAGAAAACAAGAAACTCTTTTAATTCCAAATATGTTGTATCTACTTCTAAACCCCTGCAACTACTCCATATGGACCTAGTTGATCCCACTAGAACTGCTAGTATTGGAGAAAAGAGGTACAATTTTGTCATAATAGATGATTATTCTCATTTTACATGGGTTATATTTCTTGCTCATAAAGATGATACTTTAAAGAATTTTAAGTTTTTCTGTGAAAAAGGATACTACATTTCCTCGATTAGAAGTGACCATGGAGGAGAATTTGAGAACAAGGCATTTGAAGAGTTCTGTAATGAACATGGATATACTCATAACTTCTCTTCACCACTCTCTCCTCAATAAAATGGTGTTGTTGAATTGAAAAACAGGACACTGCAAGATATGGCTAGAACAATGATGGTAAAAAACAATCTTCCACATCACTTTTGGGTTGAGGTTGTAACCAAAGCATGTCATGTCTTAAATAGATGCCTTATCAGATCAATTTTGAAGAAAACTCTTTATGAACTATGGACGGAGAAAAGGCCCAATATAAGTTACTTTCATCCATTTGGGTGTAAGTGTTTTTGTTCATAATAATGGAAAAATATAATCTGGGTAAGTTTGATCCACAAGTGATGAATGTAATTTTCTTGGATATTCAATTAATAGAAGATCATTCAAAATATTTAATAAATGCACTTTAAATATTAAAGAATCTATTCATATGATTTTCGATGATACTAATGGCTTGGCCGAAAAAGGAAAAACTACAGATGATGAAGATAATCAACTACCAACTACAACAATCATCTCCACAGTTGAACAAAGCAGAAATATCGAGTTGACTTCTGAACCTGAAAAGTCAACTAACTTAAATGTTGGAAATATTCCAAATTAATGGAGAAGTTAGCCCAACTATCCAAAGAAGTTTGTTATAGGAGATGTCAATGAGAAAATGAATATTAGATCTTCTTCCAGAAGTAATGCAAATTTGGCTTTTATCTCATAACTAGAACCAAAGAAAGTTGATGAAGACTTGAAGAATGATCACTAGATTAAAGCCATGAAGGAAGAACTAGATCAATTTGAGAAGAATGAAGAATGGAGTCTAGTTCCTAGACCTGAGAATGCTTCAATTGTTGGAACCAAATGGATATTTAGAAACAAGTTCAATGAAGTTGGAGAAGTAATAAGAAATAAAGCTCGACTTGTTGCTCAAGGATACTCTCAACAAGAAGGAGTCGACTATGACAAAATATTTGCTCTAGTTGCCCGATTAGAATCAATTCGAATGTTACTTGCTTATGCTGCATTTAAAGGGTTTAAACTTTTTCAAATGGATGTTAAAAGTGCTTTTCTAAATAGTATAATTGATGAAGAAGTTTATGTCAAACAACCACCTGGTTTTGAAAATTCTAAATTTCCTTATCATGTGTTCTATATGGCTTCAAACAAGCCCCAAAAGCTTGGTATGACAGGCTAAGCGCTTTCCTAGTTGAACATGATTTTTTTAGAGGAAAAACTGATTCTACATTATTTATTAAAAGGATCTCCTCTGGAAATCTCATTATTCAAATTTATGTTGATGATATTATATTTGGAAGTTCTAATCCCTCTTTGTGTAAGGAATTTTCAAATCTTATGCAAAGTGAATTTGAGATGAGCATGATGGGAGAATTGACATTCTTCTTGGGGCTGCAAATTCATCAATTTGAGAAGGAAATATTCATTTGTCAAAATAAAAACACTAAAGAACTCATTCAAGGATGATGAAGGTAAACCGGTTGATGAAACCAAGTATAGAGGAATGATTGGTTCATTACTCTACCTTACTGTCAGTCGATCAGACATTATATTCAGTGTCTACAAATGTGCCAAGGACGAGTCAGCTCCTAAGTAATCTCACCTTAGTGCTGTCAAACGAATTATTAGATATCTAATCAGAACAATTTTTCATGGATTATGATACCCAAAGACTAACTCCTTTTAATTAGAATATCTTTCTGATGCTGATTATGCGGGTGATAAAGATGATCGTAAAAGTATAAGTAGTACTTATCAACTACTTGGACAATCACAAATATCTTGGAATAGCAAACAGAAAGGGAGTGTGTCACTCTCTACTACTGAAGCAGAGTACATTGCCATTGGACAATGTTGTGCTCAGCTCTTATGGATGATCCATTAATTGAGTGATTATGATTTGTTATGTAAACTTGTCAAAATATACTGTGATAATTCTAGTGCTATTTGCTTGACTAAAAATTTTGTTCATCACTCTAGGGCAAAGCACATAGATATTAAATATCATTTTGTTAGAGATCATGTTCTTAGAGATGCTATTGAATTTCAATTTGTGTGCACTGAAAAACAACTTGCTGATATTTTTACAAAACCCCTCTTGGAAGAAAGATTTTGCATGCTTAGTGAATTATTAGAAATTATTGCAAATCCTCTATGATGATTTTCTTCCTTATTTAATCTGTACTAAGTTACCTATATTAATTATCTCTATATATTCCTCTGTGAAATATGCTTTCCCTAAATTTTGTTATGTTTAAAAATGGTTTCAAAAAAATTGTTGTCTTAATTATGTATTTCTATTTAATGATATGTTTGAACTCATTGCTTGTCAAATCAGCTGAGTCGTAATAATTACCATATGTTAGTTCGTTTCCCTTCCTCTTTTTTTTCTGTACGCCGTCGATCCTTCTTCCCTAAAAGCCATTTCTTTTCTTTGACCCTTCAGCTAATCTTTCTCCTTAAAACTACCCCATCTCTTCTTTTTTTCCATAACTACATCTTCTCTCTTCAACAGAGCTAAAGCCCAAAGTCCTCAAATCCTTCCACCAGAAGCAGCTCCCATTTCAAGAACAAAGGGAAACCTTCCTCCTCTCACATTCATATCTGTTCCGACCAATCGGCTCACTCCTCACTATGCATCTGATTCTACTTCCATCAAAAATCTTGGAAAAAGACTCATAGATCATGATGGATGCTCCATCTCAGCCAAGAAAAATAAGTCCGGCCAAGAAAGCCTCCTAGACATCAAAAGGAAATTTTGGGATCTTCTAAATCGAGACATTTTTCTCTCTTTGCAAGACAACTCCATAGTCCGTGGTCGGATAGTTGACTTGGACCTCATACAATCTCAGTCCTGTAAGGTAAACCATCTCTTCACTTATCAAGGATGACAAAAATTCTTTCAAAACCCCCTTTCGTGTCTATGAAACCCATGTGCGCATGTTTTATGCTAATCTTCATTCCTCTAAAATTAGTGAATTTGATACTTTGGTTCTTGGGACTTGTATCGTATTAGACTGTACAGTTCTTGATTCTATACTTGGTTGTTCTTGCTCTGTCTTTTATGATTTACCCAAAACCTCTTGGCATGAATCCCTGATTTGACATAGCCAAGAAAGTCTTGTCAAATTGCCCCTCTATTCCTGCTCAGCTTGGTCCGTTTGAAGCACGTGTTCTCTGTCACATTATGTCAATCAACATTGTTCCTCATGTTGGATCCTACCCCAATATCACTCAACATGATGCTCTTATCGGCTACTGTTTTCTGTCCAAAAAGAAGCTAAATCTTTCCGCCATTATCATCAATTATATGATAGAATGTGCTTTTAACTCCTTTAGTCTTCCCTATGATATGCTCATCACTCACATTCTTGAGGCTCATCATGTAAATCTTGATGACTATCCCAGTACCCTCGTCAAACAATGCTACAATTCTACATCTTTTATCAACATGGGTTATGTTCTGTATGGAGATACTTGGCTTGCCAAGGACGTTCCTGAAGAACCACACCTGGGTCTCTTTCTAAAGCAACAACCTCCATACCTTACCCTGTCATGACTGAGAACTATGTGGATGTCCTCTATAAACTCAATGCCATTGATGTCAAGGTTGAATTCCTAAAGGACTCGATGGCATCTGTCCTTTTCAACATTGAGAAAATCCAAGACTTCACCAAAGAAACAGGGACTGATGTTGCTCGTCTGCACATTAAGCTAGAAACTATGATGAAGGAAGTTGTTCAGTTGTCTGCTAAGCTGCAGACAAGCATGATTGGTCTGCCAAGGAAGTTCTCTGATACACTTGAGAAGACGAAGGATATCATTGTCAACACCTTGACCTACTTTTTTCGCCCTCTTGCACAATAGTATCAGCAGCAGCAGCGGGATCAGCATCAACAGGATGAGGGAGAGCAACCAGAGGAAGGGGAGCAGCAGGAGCAGCAACAGGATGACATATAGGAGGAACTCTAATCTGCATGATGGATATCTGTTTTTTTTTTTGGATATTTTTTATGTGGCTTGTTAAGACATTTTGCATGCTTTTTTTGTGTGACTGTATGGGACATAAGTCTGGATGCTTAGTTGCTTAACCTAGTTGATGCTTAGGACTATATGTTATCTCTATGGTTGCTTGATTTTCTCTATTTTCTCTATTTTATTTTATTGATGTCAAAGGGGGAGAAAATAGGTAGTCAGCCACTCATGGGGAGTATTTCGAGTCAGCTACTCAGGGAGAGTCAATTGCTGTCACCAGCACCATAACAGGGAAGTTGACTACATCTTGAGTATTTATTGTCATCATCAAAAAGGGAGATTGTTAGTGTTAGAATTTTAATGATGACTTATATGTATATGCAAAAAAATACTCAAAGATGGACAACACACGAGTAGACTCAATTAAGCCCACAAAACTAACTATGTAGTCAGTCCAACAACAAGCCCAGTTGTTCAATTGTACTACCAGCCCAACTAGCTGAGGTTGTCCAGACGCGTGAATTAAGTCAACAAGGAAAGAAAATTTTCAACACTGGAATTGATATGCAAATTTGCATATTTATGGAAGCTAGTACTAAGATCTAAATTAAAGGAAGACGCAATAAATAATTGATTATCAGCAAGCAACAACAAAGGAAGGTTGAACCAAGATGTCTAGAAAATATCTAATCATCTGAACAAGATCCTCTCAAGCAAGAAAAGACATTGAAGAATATCAAAGCTCCAACCTTATTCTTAGAAATAGAATCACTAGTTCCTTTTTCCAAGGATCAACTCTTTTGGGTTGCCATCTCTGCCAAAAGGAGTCAAACGACCGCATTCTTGCACTATTTAAAGGAGACTCCATAGACGAAGGAAAATATACTTTCATCTCAACTTCTCAAACTCTCTACTTTACTTTTAACAAGCATTGTAATTCTGAGTGATTTATAGTATATACAAAAAAGGGAGAAACGATCTGCATCTCTTCCGAGATCGGGACCTTTTATCATGACTTTTGCTTGTTGCATACCTTGATCCACTATTGTACGGATATCGTTTGTTGTTGCAGTATATAGTTGGTGAGGCATTGTATCAAAAGATTACGAGTGTTTGATTGTAGACGTAGGAGCTCCATTCAAACCATCCTTGTACCAAACCAAATTTCAAAAGAGCTGCAGAGAACACTCTTACAATCCAAGGGGACTGGACTAGGATTCACATTGAATCTGAACCAGTATCAAAACATCTGGTGTTATTTACTTTTAGCTTTTCTTTTCTACACTATAAATGCTAATAGTCGACTAGCACCTTGAGGTACTCGACTAAGTAACAAAAAATTATAATTCACCCCCTCTTGCACTTTCACAATTTTTATTCTAAATTCCATCTCCATGTACCTACAAAATAAAAATAATAATATCAGCACAAACCTCTATAATTATACTCAAAAGACGATTGAAAGTATTAAAATGTGAGGCAAACAACAGATAAATATATGCATTTTTGGCCGAACATCACCACTCCGCCCACACTTAACCTCTTGATCGTGCTCGAGTAAGCACTAAAACCACTCTCATTAAATCAAGCATAGGAATACCACCACTTCGATTAACATCAATAATTAGGCCCTATAGCAACTCAAACCATCAAATATACATTTTCTGATCATCATACAAGATATACAAACAAACAATAAACTCCTAACCTCATAGACAGACTCTAACTCATCAAATTGAAGGTCTCCCACCTACTATGTCAAAGAAGCTAATAACATCACTTATCTATCATGAAATAAGTGCCCTCACAAGAAGAAATAGGCCACACACTCAAATCAAAGAATTGAATGTAATTTAAGGACTTGACATCAAAGCACAACTCTCGCACTCACAAAAGAATTCACATGTATACACTTTTAGACTTCATTGTTACGGCTCACTTTTATTTTATGCGGAGGCATAAAAACTACTGGATAACTCGTGGACTCTTGAAATTTATTTTATTTAGACTCACCACCTACTTTATAAGGAAAAATAGGAAAATCATATTAAAAAGATTTTTTCAAAAAAAAAAAAATCCTAAATTAAACCAGAGTTCGGGTAAGGGTTCAAATGATCCGGAAAGGTGTTAAGCACCCCGATATTAAAAATATGTAAAATACAATTGACATCGGGTCTTATATAATACAAAATTGTTTTAAATTACTTAGTGTTTAAAATATTACAAAATATTTTTTATTTAAATCATTTCCCGTCAAAGCTTTACACACTTTAAAAACGAGCACAAAATCTTCTTTACAAAATTCCTTTAAAATCACATAGAAATGCAAAAGTCTTTTCTTTTGAGAAGAAAGAGTACTTACCTTTATTTTTTTTAATCAAAAGATATATTAAAACACTTGTTTCTTTTTATGCAAAGTAGAGAATAATTTATCAAAATAAGATCTTTATTTTATAAAAGAGGTCAACCAAAGAGGGGTTTGTTCCCTTCCAAAAACTATAGCTTAATAAAGGCATTTTTTCTTTCCTATTAAAACTTGGTTTGAGAATATATCAATTCAAGACTTGATTCACTTATGCAAGTTGAGGAAGAAAATCATATCTTTTTTATTTGGAAAAAATCAAACCAAGTTATTCTCATTTCCTTCCTTTTTATTAGCAAAAAAGCATTAATTTCAAGAAACAAACTTAAAGAGCATTTAAGGAAAAATGGCCAAAATCCAATTTTTTCCTTATTAACTTAGTTCGGAAATTCATTTATCTCCTAAGGACATAAAATACTAGCGACTTTTGTAATTAAATTCTACTTAAGGGTTTCAATAATACTTTAAAGGATTTACAATTAACCACAATAATGAAAAAAATAAAGTAAAAGCGGGCTAGAGGGTATACCGGCCCACTAGCTAGCGCGTACAAGAAAGTAAAGCCTATTTTCTACGTAATTTTCACATTTTTACCCATGATTGGGCCTTCACACAAATACTTAGCCATTTTCACCCATGAATGGGCCTTCATTTTTAGCCGGACTCGATCAAAATAATGTTGTTGGGCTCAAGATATGCAGCAGAACAGAAGGAGGTGGGCCCTCGTGGGCCTCAGACCATGCAAGGAGAAGGGAAAAAACAAAAATACATGAGTTAGAAAATAGCCAAACCCATCAGACAATGCTAAAGATTAATACACACATAAGAAGACTTATGTCAATATAGCACAGCTGCCCCAAAAAACAACCAGACCCAAATATAGCAGTCCAACGATATTAATAAGTCTGGGCTTCGTTTCAGGTAATACAAGAAAGGATGTAACAGTCCCAATATTTAAATACAAGACTAAGAGAAAGTTCATCCCAAACATAATACGAGGGATCAGTTAAACACATACCCACACACTCAAATATACGAGAATGCATCTGATACACACTCAAATATACTGTTTCATACGCATTCAGACATACTAAAGGGCTGGTATACACATGATATTCAAAGTATACCTGATGTAGCTGAAGGTATACAAGAATATACAACTTTGTATACACTTGGTGTATACTAAGTCAATATATGCTGTATACTTTCGAAGTATATCATGCCACAAATTCAGCAAACCAAATAGAAGATATGTGAAAACAAGATATGAGCAGATACGAAATGCAACCAGGACAAAAGGGAATTCAGGGGCATCTCATATGATTCAAGCAAAACAAACAAGCCAGAGTAGTCACAATGAGCAAATTCAGATTCAACAAGAGAAGAGAACAATTACACCCCTCTCATGATTCACACAAATAACATCAAATCAAACAGATTCCATTATCATGTTCAGTCTAAAACTTGGATAGGAAATAAGCAAACAGGACATACTAGCATATGCAAAACCAAGACATCTATACTAAATAAGGTAGCATGCTTTAGGATATTGAGGTCAGCCTTAACCAAGAACTTAAATAGGGAGATCTAGTTTGCACATTAGTATGAAGTTATTTAGCGGAGCATTTCAAAGAAAAACAGTGAGCAATTCAAACAAGAGTGAAGGAGATCACATTGTATACTTTAACTGTAAGCATCATAATCAGACTAGAACATGGACACTCATGACTAGGTTCTTGCTTAAATCAGAGGGCAAAGGATAATTCAGACAAGTGCATACAGGCAGTAAGTTGGCATATAAAGAAATTTTCATTTATATGGAAAATTATCATACCATAGTTAACCAACAATCCATACACTTATCAGGATGATGAACTAATTTAGAGAGGAAAGAAAAAACAAACAAAGTAGGCATGTTTTTATGTTCTTAATTTCTGACCAACCCACTCATTCAGCAGCCAACTAACATGAAATCCATATTGACTACCTCAAATTTGCTTTATACATATCTAGAGAGGCATACTGATGTGTATTTCAAGTTAACATGGTTCACATTGTTCTTTGACAATCACAAAATAACCCAGAAAACAACATGACAATGCCATAGGATATCTCCATCAAGACACATAACTTCAATCTCAAATCCTAACTGAGCATCTATACTGACTGTTTACACATAACTTTAATTAAAGCAAACAACAGATAGCACATAAGTCATATAGTGTTGAATAAATTCAACATAGCATATCTGGAACATACATAGCCAACTAAACCAGCAAACATAACATGGTATTCAACTAATCAACATCACAGTCCCTTTAAATAGGTGTTAAAATTCCCATATACAACTTCATAGTAAATACAGACCATCTAGATGTTAATCACTATCTAATTAAATAACTCAATAACAAATGTTGTCCATATCATGATATTTTGAGGTTTAACATACTCAATACATTACACTAAGTGTAACTTTAAACAATAATTATAGATTAAATACTTAAGTCAATCAAAACAGGTTAATCAACATCTTATTCTAACAATGATTAGCAAGACTTTATCTATTACAGGTTGAAACCCTATTTAACATACTATTAATTAGGCATGCTTAATCATAACTTCTTATGACATAAACAACTAACTAAACACACAATTAACATCAAATAACTTGAAGAAAATGAGAAAAATATAACTGAGAGGATTTCGTAATTACCTCTTTGATGCGCAGCCGTGAAAGAGATCCGGAGTGAAAAGCCTTCCTTCAAATTCTCAATGGTCAGACCACAGACGAAAAAATCGAAAACTTTAGACTAGCAAATATGGTGTTAAGACTTTGTGCTCAAACTTTGGAAAAAATCCATGCTTAAGGCTTGGTTGGAACTGAAAGGAGAGGGTCCTTTATATAGGAGCCCAAAAATCCAAAATTTCACATTCCAATTGATGTGGAAAATTGGGATTTTCGGATTTTTGAGTGAAATTAAAAGGGAAAACAAAATCAACTAATGAAAATGATTGCTTTTCGTTCTCAATGGGATAAAATTCCATTAAGACTTAGCAGAGAGGGGAGAGGAGAGATAAGGGTAATTTTGCCTTACCTGGTTGTGTACCGACGGAGACAGACGAAGGCAATCAATGCCTTGCCTGAAATGACCGCGCATGGTTCTGGAAAGAGCAAAAGGCGCGTGGATGATGTCATTTTTGACATCGGAGCAAAGCAAAAGTGAGTCGGGTCAGTCCTAAATGAACTGGGCTCAGCCGGTTAAGAACGAATGAGGCCCAAAAATGGCTATTTAAAAAGGGGTTGGGGTTCTGAGATAGATTTTACAAATTAGGCCATGAGATCAATTTAAGGGGACTCGGAGCACTTTCCAGTGATAATGGGGCTGCACTAGGGATCAGCTCGTAGCCCATTCTTATTTTCTTATTTGCCTTGCATACTGACACGACAAATCCAAGGGGAGGTGACATGGTGTATGTTATTCGCAGACGACATAGTCTTGATTGATGAGACTCGCAATGGAGTGAACGCTAAGCTAGAGGTTTGGAAACAGACTCTGGATTCTAAAGGGTTCAGTGAGTAGGACCAAGACAGAATACTTGGAGTGCACGTTCAGTAATGTGAGCGACCTTGAGACAGCAGTGGAGGAGAGGCTTGGTACTCAGGTCATTCCAAAGAAAGAAAGCTCCAAGTAACTCGGGTCTATTATCCAAGGGGATGGAGAGATTAATGACGATGTCACACATCGTATTGGGGACAGGGTGGATGAAATAGAGGCTCACATCTGGAGTCTTATGCGACAAAAAGGTGCCACAAAAACTTAAAGGCAAGTTTTATAGGGCGGTGGTTAGACCGATTATGTTGTATGGGCCGGAGTGTTGGCTAGTCAAGACTTCGCAAATCCAAAATATGAAAGTTGCGGAGTTGAGGATGTTGAAGTTGATGTGCGGGCATACAAAGAATGATAGGATTAGAAATGATGATATCCGGGACAGAGTGGAAGTGGACTCGGTGGAGGATAAGATGCGAAAAGCGAGGTTGAGATGGTTTGAGCATGTGTAGAAGATAGACACAAATGTCCCAGTGCGGAGGTTGGCTATGGACGGGTTCAAGAGTGATAGAGGTAGGTCGAAGAAGTATTGGGGAGAGGTGATTAGACGGGATATGGCGCAGATACAACTTACTGAGGACATGACCTTAGATAGGGGGTTGTGGAGGACATGGATTAGGGTAGTAGGTAGTCGAGTGTAGTCCTACTTACACTTACAAACTAGTAGTTGTAGTGTTATTATTGCAGGCTTACTTAGCCTATCATAATAATAGGAGCAATATTGCTTTATAGTCCACTGTAGTTTGATTTCTGTTGCTATGTGTCATTTAGTATACTTTGTTTAGCTTATTTACCTGCGCTAGTTACTGCTTACTTTTTCGGAATGCACTAGCATGACTTATTCACTTTTGATACCAGCATGTTCATACTACTTTAATTTTTTTCTGACCGGGTCTGACAATTTCTCTTGTTTTGCTCTTGCTTTGCTTTTGTTGTTGCTTTGCTTGTGCTTATGCTGTGTCTTGAGCCGAGGGTCTCTCGAAAACAGTTGTTCTATTTACCAAGGTAGAGGTACGGTCTGCGTACACTCTACCCTCTCAACCCCACGTTGTGGGATTTCACTGGGTATGTTGTTGTTGTTGTTGAGATCAATTTAAAACGTGGCCACTTTCATTTCAGTTATGGCCAGAATCGGTCAATTAAAACAACTAAGGTTAAAATTGAAATAAAAGCATAAAAACTTTTATAATTAAAAATAATTGAAGGGTAAAATGAGATGCTATTTGACACTATATTTAATTGTTAAAATTTCCTTAATTCAACAGAATAAAATATTACCAAATTTAATATAACTAACTCAGACAATTAATTAAATAATCATCCTCTTTAAATTATAGAAATTGATAGATATTTCTTAAAAATATGTAAAAATATGCAAATGATATACAATAATATATTCTATAATATTTTGCCAAATAACATGACAACATATTACGGAATAATTTCATAAAATTATTTTTGATTTGTAAAAATACATATTTTACTCTGTTCGTAACTCAGAAACTCTGAATAATTAAATAAAGTATTGGAGGGTAAACATTAGGTGATTAGGCCCTATAGCAACTCAAACCATCAAATATACACTTCCTGATTATCATACAAAATATACAAACAGACAACAAACTTTTAACCTCCTAACCTCAGAGACGGACTCTAACTCATCAAATTTAAGATCGCTCACCTACTATGTCAAATAAGCTAATAACATCACATATCTATCATGAAACAAGTGCTCTCACAATAAGAAATAGTCCACACACTCAAATCAAAGAATTGAATGTAATTTAATAACTTAGCATCAAAGCACAACTCTCGCACTCACCAAAGAATTCACATGAATGCACAAAGAATCATAGGATTGTCCATTATGTACATCTCTACTAATTAAGTGTGCTCGAATAGAATCAAATAGGACTTTAACGGGTTGTAATGTTGGCTAGAAGACAGGTAGAAAAACTATATAATAGTGACTTACACTTTCCTAAGCACTTTGCACTTTTAGACTTCATCACCCATTATTTTTATCTCTTCACTTTATTTTTCAGCCCTCTTTTCATCAATTATTTCACAAGTATTTTCCTTATATCAAGAACGTTTCAATAATTTTTTTCATGTCACATTCTTTTTAATAGAATTTTTTCATCACTTTGCAGCTATCATTGGTCACCTTTCACACTTGACCAACCCTTTTCTTCAGATTTCACAATTATATCACAGTCTAAGCTATAGTTCCCAAGGAAGCAGGGTACAAAAATTAGGGATTCAAACATATGGATTAAGACAAAAATATGGCTACCAAAGGAAAGGCTATAGGCTCAGAGGGCTAACTAGTGGTACGATTTATGAAAAGGCTAAAAATTTACAAGACATATCAAAGAAATCTTAGTATCATCTTCTAAACAGAGCAACACTTTTTATTTCGCTTCAATAACATGCAGGGCAAGTTCTAGACTAAGATGCAAAATATGGAATATATGTAGAAAATGCTCACCACACATGGCACAAGTATAAATCAAGATAGATCAATTCTACTCTAACACAGATAGGTCATGACGAACTACAAAATAAGAATAGGCTATATACAGAGTCACAACCCTGATCCTAGGTGTCAGAAGGTCTGTTATTCTAAATTAACTCAAACACTCACAGAAAAGTACAACTTAAGCTCAGACTTAAATATGCTAGTATCAAACAAGTCAAAGGGTCTTACTTCTCTCTCTTTTATTACTCCTAAAAAATTTAAAAAATTACTCGGTTCAAAGGCACTCCTTTGAAAAAGAACCGAGGCCATACAAAAAATCAAGGGGTGAATGATTTATGCCACTAATGAAAAAAAAAAACGAAAAAAAAAAGAAATACCAAAATAATATCTTTTTTTTTTCTTTTTTTTTTATATTTTATAAAAAGTTAATGAACTAAAAAAACCTATGGCATAACCATCCTCAACCTCAAAAGTATCGGAAGTACCCTACCCCACACTTAAAAATATGTGTTGTCCTCAATGCATGTATAGCAAAGACAAAAACAAAACAAGGGTGAGAAATACTCCATGAGACCCTCTAGGGCCTAGCTAGCAACATAATCCTCAACATCAAGAGTCGGCACGACCCCACACTTAAGCTCAACACATGCTCCTCGGCTTTAACTTCGGGTACTCAGTCTTACCCTAATCTAGAAAATAAAAATAAAATAAAACATAACACTATTAAAATAAAATAAAATACAAGATGAGTTGCCTCCCAACAAGCGCCTGATTTAATGTCGCGGCACGACACGAACCAACTTTTTCCTCCACCTTGAACTTATGAATTGCACTCCTAACAGGGCATCCAGTCTGCGGCTATATTCCTTTGGTGGGGGTACAAAGATAACCAGACCATGTAATAACTTTTTCACTCTGCACCTCTCTGCCTTTAGATGAGGGGTGTAATTTTCGCTTTTTGGCACAACAAATTTAAGAATGTAGGCACTCTCATCCTCACCCTTTGTCTCCCCCATAGGCTCAGATGGCTCGATCACTATCTTACTATCTAAGCACAATATTGAAAATGATTGGAATGAGGTCTAATGCGCCCTAACTCATGAATTGTACTATTATTTACATCCCCATATACACACACACTCAAGTCTCCAAAAGTAATGTTATTTACTCTCTCATATGACTCTAGAGCACTCTTCTCAACATTGGCACAATCCAAAAAATTATGGTCTAATGACTCGTATTCTCATGTTAGCTTCTCAATTTGGCCTAAAAGATCTTTTTCAGCTTCACACAACTCATCACTAATTTATTGGGCATTACATGCATCAATCTTTGCACTTAAATCTACATCCAAGTTGTGCACAACCAAGCTAAACATGTCAATTTCTTGTGCAATATCAACTCTCTCCTTAGATCATCATTCACCGACGTAAACAACGTCATTCCGCATGTTCCCTTAATCGAGAATATTCGTCATAATACCAACCCTTACTCCCATATTCATAGTCACGCTTCCAAGATGCCAGGTCACGACAAGATAAAAATACGGGCCATAAAAATCTTTCGTCAACCAAACGTCTTCATCGATAATCTTATCTCCGTATATTTCATCCCCAGATGTCATGTTGAGAGAACTAAAAATACACTAAGAGAAAAAATCAAATAATTACAAAAATAAAAATATTTACAAAATAAAAACTGTAAACATAAAAGTAAAAGTCTAATCTCGAAACTTGAAAGAGAATATTTGTTTTGTTTTACAAATGAGAAAAAAATCACAAACCATCAAAGAAGTGGAGTCTCTTTAAATTAAAGGATAACCATGACAGAACACATAATGGCCCCTCTATAATTGGTCTCGGCTTTCCACTTTAGCCTGGAAAAATAGGAAGCCTCATTTTTAAACGAACTTAAGACCATCATTTACGCTATGAAAAGCAACAGACGGGAAAAAAAATAGAAACACATACTACCAGTTTTTCTTTAGTTGCTGATGATAAAAAGTAGAGCAAGAACTCCCGGACGTGAATATTATAATTTTTACACCAACATAAGTGACATAAAAGTACAACTGGGATTTTTCTCAATGCAATCTAGTCAAAGAAATCTACTCATGAATTAAACCATAATTGTGTAAAAGATATCTGTCTATGATGAGGATGTTTAGAGACATGTTCAAGATTGTTCTACCAATGAAACCATTTCTTTCATTAACGTTTTAGAATACGAGACATGCATTACACTGGACTTCGACAAGTAACTAGATGCAGTGAAATGAAAACATACCAAGAAGAGAAGGCATGTGGGCAGCTAAAGGGAGACAGATGATGTGAGAAATGGCGTAATACACGTTTGGTTAAATGTTAATGACCACTTCATGGCGTTATAAGGATTTTTCTCTCTTTTCTTTGCATTCTCATAGGCAATAGTAAAGGATATAAGTAAAACGATCTACTGTGCATCATTAACTTGAGATCTGCAATTGACTGATTCTAGCCACGAATACTAGCAAATAATTGACTTACTAACTAATTCAGCTTCAGAGCAATATTCATGTGCGCATAAATTTTAGGCACATATGCATTTAAAGATGAGGAAACGACACTCCTTTGCATTGTAATTACACAAGACAAACCAGTCACGAGAACACAACCTATAATAGACGTATAGAAGTGTAGATTTCCAATTAAACCAGATGACTATATTCATCCTTGAAACTTTATTTCCTTTTTACAATCATAGTAATACAACAGCATATCAACAAACGTTTCCAAACAGCTGAAATCCTGATTACAAGACCCAGTATCTGAAGGGCTTATTGTGTTCTTATCGGGAAAGGGTTCAAACAAACATAAATAGGACTTTATCAGCTTTAGTATTAGCCTCCTCCTTTTGGGATGTCATTTATGCATTAACTTCAGCAGTTTTCACAGATGTCAAACCATCACCACATCCACCGCCGCCACAGCCGCCACAACCACTGCTTTTCAACCTATTTCCCCAAGCTCCTCCACAACCACCACCACCACACCCACCGCTTCCACCACAGCCTCCACAACCACTGCTTTTCAACCTACTTCCACAACCACCGCCACAGCCGCCGCCACAGCCGCTTCCACAGCCACCAAAACCACTGCTTTCTAACATACTTCCACAGCCACCACTTCCGCACCCACCACAACCACCACTCTCTAATTTGTTTCCACAACCAGCACCACAACTGCCACAGGCTCCACTCTTCATTAGACTACCACAACTACTACCACAGCCTCCACTGATTGCTCCTTTTGCTGGTGCTGCATTGTTTCCTTTGGTAGCCTCCAGGTTTAACTGCACCACGTTCTCTGCCTCAGATTCCAGATTAGCTCTGTTGCCCTCTTCATGGCACAAATCAGTTTCTTGAGTGGGAAAATCCTTTTGTGAATGTTTGGCACTGCCTACCAGGATACTACACCCTTCCTTTCTCAAAGTATCAGAAAGTAGAAAAACTGTTATAGAACCAGGCAAAAGGAACCACTCCTCTTTCACCTGATTTCACAAGGAAAACATGTTTATTAGATAGATGTGATTCCACTAGTTGAAACTGGAACAACAGTATAATAAAATAACATACATTGATAACTCCAAATTTCAAGTCAATCAATGCCAATGCCTTTCCATAAGGGTCCTGTGCAGAGAACTCTATTGCTGTCATAAAATCATCATGACTTCTTTGCTTTGTGCAATGCTTGTGCTCATAATCCAGCCTCTGACCAAGGAAGAACTTCACCTGTACAAAATACGAGTACGGGAACTATAAATTCATGGAGGTCAGAACAATGTAAACTTGTGGAATCATCACAAAATTATTGGTAACAGCCAACAGATTCAGCTATTTCATGACTTTGAAATAAGTAGGTAAATGAGAAGGCTGTATAAGAGAACTTTAACCGCAATACTCAAATTCATAATGATCAGAAACACAGAAACAGTCTCTTGAAATTGCTGAAAAGGCCAGAATAATGACATTCAGTGTATAGGTATTAAGGTGACTAAAATTGTTGCGACTTAGTCTAATACAATTTTGCAGCAACCAGAACAAATACCAAATTTAATAACTTACTACCTACTAAGCTTTGTAATATTTTAAACACCAAATGTTTCCGCAAGGGAAACATAGTAAGGAAATAGCTAGAACCATCTAAGCAGCAGACTTAGAGGTAGAGGCTCCATCACAGAGTGTTAACAGCAAAGCCATGTTCCCAGGAAAACCCATGAGGAACGTGAGATAAATCTTAAATGAATGATACTTGGTGTTTATCAGCGAAGATCCATTTCCAACAAATCTGATGGAAAATATCTATCATTTAATAAATTAGTGTAAGAGTGACAGTGGTAGATATTAAGTGAGCATAATAATCTATTTTCCCATTGTTTTTTAACAAAAAAAAATTAAAGAGGTAACAGATCAACACTCACATTCCTGTGACCAGCCAACTCAAAAAGGTGGCCGTCATCGCTGCTGGATATTTGAAGTTGAAGGGACCACTGAGCATCTAACAGCAACCACTCCTTTCCTACTAACTCAGCAAGAGAATGCACCTCACCAGACTTGCTGATGCCGATCACCTCTTTAGAATCAATTTTCCCCTTTGATTTCTTCAAGTCCCTACAGTGGAACCATGAATTCGAACAGAATTTCAAGCAAGTAATGATAGTTTTCTAACTTCTCATATACATATTTGGTGAAATTATCGATTTTGCTTGAACTTTCACCTACAAACAAACAAACACAAAGGTCCTTCGACATTTGCAATATCAGATAGGTCCCCTAATACCGAATTAGGTTCAACAGAGAATTCATAAACCAATTACCCTCAACTTCGTTTCAAATAGAAAAAAAGTTCTGAAGAATTTGATGGCAATGTCAACGTAGCAAATATGTTAGATGATGCCACAAGAAATGATTATCATGATTCCGCAGTTAATCACGAATGAACGGAAAAAGAAAGAAAGCAGATAGTAATATCAACAACAGGCACATCTATTTAAAGTATCTAACTGGAACAACATCAACAGCATAAAATGCTTAACATCAAGTACCTCATTTGCAGGCTAATGACCTCATCACCAGCATCATCAATAATACGAGTACAATTCTTAGCATACTGAATCCTTCCAGGAAGCGGGAAAAAGCAAGAAGTTTTGGAATATGCTCGAGGGCGAATAAAATGAAAGACATATGGTACTGCCATAGGTGTTGCAACTGAGATAGCTACTCGTAAACAGATTGGCTGTACTGTTTTCATTTTAGAGCTTGGCACAACTTCCAACCATTTTTCCATTGTAAGTTTTGAAGTTGGGCAAACCAAATCTTCCAACGAGACTTTAGCGGAACCCATAGCTTTCACAGATTTTGGAATAGGTAAACCAGAAGATGAGTAGGACATGAGATCAAAAAGAAGATGACCATTAGGTTCACACTGGAAATAAGCAACCTGTTTTTCCCCTGAGACGGACAAAATAGTAAGTTCTTTCTTTGCATTGAAGATTCTATCAGGCTGAGTCTTGCTAAATGAGACAAAGAAGCTTCCCTTGTGTCCTTCTGGCAAGTTTCTGATATCTACAAACTCTAACATAACCTGTAATGATTGAAGAAGTTACTACAAGTTACAATTTTGTGTAGATTGACTATTTTGAATAAAAACTACTTAATAAGTGTTAGAGTAATCTCATTTATTATAATTGATAGTATAATATATTGTAATTATTATGATTGTAATTAGTATCTTATATTTTAGGTAAGGTAGATTAGTCTTCCATTATTCAAGCTTAGGATGATTGTATATATATTGTATCTTTGAGATAATATTAATCAAGGAATTAATCTTCCTACATGCTATCAAGAGTGAAAGGGCCACCTCTCCTAAAACCCTAAACTACTACTTCTTCCACACAAAACCCTAGCCGAACCCTAAGGGTTTTTTCCACAACCAACACATCAAACACTACTTCTTTCATTCTCTAGTTTGATTTCTTGTGGACCAATTGCCGAAAAACAAACATTTAATCCTGCTCTTGCCATTAATAACGTCAAGAATTTTATCTTCATAACTCTTGAAATGGAGAAAGGGCAGTATACCTCTTGGGCAGAACTTTTCAAAATTCATTGTCGCGCTTATGAGGTGATTGACCATATCATCCTGTCCGAGTCACCATCGGATACCACTACGGTGGACAAGAAATTATGGTCTCGATTAGATGTTATAGTCCTTCAATGGATTTATGACACAATTTCGAATGATCTTCTCCGTACCATCTTAGAACCAAATTCTACGACACAACAGGCGTGGGAACGATTACAAAACATTTTTCAAGATAACAAAATTTCTAGGGCAGTTTATCTTGAACACCAATTTACAAATGTTAAATTGGATAACTTTTCAACATCTCCGCCTATTGTCAAGAATTAAAGGTACTTGCGGACCAACTGTCCAACGTTGGTTCGCCCGTGACAAATCAAATGTTAGTTCTTCAGTTGATTGCGGGGTTGAATGAACAATATGATTGTGTTGTTACGTTTAATCAACAAAGCAATCTGTTGCCTCCCTTTTACGAGGCCCGTTCGAGGTTAATTCTCGAGGAAACGCGAAAAGCAAAGCAAGCATCCTCGGGAGCAACCACCGCCGGAACCGCTCTCGTCTCCACCAACTCATCTTCCACTGATTTGGAGCCCCAAAATTTTGGTTCAGGCACGGTAATCGTTCTAATAATAGTAAAAAACGGGGTTCAAACCGTAACAATAAAAAAAAAATGGTGGAAAGGGACGGGGAAGGGGCGGTGGCCATCCTGCCGGCGGCAGTGGCGGCAACCAGTGGGGGCAGTACCCACAGTGGGCCCGGTATTCTCGGATCACATCCACAACATGTGTTTAAGGCTCAGGCACCATCGTCTGTTGGTTATGCACCCACAGACATTGAACATGCCATTAATAACATGCATCCAAGTGTTCTCGATGAGTCATGGTACATGGACACAGGGGCTACGTCACACATGACAACATCTTAAGGTAATCTCTCGTCTTATTGTAACATGAGCAATAATAAAAATATTGTTGTCGGCAGTGGGCAGAAAATTTCAATTCGTGGTATTGGTCAAGTAACACTACCCTCCCACACCCACCTTTATACTTGAAACACGTCTTACATGCACCACGTCTAATTAAAAACCTGATCTCTGTTGGACGTTTTACAATTGACAATAATATTTTTGTAAATTTTGATCGGTTTGGCTTTTCTGTGAAGAATTTTCAGACGGGGATGCCACTTATGAGATGTAATAGCACGGGGGACTTACATCCCATCACCTCTGTTTCCAAAAATAGCATGATCAAACCATCAACTTTTGCTTTCATTTCTCCTACTCTATGGCACAATTGATTGGGACACATGAGCATAAGTTTTTAATAATTTTAGGAAGAATAATTTGGTTTTATGTAATAAACCTTTGGACTCTTTTGTTTGCCAATCTTGCGTGTTTGTTAAACATGTTAAGCTTCCTTTTGGCTCTTCTAATTCTCATACTTATATATCATTTGATATTGTGCATTGTGATTTGTGAACATCACCCGTTTTGAGTTCTGCAGATCATAAATACTATATGCTCATCCTAGATGATTATTCAAATTTTTTGTGGACTTTTCCATTGGGACATAAATCACAAACATACACCATTTTAAAACAATTTAGCGTTTATCAAAACTCAATTTGACAAAAGCATTAAATGTTTTCAATGTGACAATGGGGAATTCATAAATGCTCATTTTAATGATTTCTGTCACCAACATGGGATGTCTTTGCGTCTTTTGTGTCCACATACTTCACCACAAAATGGGAAAGCCGAAACAAAAATTCGAACAATTAATAATATGATTCGCTCTCTTCTTGTGCATTCTTCCACACCACCAAAGTTCTGGAACCATGCACTTCAAATGGCTACCTACCTTTTAAATATTCTTCCTAGTAAATTGCTATCCAATGTGTCTCCTACACAAATGTTATATCATCTCCTCCCGTCTTTTACACATTTGAGGGTGTTTGGATGTTTGTGTTATCATTTATTTCCATCTACTTCCATTAACAAGTTGCAGACTCGTTCCACTCCTTGTGTGTTTTTGGGATACCCACAAAATCATAAGCGATATAAATGTTATGATTTGACGAATGAAAAGATAATTGTCTGTCGTCATGTGATTTTTTACGAGTCTAAATTTCCATTTGCTAAGTCTCGTGTGGCATCCTCACCTTCATATGATTTTTTGGATAATGGACTACATCCCATTTTACACCACATCTTAATGTCCAAACACATGTGGAACCGACCCAACAAAATGCCCAACACTTTTCGGCCCAACCACAAAATGGGGCTGGACCGGAGACCATTGTTTTGTTACCATTGGTCTCGGCCCAACCCTGTTTCCGTGGCGGTCCGGACCACATAGGGCAGTCCACAACCTCACCCTTAGCCCAAAGCATTCCCGGAGCCCAGCCTCATACCGCAACGGTTACACCTAGTCACTTGGGCCACCATCCTTCCCCTCGGCCCAATGTTATACCCGAGAACCAAAATACCCACCTAGTGACGGACTAGCCTCGGACCATTGAAACTCGTGCCATGCATGGGAGTTTTCGGCCCAAACGTCAATTTAACCTACTATCCTCTGTTCAACCATCACCTCTACCAAAAAATCCCAAAGTTGTCTTATCCGACCCGAATTGGAAAGCTGTCATGTTAGACGAATTTAATGCTCTTATTTGAAATTGGTACCACATCCGTCTAATGTGAACATCATTCGGTTTATGTGGGTTTTTTGTCATAATAAAAATTTTAATGGTTCTTTTGCGAGATACAAAGCTCGTCTTGTTGGTGATGGCAGGTCTCAGCAGGTTGGGGTAGATTGTGGTGAAACGTTCAGTCCAGTGGTTAAGCCAGCAACTATCCGAACAGTTCTCAACTTGGCTCTTTCCAAATCTTGGACCATTCACCAGTTAGATGTTAAAAATGCTTTCTTGCATGGCAACTTACATGAGACAGTATACATGCATCAGCCACTGGATTTCCGCGATTATACTTGTCCAGATCATGTTTGCCTATTGAAGAAATACTTATATGGTTTGAAACAAGCTCCTCGGCCATGGTAAAACAGGTTTGCAGTATTTGTTTCCAAATTGGGATTCTCTTACAGCAAGTCTGATCAGTCATTGTTCATTTATCGGAAAGGCGCTGACATGGCATATATCCTTTTGTATGTCGGTGATATTATTCTCACAACATCATCCATTTCACTTCGCCAGTCCATTATGTCCCTTCTTGCAGCAGAATTTACAATGAAGGACTTGGGTCCGTTGAATTATTTTCTTGGCACTGTTGTCTCCCAATATGCAGGTGGTCTGTTTCTCAGTCAAAATAAATATGCCGAATAATTAATTGACAAAGCAGGGATGTCGTCCTACAAACCCTCACATATTCCAGTGGATACGAAGGCGAAATTGAGTAATGATGCCGGAACCCCATACAGTGATCCTACCCATTACCGTAGCCTAGCAGGGGACTTACATTATCTGACTTTTACAAGACCAAATATTTACTATGCAGTTCAACAAGTTTGTTTACACATGCATGATCCGAAGGAAGAACATATGGGGGCTCTCAAGAGGATTCTACGGTATGTTAAGGGTACTCTTCATTTCGGACTTCATCTGTATAAGTCATCCATCTCGAGTCTCTCTGCCTACACTTATGCGGATTGGGGTGGCTGCCCAGACACACGTCGTTCCACTTCCGGCTACTGTGTGTTCTTGGATGACAATCTCATTTCATGGTCATCCAAACGTCAGTCCACACTGTCTCGATCAAGTGCAGAGGCAAAATACCGAGGGATGGCCAATGTTGTTGCTGAATCATGTTGGCTCCGTAATCTATTACTGGAGATCCATTGTCCGATTGAAAGGGCAACATTGGTCTATTGTGACAATGTGAGTGCGATCTACTTATCTGGCAATCCTGTTTAGCATCAACGCACGAAACACATTGAAATGAATATCTTATTTGTCCGAGAAAAAGTTGTATGTGGTCACGTCCGTGTTCTCCATGTACCGTCCCGTTATCAGATAGTTGACATCTTCACAAAAGGTCTTTCGCGCGTACTTTTTGATGATTTCATGGACAATTTCAGCATCCGAGAACCTCCAGCTAAGACTGTGGGGGACTGTTAGAGTAATTATGGGCTCATTTATTATAATTGATAGTGTAATATATTGTAATTATTATGATTGTAATTAGTATCTTATATTTTAGGTAAGGTAGATTAGTCTTCCATTATTCAAGCTTAGGATGATTGTATATATATATATTGTATCTTTGGGAGAATATTAATCAAGGAATTAATCTTCCTACAATAAGAAACTTGGAAGCCATGTCTTTATAAGCAATAAGATAAGTAGATTCTGTTAAGTAAAGTGATCTGGAAATCTAAGTTACACATTAAAATTCTTTATATCAGAGAGCAGCAATGTTCAAGATAGGCCCTGAAGGATACAATTAAATACATTGACATCATACACAGCATAGCAAGACCAGACAGATCATGATTGTCTTAATTGTCACTAAGGATTAAAGTTGTAACATAATTTTCTACACTGGATTTAAATTAATATATAAAATGATATGGATCCCCCATGATCTCTATCATTGACATTCTCGGGATCTCTCGTCCTTGCAGTTATTACTTCAGATGTAAAAATGGAAATGGAATTCATTAAATGGTAAGTAGCCCAAATAAATAAATGATATTGAATCTCAAGTATGTAAACAATATTGAGAAGACACAGTAAAAAGTTGCAGAAAATTACTTCAACTGCTTCCATCTCAGGATAATGCAGTATCTTTTGGTGCTCATGGAAAGCATCTGCCTTCTTGCTTACAGGGTTGGAGCAGTAATGAGAAGTCGTAAGAGGAGATGGTGAACTGCCTCTATACATTGCACCTGCCCTCCAATACCTTGAACCATATGTTTCCTCCCACTGCTTCGTAGTTCGAGAAAAGCCAGTATCCAACTTTTTCCCTTTTGTTCGGTCTGAGTCAGTGTCATCATGTTCTAACACTTTACCCATAATGTCAACAAGATCTTTGCAATAAGAAGCAGGATATAACTGGTGAGTGTGCCAGATAAGGTCTATGTCATAAGTTGGAACAGTGAAGCTCTTAATAGATCTTTCTTTGTTTCTCCGGATCAAATGTAAGAAACCCTTGTATTGAGCCACAGCACCTTCAAGATAGAGATCGTTGTTCATGTGTCGTCTAGACACCTGGAAGAAAGACATAACATAAGATTACAAATAACATATCCTACCTGCATAGATCTGTTTATCAAATTCCATATCACAGGATATCATACTTGAAGCATTTGATATAAAGAAAAAAGGACTTTTACATCACTGCATAATGGAGTAGATAACAAAAAGAACGCCATTAGAATCACCAAGGCAAGGATAGTATGAATTCGACAATGATTGGCAGGAAAACAGCTGAAGTTTTTTCTCTGGCATCCTAGGCATATATTGTTGGAAATTAGCCTTTGGCGGGAGTTGCGACCGACCAACTTTAACGGCTTAAACACTAGTGTTACGTATGTTGGAGAATCCGGTTCTTCACACATGCATGATCTACTAAGTACGTAGATAACCGTAGGGCCAAGAATCGTCAAATTTCATTGAGAAATGAAAGAGATATTGGTTCACGAAGTGAGGTGTTTGAAGCATGGAAAGTGTGGTATTGTGTTCAATTCTCCCTCATCGGTAGAGGAAGAAAGAATTGTTGTGTATATAAGACTCGAAATTGGTTTGGGGTTTGGGACCCCAAGGGGTATCCCATGTGTTTAAAGGAGGGAGGACCTAGATGTGCTTCGGTTCGAAGAAAGACCACACGCGCGCCGCCGCCGCCCGTCCGGTTCCGGGTTCACGGGCCGCGGGCTCTGGGCTCTGGGCCTTCTGATATTATCTTTTTGGGCCAGAAAACTTTGCCAGAAATACAGTTTGATCCCAGAAGTTTCAGATGTGCAGTTTGAACCAGAATTCTTTCAGATGTACAGTTTGATCCCTGAAGTTTCAAGATGTACACTTTGGTCCCTGAAGTTTCCAGAAAGTCAGAATTTCGACAGAAGATAACAGAAACGTCAAGCACTCAATTCAGCCATTTATTTTGGCTGAATTACACCTCCTATAATGGCCATCCGTTGGTGTTTTCTCTCCATTTATTTGGTGTCTTTACTACCTCCATAATGGTCATTATTTGGCCAATAATGGCTGTTATGGAGGCAGTCAAACAGCCCCTTCCTCACCTATATAAACACCCCTTACACCATTGTTGAGGCACACTTGATATACACGAAAATATACATCCAGAAATCAGTTCTTCCTATAGCTTCCAAGCATCATTTCATTATTCAATATTCTTCACGGTAGCTCTTGAATTTCCTTTGCTCAATTGTTCCATTGCTGTTTTATCTTGGGAGACGAATTGTCCGGGACGTATAAAGGATACATACGGGGCAATATTGTCTTAAGGACAGAGTGCCACACTCGACTCAGCAAAAATCAAAGCAGTTTCCGGTCTTCTTGTTCAACAAATATTGTAATTTCAGTTTTGTTGTTATATTCTAATTTTTCAGTTTTTCTAGTTGAATTGTAATTTCAATTCTTACATAAGCAGTTACTTGTAATTTCCGTTTCCTGCAAATCCTTGTAAACCCAACATATATATCCATAAGGATGGAATGTCAGGCAAAAGGAATGCCCCCTACACCTTCCAGCTCTGGATTTTCCTTACTAATCACTTTCAGAATATGTGCTAAACCATTCTGTTTATATGGTTTGGCATAAACCATTGATTCTCAAGCAAGGCGTTCAAAACTGGAGCTTGTGAACTAGTCTGGCTGCTAATATCCTGAGCTATACTCAAAAACAAAAGTCTTAGCATCCTCTTGCTCACCTGGTAGAAGAAAGGGCTTTGCCGTTTAACAGCAGAGACTAGATCATAATCACTGCATTTTTCAGCTTGTACAGGTTTTGCATGGACTTCTGAAAGAGCTCTTGCTGAATCCAAATCATAAGGTTCATTTGGATACAAGAGTTTCCACAGCTCTTCAGTATCCTGCTTTGATTTCGCATTCACAGAAGACACAACATCATAGTTGTCAAGAATTCTTCCATATAATTTCTCACAGTCAGTCTTGTATCTAACCTGGAAAAGATGGTAGAAAGGACACTTTAGTATGTAATTAAAAGCTTTTACTCAGAGAAGTTATATAACAAATGTTTCACTAGTTTAGACACCTACAGGATTGAGCCTGTGACAGTGCCAAATCCATTCAGAATCCAAAGGAACAACCAAAGGCCCGTCAAAGTAGGGGACTCTTGAGTGTTTTGCCAACAGCGGTAGCCAACATGAGTAGTACCTGAAATTGGGATTTCAATTTGCACGTTCTCTAAATATAAAAAGGAAAATAGTGAGCCATCTCAAGTTCCTGCGATAGCAAAATGAATCTCAAATCCTTTTCGAAATTCACACAACATGACAAATCGACAATAGGCAAATATATAAGATAAGCAAGTGCACAGAACAAGTTCAAATGATAATAACTAGCATATACCATAATACTCTGAAATAAAACATTAACTTGTAATATTATCTCAGACCAGAAGAAAATAAAAACGATTTACAAAGTAAACGTTCCAAATAACCAGTAATCATAGTCAGGAAATAAGTAAGCAGAGAGTACCACTTAGAAATTACGTATTATTACCTATGAATGGCATTATCCAGACCACGACTTTCATACAGCCAACGGTTCCTATCAACAGTAGCAAGAAACTTGAGCTGCTCTTTAGCTGCAGCAACAAGATCCACATTTATGACCGTCTTTTGCGCTTCATTCCACTCTAACTGCATCCTTTCATCACTAATATCCATTCTATTTCCAGATTGAAGCATGACGACTTATCAAAACCAACAACTTTTAAGTATAACAAATACAAATCACAGTTTTGGATGAATTCATCAGATTAGAACTCAAATTCTAACACATCAATCCAGAAACTGATAATTTATCCTTAAATCAGCATCGTGATAGAAACAGAAATATACAAAAGTAGATAATGTTTTCCCTTTCGATATGCTATCTAAGGATTGATCACTGAGCCAGTGCAGAAAATACAACAAAGTAAAAATTAATGGAAAATCCGCTATTACTTCTCCTAATCATTTTAAGGTTACCTGCAAATAATTTTCCAAGATAAGTTACATGGATCACTCTTTTACACAGCACTAAATTGAAGTCATAGCAACGTTACAGTAATAAAATCACAAAATTGAAATAGCAAGCAGAAAACTTCACAAATAAAAAGAACAAGAAACTTGAAAAAAATAAAGAGCTTAGGAACCTCCAAGGACTCGACTAGAAAGATGAATGATATGTTGATATATTGGCAAGATATTTTATAAGCAGTAATTTGGTTTGAAGTATGAATAGTTATAGTATGCGATGAAGAGTACGATATCAGTTGGTAGTTGAGAGTTGAGACTGGCGAGACAAAGTACAATATGTTCTGTTCGGACACAAATGCCCTTTACAAAACCAAACAATACCCTATATCCACCAAGACTCTTTTCAGTTTATCTCACCTTTTTTCTTTTTCGTTCCTCATTTAATTACTCTTTATAGTAAGAGAAGAGGGAACATGTTAGCTTAAGATATTATGTTATACTACCTTCGTCCTATTTTAAATGTATTATTTTTTTTTTTTGGTATGTCTAAAATAGTATTTCTTATATTTTTAATTTAGAACCACGTGATTTAAAAGATTTAAATTTGTATATAGTTAAACTAAGAAACTTAAATTAGGACGAATGAAGTAATATATAAAAAAAATATGACACATTTATTTATTTAAATTTTAAGTGAATTTATAAGATATAGTAGTGGTCATGTCACGCTCTTGCATTCTACTCTTACTTACCATTAGGGCTGACAATGGATCGAAGGTGGATCAGGTGGAGCTCAATCCGCCTCCACCCGCCAATCATTCATCCACCACCCGACCCATCCATCACCCTATTTTTTCTTCATCCACATCCGATCCACCCATCATCCACGGGTGAATCGGGTGGATCGGGTGCTTCACAGATGAAATTTGTTATAAGTTTAACCATTTGTTCTAGTTTAAAATCAATGATAATGTTAGTAACTAGTGTTCTTAATTTTTTTTAAAAAAAAATTCACAAAAAAAATGGAGTGACCAAAACCAATATAAATACTCTTATTTTCAACGTAGCAGTGTCTCATCTGATTAGCACCTTAAATATTTTTATTCATATTTCATTTTTATGTTAGCTCAAACAAATCATACTTTACGTTGCAAAATAAATAATAAAATTAATCAGACCTAACAATGAATAATTTTTTATATTTTCATAAATGATCACTAGCTAAGAACATTATAAAACTTTACTATTATGGAAGTGAACTATGGCCAAAATTATGTTATTCTTGATTTGCCAAGTTTCATTATAATTTTTATTTAATAAAATATATACAATTTAATGATAAAAAATATTATCTAACTATTTATAAACGGGTGGATGGATGGGTCGGGTGATGGGTCGGATGGTGGGTTGGATGTATGTCCACCCGAATCCGACCCGATCCATCACCCGATCCATCCGTCACCCATTAAAATCCGTGTTTTGTCAAAGTTTTGTCGAATTTTTGTCCATTATATTCGAGTCGGATGGATCAGATATCCATCGGATCAGGGTGAAATTGTCAGCCCTACCTACCATTGCATTCTACGCTTTGTTTTATATAAAAAAGATGACACGGTTGTTTTATGTTTTAACTCTTTCTCCCATCAATTTACCAAGAATCGAAAATTTCTTCAGAGGATAAAGTTCATTAAATAAAGAAAATCCTTGGCAATGACCTCATCAGATGTTTTATATTTGATTCCTATTGGTTGGGGACTGAACAATAAGAAAAATAAATAAAACAAAAATGCAAATGCCTCCACGTCGGGGAAGGTAATCTGATTATCCAAAATGACTGCATCAAGTTTGCGGATTTAACCTTGAGAAACTCTATTTACTTGTAAATTTTAGTGGATAAGCTCGGTGGTGGACCACACTGATTGCTCACGGTTCCAATTTTATTGTATTTTTTTTTAATATCCAGCTTTTCAACTTACGTCAATCTATTTCTGGAGATAATAATCCTGATTCCTTAACACTATTACCAGTAAATCACGAGATATATCTGAATGATCAAAATTTAAAAACATAACAACTGATATCACCTACTATTCATTTCAAAAAGAGAGAAGTAGCATAGTATATATCAACAAGTATTGCAATTTCCTAATCTATGCTGATTCAAGATAAATTAATTAACCATGACCCACGTGAAAAGGATACATATCACAACTATTATTTGTTTATTTAACATGTCTTCACCCAACACGCAAGCCAGGCCCACACTTAACATCATCCAAGTAATTAATGTATATTAGTACTACAATGAGTACAATCTCGGTGAGAGTACTACTCTTCCAAGTTAGTGAAAGTATAAGAAAGACGCAACCACGTCCTCCGGGGCATAGTCCGGTGGCAAAAAGCGGGCGCTATAAGGCGCTACTCGACGTAGGACAGCGTGGGTTCGATTCGCAAGACGAAGAAATTTGCATGTTGGGGAATTTGACCTTGTCTCATTGATCGGTTGTACGGCTCCCGGTAAAACCGCCGGGAGCACATCCCGCGATTTACCTGGTGATAGTTGTTGAAGGACCGGTGCTATTACCTCCGGGACGTCCTACCTGAGTGAAGTAGTCGAAGGCGTGAGCGCAGAAAGCCTGATTATCAAAAAAAAAAAAGAAAAAGAAAGACGCAACCACGAAAAGTAAAGCACGAGGCTCATTCTGTATATATTTGTACTACAATGTAGTACAGCTAGAACAAAAAACATGACCGCACAGAAAAATAAGAGTGAAGAGTTTGTTTTGTTCCGTGGCCGGCCTTCACGTACGCAACACACTAAATAAACATGTTCCGAAACATTTAAGTCATCTTAATATGCTATAATAGTAGTTTTATTACTTCATTATTCAAGAATCAAGATAAGATCTCACTGAATAAGTACAATCTTCTGACGAGGTATATAAAGGAATATGTTACTTGATATTTATTGATGAATGATTTACAATATATATAAAATTACAATAATATTTTTTTGATATAAACTAGATAACTAATTAACCTAATTATAAAAGAATTATAATTTTACCTAACATAGGAGATATACAAATAATACAATTAATAAAAGAATATTGAGAAATATTCTATTACACCCCCGCAGTCGAAGCGGGAGGTTCACGAACACTGAGATTGGCTCGAAAATCATCAGATAGTATGTGCGGAAGTCCTTTGGTGAAGATGTCGACAATATGATATCTGGAAGGAACATGAAGGACACGAACTTGACCACAAGCCACTTTTTTGTTAACGAAATGAATGTCCATCTCAATGTGTTTAGTGCGCGGATGTTGTATAGGACTGCCGGAAAGATATATCGCACTAATATTATCGCAGTAGATCGGTGTTGCTTTTTGAATCGGGCAGTGAAGCTCACGTAGAAGGTTATAGATCCAACAAGACTCAGAGACGACGTTGGCGACACCTCTGTACTCTGCTTCTGCACTGGATCAGTATAGTGTAGGTTGCCTTTTGGAAGACCAAGACAATAGGTTATCTCCAAGGAAAAAGCAATAACCAGACGTGGAGCGTCGGGTGTCTATCATCCTCAAAAGTCAACATCAGAATAAGCAGTGAGACCAGTGAGTGAAGACCTAGATAGATGTAATCCGAAGTGAAGTATACCTTGGACGTATAGTAAAATACATTTGAGGGCATGCACGTGTGCTTCCGTCGGACTGTGCATGTGCAAGCAAATTTATTGCACAACATAAGATATATTTGGTCTCGTGAATGTGAGGTACTGCAGGGCCCTAGCCAGGCTACGATAGTAAGTCGGGTCTGAATATGAACGACCGGAATCAGCGCTGAGCTTGGAATTGGTGTCTACAGGCGTGTGGGATGGTTTGCAAGATGTCATGCCTGCACGGTCAAGGATCTCTTCGGCGTACTTCTTCTGACATAGAAATAGGCCGTCAGAATGTCGAGTGACAGAGATGCCCAAGAAAAAACTCAAGGGCCCCAGATCTTTCATAGCAAACTCAGAGAAAAAGAGAGACATAATGGACCGGCAGAGAGCATCAGATGATGTGGTGAGGATGATATCATAAACATATAATAATAGGTATGCCATGTTTGTACCATTGTTGTAGATGAACAGGAAATTATCAGATCTGTTGTGTGAAAAAATAATAGAGGAGACATAATCAGTGAACCGCTGGTACAATGCTCGAGGAGCCTGTTTCAGTCCATAGAGCGATTTCTGCAACATACATATATAATTCAGATGAATAGGATCCCTGAAACCCATAGGCTGATTCATATCTACCGTTTCATGAAGATCCACATGTAAGAAGGCAATCTTGACATCAAGCTAATGAATGGGCCAAGACTTGGATATGGCAATGCTGAGGACGGTCCGGATAGTTGCAGGTTTTACCACCGGGTTAAACGTCTCATCACAGTCCACTCCAGCCTGTTGAGACATGTCATCACCTACAAGACGAGCCTTGTACCTCTTAAAAGAACCATCAGATTTTTTTATATCTAAAAATCCACATAGAACTAATAATGTTAGCATCGGGTAGACGGGGTACTAGATCTCACGTCTTATTATCAATAAGAGCATTATATAAGTCAATCATTGTGGCTTTCCAATTAGTGTCGGACAAGGCATCCTTCGGATTTTGAGGGACATGGGAAGGGACAACTGAAACAAATAGGTTAAACAATCATTTAGGTTTATGAATTTCATACATGACACGGGTTTTCATGGTTCGAGAGCGTGTCTAGGGAAGCAGGATGGGAAGGGGTGTGTCGCGGGACTGCCGGGAAGAGTAGGGAGAGAAGGGGTGGCAAGACTGACTGGCTGATGTTCGGTTTGCCGAGAGGTAGCTGCAGAATCACCTGAGGTGGGCTGTTCCGGGCCACCATTGGTAGAACCGGTGTGCAGCTAGTCCAAGACTATCCGAGGTGGAGGCGAGTGCTGAGGTCTGGGACGACGGACTATGTAAATGATGAATTAGAAAAGGGTTTAGGTCATCATCTAGGAACTCGTAGGAATGCTGAGGTGGCGAGTTTAGGGAGGAAAAGGGGAATTGAGACTCATCAAATAGAACATGATGTGAAATAATAATTTTACAGTTTGATAATTCATAGCAAGAGTAACCATGATGAATGGCAGAGTAACTCAGAAATACACACGGGGAAGACCGGGGTTGGAGTTTGTGAGTGGTCGGATGGAGATGATAACAGAGACATCCAAAGATACGCAAGTGTTTGTCACGACCCAAATCGGAGGGTCATGACGGGCACCCGGACCTTACTTGCCTAGTACCACTAATCATGTAATTAACATCTAACCATAATCAATCATGGACACGAGGACCGTCATCAAATTTCCTGCTGACACATGAGAGCAATAAACTGGGAATGTACTATGTAAACTCTTGCAAATGGAAGAAACCAACCTATGCATATATAGGTACCAAGGCTAACAAGGTCATACAATATGACTATATACAGGACAACTGTCTACAAGCCTCTAAAGAGTACGTAACATCATAAGGTCGGGACAGGGCCCCGCCATACCCCAACGCATAACCAAAATATCGTACCACGACTAGACCGCAACTCTGGAACAAATAGAGCGCTCCAATATCAACTGGAACAACATCTTACTAGTGCGGACCGTTTCCTTATCTACCTGAGCCGGCGGGCATAAAACGCAGCGTCCCCCGACAAAAGGGACATCAATATGACTGATGTACAGAGTATGTCAGACATGAAAAATAGCATAATAGAGACCTGAAAGTAACATGAGAGAAGAAACAACCAACCTGTACCGAATGTCTATGAGGGCCATAATATGTATAAGTATCATGTCTGTGTAGAATGCCTCTAAGGGCCATAATATGCCTAAATGACATGCACAATGCAAATGCGGTCATACATATACATATGCGTATACAACACCATCAAGCCTCTGTGGGCATCCCATAATATCATATCGGCCTCTGTGGGCATAATCATCATCGTGTATATTTGTACCAGCTGCAGGTGGTGTGCGTATATAACACCATATCCCTTTTCTCATTCCCCATACATATATAATGCATACATATAGTAGAGTATATAACTACTTTGTGGTCAAGGTATGTACATGAATAGAATGTATGAATGTTATGATAATAAGACATTATAAGTTTGTCGTAATATCGCTTCACCTGCGATTAACATTATGAATACTAACATCTTTTTTCATACACCTCAATAGGGATTTAGGAACATATTTAGACATGTTTTGACAATAGGAATGAATAACATGAACATCATTAACTACTAAGAGTAGAATCATTTATGGGACAATATTACGTTTACGTTTCGTACTTAGAACATGCCAAAATAAAGAAGGATTTTCCTTAACATACCTTGAATGCTTTCCGAGCTAACGATAGTCTTGCAAGTCATAGTTGCTTTGAGCATTCACATTATTTTTTTTGAAAAAAATAGAACATTAATATGCGATAAGTAAGATCTGATTTATAGATGTGGAAGGACTTTGCAATTGAAAAAGTACAAAAGTCGGATCTTTTCCAAAAATCTACCACCTTAATATTGAAGTAAAATTTTTTAAATGAACTTTAAATGTCAGAGGAGAATTCATAGCTTTGAAGTGAAATGTTTTATCAAAGAGATCTTCTCCCTTGCTAAACGTACGAACTTAATCATAAATAAGTTTTTGATCTAATATTTTAAGGGATTTTTGGCCACATATTTGTTTCGCAAGGTAGTGGATTAATTTTCTACGAGAGATCACTTAAGTAACTATCTTCCACAAGATGGTGACACCAAACTCATGCACAATGCATAGTCATTAATTGTATTACCTCCTATTGCCACGTGAAAGGGTGGTGATATTCATCACCTTCCTAATTGTTTACTTAATTAATTATCTCCGCTACAATTCAACATTGAACAAATTACACACGTAATTAATCTTTTGATCTCAATTCACTCGAATAATAATTATTTTAACATACTTTTATGTACTCATTATCATAGTCATGTGATATAACATTAGTTCGTAGCCTCTGTTGGCTCACACGAAAATAATATTTCCGATCATCGTCGTCACCCTTTTAAAATCCTAAATTATTTCAGAACTGCATCATTTTATATACAAAGCTCTTTGTTTGCATGCGTGAATATGACCAAAATTCTCCAAGGCTCGGGTCTACTTAAATACGTCTAGTTGTTCAAATTATCGCCCGAAAGTATGGGGTGTTACATCCTTTCCCCCTTAGAAAATTCGTCCTCGAATGTTGGGGTGACATGTCTAAGGATTCTACTCCTTAACAAATAAGACTATCTGGATCTCCGTCACGTAGCCAGAAAACACCACCACCATTTCACAGGGCCATGTAATATGACATACATCATTATACCATACCTCACATGGTCACCAAGCAATAATTATAATAATCTAAAATATAACTCACCTTATGCTTCTCTCGGTACCTCGGCGTTGGTCTGAAATAGGTAGAGATATTTGTGTTTCATCTCCTCTTCCGCCTCCCGTGACATTTCTTCTACATTTTTATTCCGCCATATAACTTTCACGGAGGCTACTTATTTAGTCCTTAATTTGCGGACATATCGATCTAAGATACAATAGGAACCTCTTCATATGATAGATCCCCCGTAACCTTCACATCGTCTATTGGTACAATTCGGGAAGGATTCCTAACACATGTTCTTAGCGTAGAAACATGGAAAGTCGGATGAACAAACTCTAACTCCAGAGGCAAGTCTAACTCGTAAGCTACTTGGCCGATTCGTCGAATTATGAGATATGGCCTAATATAACTTGGGCTAAGCTTCACCTTTTCCCCAAATCTCATTACACCATTCATAGGTGAAATCTTCAAAAAGACCCAATCATCTACTTGGAACTCTAAGTCCCGCCATCGCACATATGAATACGACTTTTGACGACTCAGTTAACAACCGTTCTTGGATAAGCTTCACCTTCTCTATGGCTTGGTGCACTAGGTCAGGCCCAAATAATTCTGATTTGCCTACTTTGAACCATCCAATGTAACGCCCCGTATTTTCGGATAGCGGTTGAACTCGTAGCGTAGGTAAGTAGACCCGGACCCGGGAAAATTTTGTTGTACTTGTGTATATTAATAAGAGGATTAGTATATAAAAGGGCGTGGTCCCGAAATAATTTTGGGATTTAGTAAGTGTGACGACGGAGTTTAAATAATTGTGTATCCCGGAGAGAGTATAGACTGGTATTTATTACGGGAAGTATGATATTGACATATGAAGATTTTAGTAATCGTCGGGATTTAAATAATTGGAGACCGGAAGTTTAATGGTGTGTATAATTAATTAATTAGGAAGGGGACAATTTATAGTGGGAGTTGGTAAGAGGGAGTTTTATAAACGATTTGGGGTGGCAAAGCCCCCAAACCGATCGATCGACAGCAACCGTAAGCCCTCCTTCTCCATTTTTTTCCCTCCATTTCTTCACTCCATTTCTTCAACCTTCATCTTCTTCAAGAACCCATGAGGGATTAAAGGGTCACATTTCTAGCAACAGGAGCAAGCTCAGTTGATGGGTTTCTGAAATTTTCGACAAAAAATTAGGGATTTTCGGGAGCTTCCATATAACCAAAACGAAGGAGAAACTCAAGGTGTTATGGGCTTTGATTCCAGTAGAATCGAAGCCAAGAACGAGCTTAGAAACTCAGAAGCTAAACAAGAAACCTTGAATGCGAAAGGATTCAGGGGCGAATCGATTTTGGGATCTGTTTCGGTTTTTTTTTTTTTTTCCGGAAAATTTGTTGGGATGACAGGTTCGACGACACTCGTCATTGTGTTTAAGAGAGGTAATCTTCTTTATTCTCTAAGTTTGTACAAGTTCTAGACTTGATTCTTGCTATTAGTTCTAAAGACGATTGTCGAAAATGCGAATTTGGGTTGGGTATCGTTAGGACTGCTGTAATTGGGAGTTACTGGGATTGCATGTGAAATTGTGGTACTGTTTTGGAGATTTTAGTAGTATAAGAAGGAGGATTAAGAGATTTGGATGTTTCACTACTTAGATTTCGAAATAGGAGGAATATAGGTTCTACGCTTTCAAAGTGTTCGTTAGAATATCCCTAAGAATCTGTTTTTAGTATGTTGAGTCGATTATGATTTAAATCATCCGTATGATGTAGATAAGAATTCATAGGGGCTTACAAGGACCCGCGGAACTTAGATAAATTCGACAACAAGGTTGAAGTTCTAAAACGAGGCGTACGCTAATATTGAGTCGATTAATTCGTCTAAGAGGTATGTGAAACCCTTACTTCTTTCTTTTGGCATGCTTTAATGAAAGTACGGCGGACGTACTTAATTCTTATATAGTTTAATTCCTAAAGATGATTGTTATGAGAAGTGCCTATGATTCTTCAGCAAAGAGTTTATTATGACATTATTGTAATGATTGTATGGAGAGTCAAATGATGATTTTTACTTGCATGGCACCCATGATATCTACTCGTGCTAAGTGTTACTACTTCACCTCACCGAGTCCCGGGCCGAGTTACGACTCGTGCACAACCTTGCATTGTTCACCGAGACCCTCACTAGAGGGCCGGGTTACGTAGGATGGATCCATAGATGAGAGATGACTTTACCGAGTCCCAGCATGGGCCGGGTTATGATATGATTCCACGAGTCCCGCACTAGTGGGCCGAGTTACGTTACAGATGTATATATATGTATATGGACAGACTCTCATGTTTTCTTGCCTTGACTCACATTTTTATAAGGCACAACTGACTTTTATGGTTTATGGCACAGTTGGATTTGAATCCTGATTTTTATACTGATCTCATGTTTCTGTTGGCTACTTATGATCTCTTTTACAGCTTCATGTTTTACATGCTCGGTACATTATTTCGCATGCGACCCCCCTTTCCTCGGGGGGTTGCGTTTCATGCCCGCAGGTACATGCTCTCAGTTTGGTGAACCTCAGGCCTAGGTTCCTACTCAGCAGGTTGGGAAGCTCCTTTGATCCAGAGTTTTGTCATGTTGGTATCGAATCTCTTTAGAGCTTCTGTTTGTATTTAGGGGCACGACGGGGCCCTGTCCCGTCATATGTCGTTCTTCTTCTTATAGAGGTCTGTAAACAGTGGTGGGTTGTACGTATGTAAGGGTTATGACTCTGTTTGGGTCAGTCATGTTGTTGTATTATGTGCTGGGGTATTCCCATGTTTATACGTTACTATCTGGTGGCAGCCTTGTCGGCTTGCTTGTTATTTTATATTAGCTAATTGTGATTCCTCAGGAGACAGGTGCATTCGGGGGTAAAGGCGGCCTTGTCGCTTGCCTACCCCGGCATATGTTGTTATTGCGACGTTATGCTGCCGGATTTCAGACTCATTAAGGGTTAGTTAGATTATGTGTGACAGGTTAGTATAATGACTTCATTAGGACGGTTAGTCGCGGCCCGTCGGGTCGGGTCGTGATAAAAGTGGTATCAAAGTAGTTAGTCCTCGGAACGTCTACAGACCGTGTCTAGTAGAGTCTTGCGTATGAGTATGTTGTGCACCATACTTATACGCAGGAGGCTGCCGGACATTTAGGATTGGTTTCTATTCTTCTTATTCTAAGATCGTGCGATAGAGCTATGCTATTAGGTTATTCCCTCTCTGACGTATTAATGTGTTACAGCTATGCCTCCAAAGAAAGCGACAGCCTCTAGAAGGGCAATACGAATTCGAGGTTATGAGAACCTACCTTACTCGTATACGGGAAGAAATAATGTAAGTTTGGGACATAGAATATTTGAGACTCTTAGCATATTAGATAATCGTTGAGACCTTAGATATACAAGGCCTTCTTGAGTAAAATATTTTATGTTTGATTTGGGTTATAGTACATGGTATGTGTGAAGTCTATTAGTTGTGATGACTCCTTGATATGCTTATGTTATATGAAAAGGAATATGAGATATGCAAAAAACTGGAGTCGCTATTGTTGTACATATACGGTTTGTTGTCTCGGAGAAGTTGTCCGGATAAGTCCTTGAAATTAGTTCAGTAGGTAGTTGATAGTCGTTAACGGGTTGTCCTACTTGTGGATGGGGCTTAGGAGTAGATGGTCCTCTACATGTTGTAATGTTACCCTGTTTAAGTTGATGTGTTCCAGCTTTTCTTATGAGTTATGCTATCTATGTTATGTATAAATGTATTCTGTCTTGGTCATACTTCTTAGGGTGGTCTGTTAATGTCCCTGTACAGTATGTGGGTTGAGTATAAATCACTTGTGTTAGGACCTATCTTCGCCAATTTTGCTCAGTGGGACTACCCCTAAACAGTTAATTAGACTTGTCTAGATATCTTTTATGTTTGATTAAAATTTCCCCCGTAATTGTCTCTGTGTATCATAATGAAGAATGCAAAATGTTCTAATAACCCAAGCCTGCGTTTTGTCTCTTAAATAGGGAATAGATTCGTATGCTAAACATGTTGTCAATAGTTGCTTAAGGGAGTGGAAAATTGAGTACTTACATAATTCCAGGAATGACTTGCTACTGCAATAAACGGTTTGCTTATTTAGTTAACTATTAAATCGTGAATATATTGTGCCAAGCATTATGTAATATATGTGAATACTGTGGCTATTTGTGACTACTCTATTAATGTCTAGCGAGGTTCGGTTGATGAAAACAATGTTAGAGTATTGTGTGGCGATTATTTGTGTGTTAAGTGGTTGTCTTGTTAGGTTTAAGAGTTATTTGACCTTGTATGACCCGTTTAAATGATTGAAGGGCTTAATGCTTTTAGTTATTTAGTGATCTGCCTATAATAAGGGAACTAAGATGTAGCATAAGGATGTTGTTATAATTATGATAGGATCACCTAATGACTTTGAAATGGATGTGTGTTTTGTTTAAGTCTTTGTCGTGATCGAAGGATAGTTTAGGAGCCTAATTGGTGTATGTTTTTTGGTTAAAGGGTCATATCTATCCTTGGCATGTCCCAATGAAAAATGAAAAATGAATATCGAGTAGTTCCTCAACTATGTGCATTCCGCTTGCTTCGCCGATTTGGTTAAGTTATTAAGTGAGTAGTGATGAGGTTAGCATGACATGGATTGGCAGGTTGGATTGAAGATAGGTTTAGCATGTATGGGTTATTTAAATTAATGTGATGACCGATATATTATTTTGGAAACTCTTTGGCTATATGTAAGTCGTTTGGTCATATTATCTACCTAAAACAAGCGCCTCTAATTAAGAACAAGATTAGTTGTCCTATTTAGCAAAACTTGTCTTATATCGTCTGATATGATAATTTAAAACTAGAAGAGAATGAGTTAAGTGTGTTGATATGGTTGAGGTTATGTGATGTTAATTATGATGGGAATTGATAAAGGGTAGCCTATGTGATGATTGTGAATTATGAATATTACCTAGATTCCGAGCCTGCTTTACCGATTTGGGGGTATGTTAGAAGACATGACTAAGCATGCCTAAATAACTGGTTATATGTTTGGATTAATCAAAAAGGAATATGTGGATTTTGCATGTTGATCGATAAGGTTGTTGTATAGTCTGGTGTAATTTTAGTTGAATCATGAAATGACTTTTAAACTATTGTATGCATAAGTTAAGCGATAATAACCTTGTTTGGATTGATTTTGGAATGATTAGTATTGTTAGAGACAATTCCGACTTGATAGAAATCTAACCTAAAGTTAGGAGTAACCTATAACTTATTGGTTACAGTAAAAAGACCGGTGTGGCTTCTATTACATTTTTCATATAAGTACAATAGTAACCTTGGTTGAGTATAAGCTTAGAGAATATGTCGGCTTACTGTTTTTGGTTTTTCCATGTGGTATCCGATAATTTGGAATGATGTAGCCTACATGTGGTCTCCAATGACATGTTTAGCTTCAACTATGACTACATGATGTCCTGTCTGTGCTATTAATATCTTTGTTACTTCTATGGATGCATACTGTGATATAAACTGGATTTTTTTTTTAAAACCAAAGGACTTATTTTAGTTTATTGTTGGAATTTATGAGCTTAACACTGACCCAAGAGGTTGTGGTATGTCCAAAGGGAAGTTTAGTTCCCAAGTTGTTTTCTTAGGTATGTACTTGTTGTATCTATGTTCTTGTAACTTGAACTTTATGTGGTCGAATGTTGAAGTTATGTTATGAATGCCTAGAAAAGAGTATTTCTGCACCCATTCATGTATCCATGTTATCATTGCCAATGTGTAAACCAATCCACCTAGTTAAGTGCATGTATAAGTAGGAATAAAAGCTTAGAACCACTATGCTAGTTGACATGTGCTCCTAACAAGTTAAAATGATAAACTTAGGCTAATTTCAGCATGATGGCCTTTAAAGGGGTGATTCAGAAAATTCCTCTGGACCCTGTAATTCTGCTTATATGGACTGTTGGTATGCAGCCTCTTAGGGTATTTGTTGTGGCCCTGGATATGGTGTGATCATAGGTTAGGTGCAGATATTGAAGCAAGATTAATCCGGCAAGTATTTGATGTCTATTAACTATGGTATAAAGGGTTGTTTGACTTAGTATTTGCATTTCAAGTTGCTTATTTTTTTCTGATGTTAGGCTTTACATAACCATGTCCATAGGTGAGTGGCACAACCAATCTAGACCTGAATTTGATAAATGAATCTGTACTAATTAAGGTGCCGACTGTTTATGCTTGAAATAGAGGCTCAGCATGGTCAAGCCCCATTTCTGCATACCTAACCAGAGTAGGTTGCATTTAGTTACTTGTTTTCATGTTGCCTAAGGACCAGCTGGTTTATGAAATATCTAGCATGTTTAGACTAGTCTTGTTACTGCTGATTAGCTGATGTTTTGTTGCTGCTACTGCTGTCCTTGTGGGCCTTTAATCATATATTATTGCCTCAGTTGGCACAGATGTTGCTGCCCCTTTTTAAGTCTCAAAGGTCATGTTTTCAAGCATGTTGTGCTCTCCTAGTTATCTACATTCCTTGTTAAGGCTTGTGTCTCTTAAAATACCGAATTTTGAATTATAGTTCTTTGCATCGATTGAGGTGGTAAATCTTTGTGTGTTTAAGGTGGAACCCGTCATATTTTGAGATAATTTTAGACCTTGAGGACTGCTATACCTTAGCCATTAACACTTTACTTTGGGTATGACTTATTGCAAAATTTTGGGCCATTTTATTTTGATTACAAAATGTCGCATTCTTATCCAATGTCTTTGCAGATGTATGTTCTGCAAAGATACATGATCTTGATGAGTCTTGTCCTTTCCTCAAGGATAAGACAGATACTACACTATAGGAAGACATTGTGATGTGTTGTGTAAGGTATAGCCTGAGTGAGGGTCTTTGGTTCTTTGTGACATGGGGTAAGTAATGGCCGCATGGTGACCAAATTTTTTGCATTCTACCTCCTTTGTGGCAAATTCTTTGTTTTGTTGTAAATTGAGCTCACTTTCGTTGTATTTAGTCGTTGTTGTTTTGACCGTAAATTGAGCTCATTTTCTCGCTGTTATTTAGTTTGTTGTTTTGGCTACCAGGTTGATTGCTATTTTTTTGCTATTTTTTGTTATTTGCTCTTTGTAATCCCCTTTGTATTTTGGTGAAATTGTGCCCTGCACAAACACATGTTGATGTCTTTATGTTGAGACAGCTGTAGGCTAAAATTCTGGGCAGGGGCAGAGTGAAAAAAATCAGCAGTTGTGTTGTTGCACTCAAGCCCAAGAACAGTGCAATAAAAGAATCAACTACTATAAGTATAAACAGTTACATGGCTAATTGTATTGATGTGTGAGCTATTTTAAATAACTATGTTGCGTATAGAACTCTAAAATTAGATATTATGACCTTCTACCTTCTTTACCTATTGTTTGAATTTAAAGAATGTAGTCACCATGTGTTATTTTGGTTCGCATATGAAATCGGAGTCTATTTCTTTAGAAGTAGTTATGGATGGATATGTATCTCCTCACAGTTTAAAAGATAGTTTGAATTAATCCCTGAATGTCGTACCCCTTGTTTTTGAGGAATTGGAATAGCAATTTGTGTATTCTTTTTGTATGGTGTCAAAGGTTAGAAATGCCGTACCGACATTCGAGGACGAATGTTTCTAAGGGGGGAAGGATGTAACGCCCCGTATTTTCGGATAGCGGTTGAACTCGTAGCGTAGGTAAGTAGACCCGGACCCGGGAAAATTTCGTTGTACTTGTGTATATTAATAAGAGGATTAGTATATAAAAGGGCGTGGTCCCGAAATAATTTTGGGATTTAGTAAGTGTGACGATGGAGTTTAAATAATTGTGTATCCCGGAGAGAGTATAGACTGGTATTTATTACGGGAAGTATGATATTGACATATGAGGATTTTAGTAATCGTCGGGATTTAAATAATTGGAGACCGGAAGTTTAATGGTGTGTATAATTAATTAATTAGGAAGGGGACAATTTATAGTGGGAGTTGGTAAGAGGGAGTTTTATAAACGATTTGGGGTGGCAAAGCCCCCAAACCGATCGATCGACAGCAACCGTAAGCCCTCCTTCTCCATTTTTTTTTCTCTATTTCTTCACTCCATTTCTTCAACCTTTATCTTCTTCAAGAACCCATGAGGGATTAAAGGGTCACATTTCTAGCAACAGGAGCAAGCTCAGTTGATGGGTTTCTGAATTTTTTGACCAAAAATTAGGGATTTTCGGGAGCTTCCATATAACCAAAATGAAGGAGAAACTCAAGGTGTTCTGGGCTTTGATTCCAGTAGAATCGAAGCCAAGAACGAGCTTAGAAACTCAGAAGCTAAACAAGAAACCTTGAATGCGAAAGGATTCCAGGGCGAATCGATTTTGGGGATTCTGTTTCAGTTTTTTTTTCCGGAAGCTGTTGGGATGACAGGTTCGACGACACTCGTCACTGCGTTTAAGAGAGGTAATCTTCTTTATTCTCTAAGTTTGTACAAGTTCTAGACTTGATTCTTGCTATTAGTTCTAAAGACGATTGTCGAAAATGCGAATTTGGGTTGGGTATCGTTAGGATCGCTTTGTAATTGGGAGTTACTGGGATTGCATGTGAAATTGTGGTACTGTTTTGGAGATTTTAGTAGTATAAGAAGGAGGATTAAGAGAGTTGGATGTTTCACTACTTAGATTCCGAAATAGGAGGAATATAGGTTCTACGCTTTCAAAGTGTTCGTTAGAATATCCCTAAGAATCTGTTTTTAGTATGTTGAGTCGATTATGATTTAAATCATCCGTATGATGTAGATAAGCATTCATAGGGGCTTACAAGGACCCGCGGAACTTAGATAAATTCGACAACAAGGTTGAAGTTCTAAAACGAGGCGTACGCTAATATTGAGTCGATTAATTCGTCTAAGAGGTATGTGAAACCCTTACTTCTTTCTTTTGGCATGCTTTAATGAAAGTACGGCGGACATACTTAATTCTTATATAGTTTAATTCCTAAAGAGGATTGTTATGAGAAGTGCCTATGATTCTTCAAAGAAAGAGTTTATTATGACATTATTGTAATGATTGTATGGAGAGTCAAATGATGATTTTTACTTGCATGGCACTCATGATATCTACTCGTGCTAAGTGTTACTACTTCACCTCACCGAGTCCCGGGCCGGGTTACGACTCGTGCACAACCTTGCATTGTTCACCGAGACCCTCACTAGAGGGCCGGGTTACGTAGGATGGATCCATAGATGAGAGATGACTTTACCGAGTCCCAGCATGGGCCGGGTTATGATATGATTCCACCGAGTCCCGCACTAGTGGGCCGGGTTACGTTACAGATGTATATATATATGTATATGGACAGACTCTCATGTTTTCTTGCCTTGACTCACATTTTTATAAGGCACAGCTGACTTTTATGGTTTATGGCACAGTTGGATTTGAATCCTGATTTTTATACTGATCTCATATTTCTGTTGGCTACTTATTATCTCTTTTACAGCTTCATGTTTTACATGCTCAATACATTATTTCGTACTGACCCCCCTTTCCTCGGGGGGCTGCGTTTCATGCCCGCAGGTACATGCTCTCAGTTTGGTGAACCTCAGGCCTAGGTTCCTACTCAGCAGGTTGGGAAGCTCCTTTGATCCAGAGTTTTGTCATGTTGGTATCGAATCTCTTTAGAGCTTCTGTTTGTATTTAGGGGCACGACGGGGCCCTGTCCCATCATATGTCGTTCTTCTTCTTATAGAGGTCTGTAGACAGTGGTGGGTTGTACGTATGTAAGGGTTATGACTCGTTTGGGTCGGTCATGTTATTGTATTATGTCTTTGGGGTGTTCCCATGTTTATACGTTACTATCTGGTGGCAGCCTTGTCGGCTTGCTTGTTATTTTATATTGGCTAATTGTGACTCCTCAGGAGACATGTGCATTCGGGGGTAAAGCGGCCTTGTCGGCTTGCCTACCCTGGCATATGTTGTTATTGCGACGTTATGCTGCCGGATTTCAGACTCATTAAGGGTTAGTTAGATTATGTGTGACATGTTAGTATAATGACGTCATTAGGACGGTTAGTCGCGGCCCGTCGGGTCGGGTCGTGACAAAGGATATATAATCATCCCAACTTCCCTTGAAGTCCAATACGCAAGCTCATAGCACATCTTTGAGCGTTTGAATTGTATGCTCGGCCCATCCGTCTGTCTGAGGATGGAAAAATGTGCTAAGATTAACTTTAATGCCCAAACCTTTTTGAAATGATTTCCAGAATTTAGTTGTGAACTGCGCATCTCAGTCAGATATAATATAAATAGGTGTACCATGAAGACTAACAATCTCCTTAACGTACAGTTTTGCGTAGTCCTCGGCTGTGTCGGTAGTTTTTGACTGCTAGGAATTGAGTTGATTTTGTCAGTCTATCAACAATTATCCAAATAAAACTAAACTTATGATAAGAGCGAGGTAAAGCCATAATGAAATCCATACTAATTATTTTCCATTTCCACATCGGGATCTTAATGTTCTGAGTCAAGCCGTCAGGCTTTTGGTGCTCTATTACTTGCTGACAATGAAGACACTGAGCTAAAAACTCTTAAATGTTCCTCTTCATGTCGTTCCACCAATACATACCTTTGAGATCATGATACATCTTAGTAGATTCGGGGTGAATGGAATATTGTGAGCAGTGGACCTCCGTTATAATCTTGTCTCGTACTCCTTCTACATTGGGAATATACAAATGGACTTTCTACCTAGGGGTCCCTCTCCCATTATACTCAAATGTTGCATTTTTCTTTTGTTAAATATCCTTCCCGATCTTCCTAAAAAAAATAGGATCCTCATCATGACATTTCTTTTCTTCCAGTATGAGGGATGACCCTGTTGTATTATGAGTCATAGGGCTATCACTATCAGCATCCTCCAATCGGACTCCCACTTAGCTAACTGATGCGTTCCCCTAAGTCAACTTCTCTCATTAGTCAAACCGTTTGTGGTGAATAATTCTATTGCCAACTTAGCTTTGTTTACTAACTGTTGTGCTGAAAACTCTTATATTTGTAGTATCTCAACCATGAACACTTTATGGTCAATGTCATCGAATCTAAAGTGTGTGTATCATCGGTGTTAGCTCTCATTCATGGTCTGAGAGGAATCCTTCATTTTTTGTACCTTCTAACTACTCGTAATTATAAACAACTTCATTTCGTTACATCTTTTGACACTTGTTCACTCATTTTCTTACTTGTCGTACTCGTCTTAATTCTAAAATATTCTGGTATACATACGTAATTTCAAACATTGCTCCTTATTCCAATCCTTGGCGTTACTACCCCTTAAAAGATGAGTTGTTAACTTATTCTCTCATTCAGTACGTGGAAGATTCTGAAGAATTTACATTCCATGACGTTGGCCCACTATATCCCAATCTGGTCATTATGCTTAGATTCGAATTCCTTCTCTCGCCTCATGGCTAGGACTTTCTGTCAATGTCGCTTTGGGATAAGATTTTTTTGATCTCGTTAAACTGTAAACCCATTACTTTATGTACTTCATAGAACCTTTGGTCAGTTCAGAAATGCTCATAAACATCTGTGTTTGCCTAACATTTTGTCTTCATTATAATGTCATTATCTCTTGGCATATATATTTAATGTCTACCTTGTGTCCATAGGCGTCATTGGCCCCTTTTCACCTATTTAGGTGCTAATCTCGAGCTTTACTCACTGTTACTTTCTCTTACCTATCTTTTGAGAGGTATGATTGCATATGTTATGGAATCGATGCATCGTATGTTTAGATCCAATTCACATTGTTACATGATCCAACGACTTGTTAAGCTTTCTTGTCTTATCATTATTAGATCTCACATCGACCGAGTGTTTATTCATCTTACCTTTACATTTCTATTTCCATTTGAAGTTTCCTTGTGAGTCTCTTATCTCAAAGTGTTTCTCATACTATCTTCATGAACCTCAGAGGTTCATCACCTTTGTCCAAAGAGTTCTTACCGTCCCTCATCTACCATTGGTCTTTACGCTGTTCTGGAGTAATCATACCTTTGTGAATCCTGCATAACTATAATCTCATTCACATTTATCCTTTTTATCGAAACCCTTCCTTCTATTCGTCGAAAAACATTTCTGCCTTGATACTTGATCATACCATTTCATTCATACTTATTAACTGTTTTCATATTCCTTACGACCATTCTTCGATTGTTCCATAGTTTTCGTCCTCAATTACCCCTAACAAGCTATTGTTATCCAGAGGTTATTTAGAATTGTAACATGCTGCACAATGAAGCCGAAGACCTTACCAGTCCAATACCTATAGCATACCTTATCTTACTAACATTGATACATGTAATTCTCAATAATATGCGGTATTTCCCTTTACGTAAGGATGAGAGGCTTATGTCCCCTTCCACTACCGTGGATAACTCGATCCTTATATATGACTTGGGCTCACTATTCTGGGTACGTCACTTTACGTGATCTTCTTAAATTTACTGATGGTCACTTTTCAAACGATTCGATTGTGGAAATCCATTCTCGTTAATGATATCCTGGGAAAATTCCCAATTTATTCTAGGTAAGATATCACAATTTAGGTCGTACGTACATAACATATTCCCTTATTCTAATCAGCAAGAGTCACTGTAAAACGTGTAAATTTTTATAACCTACTAAACCTTCCAATGATGTCTTATGCTTTTCATCTGTACAACCCATAATCATCTTATCCTTACCTTTGTGCATCAACTTAAGACACTTCTAAATATTGTGGTCATGACTGCCACACTAAATCAACCCTCGGTACCTTTGCGGCATAATCTGGCATGCGCTCGACCATACTAACTACAAGATGGTTGGGGCGGTCTCCTTTGACCTTTACAACTCTGACCCTGAGATATTGACATCTTTGAACCTTTTTAAATATCGGTGATCCCTGACTAATAAACTCTCTGACCCCTCAAGGGCCTATCTCTATCAGATGCTCTAGGATGAAGTCGTGCCTGGGAAAGCAACTTACTCATATCCTCTGACGGATCTGTCTCAATAGAGAGCATACTACTCGTATTTACACTCAATCCAATATCAATCTCCCTGCTAATCATAAACACGATAAGGTCTACTACAAACAATCCTTACAATCTTCTGCGTTCATGTGCTTAGTACTTCCTTTACTTTACTCTTTTTTTTCCTGTATCCCACAACAAACATTTTTCTCTCCAGGCTTGCATTATCTCTTCCGTATATGAGTGAGATAATTCCTCACAATCTCAAATTTTAACATAATACTGCCCTTCTGGCGTATCAATAGTCTGGTAGAAGTCGCTCATTTACCGGCTACGAATATAAACTAATCGAAGTCTTTTTGGTAACCGACATTACTGAAATAGTATAAGGCACGAGCTAAACTTGAATTCTTAAGACTCAGCTCTACTGCACGATCTATGATATGAAATAATGAAAACCATCCTTAAATGTCTTGCAGCCTCTTGTTTATAAGTGTGGCGCGCTACACACCCATAAATAAGACTTTACCAAACATGGCTTGTAGACATCCCTAGGACAGACCTGCTCTGATACCAAGTTGAGGGTCATGACGGGCACCCGGGACTTACTTGCCGAGTACCACTAATCATGTAATTAACATCTAACCATAATCAATCATGGCCACGAGGACCATCACCAAATATCCTGCTGATACATATAAGCAATAAACTGGGAAGGTACTATGTAAACTCTTGTAAATAGAAGAAACCAATCTATGCATATATAGATACCAAGGCCGACAAGGCCATACAGGACTAATATACAAATGACAACTGTCTACAAGCCTTTAAAGTGTACTTAACATCATAAGGTCGGGATAGGGCCCCACCATACCCGAACGCATAACCAAAATATCATACCATGACTAGACCGCAACTCTGGAACAAATAGAGTTCTCCAATATCAGCTGGACCAGCATCCTACTAGTGCGGACCGTCACTCTGTCTACCTAAGCCTACGGGTGTGAAACGCACCGTTCCCCGACAAAAGGGACGTCAGTACGACTGATGTACCGAGTATGTCAGGCATTAAAAATAGCATAATAAAGACCTAAAAGTAACAAGAGAGAAGAAACAACCAACCTGTACCGAATGCCTCTGAGGGCCATAATATGCATAAGTATCATATCTGTGTACAATGCCTCTGAGGGCCATAATATGCCTAAATGCCATGCACAATGCAAATGTGGTCATACATATACATATGAGTATACAACGCCATCAAGCCTCTGTGGGCATCCCATCATATCATATCAGCCTCTGTGGGCATAATCATCATCGTGTATATTTGTACTAGCTGCAGGTGGTGTGTGTGTATATAACACCGTATCCCTTTTCCCATTCCCCATACATATATAATGCACACATATAGTATAGTATATAACTCTTTTGAGGTTAAGGTATGTACATAAATATAATGCATGAATGTTACGATAATAAGACACTATAAGTTTGTCGGAGTGATGTAATATCGCTTCACCTGCGATTAACATTATGAATACTAACATCTTTTTTCATACACCTCAATAGGGATTTAGGAACATATTTAGACATGTTTTGACAATAGGAATGAATAACATGAACATCATTAACTACTAAGAGTAGAATCATTTATGAGACAATATTACGTTTACGTTTCGTACTTAGAACATGCCAAAATAAAGAAGGATTTGACTTAACATACCTTGAATGCTTTCCGAGATAACGATAGTCTTGCAAGTCAGAGTTGCTTTGAGCATTCACGTTTTTTTTTTGAAAAAAATAGAACATTAATATGCGATAAGTAAGATCTGATTTATAGATGTGGAAGGACTTTGCTATTGAAAAAGTACAAAAGTCGGCTCTTTTCCAAAAATCTACCACCTTAATATTGAAGTAAAATTTTTGAAATGAACTTTAAATGTCAGAGGAGAATTCATAGCTTTGAAGTGAAATGTTTTATCAAAGAGATCTTCTCCCTTGCTAAACGTACAAACTTAATCATAAATAAGTTTTTGATCTAATATTTTTAGAGGTTTTTGGCCACATATTTGTTTCGCTAGGTGGTGGATTAATTTTTTGCGAGAGATCACTTAAGTAACTATTTTACACCAGATGGTGACACCAAACCCATGCACAATGCATAGTCATTAATTGTATTACCTCCTACTGCCACGTGAAAGGGTGGTGATATCATCACCTTCCTAATTGTTTGCTTAATTCTTTATCTCCGCTACAATTCAACATTGAATAAATTACACACATAATTAATCACTTGATCTCAATTCACTCGAATAATAACTATTTTAACATACTTTTATGTACTCATTATCATAGTCATGTGATATAACACTAGTTCGTAGCTTCTGTTGGCTCACAAAAAAATAATATTTCTGATCATCGTCGTCACACTTTTAAAATCCTAAATTATTTTGGAACCGCATCCTTTTATATACTAAGCTCTTTGTGTTGCATACGTGAATATGACCAAAATTTCTCCATGGCTCGGGTCTACTTGCATACGTCTAGCTGTTCAAACTATCGCCCGAAAGTACGAGGTGTTACAGTGTTGGTAGGAGGGTTCCTTCGAAATAGAACTTGAGTGGGCGACCGTTGAGCTAAAGACTTGTTTGAGATATGTATAGGAGATATGTGGTCATGGAGAGTGCGTAAAGCCAGAATTGACAAAGAATTGAGGCGTGAGCAAGTAGGGCACGAATTAGGTTATTTATGGTTTAGATTTTTGTTCAACTCTACCATTTTGGGAGGATGTGTGAGGGCATGAAAAATGAAAGGTAAGACCGTTATTAGAGCAAAACTGTTTGAATTGATTATTATTGAATTCTCTGTCATTGTCACATTGAAAATATTTAATGCTATTTTCAAATTGTGTTTTTACGAAAGCATTAAATGAGGAAAAAATGGGGTAGACATGAGATTTATTGCCAATTGGAAAAGTCCATAGAAAGTTGGAATAATCGTCCAAAAACAACACATAATATCGATGGTCAGCCGTACTTCAAATAGGGGATGTCCACAAATCACTATGTATGATATCGAAAGGCATTAAAGTATAATTTATGGATGCAGAAAATGGTAATTTGACATGTTTTCCAAAAATGTAAGATTCACATATAGGAGTCTTAGAAATACAGTTGCAATTAATAAAATTATTTTTCCTAAGGGACCGTAAAATAGAATCTCCCGGATGTCCTAATCTAGAATGTCATAAGGAAGACGAAAGAGCAACAAATGTTGATGGAACTGAGGCTGAATTATTGACGGTGATTGAAATATGGTATATATCTTCGGTGCTGTCACATCTCATTATTCGTCTCCCTGTCGTAAATCCTTCACATAAAAACCAAGAGGATCAAAGTCAAGGGAAACATTATTATCAGTTGTGAAACGTCGCATAGAGATTAGATTCTTAATGAGTTTAGGGGCATGGAGAATATTTTTTATGATTAGTGATGGATGTGGTGGGGATAAGGATGAATGACCAAAACCGCGAATGGGAATGCCTTGTCCCCTACCAACAATAATATTCCGATTTATATTACTCAAATTGGAATGAGACGAGAGAGTACCTTGTGATGTTGTCATGTGAGATGTGACGCCTGTGTCCATATACCAATTTTTGTCTGGAGCGTTGAGTGACATTGTGTTCATAAGTGCCTCAATGTCAGTCGGTGCATAAGTTGAGGGCGGGGGGCTATGTTGTGTAGGCCTGCTGTGGATGTGGGTCGAGTATGCTAGAGTGGAAATATCGGTCCTGAGGTAGAGTCCACGAGGATTTCGGATACAGGCAAGAAAGAGAGGCCCATGACGGTGGGGCCCACGCGACCCATGGTGGGTAGCAGCCCACGGCGGAGGCTGTTGCCACTGCCAAGGTCGCTATTGGTTGTTTCCTGCAGGCGGGGACTGCCCCTTCACACCGTCGTTGTTGCCGAAATTCTGTCCACTGCGGCCCTTGCCGGACTGCCTGCTTCGGCGGTTGTTGGGGGTGGATGCGGGCTGCTGCGGGTCCTTAGGCCGGTGGTTCTGGTTTCTAGAGTTTGAGGCCCTGTCATCGGCGGAGGGCCCGACGGTGGTGGTGAGGGCAGCGTCGACAATGCTGTCTTGAGTAGTGCTGCGCTTGATTTTCTGAGTTTTCTCAAGAATAAGCTTCGAACGGGCCTCATAAAATGGAGGTAACGACGTGCATTGCTGAAGGATGATGGCAATGACGTTATAGGATTCATTCAAACCTGCAATAAGTTGCATGACCAAACACTGATTAGTGACTGCTGTGCCGACGTTGAAGAGTTAGTCGGCAAGCATCTTGAGTTCTTGACAATATGCAGACACGTTTGGGAAATCGTCCATATTAACGTCCTTGAACTGATTTTCAAGGTATAACGCTCGTTGAGTTTTATTGTCATGGAAAATATTTTTTAAACGTTCTCACGTTTGGCGGGCAGTGGCATCAGTATCAATAATGGTGTACAACAGATCATTAGAGATTATATACTATATCCACTGGAGAACGGCTACGTCTAAACGAGACCAGATTGCATCATCAGAAGTCGAAGTCGAAGGTAGATCTGTGGACTTCGATGTAGAAGGGATGATGTGGTCGATAACTTCATAAACACGACAATCGATCTTAAAAAGCTCCGCCCACGAGAAGTATCGACCATTTTCCATCTCAAGGGTGATAGAGATGAAGTTTTTGATGTTGTTTACTTGCAAGTGCAGGATGGAATTTGGTTTGTCAGCCATGGAAGATGAAATTTAGGAGGAGAAGGGAGAGAGAATGACTGGGGAAAAAACACTAGGGTTCCGTGGGGGTGGCGGCCGAGAGCTATGGTCGGCGGCGGTGGAGGTATTTTTAGGCTACTGATACCATAAAGGAATATGTTCCTTGATTGTATTCATTATAATGTACAAATATATATAGTAGTACAATAATATTTAAACTATGTAACTAATCAATTTAATTACAATATGAAATATAATTCTACCTAAAATAGGAGACCTAATTACAATAGGAATACAATTCTACATAAAATAAGAGATATACAATTAATGAAATAATATTATGGAAATATTCTATTAAATCCTACAAAATTCATCAATCAGCAAACCCCATTTCCCAAATTATCATTTTCCCCCTCAAACCTCATCTCTCAATGATTTGGCCTAAAAGAACACACTTTCTTGTTTGTACAACAAAAAAATGAGAATAACGATATTGTTAGTGATAATCGAGATAATGGATGGAAGAATGAAAATAATGGTAACGGTGGTGGAAGACCCAAATTAAATTTGATATCGATAGATCTTTTGTTGGACCAGGACCCTGATAATATCGTGGCTGCTGTTTATAATATCATTTGACAGTTTTTTGGTAACTAAATTTACGGGTTTGTTTCATCTTCTATTTCGCTTTTGATGTCTTTAATAACTTACAAAATTTGTCGCACGACAGGTCTCTGCCAAATAATTCTTGTGAAATAACTTGCAGTAGTTCCATTCTATTTAATGATATAGTAGCACCATTATGTTATGTTTCAACTATTTGAAATCACAACCTCGCCTATGATAATACCTAATTGTATCCTTTTGTATGAAGATAATTGATTTTTTACATAATAAATTATATACTCTTATATGTTTATAAATAAAAGATGGTGCTTTATATGGACAATAAAGAAATCCATTGTATCATTTAGACAACAATTCTTAATTAAGAACTCAATGGGCCCTTCCGGATAAAGTAGGTAGCTTACACGGAGGGAGTTCCCTAATATACCAATGCCTATATAAATGTTCTTTTAAGTTTTTTCATGCCACAAATATATCAATTACTATACTTTTAGATCCAACGATGATATCAAATAGTGTAGGGATGTGCACCAAATATTTTTATATCTACCTTTCAACAAAATTTAGTTGCTTGTAACAAAATACCACGGTTCATGAAATGTATGATATTCATGAAGTATTAGTACGGAAGGAATTTCATTGAATATATTGTTATTGTATGGAAGGGATGGCTCCAAATGAATCTTGGTTCATCGTTGTTAACGTATTATCTTAATATATTTGTTAGTATTTACGTGGATTAACTGTTTAACTGTATTATTTTATTAGCATTAAATTTTTAATTTTAAGAAACATGAGGTATATTTGTAACTAGTTAAGTAATAAGTATATAACAATAATAATATATCTAGCATAATTTTATAAGTGGGTATTAGTGTGTAACTAATTAAGTAATAGGTATAGTTAAAAAAAAAACTTAAAATTGATTATCTTATCTATTTGTCATTTTCTAATTGGTCATTATACAATTAAATACATTTAATATTAACTATTTCCTTTTTTTATTTGTCCCTTTTTCTTTTCTTTCCTACTTCCCTCTTTCACTTTCATCTTTTCACCACTTCCATCCGTTCTCCTCCAACTCCTCCACCCCACAATCTTTTTCCAGTCAATTACTGTTGATCGTAAGCTTTATGAGCAACGTCACTTAAAATAGAGACAAAACATATCTTTAATTTAGCAATGGCTAGCTCCATTCCTTCATATTCATATATCTTTCTACTGTGTTTTAAGCTCTTTTTAAACATATATTGAAGAGGGAGAATTAAACAAAAATTGAGAAGAGTGAGGGGAAAATGCTTCATCATTCTTTATGGTCATCAACAATAGGAAAACATATTTAACTATATATTTTTAGTTATTGATTTTCTTCTCTCTGTATTGCTAGCGGCTTGTGGTGTATCAATTTGGATGGTATTACACTGGTATGAGGTGTTCATGTGGCGATGGGACCTGAAAGATCGAAGTCATTACATAATTTTACCTTACCATGTAGGTTGAAGTGGGGAACCAGCAGTATTTGAGTAGCATTAAGGTAGATTCCGACGGAGATATGTCTTCCGTTCAACGGAGGTCAAATGGGTTAGAATTAATTGGATGACGGAGGGTACCGAAGGTGGTGAACCGGCAACGAAAATTCACATCGATAAACGGCGATATTGGTGAGGAAATCGAAGGTGAGAGAGAAGTTGATGTTTGATCTCCAAACGAAGGCTGACAAGATGAAACGCATGATTTTGAGGGAAGGTTTAGAGTCTCCGGCACCGGCGACGAAATAGATCAATTAAATTTGGGAACGGAGGAGGGCCGTCAGTGGTCAACTTTGGTGGCGCTGCTGGTAGCAGCAACTAGGGAAAGAGAGAGATAAAAGCCATTCTTTTAGGTTTAGGTGTATTTGTTTGGGAATGGGCTGGGCTCATTATTTGGGGCGAGTTGAAATTTATTTAATTATTTTTAGTTAATTTTAATGAATTTTTCAAAAAAAATCAATAAATGACGTGGATCAATTTCAAAACTAGTGGTGAAACAACACTCAGCTTTCGTCTGGTTTGGACAAAGTAAGGTTGAACATAATTGTTTAGGGTGTAAAGAATTGATGGTAAAAATTAATGGCTAAAGTGAGTTATCGAAATACTTTTAAAGGTAATATTATGTATTTTCTCTTTATTAAATAAGGGTAGTTTAATAAAGTGTCTCTTATAGTATTTGTTGTTCTCATAATGGGCATGAAATAAGCTAAAACAACAATTAAAATGAAACGGAGGGAGTACCAATTAAGTATAAGTAATAACTTTGTTTCATTTCAAATAACATCTTATTACATATGAATTCCTCATTTTATTTTAGTTTGCTTATTTATTGTTTCGTTTCAAATTATCTTAAATTTTCTTAGTTAGATGAAGGTCATTTTGGTTAAGATTTTCATTATAGGAGTTTAAATATACATATTTTTTTTAAAAGGGAGAACTACATTATATTGTGTTGGATTGCCATAAGATAGAGTATGTAAGTTGAGTCATATTATAATTTACCGTAAATATTTGTGTTGCCATTATAAAAAAGTCATGCCGTAAAAGCAAAATGGAAATATTTTACACGGTATATATTTTGTTTAAGTGAGATCTCCTATTCCCACTCATAATGGGATTCTAGGACTTGCCAAATATATCATCCTAGTCCCTGTGGAATTGAGGTTACTTCCAAATTTATACTAATCCATCCCTAAAAGGAATTAATTCACGTACTATAAATATACACCACCCCCAATCATAAGAAATTACTCTGGTGCTAGCTACACACATCATGACATACTCTAAGAATATGTTAGCCTTTTGCATTTTTGTCTTCTTATTCTTTTTTTCATACGCTCAAACCAACTGCTCGGATTTCCAGTTCCATGGAAAATCGTATGACTCGTGCAGCGATCTTCGTACTCTGAATTCCTTTATTCACTGGAATTACGACCCGTCTTCTAGTTCTGTTGATATCGCGTTTAGGAAGTCCATAAACGAGCACGGAAGATGGCTTGCTTGGGCTATAAATCCAACATCTACCGGAATGGTTGGCTCGCAAGCTTTTGTCGCATTGCAGCGTTCCGATGGTACTCTTGAAGCGTACACATCGCCTATCAACTCCTATGGAACCACGCTTATGAAAGGCGACTTGAGCTTTAGGGTTCACGACATTTCAGCCCAGAACATCAATGGACAAGTCATCATCTTTGCCAAGTTTGAGCTACCTATCAACGGAACCAATATTGTGAATCACGTTTGGCAAGAAGGACCACTACAGGATGATGATACACCAGGAATGCATGGCTTGACAGGAGATAACTTGAAGTCTTTCGGGACTTTAGATTTCCATTCTGGGAAAACTGTGGCTATAACTCATGTAAAACAGAATTCAAGGTCTAAGATAAAGATTGCTCATGGGATTATCAATGGGGTTAGCTGGGGAATGATGATGCCACTAGGTGTTGTTCTTGCTAGATTGAGATATCTACCGTTGCCCGAGTACCCAGCTTTATGGTTCAATCTACATATTTATTGTCAAACTATAGCTTTTTTTCTTGGTATTGCTGGTGGAGGTTTGGGATTTTTTCTTGGGAGACAATCTTCTGGCGGAGGAGTGAAACACACTAGTCATAGATATATTGGTGGTGCACTTTTAGGCCTTGTAACATTACAAGTCTTAGCTCATTGTGTACGGCCAAAAAAGGAACACAAATATAGGGTGTATTGGAATATCTACCATTGGTGCATCGGTTATGCTACTATTATAATGGGAGTTGTCAATTGTTTCAAGGGTTTTCAGATGATGGACGTGGGGATTTGGAAGAATGCTTACATTGCTTTTCTTGCTTCCTTGGCCTCTGTTGCTGCATTTTTTGAAGTTCTTAGATGGTACCTCAAGGCTAAACAAGTAACTACACCAGGAGCTTTACCAAACGACATAGAACAAAAGGCGTAGAGTTGTAACGAGTTATTTGGAAAGATAACCAAGAATTATTCCTTCTTCTTCTTCTCTATAGTCGTGAATTATACAATGTTCTTATTTCAATTTTCTTTTTTAGGGTAAAGTCATGCGCGGCCGTTGAACTTGTCTGAAATTTTCATTTAAACACGCAGTTATATCACTAAAATACACCAAGTCCACATGGAACCCATTTGTTTTTTTGAAAAGGAAACTTATTTTCTTGTACAATTATTTTCAGAACACCCCCCTACTCAACCCCAAACATCCTTTAGCTTCCTTAGAGGTGGCAACCTGACGGGTTGGATTGAATTTGAGCGGGTCAAAGCTTCCCTAGAAGTGGTAAATGGACGGGTTGGATTGAATTTGAGCGGGTCAAAGCTTCCCTAGAAGTGGCAAATGGACGGGTTGGATTGAATTTGAGCGGGTCAAAATGAGTTGAGTTAATAAATAGATATGTTATTGATCCGCCTAAATATTACTTGGGATTAGACCTGTCCACCGGGTCGGGGACCCGCCCAACCCGAAAAAAATAAGGGCAAGGTCAGCTTATAGCTGACCCGCGAGCCACTCGACCCGAAGGTTGAAATGGGCTAAAAAAATGGGTCAAAACTCAACCCACCCAATTCTTACTAAGCTTTAATTGCTTTTTTAAAAAAAATAATAATTTAGTACCTTATAAATTATTATTTTTCTTTATTATAGCTATATATAACATATTAAATAAAAATAATATTTTTGAACATACTTTGATATATTTCTCATGGATCAACTTGGGCTAGATATCAATTCAAATTTTAATAGATTGAAATAAGTTGAACTGACAAATGAACGGATCAATAACCCACCCAAACTTAAATGGATTGAGCTGGTTAAAATTTCATGAATTAAGTTTGCCGCCCCTAATCTTCTCTTTGCAAATCCACAACCTGAACATTAACATCTTTTACTTACACAAATCTGAAATATGAGGGAATCTAATGAGAAATTTATAATTTTCCTTTTGAATTCAGGCCAAAATCTAAAGAATAGCCAATGATGGTTCTTAATTGCCTCTAGTACTTTAATTTCTTCAATCAACGATGCCAGTGTTCTCTTAAAACAATGACCTCAATGCTTTGTTATGGGTTTAGGAAGACATATTAATGAACTCAGTGAATCACTAAACGAAAATAAATAAATAAACAAAGAAAGCAAAGAAAAGAAGGTGGAGGCAATGAACCCAGCTCCTACTTTATCTGTAGCTTCAATATGTCCCTTCGTAGAAATGGTGTGGTGGTGGCAAGGAAATAGAAGGAAGTTGGCGGGTGGGGTGGATCTAGTCGTGACAACAAGACGAAGAAAGAGGGAAAGGGGAGGGTCGATGGTGGTGGCGATGGAGGGAGACTGGGAGAGTGAAAGAGAAGATGGAGAATTTCTTTTCACGCGCTCAGATGCAGTGCAATCACGAGATGTGCCACGTTAGCCGAGTTGGGTGTAATTGACTAGGAGTGAGCGGGTCCGGGTATCATAACTTTTTTAAATTACTCAGACCTACTCGTAGCAATCATTACCCGGAACCTACTCGTAGCAATCATTACCCGGAAACTATTCGGACCCTGCGATTCCGGGTAGGTTCCCGGGTACCTGTAAATTTTTTCTCCAATGTGCAGAAAAACTCAACAGTTACACATTATGAAGAAGTTGACATTAAAAAGAAAAGTATTATATATATTCAAACTTTCAAATATAATTTTTCAACTTCAATTAATTACTATTTTTTCTCAAACATCACTCAATTCATGTCCAAACAACTACTAAAAGAAATGAACTCACTGAAAGGAAAAAGAGAAACTTACATGTTAAAGCAACCCTAACAATTCACATCCTATAGAACAAAAAAAACAAATAAATCGCACATCAATTTCAATAATGCAAAACACAAATTCATGATTTCAAAGTACATAAATACATTAAAGATTCGTTTTTACCATGAAGAAAGAGTTAGGAGATTGAACCAAACGCTTGAGTTTGTGCTTTCTCTTCTCACGCTTGACTGAAGGGTTCAACAAGTCGACATCATTTGGAAGAACCTTCAAAATCCAAGCATAATAGATAATGTTAAAGCAAAATCTGATATTAATTTGAATAGCAAAGAATGAAAATTCAACTTGAATATACATTAGAATGAAAATTTTGGTTAATTTTTTGGAGTGAGGAACAGTGACAACAAGAGAGGAGAGGTTTAAAAGAGAAAATGGTATAATGAAAATGGCTAGGGCTTCTGGAGGTGGAGCGGCAGCGGTGCAAACAGCAAAATGGCGTAATGGATGGAAAATGCCAAAATGGCTAGGGCTTTTGCCCTTTTGCTTTGTTTAAAACTTAGTGGGCTGGGTTGGGTGACTGGGTCGACAGGACTCGACCAAAAAAAAATATGCCCAAAAGCCCAAACCTAATAATTTAAAAGGGGTGTGGGTTCATAGGTTCAGGGTATCAGTTCCGGGTCCGGATACCCTGTCGCTATTTACAGGAACCGGAACCGGACCCGACACTGATCGGTTCCTAATTTTGCTACCCGGAACCTACTCGTTATTATAATATATCTACCCAAAATCTATCCGTTAGTGTTAGTTCCGATCAGGTATCTGGGTACCCTATACCCGTGCTCATCCCTAATAAATGGACAACAGTTTTGATTGAATTCAGGATGAAAAATTTGGACAAGTTAAGCGGCAGTATATGACTTAAACCTTTTTTATTATATTTTTTATATGTATTTTTTTCCTTTATACATTTGGTTTGTAGCAGTCTAAGCTAAACTAGTTCTCGTATAAAATCTGGACAAGGAATATAGGACATCTAAAGTGTATATATACATATATGTTAATCCAGCAGAAAGTAGTCCACTAAAATAAGATATTTATTTTAAATTGTAAGTAAACTGAAATGAGATTTTCTTTTTAATTGTAAGTAAATTGAAATAAGATTCCTGAACATTTGAATAAAAATGGCTGCACATGACAGAACTAAAGTACAAACTCTCCAGGCTAAGACGATCTTCAATGCTTCTCTACTCCATCAAGCTTTATATAAAGGGTAGCCATGGAAAATTCAACAAATTTCTTTCTCCAAGTATCAGAACAACATTTAAGCGCACGCTGTATTTCAGGATGAAGTTTCATGTCGTTAAGAATACTGACACTAGAAGTAAGCAGTAAAATAGGTCATATTTCTACTAAGACAACCTGCTTGGGAGGTTATATGAAGCATTTGTTTGCCTATGACTTGGCATCAGTAACAGATCGTGAGCTCAAATCTTAAAGTTGTTGAGAGCTCTCCCTATTAGCATGATCTCAAGAGATTCAAGGTTTCAGATTGTGCAAGTCTAACAAGTTATCGTCAAGGTTTCCTTGGCTTTAAGTTATTCCAAGCCTGGTTTACGATGTCAATCCTCAATAACTCTTTCAAGTTCCAGAACTTACAGTGTCTGCGCTGGACTGAACTCCAAGTGAATCAAGATGATAGTTTAAATTGATGTGCAACATAGATTCAAGTAATTAGGTTGTTGCTTTTGTCTATTCTTTGAATTCCATTCAACATATAATACATGTTGATATATCTGGATTTAGTTGCTCTGATTTCTTCCTACTTTCTTACATGTACTATGCACGTTTCTAGAGAACAATCCTCATATTTTTGTTTCTTCTTAGCAAGCTTGCAGAGACTATTGGACGAATGATAAGAAGGTGGCAGATTTGCAAGGGACAAATGCAAGCAAATGAATTATGCAAGAGACATAATCAAAAAGCACGACACAGTAGATTACTTATTCAATAGTTCTTATCGTGGACATCAAATAGATTGAAGAGAGACTCAAGTTTCCTTATCTTTTCCTTCTGCAGATGACTTGAACCATGGTATCCACACAGATGTTGTCCTCTGGTAGAGCTTGTATGCTTCCGCTCTGTAGGCTTGTTTAAGCATCCTTTTCTCAACAAGCACAGTGACATGTGCAAGGCACATGCTATTAATGAGTGCACCGACAAACGTCCAAGCCTGACCCAAGTTCCAGGCAAATAGGACAAGTCCCCACCACCATAACTGCTCCCCGAAATAGTTTGGATGTCGTGAATACCTCCAGAGGCCTTCGTCAAGATTGGGAACCATTGGCTCACCAAGCTCTTTTAGTTTCTGATTTCTGCTCACAAAATTGTATAGGTCTGTATCTGCATAATAAGCAATTATAATGGCAGACAAGCAGATGAATATGGCAATGAAATCCCAGATATTCCATGGCTTGTCTTCAGAGTGGACAACATACATAGGCAGGCATATGCCCATCAGAAAAACCTGCAAAATTAAGTCGAAGAACAAAACTAAATAACACCATAAAAGAAGACAAAGGAGTCACGAGTATTTCTCTGTTCCCCTAGCAGACCAACTGCGAATTCAATTTGTCACATTTCGAGATATTACAACAACAGGACTTGGTTTACACAATTAATTCAAACAAGAAATTGGTTGATGCAAAGGGCTTGGAAAGCTGTTGCTAATGCTTGGTAAAGGCCATGAAAGTTGGTTCTTCAGTGACAATGTGACATGGTATGATCTTTACCAATTTCATGCTTTTGAGCAAACAATGTTTTGTGCAAGCAAAAAAAAAATTAACTAAAGTGCACGGTACTTACAAATAATCGATCATTTTTCATCTGAGAATTGCCTTATAAAAACATAAATGGGCTGAATAATTCATAGAACTTTCCAAAACACTTGAAGACAACACGACAAATCTACGAAAGCAATTAGGTATGCTCTATCTAGCTGAAGGAAAATTCTAAAACAGGCAATATTAGTGGGCTTTAAAATCAGACAATAAAACCTTTCTCTAGTTAGTAAAATGCGGGTTCTGCCCCCTAGATTTTTCATGAATGGGTCTCTTCTCATTGCACAACAAAATTACTAATAAAAGAAGTCTGACATTAAGTGAAGTTGCATAAATAATCATACATAGTTTCTAATACCTTCTAAACAAAGTCTTCAATTCTGAATGAATAATTCATTGATAAATAAGTGTTTTTTTATAACACCAATGAACAATGATGAGTAAAACATAATCTATAGAAAAGAAACAAAGTTTGGTTGTTGGTTAGAGTTATGCGGGGATTAGTAATGCGGGAATCAGTTATGCAGGGACTAGTTATGCAAAGTTTAGTTATTCCATCTTCTATCCTGCATAAAATAATACATAGATTCCCTCTTAGTTATGCAAGATTCTAAATAGCTAACCAAACACCGTATTTGATGTGTTGAACTATATACACATCACAAAAATGCTACCAAATATGGTAGAAGTTATGCAGGATTTAATACATGAATAAATCACATCCTAACCAGCAACCAAACGACCCCTCCGATAGGGCATTTAATCAAGTAGATAAAGAATCACCTGCTGAGAGACATAAACAACAAAGAAAGAGATCCACCACCAGTTCTTGGGGTATTGGTTGCTGATATCTGTAAATCTCCAATCTTGCCCGTGTCCCCATTGCCAATTCTCACGCCGGAAGTAGTTATGAGTAAGTCTTATACTCCAAATCCAAGTTAATAGTATAACCACCTTAGACCTCCACATATTATACTGTGCTAACGGATGATTTGCATAGAAATGCACTAGCATTACTGGAATCACAGTCCAATACAAATCTATCATCTGAGATATCAAATTCCAACAATAACACAATTCATCAAATCAATCAAAAATCACAACTTTACACAAAATATTACTCCCTCTTTCTCACTTCAGTTATCCAAAGCTCACTTTGATGGTCAACTAGGCCAATTTTTGATACTCCCTCAGTCCCAAAATACTTGTCATGTTTTTCTTTCTAGAAGTCAATTTGACTAAATTTCAAAGCTTAATTAGATTAGATTAATTTAATATTTTAAAATTAGAATTTAGATATTCGAAACTATAAAAAAGTACTATAAGTTGCAATTCTTCTCATATTAATATGATGATGAAAAAATATAGCTTAAAATGTTGGTAAAAGATCATATAGTTTGACTCTTGAAAAGCGTAATGTGACAAGTATTTTGGAACAACGGAGTACTAATCTTTGACTTTATTCTTCAAAAATATAACAGTTGACTCTTGTTAAACAAGAATACAAGCACTACTCTCTCCGTCCCAAAATACTTGTCACATTTATTTTTTCGAAAATCAAACTATATAAACTTCGAGCAGCATTTTAAGATGTACTTTTTTACTATATTAATATGAGACAAAATGTAACTAACAGTACTTTTCATATAATTTTTGAGTATCTAGGGTTTTAATTTCAAAATATTAACTTAATCTAATCTAATTTAGTTCTGAAGATTAGTCAAATTGACTCTATTTTGGGACAGGGGGAGTATAAAAATGAATAAGTTTTGGTCCAAAATGATAAAATATATCGGTAGTAACTCCATAAATAGAATATTTGAAATACAAATCAATCATCTAATTAGCACAATTCAACAAAAAAAAAGGATTCAACACTGAAATTGGTTAGAAAATTACCCAGTGGCTAGATTGGAGAAGACCAATGAGCCAGAAGAGGAGATCGACATTGAGGAAAAACAGCACATTAGCAAATAGAAGAGGGTGTTGGTAGCACCAATTGTAGAGTGGATGTTCATGGTAATGGCCAAGGAAATATAGGTAGAAGAGTAGGGAGGGAAGTGGAACAACAAATGCAATCAACGCATTCTTCAAATTGCTATGTGTAGCCATGGTTAGTATAGTTGACGGACTTGTCAAGGGCCTTTTATAGGAACAAATTGTCAAATAGCTAAAAAAAAAAAAAAAAAAAAAAAACGGTTGGAGGTGTTGAAATTTAGGGCTGGCCAGTGTGCCGGGTCGGCCCGGTCCCGACCCGAATCTGACCCGGTCCCGAAAAAAAAAAAAACGGGCACGGGACTGTGGGGGGCTTTGGGCGGAGAAAGATGGACAAGCATCGTAATGAAAGTTGCAAAGTGTAATTAAGCCAAAAAAAAGGGAAGGTTGTGGAGTGACTGAATTTATTGTAATTACACTGAATTGATTTTCAGAGTAAAAATTGATTTTTCAACTTGTAATTTTTATCGTGTTAGGATTGGATAAAACGCATTGATGGTAAAACTTCTTACTCCCTCCCGTTCACTTTTACTTATCTACGATAGACTTTGCAATTCCCATAAAAAAAAAATGAAGTGCATAATTTACTATGATATCATATTAATTGTTGTATAGTTTTAATAGACTTAAAAAATGATTTGAAATGAGTAATTAATGCTATAGGTAAAATAAATTATTTTTCTCTTGATGTACTAAATTTGACAAGTAAAAATGAAAATTTATTTTTAATATAGTGGATAAGTAAAAGTGAACGGAGGGAGTAGTTTATTAGTGAAGGAGTATATAACCATTTTATTTGTCTTATTTTATGTAACACTTTCCTTTTATATGGTCATAAAGAATGTTTGTCTTACTTTAACTCACATTTTTCTTATTAATTTACCTTTAATAATTATTTATAGCTATACAGATGTTTGTGATTTATTTTAAATTATAAATATTAAAATACTTTATTTCATGAGCGATCAAACACATCACGTAAAATAGAATAAATGAAGTGTTACATTTTAGTAGGAATGTCGAATGGACCATTACATAAGATGGAGAAGTGCTACATTTTAGTAGGGATGTAGAAAGGACAAGCTACTAGTGCAAGTACAGTATTATTTTTCTTTTGTTTTACTCATTCAATATTTTAGATTTCAATGAGGGGACTCAAAAATTTGAATGTGTGATCTAAAGTCATTTTTGAAATATATATTGTTTTTTTTATCTTATTTTACATAATACAAATTTTCAACAAAAGGAATTCAATTGAAGTCCTTCCTCGACAATTGAAACCTTGCCAGACAGCACACAAGTACATCAAAAGACAATTAAGCTTCGTTCATAACAGGATGAGTTGTGAATATTAGCTAACTGCTGCATGTTTGGAATATCTCCAGTTCTCCAATCTATTGCCCATGTAGTTTTTAGTTGCAAAGTCGATCTATACAGGCTTGTAGGTTTCCAGTTAAGGATTGTAGTCCACGAGGCTTGCTTCATTGGCATTTACGGCTACAACTTTATCTTAATAGAGTGAACAAAAAAAAAATGCTCTAACATAACCCAAGTAGATTAACAAGATTGAAGTACTGAAATAACAGGAGTTTATTGCTTTCAAGGACCTAAGTTTGATTTACAGTCCTTCATATACAAAGTGGCAAAGTTTGGAGCCAGCACTGCTGGATTTTACATATAATTATAATATGAAAATCCTACCCCATTCACCTGGAGGAAGTTGTATATTGGTCCCTGTTCAAACGATCATCCAGAAACAAATCAGATAAGAACACAAAGATGTGAGGAACATAAAGAAAGACTAGAAGCAACAATTATTCGTGCTAACTTTGCCAATTTGTACATAAAGAAAGTTATGTGACTTCGAAATAGCAGTTGAACACTCCACAAACCCGCACATGTTTCAAATATCTACTTGGGTTATGTCGTAGGTGTCATAATGAAAAATGTAGATTGAAGTGCTTCATCCCGCCATAGAATAGCAAGTAATTTTCCCATTTACATATCAAGAGACTTAACGAATCGCGTATATACATATAAAGTAACTTTTATCTTCCAAAAGAGAGGAAGTTTATTCAACATTCCTTGATGAGAAAGCGAATATCACCAGATATGTGTTTTCAGTAGAAACAGTAGTATTCAAGTGTTTTTACTGTCTTGATTTTCTACTGCTGAAAGAATTTTATTTATATGCACCAGAGTCACTGACAGTTGAAATTTCTTGAGTGAATACCAGCATAAATGCAGTTATTGACTTACAAACTATTCAACAAAGTACCTTGTGTATGTACACGCAGTCTCTCAGTTTTTGTACTTCATGGTTTCCTTCTCAAAGCCAATTGTAGGGAACTGCTTTGCATACTCCTCCACATTATGGCGGAGTTTCGCAATCTCAGACTGGATGGAAGCACTAGACTGCAGTGTTGTCACAAAGTCTTTCAACTTTGTTCCTGGAATATAAATGGTAAAAATATGATAAAGGGAGGATTTTATTGGTTAAGCAACTGAGGTGACAACATCTAAAGAGAATCATCCAATCAAGAACTAGAAAAATGTAGTTCACATTACTCAATAAATTAAAAACAACGCTGGTACTTTGAGATTCATGAATGCCCAAAGAGTGGAAGTCTATGGAATAAGATTGTGACATTACAGGTATTCAGTAATATTTGGAAGCTTACTGACCTGAAGTTTCAGCCTTAATTTTCATCGCTATCTTCACAGCAGCATCAAAGAATTCAGCAACTTTCACAAAATCTTCCTCAATAAATCCCCTGGAAGTGAGTGCAGGAGTTCCTACATACAAAATTTTATCAAGTTTGATTGGGAAGAACAACTAAATGGGAAAAAAAATCTCAGGGGGAAAAATATGTACCCATTCTGATGCCACCGGGGACCATGGCAGATACATCTCCTGGAACAGTGTTCTTATTGGCTGCAATATGTACTGCTTCTAAAACCTTTTCAACCCTAGAACCATCAATACCCTGTAGAACCACAAGTCAAAATTGTGGCATTTTCTATCTTTCACGAAAAAGCATAATAGGCATCAATATATTATATGCAGCAAACTCATTCACTAATACCTCATCTAGTTACGGGAAGATGGTATAAAAAAGCATCAACTACATTTCCTCCAAGGTTGAAAGCTTTTATATTACCTTGTTTTTCAGGTTCACCAAAACCAAGTGATTCTCTGTTCCACCAGAAACAAGTTCATAACCGTTTTCCGCTAGAGCCTGGATGGGAAATTTTGCAGCAGAAATTAAGGAAACTAATATTGCAGATATTTGATTGAACTACCAATTAGGTGGCTAAAAATAAAAAAATGGAATAATGAAATTGTGCTTTAATTGGAAATTACATAATTCAATGCATCTTACCTGTGCAAATTTTGAGCTGTTGCTGAGGCATTGCTCTTGATAAGCTTTGTATTCTGGAGTCATTGCCTGCATTTATGTTCCTCGTGAGCACTTATTACTCAAGAAAAGATAATTGTTGTAGAAGCATATTGAGACTGAGAGAAATCAATCAGTTGTCGTATTTAACTGAAGAAAAATTCAATGAGAGGTGGAAAACTTCAGGATGTAATTGAAGTCGGACAAAGAAAAAAGATGGAATCATTTCCATGCCTATGGAGATCATTCTTCCAGAGTTTCTTTTGAATACATCAAAAGCATAAATCACTCTTTCATATTTTTGAACCTTTAGTTTCAGTGTGCAGTCTTCTAGACCTAATAGCTGCTTCAAAAGTTCTCAAATTTCCAAGAATATATTAAGATTCTCCAAATATGATAGTGCTAACAGCAGCTGATCATAAAATAATTATGCAAATATGAGTAATTTGAATTTTACATCTTTCTCAAAATCATTTGCTGAAAAACACTCGAGACTCGAAACCATTCAGTTCTTAGTTCCGGAAAAGCTATCTCATCAATCATCAGCTAAGGGACATGATCTAGTATGCACGAAGTGAGTTAAACCATAATATATTAAGACAGTAATACCGCAATTGTAAATATTATCAATAAGCGGTGTTTAGAAGATACAAAACCTGTTTCAAAGCAACTGCCAAGCCAGTAATTGTATGATTGTGAGGACCACCTTGAAGTCCAGGAAAGACTGCCTGGTTAATTTTGTCTTCATAGTCGTACAACACCTTCATAAAGAACCCAAAAAAATATTTAATTAAATCAGATACTTGGGTGATATGTCTCTTGAAATCAGAACTTATGATTTGACTGGATGCAATATTGATGTGATAAGTGGAAATCTGCTATTCAAATCTAACCTCCTTTCCTTGTTTGTTGACCTCCTTCACACCCTTCCTGAAGAAAATCATGGCGCCACGAGGTCCACGAAGGGACTTGTGGGTTGTGGTAGTCACAACATCTGCGTAATCAAATGGTGATGGGATGACTCCGGCTGCAACTAACCCACTAATGTGTGCCATATCTGCCAACATGACAGCTTTCTGTTTGTCACAAACCTGATAAATACACAGGAGACAGGAGTTCAATTTTGTTCCGTCAAAAATCATTTAAATTGATCTAAATAACTAAACACATAATAGTCCGGTGAAGTTTACCTTTCGGATGCGTGCATAGTCATAAAGACGTGCGTAAGCACTAGCACCAGCGACGATTAACTTTGGCCTAAAGAGTGTGGCACTTTTCTCAAGCTGTGAAGAAAAATCACAAGTAAAGGAAAAGGCTATATAAGACTACACTATTCAAGAAGAGAGGCTAGAAATGAGAAGAGCACAATAAGATGGCAGGAAAGCTACCTGGTCATAGTCAATATAGCCAGTGCTCTCGTTCAGTCTGTATGGCATAGTCTCAAAGAATATAGAGACGGCAGATATCTTCTTTGTATCAGTCTGTGATATTTAAACACAACATAAGACAAACCATACATAACATAATTAAAATGAAACTACTGAATAGCAAAAATAAAAAGTAGAGATTGTTAAGTTCTTTTGTGAACACATATGCTGACTCCAACTCCAGGCACATACTACATATAATCGGTACACGGACACCAAAATGAGTTCCATTTCTTAAATTTCAATAGTTGAAGTTGTAGATTTAAGAACAAATGTGCACCAAAAGTAAATCGACATCCACAGAAGATAGAGCCAACTCATGAATAACAAAAATTTCAGAAAAACACTAAATCTTCAGAATTTCATATATATTTGCATGATGTGAAAGCAAAATGTTACGTCGTTTAAGTGATATGGTGTCAATGAAATTCTTTATCAAAGAAGACAGCAGAATATGGACCAACCTGATAGAAAATGAATGCAGAAATACATAGCATTTAATACTAGCAAAATCTTAGTACGAAGTTCTGAATCCACAAGAAAGCTAAAGCAGATGACAGGGGAAACAAAGAAGTAATATAACTAAATGTAAAAGGAATCCCGGAAAACCATTAACCATTCAGGAGTTAGTAAGTATTCACACCACAATCACTGTGCAAGTTTCCTATGTGATGGACTTTTTACGCTGTGATATTGTTCCATGGAAGCCAGATAAGAAAACATAGAAGGAGAAAACAATAGAACATAGAAGCACCTGATACCCATGAGAAAGATGTCCACCGTGCGGAAGATCGAGGGCCATGATTCTTTCATGAGGTTTTAACAATGCAGTGTAAACATGAAAATTAGCAGGTGATCCTGACAAAGGCTGCACATTCACTGCATCAGAAAGGTTAATTCGAGGTGAGTAAATTGTGAAATATAAGTTATTTCAGGACTATGCAGAAGTTGATAGCCAGTTACCTCCCCATATTGCAGGATCCAACCGGAATGCTTCTAAAGCACGTTTCTGGCATAAGGTCTCCGCCATGTCAATAAACCTGGACAGCCACTCATTCTTTCAGAAAAAAGTAGAAAATCCCCAGGCTGATATATAATAGCTGATGAAAATATAAACAAAACAAATTGAGAGCATTTCATCGTACTCGTTTCCACCATAGTATCTAGCCCCAGGATATCCTTCACTGTACTTGTTTGTCATAACAGATCCAACAGCTTGCATTACAGACACTGAAGTGAAATTTTCTGAAGGAATGAGTTCAAGTCCCTACAAGTAGAATTTTTCAACTCTTGTAAGCTACTTCTTAAGTATTAGCTCCCAAACCAAACAGAAACTTTGAATTTTACATGAAAAAACCAGTACCAATAGAAATAGATAATTACAACAGATAAGATGATTAAAGGAGCAATTTTTTTTTTGTATCTTAGAAACTCCAAAGGCATCATATATCTTTAAGGTAAGGGCCATAGGGAAAGTTAAAAAATTAAGCTTTCCAACCTACTAAGCTAAAAGACATTTCAAACAGACTAGTTTATCAGTATTCAATTAGAAACCAAAAAAGCACACAGACTACTTTATTACTACTAGTTATCAGTTAGAAACGAAAGTAACATAAACATGGACTCAAATATTTATTGTTCAAGAATTGAAGAAAATTAAGAAAGAACCTTCCACTGGCGTGCTTTTTCATGCTCAATAATGTCAGCAATTTCTGGATCAACCTCCTCTAGAGGGGCATTCAGTTGCTTTGGCCACTGGAATTACAGGTCTCCAAGTTAGACAAAAAAAAATACAAAACATGAGGCAGAAATCAAATAGTAGCAATACTACTTCAGATTCATAAATATTCAAAACTTACCGTGACACCATTTTTTTCCTTCTCGTAAACAGCTTCATTAGGCAACGAGGACTGCAAAATGAAGTTAAATAAACTTAACCCTCCAACAAACTAACACCACAACCAGAGATCGACGCAGCTTATGCACTATGAGTTCAACTGCACTTAGTATTTTCGACACATAATAGACACAGATATGTGAAAACCCATTAAAATTTTAGTTTATCAAGTGGCACTGTTTGAATTTCGAGAGTTAAATATGTTAATTTTGATTGTGAATTTGGATAAAAATTCTTTAAGTTTTTTAACATAAAATTTACATATTTAAAAATTACATAAACTATAAGTCAAAAGACATGCAAAAATTACAGTCAAAAGAAAAACTTATATGAATGTCGAAATTCAAAAGTATCACACAAATTGGGATAGAGAATATTAAACTGAACCCATAATTTCAAAATATAATAAGTTCAGTTTTGAGAACCTTAAAAATTGAACCATCAAACTTAAATCCTGAATCAACCTCTGACCACAACTACAAAATGAACAAAGAAAACAGACGAACCATGTAATAGAGAGAGCCGCCATTATAGAGACGCTTAATGGGTTTGTCGACAGAAGAAGAAAGTCTACGAAGAGCCGTTGCCATGGCCATTCTCACCTCCTCCTATTTTAGGCACCACAATGAATGACTCGCTTTGAGTTTTGTAATGGTGTTATCAATTTGGATGGTCAAGAAAATATCGTTAAAATTTATGGTGGTTATGGCGCCAGATACATATCCATTCTATCCGACAAGATCTTTTACCAATTATACCAAAGGCTACAATTTCATCATATCATTTACCTCACCCGTTTCCCACCAGAAATAAAATAAAGCCCGCACCATACCCAGGCACGGGGCGTCAAATAGAAAGCGAGGGAAACTAAACTATTTCAACAGACTCTGGATACGGACCTTTTAAAATAATTTAAAAAAAGGCTTATGGTAAACTATAAATTTCAATATTTACCTTATACTAGTATATTTTTCTTATATATACCTACAATAACTTCTGATTATAGAACGGGTTATAATAGGTTTTAAATTTTATTTTTAAATTACCAATTTAAATTTACTATAATTGGTATTACAAGTTACTAAAATTCTACACCATTAACATGCAAAAATCAAATGTGAGTGTCACGGGTAAAGTTGCTGCAATGTGATCAGGATGTTATAGGTTTAAGTTGTGGAAATAACCTCTTGCAAAAATGCAAGGTAAGGTTGCGTAAAATAAACCCTTATGGTACGGCCTAAAAATTGATTCTCCCGCATCGATTGTGGATGAAAATTTGGACTCTTTAATGTGACTTGAACAATCCTCCCCTCATGAGTTAGCTTTTGAGGTTGAATTAGGCACAAGATCCATTATTACATAGTATTAGAGTCAGGTCAATGTTGTCCCCCCATCATATAGTGTCACGCTCCAAATGTCCAATCCTGGGCGTGTGCTGGGTGTTGATTCTCCCACATCGATTGTGGTATGAAAATTTGAACTCCTTATATGGACTTGAGCAATCCTCCCTCATGAGCTATCTTTTAAGGTTAAGTTAGACACAAGATCCATTATTTACAAGGTAACGACAACTGAGTGCACAGGGGCAGGACCCCATAAATCAGAATATAATAACTCAAGAGGTCTATTGCTTGTTAGAGAAGAAACACCAAAGGGTTGACGATGACTTTTATTGCACTAACAGGGATTACAAAAGGATGCTTTAATAGAAGATGCTGGTAATTGAAACTTGGACAAAATTAAATTAAAGATCCTAGAATTGGGATGGCTAAGGCGTTGATGCCAGGACTCTGACGAAAGTCAAATGTTGAAGCAGATGGAATTATTCGGAATTGTACCGCCCCGAACCATGGCCTAGGCGAAACACGACACTCGGTGTCTGACTGCATGTGACCGCTCAAACCACATGGTTTGCTTGTCAATATGGCCATCAAAACATGCTAAAGTAAAGATTTAAAACATGTAAAACATATCTTGAAAACATAGTCTGAAATATAATAGTGGGAATATCGGAAAATAACATGATAAGTTTGAAAATAATAATGACATGACTGACATGCTAAACTAGTCTAGTCTATGAAATCTCTGACTCAAGAGTCTGCAAAACTGCTTTACCAGGACAAGGCCCTAGCACGCCTCTACTAATACTCATGACATGTAAAATAATAGACTGACACAAGAATGAAATGGGGCTCACCAAACAACTGATACCGAAGCAATCCTACTAATTAGATTCGTCTCCCTGAAACTCAGCACCTGCACCGTGAAATGCAGGCCCCATGCAAAGGGATGTTAGTACATGTCACACTCCAACCCTGGTAGGGTGGACGGGCATCTAATGCCTCCTCTATACAAGTAGCGTACTCGATAATACAAGTAGTTTACTATGTTCAATTACCTGCAAAAAGAAGAGCCCAAAACAAGTATATAGGTATGTGGGCCTACGATGCCTCAACTGTTTAACCAACATCATATCACTATTGACCACATGTGTCCATCTGTCTACAAAAGCCTCTAAGAGTGTTTGACAAAATAACTTGGTCGAGATATGGCCTACTCAACTAGCATGTACAACTATACCACAAATGACTCGACTCGGCTACTCCAAGAGAAAGTAGAGCTCACCAAAACTCTGATGATCAACTGGAGCATCTATTCCAAAATCTGTCACTTGTGAACCTGGACCTGCAGCATGACATGCAGCGCCCCTGCCAAAAAGGGACGTCAGTATGAATAATGCACCGAGTATGTAAGGCGGATAAAACAAATGATAAACTTTGGAACTTAAAGTAAAATGAGTAAACAAGTAACAACAAGTATAGAAGGACTGTCACTTACTTGTAGGTTGTATTCCACTAAAACGTTTGCCAATTATGTTAACTGAAATGCTACTACATGTCCAAGTTACATCCATATGGACGTTGTCTCTGTCTTGGAACTACGCTCTGCTTGGGCGATAAATGGGCCTTAGATCTTATCTACTTACAAAATCAAACTCGATCTCGCAAATACGCTCCATTTAGAGCAATAAATAGGTCTCGTAGACCAGCTACTACGAACTCTGCAATGTGAAGTACTACAACAATTCCAATTACGCCTACTTATACAACCAATCTCTATTTCGCAAGTATGCTCCACTAGAGTGATAAATGAACCTTGAGAGGTTAGCAAATAGGCCTCGCTGACCGCCAAATAAGCCATGATGGCTAGCAAATAAGCTCAAGCTGGCAAATAGGCCGTGAGGGCCAACAAATCGTATCACATAACTCAACTAAGTTTTTTACACATCAACTTGTTCAACTACGATTCCCCTTTTGAGGACACAACATGTTATCCACAATTACCTTTGAGAAATGCAACTAAAGACTCACTTATCCTCGGATTTAACCAAGTACACAGACATCCAACCTAAGGAGTAACAACTACTGAGGCAACCCACGTTGACAACTATACGAGTGCGTAGATATTCAACTAGAGAAGTCAAGCTACTAGTGCAGCTGACAGGGGAAACTATACAACTAGCAAGTACACAACCCGACGCCTACTATACCCGACCTCTGAGAACTTTTATTTCATGGAGACAACTAATAACTCTAACTACATCAAGTGGATGAAAGTTGAATAAACTAGAATGGGTCCAATTCAACATCTAAAACTATCAACAAGTATCTAGACTGGATTTCTACCGACAATTACATTTCAATTATGCAACTAAGGACTCATTTTCCCTCTAAGTTCAATCAAATACACGAGCATCCAACTAGATGGGTAGCAACTACTACTGCCGCCACTACGGACAACTATATCAAGGCATATATATTTGACTAGGCTACAAGTGTAACGGATGAGGGCAACTATCAACTAGCATTTTGATTGGATTCTTGCGGGTTCTTGACTCTTATCATTACCAACAACTATTTCTTACTATTGAGACTTTAAGACACAAGCAATATCATTTCTTACAAGTCACTCCACCTACTTTTTGCTAAAAACATTTGCCCAATAGATCAAATAGAAGATTATGGAGCTTAACACACAACTCATATCCTCAATCCAACTATATACCATACAATCGATAATAGAACTAACTTCAACTAATAGAGTAGAATGCCTATGACAATTACGCTTCCTAGCTCCGCTAGACAAATACGATTCCTATTGAGTCATGCTAATTGAAAGAAGGGATAGACATTACATACATTGTCTTTGATGCTACAATCACCTTACAAGCCATCGTATGCCTTACGAATAGTTATCTATAACAACAAAAAGTCGATAACAATATCGAATCCGTATTCCAAAAAGGAAACTTCATTTAGGCATCCTTATCGAGAATCTTAAACACAAAGAATCCTTGGACTTGTTAACAAAGGGTACTTACATAATTTGACCCCACGATTCTCTGAAACATAATTCCTTAGGTTTTACAACACCAACAACCAACCTAAAAATCAATTCCAATTCATAGTATGATCAAAATAGCCCACAACTCCATTTATAATAATTTCTTAGATTTATGAGTTTCGATTACGAAAATCCTTTTGCAACTTACCCCGAATCATAAATTAATCACAAATATAGATAGAGGAGGATGAATTTGACCTCAATACATTCAAACCTTCTCAAATAAGCCCTTTGCCCCAATTTCTAGGGTTTCCAAAATCGCCTCTCCACAGGGGTGATGATTTCTACAATAATCACAGAATTAGTGACGTTAATCCAACATGATATGCTTTGGGATATGGCCTTGAATGGTTGGGAATCACTAGAGAGGATTTTAGGAGTGTTAGGATCGAATTTAGGGTGAAAATGAGGTCTAAATCGACCTGACCCGTATTTAACCCGTCAAAAAAATTCCACCGCCATACTTTGACGGTTCACTCGACGGACCGTCAAACTTCTGACGGTCCCTCAATATTCCTCGTCAAACCTCCTAGAAGATTAACGGCTCAGGCTGGGTATTTGACGGTCTGTCAAAGTATTTAACGGTCTATCATCAGGAAGTTTGACAGCTCAGGCTGGGTATTTGACGGTCTGTCAAAGTATTTGATGGTCTGTCAAAGTATTTAACGGTTTATCATATGTCCCGTCAAGTTGTCTAGTTTCTCATTTTCATCGCAATGTACTTTCTTCGATCCGTTTAACTCCCAGACACTTTGGTACCTTCATAACTAAGTTGTAAACCTTTATTACCCTTTCGCAAAGTTGTACCTCTTCCCGGGATGTCGGTATCCATCAATGACACGTCGGGATGCGATCTACGGGGTGTTATAGTACATTTAAATTGTACTGCATGTAAAGCAATTGAAAGAATAGCAGACACATGATATAATAGAAACATGAATTGAAACTGAAACATAAGCATAACCATGATCTGGCATGAATATAATAACATGTGTAAATTCTGTAAAACTGTATATATGTATATCTGTAGGGAGAGCATTAGTACAACTCACATGAACCATCACGCGTGACTGTGGAGTCTGATCTCTGTCCAATCAGCTAAGTCATCTCATACCTTGTCAGAGTACGAGACATGGACATGAACATGAACATGAACATGAACATGAACATGAACATAAACATGAACATGATGGATCTAATAATCCCACAAGGGGTAATAAGAAGGTATCGTCCTTTGGCCGATCGACCTTATCCTACATTGGCATACATAGTTTCAGGTTGTGTGAGCCTTCTCGGTAATCTATGCAACTCCTAAAATATGTACTTGAACATAGTTGGCTTGAAAGCCCATGATTTTCATGAAATAACTTGTAAACATAACTTGTGAGTTTATAATTTAGCATGTGAAGAAATACATAATATAACTTGTATAAATCATGAGGAACATGTATAACTTCATGGAACTGAGTTATAATGATCATAACTTATATTTAAGAACTCATGAGAATCAAGATATGGGTGCATGGATTACAAACAGGTTCATGACAATCACAATGACATATCATGAATATAACGAACGACGACAACATGATATATATATTCATGACAATCACATATATATATATATATATATATATATATATATATATATATAATATAAGGTTATTATGAACTTGAGCAAAACTTTAGATTTGAAGAATTATTGTTTCATGGATAACATGTAGTGTGGGGAAGAACAATGATGTTCCCACACGTAGATAGAAGCTCTACATACCTTATTCGCTCCAAGACTTGAAATGAAAATCTGAACTTTGAAAAAGAACTCCAAAGATTGAACCTTGAATTGGGTTTAACTTGAAAATCCTAGGTTAAGAACAATGAATTTCTACTTAAAATTCATGTATGTATGTATGTATGTATGTATGTATGTTAGAATTCACTAAAAATACTTGAAATATGCTTACCTTGGATTAGGAAGATGATGGGAGAAGAGAACCTTCGTGCCAGGGCTTGGGAAAAGTGAAAACTATTTTTTCAAGACTAAGTTGTGTATTTATATTGTTTGCTGTAGGAGGGATTTGACGGCCGTATTCGACAGTCCGTCGAATTTTCTACGGTCTACCAATGGACCATCAAATTTTATACGGTCTGTATAATCAGACCGTATCCCAAGTGTATAAAAATTCCAGTGAGCTAAAAAAGCTAAGGTTCCAAGATGGTCTAAATCGACGGGTCGTATAAATTTATATGGTCCATAAAATTTGCAGAGTGCCGTCAATTTCAAAAATGAAATCGACGGTTAATTTTGACGGACCGTAAATAATTTTACGGTCCGTATAATCCAGCTTAGAATCGTGTCTGCAGAACTAAAACTATTTTTTAACTTTAAACTTTCCGTTTTAGTTTCCTACACCCCTGAATCATAAACATGACTTAGTTTGAAAGAATGAGGTGTTACATGAACTATAGATGATTGAAACTTGTATAAGAATTGATCGAGTAGGCCTTTGAACTGAATCTCCCCCGTGAACTGATCCTTCACATGAAAATAATCATAGAAGAATTCTTTCTGGTAGGGAGAGAGATAGTACCAGAATCAACATCGGAGATAGACGAACTTGAGCCATCAGTTTGGTGCAGCTCATCACTACCATCATATGGTGAATGAAGAGAAATATTGCTCAGGTCATTAGTGATGTGATGAGATGCACCAGAGTTTAGCAACCATTGTTTATCGAATCCTGAATTAGCATTAGAGTAGTGTGCTTAAGGATTCCGTGAAAATAAGTCGTTGTGATAGTTACGTGCTCGATGACACTTTTAGACATGATGCCTCAATTTGTCACAAAATTAACATTGAACTTTGGCTTGAGATCCTGCGCCTCGAGAATACTGTTTTGGTGCAGAATTCTGAGAATTTTATGATAATGAGTTTGCTGGAAAACCAGCTTTGGTATTTCCATATTGAAGCTATTGATTTGTCTTTCCTGAATTACCTTATTTTTGTTGATAGGAAGATCTTGTATTTGTACCCTGACGCACATGATTTGCTGTTACTAGAGTAGTGTCAAAGGTGGGCTCCATCAAATACAATTCACGATTCAGCAACTTGTCTTGGAGTTCATCGAATGATATGATGGTATCTTTAGCATGAATAGCTACATCAATATCTAGAAATTCAGGGCCAACACCACTAAGAACGTGAACTACAAGATCTACATCAGTAACTGGATTTCCACATAAAGAGTGTTAATCGACAATTGATTTGATAAATTAAATATATTCAGCAACTAGACGTGAATCTCTCTTTGCTCTTGACAGTTTGTCACGCAAGGATAAGATCTACGTAGCTGATTTGTTTGCAAATGCCATTTGCAACTTAGTCAATACTTCCGCTGAGGTTTTGACATCTTCGATGATATTCATCACTGAAAAGGATATAAAAGAAATAATGGTTGCCAAAATTAACTAATCTTGAAAGTCCCAAAATTCATAATCAGGATTAGAGACACGCTTATCATTTTTTTTAATGGTTGTCGGAGGTACTTTGCTGGCACCAGTGACATAATCCATAAGATTGTGACCACGAAGTAAAGGAGTAACTTGAGCTCTCCAGATGTGCTAGTTTTGAGCATTGAGTTTCAAAGAAAGTTGAGAGCCATTGATGGAAATCAAAGTTTTTCCAGAAAAGTGAGTAAGATTATTTGTGTTAGAGGATGACATGAGAAAGAAAAAAATAGTGATTATTCAGAAATAATTTGGATCACTGCTCTGATACCATTAAAAATTTCATAGGAGAATAATTCTGAACTTGTATTTCTATATCTCAAGTTACATGTATTTATAGATACATAATAAAGGTTGTTACAAGAGATAAATGACTACATTAGATTGAGTTATCCTCAAGGTTATTGTGATAAGGTTGAACTATTCTTTGATTTTGAATTTGATTTGATAAGATTATTCTTAACACGACCTTTCCTTAGACCCCGCGTATAGCGGGAGCTTAGTGTACCGAACTGCAATTTAATCAAATATAAGTGTCGTGGCTTATTGTACAAACAATTTTCATTTCATTTTACATACTTTTGTTGTGAGGTTTAGCATTTTTTGTATTCTTTCTCTCATGGACTTTTTTATATTATATTGTCATATATAATTGTTTGCAGTTTCAATACTTTGGCCGGGAGCCTATCTAAGGTGTAGGTTTGCTTTACATAGGTTCAGGTCGATAATAATTAAGTAAGTTAAGTAATATATATTGTCAGTGTAAATTTTTACACCTTCAAGTCATTTTCACATGTTATAATAGGTAACACAATTTATTTTCAAGATCTCAAATCCAATATTTTAAGAAGATTTACTTATAAACAACATTTGAATGGTCTGATGGTATAAAGAATTATTTATAATAATAATGTCTAAAACTTGAACTTTAACTAAATGTAGAGATCTTTTGATCATCTTTTCAACTAACGCTTAATTCCCCCGACATGCTCAAGAATCGAGAACCGTCCCAGGGCTGGATGGACGGAAGGATGAATGCGAAATTCTTAATAGGGGTATAGTATCAGTATACTCACTGTTTGTATTCCAAATTTCAAATTGAAAAACTGACTGCCTCACAACCGCAGTTTATTTGTTGCATTGGGCCATTAGCTAAAGTAGCTGAGCTATATGGATAATTAATATAGTAATTTGTTCCCTAACTTAGCGCATCAAGTACTACAGATTGCTTGGTTCCAATTTAAAAGGAAAAGAGAGTAAGTATTTCATATCATGGTATAAAAGTTTGAAAATATATACTATTTCGATTGATATACGTAGAAATGGAACTACAGTTGCTTCTCTGACTTAAACGTCATATGAGTACAACTCAAATTAGTGACTGTTAGGTTTTATTAATTTTGAATTCTAAAATAAAAAAATTGCTATGAAAATTTTGATTATTATTGCAGATATTTTCTAATACCTTTGAAAATTTCATAATGTTTAGAGCATCTTACTAAATTTTTAATAGAGGGCCGCTAGAAAGACCAGCCATAAAAGGCCTATCCAACTTCCACATTTTTTAGCCACAAGGAGGCTTCACTGAATCCAACAATTATAGAGAATACATTGACAGTATTAGAGATTTTGACACCATCAGTATAGTTTTATTTGATGTAATAGGTTGCGTGCTAGGTTTGATCGTTTCCAATCTACATTTCCTAGAATAAAGTTACTTAAATTAACTTATAAATGATATGATAATGTAATTTACATGTCGATATATAAAAGTTCAACCCATTTGGTACCTGTATACGGAAGAAGTTTGGCCATTTGGAAATTACTTGTAATGACTTTATGAAAGAAATAACTCCATAATTATTTTTATTAATAAATGAGTATATATACAATTTACAATTTTCATAATATGAAAAATCATATTCCTATTCTACTCCCAAAACCCTATTCTATTTGTACAAGAATTCTACAATTATGGTAAGTATACAATGCTAATTACATACAAAAACATATTACCAAATATAGGATATACACGGCTGTGTATACCGTGTATATCACGGTCTCCCACTTGCCACGGGACTCCGTGATATACACGGTATACACAAGGCTCCAATGCCGTGTATGTCGTGTATACTTTCACACCCCCGCAGTCATAGCGGGCGGTCGTTGTACGCTAAGACTATCCCTAAAATCTTCAAATAGAACCGAGGGAAGACCCTTAGTAAAGATGTCTGCGATTTGGTACCTAGAAGGGACATGTAAGACGTGTACTTGTCCACGAGCTACCTTTTCTCGAACGAAGTGGATATCCATCTCGATGTGTTTAGTGCGCTGATGTTGAACCGGATTACCAGAAGATAAACTGCACTAATGTTATCACAATACACCAAGGTAGCTTTCTGAATGGGACAATGAAGTTCTAAGAGAAGATTACGTAACCAACATGATTCAGATACCACATTGGCTACCTCTCGATACTCGGTCTCTGCACTGGAACGTGATAATGTAGACTGACGTTTTGCAGACCATGAGACCAAAATATCACCAAGAAACAGACAGTAACCAAACGTGGAGCGTATGGCATCTGGACAACCACCCCAATCAGCATCTGTATACGAGACAAGTGTAGATGTCGGCGATGGATATAGATGCAAGCCATAGTCAAATGTTCCCTGGATGTAGCGGATAATGCTTTTGAGCACATTCATATGGTCAACCCTAGGATCATGCATAAACAAACACACCTTCTGTACAACATATGTAATATCCGATCTCGTGAAAGTAAGATACTGAAGAGCTCCAGCAAGACTGCGATAGTGGGTGGGATTCTTTTAAGGTGAGCCAACCACAACACCCAGCTTGGGTTTAGTATCAACTAGAGTGGAAGTAGACTTACACGAGGACATACCAACTAGCTCAATTATCTCAGCAGTATAATTTTGTTGGGATAAGAATAATCCACCTGCATGACGAATGACATCAATTCCCAAGAAGTAACTCAAGGCCCCCAAGTCTTTCATAACAAACTCAGAACTGGGTAGTGTCATGATAGACTTGTGTAAATCATCAGAAGAAGCTGTCAGGATAATATCATCCACATACAATATAACATATGCTAAGAAAGTACCACGACGATATACGAACTGAGAATTATCAGACCTGTTGTGAGAAAATCCAATAGTAGATACATAGTCTGGAGATCGCTTATACCAGGCCCGTGGGGCCTGTTTAAGCCTATTTAATGACTTGTTCAATAAACAGACATGATGAGGATATGTGAGGTCTCGAAAACCCAAGGGTTGATGCATGTAAACTGTCTCCTTAAGATCATCATGTAAGAAAGCATTCTTCACATCTAGCTGATGAATGTGCTATGCTTTCGAAAGAGCCAAACTGAGAACAGTGCGAATGGTAGTCGGTTTGACCACCGAACTAAATGTCTCACTACAATCCACGCCAACCTATTGAGTTTTACCATCACCTACAAGACGAGTCTTATGTCACGCAAAAAAATCATCAGAATTCTCTTTATGAGTAAAAATCCACATCGACCGAATAATATTAACACTTGAAGGACGGGGTACCAACTCCCACGTCTTATTGTCAATAAGAGCATTATATTCGTCGTTCATATCCAATTTTCAATTCGGGTCATTTAATGCAGACACTGGGTTGCGGGGTAGTGGGGATTTAAGAACATTAGAAGTTAGATTAAAATGTCTCTTTGGTTTAAATACCCTGTTGATTACGAGTGACAGGTCTGTGACTTGGAGGAGAATTGGGTGGATTTTGGGAAAAATTGGGATTGGTGACGGACTGGCCAGCAGGCAGTGGGCCTGTTGGCCTAACACTGGAAACTGGACACGGTAAAGAAGCATAAACAGGGGCTGAAACCCTCTTGGTAGTGGGCTAGACCGGTGGCCCAATAGCTGGACCAGGGAAGGGATGGACCATGGTCATTTGCGGGTCAACAGGCAGTGGGCCTGCTGGCGTTGCGGGGTCATTGGGTCGGCCCATTAAGTGATGCATAATGTACGGTGAGACTTCGTCATCTAAAAAATTATACGAACTAGGCATGAGACTACTCACTTTAGCAAACGGAAATTGGGTTTCATAAAAAATAACATGGCAACTAATTATGATTTTATTAGATGATAAATCAAAACATTTGTAACCACGATGATTAGATGGATAACAAAAAATACACAAGTGGTAGAACGGGCTTGAAGTTTGTTAGTTGTAGTTGACGGAAATAGTGGATAACATATACACCCAAAGACCCTAAGATGGGAATACAAATGATTCTTATTATAGAGGATTTTAAGAGGAGATGCATATGCCAACCCTTTGGTTGAAAGTATGTTAAGGAGATAAGTAGCCATTTGTAGAGCATGATGCCAAAAGGAAGGGCATACGGAAGCATGGACCAATAAAGTTCAGATAATATTATTAATGGTACGAATTTTTCGTTCGACTTTCCCATTTTGTGAGGACGTATGAGGACAAGAGAAATGAAAAACAATGCCATTAGCATCACAAAATTCCCGAAACAACCCATTAACATATTCTTTTCCATTATCACATCGAGTATTTTTTATTTCCCGTTCGAATTTGGTACAGATGAATGCTCTAAATTTAAGAATGTGGAAAAAACTTGAGATTTTTTCGCTAACGGAAAAGTCCATAAAAATCAGAATAATCATCCAAAAATAGAACATAATAACGATGGCCCACAAAACTTAGAACGGGAGAAGTCCATAAATGGCTATGAATAATGTCAAAATGCATCAAAGTACGAGAAGTAGAGGCTACAAACGCTAATCTAACATGTTTTTCTAACGGACAAGAATGATAAAACGGAGTACTATGCGTACCCTTACAAGAAATAAAATTATTTTTATGCAAGGAAGAAACAATAGACGACCCAGGGTGACCTAAATATGCATGCCATAAGGAAGGAGCTAAAGCTACAAATGTCGATGGAATGGCTTGACGCGAGAAACTAGTGGCGGGCGTGATTGGATAAAGATCTCCCCTACTATTGCATCTCATGAGAAGCATCCCTGTTTTGAAATCCTTTACAGAAAATCCAAATGGATCAAAATTAACAGAAACCCAATTATTAGTGGTGAATTTTTGGACAGACACCAAATTTTTAATTAAGTTAGGGGCATGAAGGGTATTTTTCAAGACAAGAGGCGGATGTGGGGGAGACAAAGTTGTATTACCGTAACCACGAATTGGAATTGTATGTCCATTACCAATGATAATGCCACGATTTTTGCTCAAATTGGAATAAGACGAGAGAGTACCTTGGTCGGACGTCATGTGAGAAGTTGCGCCGGTGTCTATGTACCAATTCACGTCTGGAGGATTCAATCCAAGTGTATGTATGACAGCCTCAATATCGATGGGTGTCGGGATCGAAGTCGGGCCCGCAGTAGTGAAGGCCTGCGGGGGCCGAGGCCCAAGCAGACCGCCCTGCTGACCTGACCCACATTGCTGATGGGTGTTGCCGTATGGGCCTAAAAATTTAGGCCTGTGACTGGGGCCCAACTGCCTTGGAAAAAATTGGGCGGGTAGTAGGTTGGACTGGGCCACTGGCCGTTGGTCTAGGCCCACTGCCAAGGGGCCCATGGCTGAGACCAAGGCGGGCTGGGGCCCAGGGCTGTTACCGTTCCGTCCGCCGCTGTTGTTGCCACCACGATTTTTGTTATTATTTTTATGATTTTGACCCTTCTTGCCGCCATCGTTGTTGTGGTTTTGGCCGGAATTGTCAACAAAACCATGTGAGTTATCGGACGTAGTCAGCATCGCCATGGAACGTGCACATGTAACTGCCTTCTTGGCCAAGTCGGCTTCTTCCAACGTAAGTATCGAACGTGCTTGATAAAAAGGGGGAAATGGATTACTTTGGCGGAGTAGAGTCCCAATGCCATTTTAGTCCTTAGATAGACCTGCAACCATTTGTAGAACAAGACAATTATTGGTAACAGGTGCTCCAGCGTTACGGAGTTGGTCCGCCAATTCCTTGAGCCGTTTACAATAAGCTGAAACATTCGGAAAATCTTTCATGATGACTTGTGAAAATTCCTGCTCAAGGGTTACAGTTCGGGAATGTTGGTTATCCTGGAATATATCACACAATCTATTCCAAGTAGCCATAGTCGTAGTGTCTGGTTCAATGATCGTCTGTAAAAGATTAGTAGAAATAGTGGAGTAAATCTACTGAAGTACGGTGGCATTAAGAGTGATCCATAATTGAGGATTCTCGCGTGTGTAGGGACAACTGAAGGAATTATGTGATGGAGGACTTGATGTGAGATTGCATGAATTTTGTACAACTCTGCCCACATCGCTTATTATACGTTTTTCATCTTAAGAACAATATGGATGTGGTTCTTGATATTAGAAACAGTAAGGGCAGGATGAAACATGTTCTTTGACGTCTACATAACGAAAAAACAAAGAGATTGGGAAGAAAAATTGGGAAGAGATGAGGTAAGATTGGCACGGAATCCGAGAAGGGACGTGAAAATCGAGGCAGCGGAAGAGAGGAAAAATTGAGAAGTAAGTTTAGAACTAGACTTCTGATACCATGAAAGAAATAATCCCTTGATTATTTTCATTAATGAATAAGTATATATACAATTTACAATTTTCATTAATGAATAAGTATATATACAATTTACAATTTTCATAATATGGAAAATCCTATTCCTATTTTACTCCCAAAACCCTATTCTATTTGTACAAGAATTCTACAATTATGATAAGTATACAATGCTATTACAAACAAAAACATATTACCAAATATACGATATACACGACTATGTATACCGTGTATATCACAGTCTCCCACTTTCCATGGGATTCCGTGATATACACGGTATACACAAGGCTCCAATGTCGTGTATATCGTGTATACTTTCACTTTAAAAATGGGTGGTCTTGAATTTCTGACTCTCACTTGCCCTTTAGGTAAGCTTTCAAGATCAAAAGTCAAAGTTGTTAAACTTGTAGTTTTGCTCATTATACAAACGAGATGAAAAGTTCAAAATCACCCATCTCTAAGACCATTCTTGTAAATTACTCATTTGCTTCCGGTTCATGGATACTTACTATTTATAAAACGGGTAGGGACCCGTGGGTCTCGGGGAAACAAATGTAAGCTTTAAATGGGCCTACAGACGCAATTGAGTAGATCTAAACTTTTGTGGGCTTTAATAAACAAGCTTAAAGGGCCATCTGCACCATTCATTTGGACCTGGAGTTCTATAGCTTACTAATCAAAGCACGAATTGGGCATTCCATATCCATCCGACAAAGCTTTTGATCTTTTTCCTATTTCATCCGGGGAACTTTACAGAAATGTCCCCTTAACAGAACATTATTTATAATTAAGGACCATCTAATAAACCAATCCATAATCTGACATCTGTCCATTTCTAGAACTTCACTTGTGGACAAATGGACTTAGTTGTAAACATGAAAACTAGTGGGTTAAAATTAAAAGATAATAAACCACTTGGGTTAGTACTCAACTATCTAGTGGGCTTCTCTCCCTCTCGGACCCAACTACCTCTCTTCCAAAGTCTCTTGACCCGACTTCATGGAAACGGCCCTCGTTACAATCTCAAATTAGTTAGGTTGCATTTGTTTGAATCATATGTATCTATCCTATTTTATTTAGATGTATTTCATTCACATACGAAATAACTGCTCTCTCAAGTTCAGTTTATGTAATCTTATTTTGTTTTAGTCCGCAAAAGAAAGACCTCTTTCTAAATTTGAAAATAATTTAATTTAAACTTTTTATTTATCCTAGGTGAGAAACTTTTATAACCACACAAATGTTATACTAACATATTTAAGACCACAAATTTCAAAAATTTATGGCCAAAATATTGTGGCCATTTAAGACCACAATTTTAAAAATTCACTCTTTATTAAATTATGTACCAATCAAATAGATCGATATCTGAATTGAAACAAAAGGAGTATGTCTTTAGCCAAATAATTGAGTCGTCTGAAAATATAGTTGTCTAAATCTTAAATGCACTCTATATATGTAAAAACCAAAAAGAAGGAGAAAGGAAAGAATAACAGGTCTTTTCCTGAACACCAAGGAGTGTGGTAGAATGGACGAAATTCCTTTGCTCTTCGTAATATGGAGGCATTTCTCTATTTATTGAACGTTATTTAATGCAGATCTAAGTTAATCGAGTCAGTAGGTATAATATAACATATGGTTATAAAAAATGAGCTTCCCTCACAATTAGTCTTTCATCCCTTACAAAATTTTGCTTTGTGTTTCATATAACTAATACAAATTGTATGAGATTTCATTTAATTTCACAAATGAGTGGATCCAAAATTTATGGACCAAAAAACATAAATTTGGATCCACTATTTTGTGGGGAAAAAAACTCGCAACTTGCATCAATTGTCTGAGACACAAAATGAAGCTTCTCTTTTCCTCACAGTATTGCCAAAGTGATGTATGGATGTTTTTATAGGATAAGATGGGTGAATAGGGGCCAAGGACATTTCACTCGAATTAAGGTTCATTTTGTCTCGCTGGATTCCAAACCACCTTACCTTACACAGGCACGTTTATGGGGGTCCCCTATAATTTGGAGTCACTTATTGACAATAAACAGTCAAGCAGTGGCAGTGATGGTGTACCCAAAATTTGCAAGGGAACACATTATTAAACCAAAAAAGAAAAGAAGAAAGATTTGATTCACTCTTTTTTTTTCCTTTCTTTTTTGTGGTACAGGGTGACAAACAAACATAAAGCTATGGAAGTGGCAAGTAACGACAAGTCCCTCCCTACCTAGTTTTCGGTGGGTATGGGCTGATTTAGAAGATCAATTAAAACAAGAAATGGAAAGACCTCAACAGCCAATTGGCTTTACTTTTATATATAGTGCATAGTTGTTGTCTCATAGAGCAAGTTTAAGTTGTCCTAAAACATTTCTTCTTCTTTCTTTGTTAACAACCTTAGTACAACTACAAGCATATCCGCAAATAGTGGAGTTAGAGTTATTGCTATATAGATTCAAAATATAAAGAAGCAAACACGCGAAGAAGTTAAAGGAAATTCAACACTTACTATATGTACGTAAAAAAATAATTTTGACCTTATATATACAATATAATTTTTTGATAAAGGGAGTTCGGATGAACCCCTTCTGGAACCCTAACTCCGCTCGTGTCCACAAGGTCGGTAACACACAAAAATGTTACCGGATATGGAATGAAACATGGACTCCTTATATGGACTTGGACAATCCTCACCTACAAGCTAGCTTTTGGGGTTGAGTTAGGTCCAAGATCTATTCTTTAAATGGTATCAGAGCCAGACTCATTCCAATTCTTTGTTCACCGATGTTGGTCCCCAAATTATATTATCCACGCTCCAGTTAACAAGGTCTGGGCGTGCATGGGAGTGTTAAGAGTCCCACATCGGATATGAAATGGGAACATGAACTCCTTATATGGACTTGGACAATCATCACCCTACAAACTAGCTTTTGTGGTTGAGTTAGGCCCAAGATCCATTATTTATCAGTGTGATCAAGATGTAATATGTTTAAAGTTTAAACTAGGGGTGGCCATTGGGCCGGGTTCGGGATCGGGTTCGGGATCGGGTTTTTCCATTTTTTTTTGCACTTAATTTTAAAAAATAACATATATAAACACTTCAATAATTGAATAAGATAGTGTAATAAAAACATCTCAAGGCTGTTTTGTGTCTCTTATATTATTTAATAGAAATATGATCTTTTTGTAATACAATATAAAAATTGGAAAAAAAAATCACATATTTATAAACACCTTTTCTAATATCTTCACAATGTCTTGTGGTTCTTCAGTTGGAATTGGAATTTATTGGTCAAATTGCTCGACGTCGCTTCCACCTCCGTGGGACAAGATTTCGTTGTAGTTTTCGTTTTCTTCTTCGTTGATCTCCGATTGACCGCACCTTCTACGCTCCGCTCGTATCCAAATTCTGAATAAAACTACAATCTCCAAGTTGTCTCCCACTAAGGAGTGTCTGTGCTCTCCTATTTGAAATCTTCCGGCAGAAAAAACGCTTTCAGACGACGTTGATAACACTTGAATATTCAAGACATCTCGGGCCATCTTTGATAGTGTCGGAAATGTCTTCTCATGTTCCCTTAAGTATTTAAGCAAGTTTTTACGTCCTTCTTCATTGAGAACTGCTTGGTACGGTAAAACACCCTACAAAACAAAAATATCAAACTCGCTAACTTGATTAGTAGTGGTACCACTAAACATTCTTTTCTAAGGCTTTCAATACTAACCGCATAAACAACATGTCTTTTATAAGGTGTTACTGAAGAAGAAGAAGAAAAAGATGGTATAGAAGCCGGTTGGTTGCTAACATTTTCTTATTGGTAATGCGTATATACTATTTTGCATTCATCGTGTATGCTAGACAAAACTTCTTCTTTAGTTGGTTCCTTAGGTGGTTGTTCATTTGGATTTTTTGGAGTTGGAGGTGGAAGTACTGATATACAATCATAAATAGTTTCATTAAGTGCTTTACAACCGTCTATTTTAATAGACAGATTTAATACATCACTAATAATATAAATAGTGGGAACATGAAAAAAATATTTTTTAAATTTGATAAATATTTTTAATAGGTTCCTTATACGATGGTTTTTCCATATATTCATTAAGTAACAAAAATATTAGAGCTATATAAAATAACATAGTTGAAATAGTAGGATAATATATGCCGAAAAATTCTTTAGTTGATTGAAAAAATTTCTCTAAAAATACAATAAGTTCTGAAATTTCCCCCAATCACTATTTATAAGCATATCAGTTGGATTTCGATTATGGGCGTTAAAAATTAAGTTATAGGTCTTCTATAATCGTAAGCAACATGTAGTTGTTCATATAGAGAATTTCACCTAGTCGCTACTTCTTCAAGAATTTTTCTATAAGGTAGTCCACAATCGTGACAAGTTTTTTATATTCTTTTTTTCTTTGTATTCTATTACATTTAAAAATAAAGTTTATAGCAAATTGTACTTTATTAAGAATGTCTTCAAAGAGTGATAGACCATCCTTTACAACTAAGTTATAAATATGACACACACATTTTATATATGAAAATGATTAGGAAAATATGGAGTTAATAGATTTTTTAAAAGTCTCACAGCATAATTATTAGAAGAAGCATTATCTAACGTAAAAGTCAATTATTTTGTTAGTTATACCATAATAATTACAAACTTGATGAATATTTTATGCAATAAAATTTTCGGTGTTCCTATCATCAATATATATATATATATATATATATGCTAAAATACGTTTTTGCATAGACCAATTATGATCTATCCAATGACATGTTACAGTTAAAAATCATGGTCGTTAGTACTACGACTTATATCAGAAGTGATAGATACTTTGCCAGGAGAATGATATAATGCATAACGTAAATATTGTTGATATTCGTGTGTGAATTTAAAATGATATAATGCATAACGGCCTATCTCTATGTTTATCATATTTATGATCTACAATTCCCCCCGCCGTCCGGTTAATTTGACCATGTACTTGATCCGGGACAGTATGTGAACCTTGTCCAGATTGAGAGCGCATTGGCGCACCCGACTTTGTAGCCTCGTATTCATCCCACCTAGCTTTGTGAAAGCTTTGTACATGTCTCAATAAACCTCCCGTCCCACCCTGACATTTTCCCATTTTAAATTTATAAATATTTTTATAAATTTTGCATCTAATACTTGATTTTCTTGGTCCCTATAAAAAAAAATCCAATGCAGCTGATTTTAATTTTCGTTGTGTGGGACCTCGTCTCATACTAGGGGGAATAAGAGGCGTTCCAGTTTCAGCTTGAGGTGCACTAGTGGGTTTGTCATCTAGATTAGTGGGTGTGTCATCTAGATTATCTTCTAAATTAAAGTCTGGTTCAGTTGCAGAATATATCTCATTATCTAATGGTATATCATTAAAAACATCTATATTAGTGTAGTCAATCAAATCATCCTGTTTAGAAATAGGATGACTAGAAGAAGTACCCATGCCCTTGTTACCCATACTAGAAGAAGCACCCTTACCCTTACTCTTAAACATACCTCTTAATCCTTCCATTTTAATTATGCAAATAAATAATTAAAGATAATGAAATTAAGTGCGATAATTAAAATAAAGTAACAATAATAATTTAAAGAAGGCACGAAGGTACTAAACGCTGACGTAACGTCGACTTGTAATCGAGGTTGAAAATTGAAACTTTGCTCGATGGATGATCCTCAAGTTAGTTGCCAACTTCAGTCCCAATTTTTGAACTTTGATACAATTATACAAATGAACAAATAAAATAAAATATTTAGTAGGCAATGTAATTGTAGACTTGTAGAGAGATGGATTGAGTTGAGAGATTAGAGAGATTGTAGGAAGATTTGTGAGATTAAAATGAAGAGAAAATGATGTATTTATAGTTGAAAAATTAGGTTAAAGTATAAATATAATAACTTAGGGGTTAAAAATAAATATTAAGGGGGTAGGGGGGTTTATGGGGCGGGGGCCCAAAAATGGCTATTGCACAACGGCCAAAATATAAAATGATTGTTGTGCAACAATCATTTTTGCAAATAGGGGGTCAGGGTCGGGACGGGGGCGGGATCGGGGCGGTAGGGCCTTGGCGGGACGAGCCCATGTCCCGTCCCGGTTTTAAATCCCGACACCGTTTTTTTGTTTTAGGGGGATCGGGTCGGGTCGAGACCGGGTCGATCCGACCCACTGGCTAGCCTTAGAAAAATGTGAAAATAGTTTCTTCCAAAAAAATACAAAGTAAGATCATGTAGAATAGATCTAATGGAGATAGACTCTTTTTTTGAAATTTTGCACATTGCCAGAATTTAGTGTACTAAAATATTCTTTCAAAAAAAGAAATTACGCCACCTAATTACACAGCCCAAACCAACTCTAAGATCGTTAATTAACCAAGAGTCGTTGCGGCTACTCATTGTTTCTAATAGACTAGTGTATCCCCTGGCCTTGGGTAATGGTTAGTAAGTGTACCTAATAAGGCATTAACAATTTAACTTCAAATTATAGTACAGAGTATGTATTAGTAGTTTGTTGCTCGACTTTTTAATGGTTACTAACTTAATATTCCACATAAAGATTGCTATATATGGCCAGCTCGTCCATTAAATTTTGTGCACTTTTTAGCCAAAAGTTTTAGGACAATGGAAAAAGCCTGTCCATCAAAAGTTCAAATAGTAGAAGTAGGTCAGCTGAATGTTGAATTTCTGTTTAAGCTCCATAATGACCTGGCATGCTGGCCTTATTATTCATCTTACTTATTTAATATTCAGTACGATAAAGTAAAGAAAATGATAATATCCTGGTATGGTCTGCAACATCACCAAATAATAGATATAAATCGACTGATAAAACTGACTATCTCAACTGGAAATGATTATTCTTTTCACATATGATAATTAAGATAACTAGAAGAGACCCAACAAAATTGCAATAAATATGAATATAAATTAAAAATAATAAAAATCAACAAAATGTAAAATTACCTAAGTTCCTGAGGTTGTGCTCAGTAGAAGAGATAGATAGCAAACTTCAAATTCTTATTTATGAGAGAGTTTTTACAAAGTAGAGAAAGGGATGGCCGAAAGTCTGCCTCTGAACTAAACCTGAGGATCCTTATATAATGAATCTATTACAGACACAAACAAATAAAGAGGGCCAAAGTGTGGCCGACAAGATAAAAAGTAAAAAAAAGAAAGTCAAAAAGCAAAGGGCCTACTCATCAAAATAACATTTTTATTTCATCAAACTCCTTATCTTTACAATTTTTCCATAAAAACATAAAAGAAATAAACTCGACGTTTGTCAATTTAGGCCTTGGGCCTAACTCAATAGAAGTGTGCACAATCACAAACTCGGGGTATTTCCACCCCTTTTAATTGGTTGAGGCCCCCTCAATTGGGGGCTCACATCAGATGGACGTGACTCTGATACCATGTCAATTTAAGTCGTAGGCATAAGTCACACCTGAAAAGCTAGCTCGAAGAAAGAAGAATTGCGGAAGCCTTATAAGGAGTCCATAAATTTAATCCCGCAATGATATAGTATATTTCTCTACAAGGTTGATTGATTAGTGTCGGGGACCTTGAGTATCTCTTATATATACTTGAAGGAAATATTTTCCATGATATTCTCATTCCTTGAAGTCAATAATATATATGTTACAAGGCTATAGTTTAGGCTACAATTATGGTAATCTAAATCAGAATAATTTACATTCTAAATAAAATATACACAAATATTATTTTCATAATCTATCATACCCCCACAGTCTTAGCGGGAGGCTATCGTATGTTGAGAATGTCCCTAAAATCAGCAAAGAGTATACGCCGAAGCCCTTTCGTGAATATATCAGCAATCTGATAATGGGACGGGACATGAAGAACACGAACTTGTCCATGTGCAACCTTTCACGGATAAATAAAATATTCATCTCAATATGTTTAGTGTGTTGATGTTGTATGGGGTTCCCCGAATGATATATCGCACTCACATTATCACAATAAACCAATGTAGCCTTTTTGATCGGACAATGGAGATCCATTAGAAGATTACGGAGCCAACAAGATTCAGAGACAACATTAGCAACCCTTCTATATTCAGCTACAGCACTAGATCGAGATAAAGTGGGTTGGCGCTTAGAAGACCACAAGATCAAATTATCTCCGAGAAAGACACAATAACTAGAGGTGGAGCGTCTGGTATCCGGGCATCCACCCCAATCAGCATCGGTATATGAAGTGAGACCAGAAATGATGGACTTTTAAAGATGCAAGCCAAAATCAAGAGTACCCTGAATATACCGCATAATCCGTTTGAGAGAAGTCATATGTTCATCATTCGGGTCATGTATATGTAAACACACATGTTGAACAACATATGATATATCAGGTCTCGTAAAAGTGAGATATTGCAATGCCCCTGTTAAACTGCGATAATGTGTAGGAATCTCGTATGGAGACCCCGAAGAGGTACTCAACTTAGCCCTCTTATCTACCGGCGTGGGTGACGTCTTACAAGAAGACATGCCGGCTCTGTCAATTATCTTCTCGCATATTTTCTTTGACAAATAAATAGAACACTTGCACCCTTCATAGCAAATTCAGATGCAATGAGAGACATAATAGATCGATGAAGGGAATTAGATGAAGCAGTGAGGATGATGTCATCCACATAAATAAGAATGTATGACATGTCATTGCCTTTCTGATAAATAAACAAAGACTTATCGGATTTGCTATGTGAGAAACCCAACGTGGAGACAAAATCAGCAAACATTTTATATCATGCTCGGGGGCCCTGTTTGAGACATATAAAAACTTATTCAGCAAGAAAACATAATCTGGATGAATAGGGTCTCGGAATCCCATAGGTTGGTTCATGTAAACTGTTTCCTGGAGGTGACCGTGCAGAAATGCATTTTTGACATCCAATTAATGAATGAACCATGATTTTGACAGAGCCAAACTGAGAACGGTCCGGATAGTAGCTGGTTTTACTACGAGGATAAAAATTTCATCACAATCCACACTAACCTATTGAGATCTGCCATTACCAACAAGACGGGCTTTGTGCCTCTCAAATGAACCATCAGATTTCTTTTTATGAAAAAAATCCACATGGAACGGATTATGTTCATAATAGAATGACGGGGCACCAACTTCCATGTCTTATTTTTAATAAGAGCATCAATTTCATATATCATGGCTGCTTTCCAATTCAGGTCTGATAGGGCAGCTTTCGGGTTACGGGGAATCAGGGATGGTGAAATCGAGGAAGTTAGATTAAAATGACGCTTAGGCCTAAAAATTACATGCATGCTATGAGTTTCCATGGACCTATATGGGGCCTGACCCTTTAGTAGCTGCTGGGGGCGTTGTGGCAATAAGGTTGTTGGGGTGGTCTGGGCTGGGGCAGTGGGTTGCGGGGAGCTGGGCCCAATCTCAGCAGAAGGAGAGCTCGACCCAATTTCAACAGAAGGGGATATGGGCTATTCTGGGTTGGGTCGCGGCTCGGGTTTGGAAAGCCGCTGGACCGAAGGAGAGGGAACAGTGGGCTCCGTAGTTTGGGCTTGAGCAGCTAGGCTGTCGATTTGAACCCGCCAAAGGGGATGCAGCCCAGTGTCCAAAAAATCATAGGAGGGTGGGGAAGGAGTGTGTATGTTGGCAAATGGGAAGTGGGACTCATCGAAAATAACATGGCGAGAGATGAAATGTTTTCCACTAGACATATCATAGAACTTATATCCTCGATGATTTTGTGGATATCCCAAAAATACACATGGAGTGGAACAACTTTGAAGTTTGTTTATTTTTGTGGAAGGAAAGAGAGGATAACATAAACACCTAAAAACCCGCAAATGTGTGTAGAAATTACCCCGATGATAAAGAATTTAAGTGGGTGAGAAGTTTGAAAGTAGCTTGCTAGGGAGAATGTTTACGAGGTACGTGGCCATTTGAAGAGCATGATGCCAAAAATTATGGTGGCATATAAGAATAAGCAAGAAGTGTGCGAATTAAATTATTTATTGCTCGTATTTTCCGTTCGACTTTTCCATTTTGAGGAGAAGTGTGTGGACAAGAGACACGAAATACCATACTATTTTTGCGACAAAATTCCTTAAATTGCTCATTAATGAATTCCCTCCCATTGTCACATTGGAAACACTTAATAGACTTCTCAAACTGGGTGTGGATGAATGCACTAAATTGCATGAAAATGGTGTGAACCTGTTATTTATTTTCAATGGGAAATGTCCATAGAAAATTAGAGTAGTCATCCAAAATGAGAATGTAATACTTATGACCCGCCGAACTTAAAATTGGAGAGGTCCACAAGTCACTATGCATGATATCAAATGACATAACAGTGCTTGAAGTAGACAAAGAAAAATAGTAACTTAACATGTTTCCAAAAAACACAAGACTGAAAAACAGAAGAACACAAAGATTATTTACATTCAATAAGCTTATTTTTGCTAAGGGAGTTTAACACAGGTGCTCCCGGGTATCCCAAATGATTATGCCATAAAGTAGGAGAAAGAACATCAAAAGTTGAAGGAAAGGTGGCTTGGTGGTGGTGGTGATAGGATACAAATCCCCAATGCTAGCACATCTCATTAGTAGCATCCCCGTCCGAATGTCCTTCACAGAAAAACCAAATGGATCAAACTCAATATAAACATGTTGTCAGTGGTGAAACGACGCATAAATATCAAGCTTTTAATAACTTTGGGTGCATGTAGGACATTATTTAAATGTAAAGGTGGGTAAGGGGAGGGGGGGTTGATTTTCAAATACCACGAATTGGACTTTCTTATCCACTGCCAACCACAATATTTTTATTACTGCTCATATTAAAATAAGATGAGAGAGTACCTTAAGATGTCGTCATATGAGAGGTAGCACCAGTGTCCATGTACTAGGTGTAGTCGAGAACATTGAGAGTCATAGTGTGCATGGCTTGCTCGATGTCTGTTGGATCATACCCCAAAGAAGATGGTCCATGGATTGCATATGCTTGCTGTGGACGGCTGCCAAGCACCCCCTGGCTGTCGAGTAGGTGGTGGTGGTCTGCCCCACAATGACGTGGGGTACGGGCATGGAGGGACTGCCCACTGTTATGACGTCCAACCCCACTATGGGTACTGCCCACACTGCTGCTGTTGGGGTTGCTGCTGCCAGGGCCGAATATGTGCCTGCTGCTGCCAGGGACAAATCTATGCCACCACCGGTCTGGTTGTTGCCACAACCGGTCTGGTTGCCGCCACCATGACCACGTCCCATTCCGCCATTATTTTTTCATTTGTTATTATTGCGATTTCGGTCCCGTTTCTGTCCGTAGTTGTTGTGATTTGCTGCATTACCCGAACCAGAATTTGGAGGCCTCTCATCATCGACATAGGTGTTGGTGAAAGGAGGGCAGTGCCGACATTGTTGGCTGCAATCACCACCTGTTTTATTTTTCGGGTTTCTTTGAGAATCAATCTTGAACAAGCCTCATAGAACGGTGGAAAATGATTACTTTGTTGAATAAATGTAGCAACACCATCATATTATTTATTAACAACCGCAATTAATTGAAGAAATAACCTTTGATTCGACACCGGTGCACCAACGTTGGATAGTTGATCGGCATGCATTTTTAACTCTTGACAATAGGCGGAGACGTTTGGAAAATCATCCATCTTCACATTGGTGAATTGATTTTCTAGATAAACCGCATGAGAATTCTTGTTATCCTGGAAAATATTTTGCAAACGCTCCCATGCTTGTTGAGCAGTCGAATCTAGTTCCAATATGGTATGCAAAAGATCGTTCGATATTGTACTATAAATCAATTGAAGGACTATAGCATCCAAGCGAGACCATAGAGTCATATCAATGTCGGTGGAGTTGTCTTTCTCCGTGACACCCGATTGATGTTTTGAAGGAATAATATGGTCAATGACTTGGTATGCGTGACAATGAATTTTGAATAACTCCGTCCAAGATGAATATTGCCCTTTTTCCATCTCGAGAATCACCGGAATGAAGTTCTTGACGTTGTTGACGGCAAGAGCGGGATGTAATTTGTTTTGGTCGGTCATTGTTACCCGACTTCAAGAGAATGAGAAATGAGAAATGAGAAAAGAGGAGGAGAGGAGAAGGTAGGGTTTCGGCTAGGGAAAATAAAATGGCTAGGGCTGATTTTTGGCTCTTGATACCTTGAAGGAAATATTTTCCATGATATTCTCATTCCTTGAAGTCAATAATATACATGTTACAAGGCTATAGTTTAGGCTACAATTATGGTAATCTAAATCAGAATAATTTACATTCTAAATAAAATATACATAATGATTATTTCCATAATCTATCAATACTAATAAAAATCAAGCCAACCACAAATTTGGCACACACTATATTAGTCTATGCGCCTAAAACTAATGAGTACGAAAAAAATTGGCGATACAGCATATGATGCTTTAGTTGGTAGAATCACTCACATGTATTCATTGATACCCTTAAATCTCACTGATCCAGCCTTCAATGATCTTGACAGAAAGTACGTGACAATTTAAGTGCTTCTAATTCAATAAATCAACTAATCTCAATTTTAAATAATAATTAGAGATCAATTATATCTATTCATTACATTCATTTTGCTATACCTGTTCGGACTATAACATACCAAAACCCAGCCTAATTGTGCAGTTAGTAACGAATCCTTTTAGACAACATAGTTGTGAATCAAGGTGAATTCTGAAATATATATCCAATTTTATTTTTACTTATACCCATACATATATAAATGATACAAGTCGAAAAGTGTGTATTCTATAGAACAACCAACACCTCTTTGACCAGTTATTGCTTAAGGTTATTTGAATAATCTTATAAGTTGATCAAACTACCTCATAAATAATATTTGATTACCTATATATATTTGATGAATATAAAAAATACTTATAAGTCAAAATCAGTCAAAAATTATAACTTGGGAACTCATAACTTATAACTTTTCAACTTATAAACATTGTTGAACTGACCATTATTTTTATTTTATCCCTAATATTTTTTGTAATCCTCCCAGTGTCATTCCCAAAACAAAACTCTAACTCCCTCTCCATTTCATTTACCTCCCTTTTCATGTAAAAATATATACTTTTAAAATTTATATCCTTTTAAAAATATATTTAAGGGCATTTAAGTTCCTTTAATAGAAACATACTAGTCAACACATTTTTTGTTAATAAAATATGTAGATTGATTATTATCAATTTCAGCATTTCTATCCAAAAAGACAACTTTTTATTTATAAAATCAACTCGAACATCTAAAAATATCGTCAATGTATATAAAGAAAATCCATTATATTTTTTAGTTTTAACTTATGTACATTAATAGTAGTATAATTTTTCCACTAATTGTACAACATAACTTGTTCTAGCATATTAGTTCTCTATTTTTCAAGTAATCTTAACTTAATATGGTGAATACCATATTATAATTTAATTTAGCCTGACAACACAAAAATATTTTACACCGTGAGCATAAAAAAGTAATTAATTTGGGGCAATGAAATACGGGAATTAGTTAGGCCCACAGAAAAGTGGTGTACAACGGATAACAATTTGCTACTACGTAGTCCTACATAATCTATTCCACTGGTCACATTACCCTTCACACCTTATAGGAGAAAGAGAGACAACCAAAAGAAAACCAACAAACATTCATCTAACTCCAATACACTCTCTTTAATTTGTTAGCACCTATGGGAACTGATTCAATTTACCGGCGGCCTGCGTCGCAATTTTACGGATGTATGTCCCCGTCGTGTATTACAGTACACGACGAATATTCGCGCATAAACGAGTGTAGAAGTCGAGATAGAGGTAGTTATCGGAGGTCGTGGAGGAAGCTGTTGAAGAAGTTGGTTAATGAAGGGAAGAATGTGTATGGAAAAAAGACTTTGACGTTTCATTATGATGCAGTTAGTTACTCGCAGAATTTTGATGAAGGATGTAACAAAGATGATTTTCCTCCACGTCATCACCAAGTTCTCAGAATTAATGTACAGAAGTAAATACAGTTCTTTTTTTTTTTTGTTAAAATCAAGCATATATATATATATATATATAGAATTATTGCGTATATTTTTCAAGCGTCCATCCATCATAATGCAAGCCCAGGCTGAGTTTTGGTTAACATAATCATGATTAGAGTAAGCTTTTTTTCTTCTTCTTCTTCTTCTTCTTCTTCGTTCTCTTCCCTTTTTGGGTTTCTATTAGTAGAAAAGCTAAAATTTTGAGTTTATGAATATTAGATTCTAAAACAAAAAATATTACTGTGTTTCTGATTAATTATTTATACATTTTAAATGGATTTTCGACACAAATATAAATTTGCAGCGGAATGCTTTCCGCCCCTAAATTTTTCTCGCTTGAGGTAGAAAGACTAATTAATTAATTTCATTTATTAAGTTAAACTAAAATGTATTTGACTTAAATCGAGAAAGATCGTGGATTCTTGATAGTGTATATTGGAGGCATTGGTTACTAGTAGATCTAGAATTTCAGTCAATGGGTTCAATGTACCGTTGTAGTCTTCTTACTCCTTTATGGCAATATCTAAGTTTCAAGAGAAGCTGTGGGAATATGGGTAATGGGATAGTAGTAATTGATTTCCTCAATTTTATCTTGGGGCAAACATAATGGATTTTCATTATATTTTAAACTTGAGTTTAAAATTTAATACTCCATTTGTTAATGTTATACTTTATTTTTTAAGTATTTATCTACGTTCATATTGAAATACTAGGTTAGATTCATAAATTAGAAGCTAGCCAATGATTTCATCCGCAGTTAGGGCTGGTTCTCGGTATAGATTGTAAGTCCTTTGACGGACGAGGTTAAAGTGTGAAGTATTTTTTTGAAAACAATTGTTTTTATTACATAGGGTAGGGGTAGGGGAAGGGAGGTTAAGTGTGAAGTATATTAGACTTTTCATCCAAAAATTTACTCCAGTTTTTTACATTGGTTTCGTTGCAAAATACTGAATTTTTATCGACGCTATTCCAATTCAAAAACTTCAAAAAACTTCGAATTCTCAATTCTCTACGACGTCTAGACCATAAAATATTTTCAGGAACAAGGAAATAAAAATGATTTTTGTCTGTATTTATTCTTTGAGTTTGAGGTTGTAGAATGAATTCATCAAAATTCTTTTTATCAACATTAGTATCCATTTTAACTAGTCTTATGATTCCACAAATTTGTTTCAAAACATTTAACGTTTATAAAAACAAACAATTATCTATCACATTATGTTAGGTCCGGATATGCTATGGAACAATAAAAATAAATTGGAAATAAAATCGAATGCCAATTCAGTTTCAAATGTCAGCGAAAATGTCGTCTGATACAAGTGACGACACTTCGATAAAACAGGAAAAAAAAACCTTTGAAGAGTAAATTGCAGCGGAAATAATAAAGTACAGAAATGTTTAATATTTACATAGGTTATATAATATATATAACCTATGACGGTCAATGACCGAAAGTATTGCATATATTTATATACAATTGAACAAATTTCTTCTTTTACAATTTTACAAAATGAAACAAAAGGAATTAAAATGTTGAAGTCGCAAATGACTTTTGCCTGAAAAATCTACCTAAATAGAAATTGACAACATCTCATTATAATTGCTTCAATACATAACAAATCTAGAATCTAAGCGGCAATTATAATGTTAGACAGAATGTTGTTGACAAGCTCAGGCAACACTTTCGATCCAGTTTTCTGAGATGAATTCTCGAGAGCTCTCTTGATATTTTTACAATCTGTTTCTGGATATCGATTCTCTTGTAGCCTCTCTATTTATAGTAGAGAGTCTTCCTTTAAAAGCTCATCTATTGGTTGTAGAGGTTGAGGGAAAGGTGGACAACTGATAAGATTTGTTGGAGAAGATCATGGAGCAAAATCCTCTAACTTCTTGGACTTGTTCCCCAAGCATAGCAACAACTTTGACTTGTTTTCCCCACATTTTTCATCAGCTCCTAATTACCTTGCCAAGTCACTTTTTCATCATAGTAAAATTCCACGAGAATTGCTTTAGTCCGTGAAGTAAGGCAAAACTGTTTGTCATAAAAATGTTGGTTCGAATGTTGTGACATTTGTTCCAACATTTCTTAATTTCAACTTAGTACTAAAAATGATATGTTGGGCAAAATGTCACAACACCAAACCCAACAATAACATTCTCCCCATTTTTGCCTTTCTTCATAAAACCTATTCTAATATGTGTGAGTGACTTACAGCAATGTCATAGATGTTGTCCCAACATCTATGATTATAATTATGCTCCCCCTTAACCTGTGATGGCATACAATCAAAACATATGTATACCAGTGTATACCAAGACATAAGATTAAACACAATATTAGCACATACATTAGTATACAGATCATCCAATATACAAAAGAAAATAGAAATAAATCATTGTCAATAAATATCCACATCAATCCATCAACCCATTGATCAAAACATTTACAGCTTAGGTTCAACAACATCATTTAGCTTCCTCCTTGCTCATCATACAACAGCAGCAGCTTCCATCAACTTTCTACCCCTGCATACCAGCTTCGACTTCCTCTCGCAAAGATAACAACTTTAGCTTCCTCTTCCCCCACAAAGATAGCGACTCTTACCCCCCCCGCAAAGATAGCAAACTTCGATTATCTCCCCTTTTTTGTGAAGAAAGTAGCATCATGAAATGGTGTCTAGCTTATATTAGGGGATTTCTTACAGGATCAACCTCAAAAAATCTGTTGGTTGAATTTTTTTCAATTTGATCCACAAGCCATTCTGTAGATAGTGTAGCCTGTCTTGGACCAGTGTTGCCCAGAATGTTGGTGACACTTCTGGAAACATTTTCACTTTCAACTTCCTTCTTCCAGGGCAAGAAAACTCTACTTGATCGATGAGTAGGAAAGGTAGAGGACCTTGGCCTTTTATCCAAAGATGAAAAATCAACAGTTTCATCAACATTTATAGGGTTATTATCATCTCTAGGATAGCTAATATCTAAAGGTTCATCTAAACCTTTAAATACTATAGCTTTGGACAAGTCCTCTGCGGATGGTAAAGAAGATAACCGACAGTGTTGCCGCGGTTCATTCTGCTCAGACGATTCAGTGTTCATAGCAGGACTTGTACTTATTGGGAGTGTTGGTTGGCTGACAGTGATGTTGACATTGGAGAGGTTTCCATTGGTGAATATTGTGGAGAAAGTTTTGGGAATATAGGTTTTGAGATTGAGAATAGAGTTTGGAATGGTGATGATTCCATCGGGTAAGAGGATGTATACCCGATGTGATTTTCCTTTTTTTTTTTTAAAATTTATTTGGGAAAAATCGGAAATGATAAAAAAATGAAAATGAGAGAATTTTATATACATGACAAATCTTTCAAAGCAACAAAAATCTTTAGTTTTAGGAGTTTGAGATTTATCTAATAACTTACCCCTAAAATTTTGGGATAAAAAGATAAGCATCACAGTGGGAATTTAATCTTATCATATTAAGGTTTGAAATTCCTAAAAAAAAAAACAAGGCATAAAAATAGAGAGAAAAATATGATTTTTCCGGAATCAGTTATGAACAACATCCCAACAAATATCATAATCTGAAAATGTCAACAACAATGTTGGCAACATTTTGGACGACACAAGTATTTTGATCCTTCAAGAATTTTTCGTGTTGGCAACAAATCAAGACACGTTTTATACGTATTTTATGAGTTTGATCACTAGACCAATGTAACATTTTTCCACCGTGTCCTTGGTCTAATCATAAAACACATACAAAAAGGTTTCTCGTGTCCAAAGTAAGAATACTTAATTTAGTATTTTCAAAATTTCTTTTGAAACACTCGATACTCCTATAGAATAAGAACGATATCTTTTCAAAGGGCTTTGCCCATTTTGCACAGTTGTCAATCATTTGTTAAGGCTTTGCCTTATTTTGATACTCCATTTTTATGATATATATGATTTTATATATCATCGCGAGAACGGTATCACGTTGGAATCATATTCTTATTGAAGGATCATGCTTGTATGACCAAAACTAATGCACTATGCACCAACAATAATCAGTTTATGATATTACATAGGTAAATGTCACCTGAAATGTTGGACAATGTTTCAGCTGACATTCACCAAAAATTTCTTTTTAGATATTACATAGACCAAAAGATTTCTTCAAACTAGAAAATCTCTCATGGTCAAAGCTTTTGTAAAAATGTCAGCTAGTTGATTAAGAGTGTCAACATGTTCAATTTTGACCAGCTGTTTTTCAACTAAATCTCTTAAAAAGTGATGCCTAATATCAATATGTTTTGTACATGAGTGCTGAACTGGATTTTTGAAAATATTTATAGCACTCAAATTATCACAGTACAAAACTAAGATGTTATTAGTAAAACCATAATCGTCTAACATGTGTCGTAGCCATATTAATTAAGAGCAACAACTTCCAATTGCTACATATTCAGATTCAGCAGTTGAAAGCGAGACACATTTTTGTTTACGACTATACCATGAAACAAGATTATTGCCAAGATAAAACATCCTCCACTCGTACTCTTCCTATCATCCACATCACCAGCCCAATCTGAGTCACTATACCCTATTAAATTAGGATTAGTATCATTGGAATACCAAATTTCCAACTCACATGAGCCGACAACATATCTAATGATACGTTTTACGACATTTAAGTGGGTGATTTTGGGACAAGATTGGAATCGAGCACAAACACAAACACTGAATATAATAATCTGGACAACTAGCAATAAGATAAAGAAGGCTACCTATCATAGATCGGTACAATGTTGGGTCAATATTTTCACGAACATTATCCTTACATATCTTCTGCGAAGATCCCATTGGAGTTTTCATTTGTTTAGCATTTTCCAACCCAAACCTCTTAACTAGATTCTTGGCATATTTGCACTGGGATATGAAGATTCCATCTTAACTTTGCTTAATCTGCAAGCCTAAGAAAAAAGTTAGTTCCCAAATCATGCTCATTTCAAAAGTTGATGACATAGATTCAACAAATGACTTTAGATAAGACTGTGAGGTCGAACCAAAGACTATGTTATCTACACATATTTGAGCAATAATAATATCTACACTGTGACGTTTAATGAATAAAGTACGATCAGCTTCACCATGGTTAAAACCAAATTCAAGAAGGAAGTTAGTTAGACGACCATACCATGCACGAGGGGCTTGTTTCAACCCATACAAAGCCTTTTTGAGCTTGTATACATAGTGTGGATAGTTAGGATCTTCAAATCATTTTGGTTGTTCAACATAGACTTCCTTATCTAGATAACCATTCAAGAATGCACCTTTTACATCCATTTGGTGTAAAGTAATTTTTAGAAAGCAGGCAATGGCAAGAAGAAGTCTAATTGATTCAATTCTAGCCACAGGTGCAAATGTTTTGTCATAATCGATTCCTTCAACCTGAGTATAGGTTTGTGCAACTAGAAGAGCTTTATTTCTAACAACAGTTCCCGATTCATCTAATTTATTTTTAAAAATCCACTTAGTTCCAATTACATTTGTATTACTTGGACGTGGAACTAAGTCCGAGACTTCATTTTGAGTGAATTGTTCAAGCTCTTCTTGCATTACTTGAATCCAAAAATCATCTTTAAGTGTTTCTAAAACATTTTTTGGTTCTAAGGTAGATATAAAATAAGAAAGACTAACCTTTTGGTATATGATAGACATACACGCATACCTTACCATGTCTCTGTAATTTAGTGGTTCTTTCCCTCTTGTTTAATTCCCTAAAAAAACTCCCCCTATCACCTGGCATGTTGGATGATTCTTCCTTATCTTTGATGAGGGGTCCCTTTTCGAACTTGGTCTAGCAATTCAGCATTTGACTCCTCATCCACACCTTTTGTGGTCTCTGGTTCAGATTTAGATATTGCTTCAGGTGTGGAAACATTTGGTGTAGCATCTGGTTCTTCAGCAGTCTGCACATTTTCCACTGAAACTATAGTGTTATTTTCAGTTGTATTTCCTGTAGGAGTAGAAAAATCATCAAAAATAACATTTACAGACTTTTGTATAGTTCTTGTCCTTAGATTGTATACTCGATAAGCATGACTATTTTGTGAATAGCCAACAAAAATTTCTTTGTCACTCTTAGAGTCAAACTTTGCCAAATGATCTCTATCATTTAAAATGTAACAAATACACCCAAAAATATGAAAGTAACGCAAGTTAGGTTTCTTTCCATTTATAATCTCATATGGTGTCATCTTTGTTCCAGGCCTTGAATAAACTCTATTAGTGATGTGACAAGCAGTATTTAAGGCTTTCGCCCAAAAATGTTTTGACAATTTTTTAGAACTAAGCATAACTCTAGTCATTTCTTGCAATGTTCTACTCTTCCTTTCTGCTACCCCATTCTGTTGAGGAGTTTTGGGAGCGGAAAACTCATGGAAAATTCCCCTTTTCTCACAAAAATTTGTGAAGGAGCTGTTTTCAAATTCTTTTTCATGGTCGGATCTAATCTGAAAAATAGGAGAATATAACAAGTTTCTAATTCTAAAGTGCAAAATTTTAAACAAGTCAAAAGTTTGTGATTTTTCTTTCAAGAAATATATCCATGAATATCTAGAAAAATTATTTACTATCACATAGGAATACCTCATGCCTCCTAAACTGTCTACCTCAATTGGACCCATAAGATCCATGTGAAATAATTGAAAACAGTGAGACGTACCTGAATGTTGTCCATCATTTTGAACAACATTATGGGAAACACGGGTTTGCTTACCTTTTACACAATCTTCACAGACAGTTTTACCTTTATGGCTAAGATTGTGTAAGCCTCTAACCACTTCATATGAGACCAATTTTTCTAAATTGTTGTAGTTGACATGCCCTAACTTTTGATGCCATAGCATTGTGTCATCGATCTTGACATTGTTGCATGTTTCTTGTCTTGCAACAAGATATCAATTATCACCTGTTCTAGTACCTGTCATGACACATTCATTAGCTTTATTCGTAACTTTACATGCATTCTTATTAAACTTTACCTTAAGATTGTCATCACACAGTTGACTAATACTAATCAAATTAGCCATTAAACCTTCAACGTGTAATACATTTCTTAAAATTGGAAATCCAGAAACATTCAAGATCCCTTTTTCAATTATTTTGCTTTTACTGCCACCTCCATAAGTTACGTTACCTCCGTTGAATGACTCATAGTTCTTTAGAAAACCTTTTGTACCTGTCATGTGACGAGAACAACCACTATCAAAGTACCAAGAACCTGAAATGTTAGTTCTTAAAGCAGTTATCACAACATTACAAGTTGCATCCTTTTTGGGAACCCAAACTCTTTTAAAACATTTTTTTACTTTTCGACTCAGAAATGTTGCTTCGAATGTTATCCGAAATGTTGGACAACCTTTTAGGCAACATTTTGCTCAGAATCTTGAAGTTTGAAATAGTATGATTTTAAGTGTCCAGTGGAGTTACAGTAATGACAAAAAAACTTTATATTCTTTGACATATATGAGAGCCTATTATTTATTCCTTTTTCTTTTATAAAGCATATTTTCTCATTTTTGTCATTCAAACTAGAGTATATGGTTTTAAGAGAGTTTTCGTATCCAATACCTGCATGTGACAGTTTACTAAAGCTGAGTATCTCATTCAACTTTGAAGTCCATGTGTTGAGCTTGTGAAAGGTTGCTTCGGCTAGATCCAATTTTGCACGAATCTTACCAAATTCTGTATCCTTTTTGGTATGTGCAACCTCTAATCGGGTTTTTGTGCCTTTTAGATCTTCATTCTCACGAGTTAAAGAGTTTACCTTTTTATCAAGTTGTTTGGATTCTATGATTAAGGCTTTACAAATACTTTGTAATCATGTCATCTTTACATTCAGCTTGATTAGTCTCACCACTAGAAATAAAACCACTAAAGCAATTAATCAGGATAGTTAAAGAATATGTACCTCTTGAATGTTGCTGGGGATGCAGATGTTGTCGCAGATGTTGCCTGAAATGTCATGACATCTGAGGCAACATTACAGACGACATCTTCATTATCAGACAAAGACTGTTCGTAAATAGTGGCCAGCATTGCTTGTGATTTGACTTCTTGCCTTCCTCTTCTCATTCGTCATCACTAAGAGAGACCCACATATTCTTACCAAATTTTCTAAGAGTGTTTGCACATTCATTAGCATAATGACCCCAACCCGAGCATGCATGACATTGCACAGAATCGAGTTGTTTGGGATCAAATTTGGTACGATATGAGTTGGTTCTTCTTAGTGGACTTCATTTTTTAGTACTTGGAAGGAACTTGGTGGGATTTTGATTGAAACCTTGATTTTGATATTGGTTAGATTTAGATTGATTTCTTTCATTTTGAACTTCCTCACCATCAAATTGTATTTTCGAGTGAGTAAGGCAACATTAGCACCTTCACTAAGTTCTTCAAGATTCTCATCCTCTTCATCGATTTGATTCTCCAAGGATTCAACTTGAAGTGTCACATTCTTGTTTTTATATAATTCCCTTTGATTCTCAATGTTCATCTCATAGGTTTTGAGAATGCTCATTAAGGTATGAAGGTCCATTATGGCAAGATTGTGAGCTTCTTCAATGACACAAATCTTTAAATTGAACTTTTCAGGAAGAAAGCAGAGAGCTTTTTCAACAAGTTGAGTGTTGGTTAAAGGTTCACCAAGCACTTGACATTCATTTGAGATGTCTATTAACTTTTCAAAATAAGATTTAATATCATCCATTTCTTCCATCCTTAAACGTTCATATTTGTTCATGAGCATGCGTAGCTTTGTTCGACGAACACTTGAGTTACGTTCACAATGAATTTGTAAAGTATCCCATGCATTCTTAGCCGTGGGGCAGTTTTGAATGAGCTTGAACATGTATAGATCAACCCATCCAAAAATTGCATTTAAGGCCTTTTCGTTAAAGCTAGCATTATTGGTTTCTTCTGCCGTCCATTCGGATTTAGGTTTATCAAGAATGTCACCTTCCTCATTCGGTGGTAACATTGGAACAACATACCCATTGGTTATAGATCTCCATTCCCTAACATCAATTGGTTTGATATGAGAACGTAGGCGAATCTTCCAATAGGCATAGTTTGAACCATCTAAAATGCGAAGTCTACCAATAGTCGGATTTCCCGGATCCATAACTTTAAATAACAGGACAAAGCACTTATTGTGTTAAGTGTCGGCTCTGATACCACTTGTTAGGTCCGGGTATGCTAAGGAGCAATAAAAATAAACTGGAAATAAAATCGAATGCCAATTCAATTCCAAATGTCAGCGAAAATGTCGTCTGATACAAGTGACAACACTTCGATAAAACAGAAAAAAACCTTTGAACCTATGACGGTCAATGACCGAAAGTATTGTATATATTTATATACAATTGAACAAATTCCTTCTTTTACAATTTTATAAAATGAAACAAAAGGAATTAAAATGTTGAAGTCGCAGATGACTTCTGCCTGAAAAATCTACCTAAATAGACATAGACAACATCTCATTATAATTGCTTCAATACATAACAAATCTAGAATCTAAGCAACAATTATAATGTTGGACAGAATGTTGTCGACACGCTCAGGCAACACTTGCGATCCAGTTTTCTGAGATGAATTCTCGAGAGCTCTCTTGATATTTTTACAATTTGTTTCTGGATATCGATTCACTCTTGTAGCCTCTCTATTTATAGTAGAGAGTCTTCCTTGAAAAGCTCATCGATTGGTTGTAGAGGTTGAGGGAAATGTGGGCAGCTGATAGGATTTATTGGAGAAGATCATGGAGCAAAATCCTCTAATTTCTTGGGCCTGTTCCCCAAGCATAGCAACGACTTTGACTTGTTCTTCCCACGTTTTTCATCAGCTCCTAATTACCTTGCCAAGTCACTTTTTCATCATAGTAAAATTCCACGAGAATTGCTTCAGTCCGTGAAGTAAAGCAAAACTGTTTGTCATAAAAATGTTGATTCGAATGTTGTGACATTTGTTCCAACATTTCTTAATTTCAACTTAATACTAAAAATGATATGTTGGGCAAAATGTCACAACATCAAACCCAACATTAACACATTCTTTTTCCAAATATAGTATTACAGTTTCAATTAGTAGAGTGTTAATTGAGTGAAACATTTAAGGATAGATAAATGGAGCAATATTTAGACAAAAACTCTTACATGATTAAGGCTATTCATTTTAAAATAAGTGGTATTTTTATCGTTTTACTTTGTTTCAAAATAAGTGGTGCTTCACAAAATCAAGAAGACATTAATTATTTTCTTCCAATTTTATTCTTATTTAAATAAGTGAAGTTTTGCATAACCAAGAAATCATAAAAGAGCTACTACTATTTCTTTAATTTGTCAAAGACATTTGATTACGAGTAAGTTAGTAAAAATATTTCTTACTTTCTAAAAATGAATAGTTTTTTAAGGAGAGTTAAAAACACCACTTATTTTGAAATGAAAGGAGTATCTTTCTTGAGAGGAGTGAAAAACTTTAAAAGACATAATATGGACAGAAATAATTAACTTTAAAAATCATAGTCACGCTTTAAGCCTACATATTCTACAAATTCTCCTAATAAATATCAAATAGCATTGTCATCAACAACTAATATCTTCAAATGTTAGAATCATGCATAATTTTTTTGCAGCAAGGTTAAAATAATCCCCATATCCTTTTTTTTTTTCAGGTTGAACTATTAATATGTTTGTGCCTGGGGACATCTCGCAGACAAATTTATTGTTTTTGTTACTATGAAAAACGTTAGTGACACGTTGATCGACAGATCCTGCTATTTTTCATCAACCGCATTTAATTTGGTTTGAAATAAATTTCCACAAAATTTAGGTGGCTTTTTTCTTCCTTTGACGAAGTGAAAGAGATCGGACAAAGATGCTCCTGAAATAATTTAAACTTAGCAGTAACTCCCTCCTTTCCATATTATATTAGTTTAGACATACTTCTTAATAGATTGATTCACCCCTAAAAAGTAAGAGGTTATGTTACCGCACTTATTTAAACGTATAAATTCACTTATCTAAATAAAGATAATTTTTTTAAAAAATAATTAATGTTTTCTTGATTATATAACATATCATTTATTTTTACCTACTGTAACAACTAAAACATATGGACGGATAGTAAAAGTTACTTTTTCCGTTCACTTTTACTTGTCCACTATTCACTTTGCACATCCTCTTAAGAAATAATAAATGAAGTGCATAATTTACCATGATACTTATATTAATTGGTGCATAGTTTTAATGGTTTTGAAAAATAATTTGAAAAATAATTAATACTATGGGTAAAACAAAAAAAAAAAATAGAATCGTCTTCTCGTTAATAGTTGGGTTTAAAAATGTCATCGTCGTTAGCCCATTACCATTTTTGATCATATATATATGTCATTACTTACCAACAAAACTCTATCACTATCAGATTTTGCCACGTGACATTATCTAAACTCTTTATTTTACGAGTGACATATATGAGTAATTTCGTTAAGTTCAATGACATATTTGAGCCTTTTCTCAATTCCTATATAAATCTCCATATTTTCTAATTTTATGCAAGCTTATGAGGACAAGTTTGTCCCTTAATACTAATAACATTATTATTTTACATAAAAAACTATACGTTGTTATTTAATTAGATTATGAATCCAATCTTATTCTACATAATTTTCACGTACTTTATGACTCTTTAAAAAGATTTAAAAACACATAAATTTTGCTTAAGAAAAAAAAGAAGGGTTTAAAAGAGAGTACACTAATGAGGTGTAGATGTGTATGAAAAGTACATATGATTATGATATATTTGAGCCTTCTCCCAATCTCTATTAACACTCCAAATTTTACTCATATGTAACTTTTCTTACCATCTAGACCTCATTAGTATACTCTCTTTTATTTATGTCTCTTTTTAAATTAAATAAATTTTATGTGTTTTTTAAAAGAGCCACAAAGTACGTAAACATTGTGAATGATGTAGAATAATAAGATTAGATTCACAATCCAATTAAATAAGATAATATAATTTATTCATATAAAATAATAATGTTATTAGTTTAAGGGACAAACTTGCCCTTAAGTTTATTACATAAAATTAGAAAAGATGGAGGTTTATATAGGAATTAGAAAAAGAATTGGAAAACGACTCAAATATGCCGCTGAACTTAACGAAATGACTCAAATATGCCACTGAACTTACGAAATGACTCAAATGTGTCACTACACTTAATGAAATGGTTCATATATGTCACTCGTAAAATGAAGGGTTTAGATATGATAGTAACCTAATTATGATAGTGAGTAATATTCCATATATGACCTAAAATAGTAACAACGATGAAATATTTAAATCAAACTATTAACGAGTGTCATAAATAAAAATTTTTTAATAGATCAATGACATATTTAAGCTTTTCCTTTTAGGATACTGCACTGGACAAATACATCAACAATATTCATATGCTCACAACACGCAGACACACCCCAAGTTACCATCCCTCATCTCCATCCTTCAATTCAACATATAAAGTGAGTAAAATATCAAATTCTAAAGGGTAGAGTGAAGTCGAACACAAAGCAAATAATATTATATCCTCACGTCTGTGTTGAATTTTATTTTTAAAAAAATTCCCTGCATCCGTTACATCGTGATGAGTTCTTTTGTTTTAATAAATAGAAGTATTGCAGATTCAAAATTAGATGTTGTTTTTGGTTATATATATATATTCTTCCCTTGTGTTGGGTAGAAACGTATTCGCAATTAATGTTTCTAGGATCTATTTATCAAATTCACATCACGAAACGATTGGAAAAGTTCTACTTCATAGATTTTTTCCTATTTTGTTATGACTTTTCAAGAATGTTTCGATGATATCATTCTTATAGGCCGTTCGGTCTGCTTATTTTCACAAAAGTGTTTTTTCAAAAGTATTTTTCAAAAAATGTATTTTTAGTGAAAAACAATGTGTTTGACTAATTAATCTAAAAAATACTTTGAAAAAATTTAGTGTTTGACAAAACTTGTTAAAAGTGCTTCTAAGTGTATTTTTCTCAAAAATACTTTTAAAAAAAATATTTTTGGGCAAAAGCTATTTTTCTTAGCTTCTGAAAAACTGTTTCTGTTACTGCTCTAAAGTACTTATTTTCTCCCAAAAGCTTGGCCAAACATCTCAGTTATTTAAAATAAGCACTTTAGAAAAAAATAAGTATTTCTAGGGAAAAAACAAGTTTGCCCAAACAGGTTATTAGACTTAGAGCCTGTTTGGCCAAACAGCTAAAAACTGTTTATTTTGAGAAGTGCATTTTTTTTTAAAAAATGCTTTTCGAAAAAGTATTTTTGTTGAGAACACTTTGTGTTTGGTTAATTAATTTAAAAAGTGTTTTTGATAAGCATATTGTGTTTGGCTAATCTTCTTAAGTGCTTTTGAGTGTCAAATTACGAAAGATGACAAGTATCAATGAACGTTTACTAATAAGATTACTTTATAGAGAGAAATTATTTTAAATATCTATAAGGAGGATTTTAATTAAGTTTTTACTTTTATTTAATTAAAATTTTAAATTACATATTAAAATTTTCAATTAAAATAATACATAGATAAATCAAATAAAATATTAAATATTAATATAATATCATAATAATGATTTAAATATACTAAAAATATTAACCAAAATAAAATTTTAAATCATTCCATAAATTAAAATTCAGCACAAAAATACAATATAAAATAAAATAAAGGATTATTAATTATAAATTAATGGATAAAGGGGGATATGCTTGGTAAATGTGTATTTATGGTAGGGATAGGTTTGTCTTGAAGAAAATAATTTTTTGCTTTTGCTTTTAATTTTCTGCTTCTCCACAACCACATAATTGTTTATTTGCTTCTACTTAAAAGCAGTTTTAAACACCTCAAATATAAGGTAGTTTACAGAAAGGAGAAGTGTGTCTTTATTGATAATGAATAGGGTATTTATACAAGAGGGTGGATCCATAAAGATCTTGAAAGAAATCAATCAAAATAAATGACAATCTTTTACAATCAAGAATAAGCTAAAATAAGAAAACTAAATATGTAAATAATGAGAAAAAATATTGTACAATCAATCTAAGATATATCCCTAATATGCCCCCGCAAGATGGTAGCTCTATCAGAGATACCAATCTTGGAATGTACCAGCTCAAAGGAGCCACTTGGAAGAGGTTTTGTGAGCATGTCAACAAATTGCTCCTTCGATGAAACATGTGAAACTCGAAGAAGACCTGTTGGAGTAATTTATGGACAAAAGGATAATCAAGTTCAACGTGCTTCATGCGAGAGTGAAACACGAGATTAGCACAAACATATGTAGCACCAAGATTATCACAATAGATGACCGGTGTCTGAGAGGGAGTAACAGATAATTCCTTGAGAAGATTACTGTTAAACAGAGCAATATACATGTGATATACACTGAATATACAACAGTGTATATCACATGTATATCGATGGACCGAAGCAAAGCAAGAAGCGGTGGCCCGAGTTAGGCCTCTCGGCGTGCCCGATTAGGCCTCTCGGCGGTGGCCCCGATTAGGCCTCTCGGCGGTGGCCAAAGCACGTCCGGCCCATGGCAGTATTTAGGGCAGCAAAACAGTGGATAAGATTTGTATATTAAGGAAAGTATATTGTGTGTATATTGTAGTATATTTGTTACCTAGATTAGGATATACACTTACCATAATTAGGATATACACTTACCATATTGTATAGTTAGAATTATGGTAGAAGAAGGTTTGTAACTTGTATATATATCTATTCAATCAATGAAAATAATCAAGGGGATTATTTCTTTCATGGTATCAAGAGACTAGGTTTTACAAAAAAAAAATTCTCTCCCTAAATTTTTTTTGACCCTCTCGGCCGAGAACCCCCCCCCCTCGAGTTTCTCTCCCAAATTTCGTCTTCCGCTCTCAAAAACCTCTCTTAAATTTCCCCTCCTTCTTTGTTCTTTCAATATGTCTAAGAACAATTATCACCCTGCCCTCACAGTTTCCAATATCAAGAGCAGTATCCCTATTGTCCTTGAGATGGAAAACGTCCAATATGCGACGTGGGCGGAGTTGTTTAAAATTCACGCTATCTCTTATCAAGTTCTTCATCACATCATTCCTCCCGCTAGACCCCTTCATGCGGAGGATCCTGAGTTATGGATTACACTTGATGCTACCGTTCTCCGGTGGATCTACGCCACTATTTCAGTGGACCTTCTACAGACGATTATTGAGCCGGATACCACGGCTATGGCTGCATGGAATAGATTGCGTGACATATTCCAAGACAACCAACATTCACGTGTCATCACACTCGAGCAGGAATTCTCTCTTGTTCGAATGGACGAATTTCCGAACGTTTCTACATATTGCAAGAAACTAAAGGAGTTGGCGGATCAACTCCGTAATGTTGGCGCACCAATAACAAATAATCGTCTAGTTCTACAGTTGGTTGCCGGTCTTTCGGAGGCCTATAATGCGGTTGGAACTCTCCTTCGCCAAAGCAACCCTCTTCCCGACTTCTATCAAGCCCACTCCATGCTTACGTTGGAAGAAGCCGGTTTTGCTAAAAAGGCGGCTACCGGAGCAAGCCCTGTCGCCATGGTGGCGTCCTCTCCTAGTCCTTCGGGTTTTGTTAATAATTCGGGCCAAAACCATAATAATGGTGGCGGCAAGAATAATCGAAAGAATAATAACAAAAACCGCGGGGGCAAACGCGACGGTTCTAGTGGCGATTCCGGTGGTCAACATGCAGGCGGTGGGTCTCATCCAGTAAACAGTGGCCCACCACCCCCTAGGCCCACCAGTGGGGCCCATGGCAGTGGGGCTGGGGCAGTGGGCCGTGGGCCAACAGCCCTTACAATCAAGTAGTGCAGTCCAGCGGCCAGTGGGCTGACCAACAGTCCAGGCCCAACGCCCAGCAGTGGCGGCCCACTGGTCAGTGGCCCAACAGAAGCAACTCCAGTGGCTACAGCCCAGCACCATCACGGACAGGAGTTCTTGGGCCCCGACCTCCGCAAGCCCATCATGCAGCAGGCCCCACTCAGACTGATATCGAGGCCGCGATGCACACGTTGGGGTTGACTCAACCGGACCCAAATTGGTACATGGACACCGGGGCAACTACTCACATGACTTCCGAATCAGGTACTCTCTCCTCTTATTCCAATTTGAGCACCCCTCGGGCCTTCTTAGTATCTTCCTAGGCTTTCAGCGCAGCTTGCTCAGATTCTTCGATCCTGGCCTTCTGCTCCTCTAAGTTGGTGTCTTTATTGTTGGTAATGGAAACTCTATTCCAATTCAGGATTATGGTCAGAAAATGTTGTCTCCCCCCAATCCACCCTTTCTCTTGAAAAATACTTTACATGCTCTTAAATTGATTAAAAATTTAGTGTCTGTCCGGAAGTTCACCACTGACAATTCCGTTTCCGTTGAATTTGATCCTTTTAGTTTTTCTGTGAAGGATTTCAAGACGGGGAGTCATCTCATGAGGTGTGATAGTAGGGGGGATCTGTATCCTATCATGCCTGGTTTCAGTCCATCGAGTCAAACCTTGCCGTCAGCCTTTGCAGCCATCTCTCCTTCTATGTGGCATGCTCGTCTGGGTCATCCGGGATCTTCTATTTTATCAATTTTAGATAAAAATAGCTTTATTTCTTGTAAGGGTACGAGTCGTACTCCACTTTGTCAGTCTTATTCATTAGGGAAAATTGTTAAGTTGCCATTTGTAGACTCCAATTCTCATACTTCAATGCCATTTGATATTATTCAAAGCGACTTATGGACGTCTCCTGTTCTCAGTTCATTGGGTCATCGATATTATGTTCTCTTTTTAGATGATTATTCTAGATTTTTGTGGACGTTTCCAATTGCGAATAAATCACAAGTGTTTTCCATCTTCATCCAATTTAGAGCGTTCATTCGTACTCAATTCGAAAGAGAAATAAAAATTATTCAATGTGATAATGGGAAAGAGTATGACAATAGGAGTTCCGGGAATTCTGTGCTAAAAATGGGATCAATTTTCGGTTTTCGTGTCCTCATACATCTTCACAAAATGGGAAGGCTGAACGCAAAATTCGTTCCATCAATAACATTGTCCGAACTCTCCTAATTCATGCCTCCATACCTCCATATTTTTGGCATCATGCTCTACAAATGGCCACATATCTTCTTAACATAATTCCTTCTAAAGGTCTGACATATTCTTCCCCCCTCAAAATCCTATATAATAAGAACCCTTCTTATTCTCATCTTTGGATTTTTAGGTGCTTGTGTTATCCGTTATTCCCATCCACCACAGTTAACAAACTTCAGGCTCGGTCTACCCCGTGTGTGTTTTTGGGTTATCCGTCGAATCATCGTGGTTATAAGTGTTTTGATTTATCCTCCAAGAAAATCATAATCAATCGCCATGTCATTTTTTATGAAACTCAATTCCCATTTACGAAAGTTCATACTCCCGAACCTAAGTCGTATAATTTTTTGGATGACCAAATATCCCCGTATATTCTTCGGAATTTTTCGGACATCTCCCGTACTCAAAATCCTCCAGCGGGCCCACTACCCGCTGGACCCACAGTACCGCCACGCCCAGCAATTCCAGCCACTGGAACAGTTCGAGCAATTGGGCCAGTCCAGCCCAATTCTGGAACTGGTCCAGAAGACGAGTCCATTATTTACCGATTTGGGCCAGCAGGCCCACTGCCTGTTGGCCAGTCCGTCCCGAGCCCAGAAAATTCCCAAAATTCCCTCAATTCTTCCTCGAGTCATAGACCGGTCACTCGTAGTCAACGGGGTATTTTTACACCTAAAAGACATTTTAATTTACATTCTGATGTCTCTAAATCCCCCTTGCCCCGCAATCCTGTGTCCGCATTAAATGACCCTAATTGGAAAATTGTTATGACTGATGAATATAATGCTCTTATTGATAATAAGATATGGGAGTTGGTGCCCCGTCCATATGGTATTAATGTTATCGGTCTATGTGGATTTTTGCTCATAAGGAGAATTCAGATGGGTCGTTTGCTCGACATAAGGCGCGGCTTGTTGGTGATGGTATGACTCAGCAGGTTGGAATTGATTGTGGTGAGACGTTTAGTCCGGTGGTCAAACCGGCTACCATTCACACTGTGCTTAGCTTGGCTCTTTCAAAGACTTGGCCAATTCATCAGTTGGATGTCAAGAATGCTTTTCTACATGGTGATCTCAAGGAAACAGTCTATATGCATCAGTCGTTGGGTTTCAGGGATCCCAACCGCCCTCATCATGTCTGTTTGTTGAAGAAATCATTATATGGGCTTAAGCAGTCTCCACGGGCCTGGTATACACGATTTGCTGACTTTGTTTCGACTATTGGGTTCACTCACAGCGGGTCGGATAATTCCTTGTTCATCTACCGCCGTGGTTCGTCATTGGCCTATATTTTGTTGTATGTGGATGATATCATCTTGATCGTCTCTTCCGATGCCTTGCGCCAGTCTATCATGACCATGCTCAGTTCTGAGTTTGCTATGAAAGACTTAGGGCCTTTGAGTTATTTTTTGGGGATTGCCGTCCAGCGTCATTCAGGTGGCTTATTTTTGTCTCAACGAAAATATGCTGCTGAGATCATAGAGAGGGCTGGGATGTCATCCTGTAAGTCCACTTCCACGCCAGTTGACGCAAACCTAAAGCTAAGTGCCGCGGCGGGTGCACCATACGAGGACCCGACTATCGCTATCGCGATCTGGCGGGGGCCCTCCAAGTATCTTACCTTTACCGGACCGGATATTACATATGCGGTTCAGCAGGTGTATTTATTCATGCATGATCCCAGAGTTGAGCACATGAATGCAATCAAACGCATCATTCGGTATATTCAGGGGATACTAGACTATGGGTTGCGCTTGTATCCTTCATCTATATCCACACTTGTCTCTTACACGGATGCTGATTGGGGTGGTTGTCCCGACACCAGACGGTCGACTTACGCTCGGCACTTGTATGTTCCTTGGCAACAACTTGGTCTCTGGTCAAGCAAAACGTCAGGTAACTCTATCACGCTTAAGTGGTGAGGCAGAATATCGAGGGGTAGCGAATGTGGTATCCGAATCATGTTGGCTACGTAATTTGCTTTTGGAGCTTCATTATCCCATTCAGAAGGCAACCTTGGTATATTGCGATAACATTAGTGCCATCTACCTTTCAGGTAACCCAGTTCAACACCAACGCACCAAGCATATCGAAATGGACATTCACTTTGTCCGTGAAAAGGTTGCAAAGGGTCAAGTTCGCGTATGCCATGTCCCGTCTCGTTATCAAATTGCGACATCTTTACAAAGGGTCTACCGGCGGTTCTCTTTGAAGATTTTAGGGACGATCTCGGCGTTCGAAAACCGCCCGCTATGACTGCGGGGGTGTGTTAAACAGAGCAATATACATGTGATATACACTAAATATACAGCAGTGTATATCACATGTATATCAGTGGATTGAAGCAGCAAGCAGCAGTGCATCAAGCAGCAGTGGCCCAGTTAGGCCTCTCGGCAGTGGCCGAGCACGTCCAGCCCATGGCAGTATTTAGGGCAGCAAAACAGTGGACAAGATTTGTATATTAAGGAAAGTATATTGTGTGTATATTGTAGTATATTTGTTACCTAGATTAGGATATACACTTACCATAATTAGGATATACACTTACCATATTGTATAGTTAGAATTATGGTAGAAGAAGGTTTGTAACTTGTATATATATCTATTCAATCAATGAAAATAATCAAGGAGATTATTTCTTTCAATTACGCACCCAAAATTTTTTAGCAGTGGTAGAGCCAATGACCCTGTATTCTGCTTCAGTCGAAGAGCTAGCTATAACTCATTATTTCTTAAAACTCCATAAGACTGGATGACGGCCAAGAAACACAATATAGGTATAGTGGATGAGCGATCACTAGCCAATCAGAGTCGGAGAAGGCATGAAACATGAGAGGAGAGTCTTTTCAACGAAATAGACCATGGTCTGATGTCCCAACTAGATATCGCAAAAGATATTTTGCCATCACCCAATGAGTTGTCGTGGGATAGCTTGTAAACTGAGACAAGTTGTTGACTATAAAGGCTGTATCTGGGTGAGTAAATTGCAAATACTACAAGCTTCCAACTACATTCCGATATTAAGTGGGATCTTCAAGAGAAGAATCATCTTTAGAACCTGGACAAGAACCATTAGTTGTAGGTGTCCTTATTGGTTTTGCATCTGTCATATTGGTTCTATCAAGTATCTCACATATATATTTCTGCTGGTTGAGAAATAGACCAGCAGGTGAACAAATAACTTCAACACCCAAGAAAAAATTTAGATCACCAAGATCTTTTATGGAGAACCGTGTACCAAGTTGGTTGATAAATTCTTCAACATAGCGTGACTGATTGCCAGTAATTATGAGATAGTCAACATAAACAACAAGATAGATAATAACTCCAAGGTTTGCATAGATGAAAATACATTGGTCACACTGAGAATGATGAAAACCAAGAGATAAAAGATAAGCTTTCAATTCATCATACTAGGCACGTGGAGTCTGCTTCAAGCCGTAGACAGCCTTGTGTAATCGACAAATATGATTGGGAAATTTCTCATTGACAAATCCAGGTGGCTAAAAAATATAAACTTCCTCAGATAAGTGCCCCTATAAAATACCTTATTGACATCTAATTGCCAATCTTTAGAAACCGCGAGAGAAAGAACAACTCTCACTGTAGTATGTTCAACAATAGAAGAATATGTCTCAAAGTAATCCACATCAGGTCGTTGAAGATAACCTTTAGCAACTAACCGAGCTTTATAGAATCCAATGCTCCCATCCAAATTATACTTAACACGAAATACCCATTTGAAACCCACTAGTTTGGCATGAGGGACAGATGGCATAAGAGACCAAGTGCCTTGACTTTGTAATGCTGAAATCTCTTTGTTCATAGCATCACGCAAATTTGTAATGCTGAAATCTCTTTGTTAATGGCGAGATATTGAGATTACCAGAATCATTAATAATAGCACTAAGACACAATTTCTGAATGGGTTTATGAATGTTATTCTTTGACCGGGTAGTCATGGGATGAGAGGGTCCATTGGTGTTATCAGGTAAAAAGGAGTCAGACGAAGGTAAATAGGTAGAACAATTAGAGGACGACGAAGGATAAAGAGACATACATGAGTGGTGATTGGATGAACTTCCAATTTCGTTTGATGAAGAAGCATTACTATGTGCAATGTTAGAGGATGTGGGGCCTAGGGGCATTGTATTAGAGGCTGTAGGATATGTGATTGATGAAGGTTGGTGACGTGTAAGAGGAATTACAACGTGGAAGGGAGCCCAAGAATCAACAGTGTCATGTTGAGGTCTACTTTCTATTAATTCAAGAGACGTATAAGGAAAAGAGTATTCCACAAAATCAACATGACGAGATAAATAAAGGCGAGACTTTTCAGGATCATAACACTTATAAGCACTCTGATTTTGTGAATAGCCTAGGAAATAACAAGGAGTAGGGGGGGTTGAAATTTATTCTGATTATAGGTACGCAACCATAAGTAACATAAACAACCAAAGACACAGTTTATTGTAGTTTGGTAGAGTACCATATAATCTGAAATATGGTGACTCACCATCTAAAGCTCGGATGGGCAACCTATTGATTAAGTAGGCAGCAGTAGTGAAGGCATAAGACCAGAACTTTAGAGGAATATTGAGATTGTGTAATAATGTGATACCTGTCTACACAACATATCGATAACGACACTCGGCGATGGCATTGTGTTCAGGTGTATAGGGAGGAGTGAGAAAATGCAAAAAATTCTATTGTCATAAAAAAATGAACGAAGACGTAGAAATTCTCTACCATTGTCAGAGTAAAAACATATAATGGACTTTTGAAATAATTTCTCCATAATTCGTTTAAATTTTGAAAACACAATTGAAACATTAGATTCTCTTTAGAGGAAATAGCCAGATATATTTTGTATAATGATCTACAAATATTAGATAATATTGAAAACCATCAATAGAAACTTCTGGTGCAGCACCCCAAATATCAGAGTAAATATATTCTAAAGGAGCGGAACTTTGTATCGAGGAGTTATAAAAAGGAGTCTTAGGCATTTTATTGCACTTACAAGAATTGCAAAAAAAATTCTTCTCTAAAGATGAAGAAATATTCAAATGCTTCAAAATATTGAGAAGAGTAGGAGTGGAGGGATGGCCGAGATGTCAATTCCAGTTGGGAGTGGTGATGATGGAAGTGGTGTTGACTTGAGCAAGAGATATAGATTGGAGAGCAGACTTGGAAGGCCATGAATATACACCGCCCTTAGGCTTCCCCGCTACCAGTGGTGCCCCCGTGTAGTAGTCCTTCACAACAAACGAGTAAGGTGAGAATTCAACAGATACATGGTTATCAATACATAATCGATAAACAGAGACACAATTATTTTTCATACGAGGCACACATAAAACATTAGATAAATTGAGGTGTAGAGGGAGAGGGTATGAGGATAGATCCTGTATGGGTAATCTTGTGAACTTTACCATCACCAATCATGACATCGTCAACACCATTATATTTAGAGTGAAGAGAAAGGTTTTGTAAGTCTTGTGTAACATGGTGCGAGGCACCAGAGTCAACAAGCCAATTTGGATCTGTATTGGTGTACTGTGAAGAAAAGTTAGCTTTGGGCTGCTGATTGTTGGAGCGATTGAGGTTGTTTCCTAAAGAACCACTGGATATGGTACCTGTGACAACAACAAGAATCACAAGTAATTTTATGCATTGCTTCACATGATGGCCAGGTTTATCGCACAGTTGACAAGTGACCCTAGGTTGATTATTTTGGCCACCAGTATGACCTCCTTAACTGGTGCCATTTCTGTTCTGATTGGAAGGAGAAAAAATCCTTTTATTGGAATGTGAGTTATTGGTATTCTGATTGGAATGTCGGTTGGTGGATGCGGGAGGTTTAGCAGTAAAGTTCACCATAATTGGCGATATAGTCTGGGATGATTGATGAGTCAAATGAGCTTCAAAGTTAGTCAACTTGTCATGACGCTCTTGAAAGGTTATGGTGGTTTCACGAGCACGAAGTGCAGAGGCAATACTATCATACTTAGAAGGAAGGCCGTGTACGGCATGAAGAAAAACTTCATCAGCGGATATGTGAACACTAACTGAAGCCTGCTTGGTACAAATCTCCTTGATTTTCTGCAAATACAAAATAATGGAGAGATTTCCCTTTTGAATAATATTCAGGTCTTCTCTCAAACTCAATATGCGAGTACGCGGTGACTTGGCATAAGTCGTTGCAAGGTTTTGCCAAAGCGCATAGGAAATCTTATCACCAGTAACAAATGGTATGATTTCTGGTGAAATAGATACAACCATGACACTTCTAATGAGATGATCTTGTCGTTTATAGCCAGAGGTGACTGTGGGGAATGGTGGTTCATTTATAAACTAAAAAAAAATCATAGGCAGTAAGTAGTGTTTTCCATTGGTATTACCAAGACTGGTAGTTAGTGGTGGTGAGTTTCAGTGGGGCTTGGGCGACAACTTTGATGGATATAGGTTGGTCATTATTGTTCAAGGAGATGGTGTTAGAGCAGGCTGCAATATTTTGCGGAGCAGAAATATTTTGATGGTTAGTCGATGGAGTAGTTTGCTTTTCGGGTGTCGTCAGTGAGTTTGTTTGGGAGGGATTCAGAGGAGCTGTTCGAAGGAGCCATGGCTGCTGAAAAAAGAAAAAAAAACTATTGCCCAGAAACTTTTGGCTGTGAAGCGTTGTAGCTCCGATACCATAAAGCAGTTTACAGAAAGGAGAAGTGTGTTTTTTTATTGATAATGAAGGGTATTTATACAAGAGGGTAGATCCATAAGGATCTTGGAAGAAATCAATCAAAATAAATGATAATCTTTTACAATCAAGAATAAGCTAAAATAGGAAAACTAAATTTGTAAATAAGGAGAGAAAATATTTTACAATCAATCTAAGATATATCTCTAATAAAATAATCAAAAAAATAATTTATCTAAAAAATAAGCACTTTTGACCTTAAAACCGCTTGGCCAAACAGGCTCTTAGTTAGTCAATTTGGTTTTTGGCAAGCTTAGTCACGGGGTTCTTTACCATTGTTTGACATTAGTTATTGAGATGTAGAGAGGGAAGGACAAAGAAAAGGTCGTTATGGAGCTAAACATTGGAGAAGTTTGATCCATGGAGTATACCACATGCTAAAAATCGAAAGGTCTATTAAGAAGTACTGGAGGAAAGGGTACCGGAAGAGATCTCAATGAGTTTTAGTGATGCTGTAGGATGAGATATATTGAATCCGACTCCTCTTCATTTTATTTCTCTTTATTTTTTCCAAGTTTTAGTTTCGATTAGGGTTACAATTTATGGGTAATATTTAGGGTGTGTTCGGTATAGAGGAAAATAGTTTCTTAAAAAATAAATAAATTTCTTATTTATTTTTTCATGTTCGTTTGATTAGTGGGAAATAAGTGATTTTCTTACCTATTTTTTCATTTTCGTTTGATTAGTAGAAAATAAGTGAATTTCTGACTTATTTTCTCATGTTCGGTTGGTTAGTACAAAATATTTTTCGGAAAATACTCACCCAAGCCCCACCAACCCCACCACTCCACCTCACACCCTCCTAATTTTCTATTTTATTTTATTGTATAAAAATGAGAAATATTTTTGTACCCCCCACCTCACCCCTTGCCCCCTCCCCCCGCCCACCCACCCACACTAAATTTTATCACGCAAAATGTTCATTTTTTATACAAAATTTATAAATGTAAAATAAAATATATGAATTAGAAAATTCAGGAGGGGTAGGGGTTCGGGACACGAGGGGGGTGTTGGTGGGTGGTGTATAAAAAAAAAAAATGTAAAACTCTTTAAAAAATAATTTTTGTTGGAGGGGGTGTTGGGGTGGGGTGGGGGGTCGGCAGGGGATCATGTGGGGGGAGGGGTGGTGTGAAAAAACAAAAAAAACATTAAAAGAAATTATAATTTTTTTTTCTCGGCATGGGGGTTCGTAGTGGCTGGGGAGGGATGTAGAAAACCAAAAAACTAATTTAAAAACTCTTTAAGAAATTTTGAGTTTATGGGTACAAAATATTTTCTAGAGAAAGAAAATTATTGAATTCTTAAATAAATTATATATATAAATATAAGGTTTACCCTCGCTTGAGCATGAAAGACTAATTAATTAACTCCAGATACTAAGTTAAAGCAAACTAATGTATGCAACTTAAATCCAGAAAGAGCATGGATTAATGATAGTGTATATTGGAGGCATTTGTTACTTGACTGTAGATCCAGAATTTCAGTCAATTTGTTCAATGTATCGTTGTAGTCTTACTCGTTTATTGCAATATCTCAGTTTCTAGAGAAGCTGTGGGAATATGGGATAGTAATTTATTTCCTCAATTATATATTGGGCCGAATATACTTGATGGATTTTCATTATATTTTGAACTTAAATTAAAATTTTAATATTGTTTACCCAAAAAAGGTACAGTTGAATTTGTAAATGATTTTAAGGATACATAGATAAATTTGCAGATAAGTTTGATAAACAATTAATAATAAATAAGTAAATAAAAATAATAAACATGTAATTAGCCTGTAATGCCGCAATCTTGATTGAAATTGAACTGAGAGTTTGCTCCGATTCTTAGCTAAATTGCTTCGGGTTGGAGCCAGTAACAAGAACAAACAAGAGTACTTTTGAATGTAATTGTGCGAGTAATAGTAGTGAGATTGAGATGTCCTTACTACATGAAGGTTGAATTCCTTTTATAGCTAACAATACAAGGCATTTAAGCCAAAAAATCAATCCCTCATTAAATACAACTAAATGATAAAACGGTCACTTAATGAGCAAGTAGTAACGTCTGGCGCCATATCCGGAACGGGTAAGCGCTGAGCTCATTCGGTCTTTCACCCGATGTTACCTGGTTCGGTCGCCATTTGGTGTCACCTGGTTCGACCGTCAACCGGCCTTGTTACGACACCCGAACTTACCACTACTGATACAAATTGTCACTTTCTTCAATTTCCGTTCCCAAATCATGCCACGTGTCACACTGGTTTTCACCTTATACAGATAGTCCCACACTTCTCGGATCAAAGTATACCGAAATGATGGGAAGTGAAAATGATTCCTTCGATACCTTCTTTTGCAAGCTTCCTTTCAAATTATTTCGAAACAGGCAAAAAAACAAAACACTTTCAATTCCTAAGATCTGACTCACGTCTTATCACTCTATGACTTCGGACACGTGTCACCCTCTGATTGAACTGTCACCTCGGTTCATGAATCGAAACATTTTGTAATGATGACCACGTCCTTATAAAACCCCATTTTCTTTCTTTTCTCAAATTTTACCTTTTGGTAAATCTCTCTTAACCCTTCTAGAACTCAGCTTCCTTCAAATCCTCATACCCACTTCAAATCTTCAAATCACCAAAACATCAAATCTTCAAATCACCAAAACATCAAATCTTCAAATCACCAAAACATCAAATCTTCAAAACATTCATATATTTAAACGTTCATAACTTCAAGTCTTCACCACCATGACAAAATCTTCCTATTATTCTTCCAAACAATCATCTACGACAACTTCTCCACTATCGTTTCTGATGAAACCATTGGCGCCGGTGACCCTTATGAAATTCAGGTCACTACCGACCCTATAGCATACGATATGCTTCCTTCTACTTTTTTTTTAGAGTGACTTTGTTGTTTCCACCACCTCTTCGAAATCCGACCGAGGTGAAGAAGTTAAAAGTTGGTCAACCTCCATTAAAGCCACCGACCTTGATACAGTCCGAAATGACTGTGGTTGGAATACCCTCTTCGGGATCATTATACCCAACCCAGAAGAAGATATTACTACCTTCAGATCTGGTTATTCCAACGTATATAGTTACCTTTTTACCTTTAAGCTCGTTCCCCCATCGACAATGTGCTTCTTGAAATGTGTCGGAGCTACAATTCGTGTCTTGCGCAATTGGTCTGTCTGTGTGGAGGATCGTTACTTGCCTCCGGTTCCTGGCCAATTTGGTCAAGGAACCTTTTACTTTGGATTATTTGATCAGTTTATACGTTCCCCGATTCTTTCGTGGCAGGGTCATTCAGCTCTCAAAACGAGGCAAATTCCCCATCATCTCGAGCGTCGATGAAAATTAAGATCGAGAATGGATGAAATGTTTTGTCGCAGTCCCTACTGCAAAGATTATCCCGACTAGGTACATGCCTTTACCAAAGGAATAGAACATGCACCGTAAGTACTCAATATTTTCTTCTTTCAATTCAAATAACTTGCCTTCTAATCTTCTCTTTTTCTATCTTTTCAGCTGTCCAATGGATTTCGGCCCACGTGGACAATCTTCGTACATGGGTCGAGAAAATAATAAGCACTTATCTGCATAAGAGGTGGACATGGAAAGACCTTTCTGATAAATGATAGGTAGCCCAAAACCACAATTAATATTCCTAACTCCCTTTTTTAATTTCAATAACAGCCTTGTACGATTTTTCACTTCTTCCATTTTTCGAACTTACAAGTCTACCGTAGGGCTCCTCGACCCCGAGGTCCAACTCTTATACTACTCCAATTGTCCCTGATCTGGTATTTGATCCAACCGTATCAGTTCAACGCATCACCGAAGTCCCTAAAAAGAAATCCTCCAAAACTAAATCCTCGAGGCCTCCGAAATCACCTTCGGTTATCTCAAAGAGGAAAAAAGCCTTGGAAGCGGGTGGCCTTTCCAGAAGTCAAGACACTGACATCTCACAAGATGTTTGGGTGAGAAAGGCTACCACCACCACCACTTCGGTGGAAGAAACTCCTACCGAAGTTAGAAAAGAGGATATTGTCGCTGAAGCAGCCGAACTGATTCTGCTGCCAACCAATGCTGCTGCTACACCTGCCACCACGCCATCGGCCACCGAGAAAGTCATCATTGAGGATGACGATGAAGCTATGAATGAGGAGCCATTGGCTAAGAAGCCCAAAACATCCACTTCAACTCTTCATCCATCATAATAATCGGCCCAAAGCTTTGGGCAAGAGTACTTTGAGCACCTCTTCCAGGAAGTCGGAACCTCTACTAACCCGACCGAGCGGGCGAACACCTTCGGGTTTAATCACCTGGTCATACCTCAGAAATTGACCAAGTCAACCCGAACTTCGAGGAACCATGCCAGCTCTCAGTCCAAACTTGTGAGTGTCTTCCTGGCCCTAGTGCGGACCCGAGGAAAGTGCAATCTGCCACTATTTCCTTCCCTGAGGACACCAACTTCTTATCCCGACCAATTGAAGTTGCCAACTACTTGAGGCCTCTAATATCAGAGTCCGATAGAGAAAAAATGAAGAATGATTCTTGGCAGTGTTTCTTCAACGAGGGTATGCATGCCTCCAACCAGGTACGTATCCTTCTTGATTCCTTAAGTTGGTATTTGAATTATTTTTGCATTTCAAATCTTCCCTTGTTTTTAATTTTGCAGTCATCCGTTCTAGTCGGTGAGGACTTAATCTGATGCATGGATGAAAACTAGCACCTCAAAGGGCAACTAGACGCCCAATAAAAAGAGATCTAACATCTCAAAGGGCTTCTTCAATAGAAAGAGGCCCAACTGCAGCAAGTCAGTGACTTGCCCATTGTTCGGGCTGAGCTGGTCTGGGTCAAGGGCGACTACCTCCGACTAATGAATGAACTCAAGCTTTACATTGAGGAAATCAAACCTTTTGATGAAGAGAATGAAAAACTCTTCCAAGATGTCGAAGTCCTCAATCAAGAGCTCGGGGAACAAGAAGAGGTTCGACACTACCAAGCTCAACAAATGGAATTTTTGAATGCTAAACTTGGCCGCCTTAATATCGAGCTTGCTGCAATAGATGCAGATAGAGCTGTTGACCAAGCTACGCTGAAGATGGCTCAGGATCAAGCCGACCAACAAGCCCAAACTAATGAAAGGCTGAGAAATGAGCTCTAGGCCACGAATTAGAGGAATGCTGAGATTTCAGCCCAACTTGCTCAAGTATTGGCTGAACGAGACCAGGCTTTGGACGATGTGGAGGCTGAGGTGGCCTGGATAGTACTAAAAATTGAGCACATAAAATGGAACATCCGGAGGTACACTTTGGGGTAGGCTCAAGACGGGATCTCAGATATCGATGATAAGATTGCAGAGGCCAAGGAAGTCGAGCTCCGAGCCTACCAGAAGTTGAACAGAGACAATTTCGAAGATGACCCAGAGGACTCTAAAATCAAGTCCGATTGAACTTCAGGCTTGCATGCCTTTGTACTTTCCTTTTGTTTTTGAGTTCAACATATTTTGCTATGGCCTTTTTCGATCTTGTTTATAAAATGAATATCCTTTTATTCAAGACTGTTCTATCTCGTAGCATCCATTATTTCTTTCTTGTTTACAAACTTAACTAAACAAACTCTTGATCCTATTTGGGCTAAATAAACCCATTAGTTCCTTTTTTCGGGTTTCGTGGAAAGAAAAGCAAATCTCGTTCCTTTCGGTTTGATGCGTAAAAATATCTACTATTTTGATTCTTGTTTCTTCCATAAAATTTTTAAGACTCATGTAATTTTTTCTTCTGTTGTAAGTCATTTTTAGTAATTTCTTCCTTCTTATGTTATTAGTTTCTAACATTTTCTCTTTTTAAAGTAAATTTCCTTTTTATCTTTACTTCCTATGTTGATATGGTACTAATTTATTAGTTTAATGCATGTAATAATTCACTAAATTATTGAATTTATACATAATGGTGGCAGAATTATGTATCTGTACTGGGCTTTGGTGAATGGAGCAAAATGATGAGTTGTAATTTTAGTTAGGTTAAAGATTCAATTACCGGGTTAATCGCTTTTTGATCACCTATTTTGTTAAGAGTCCACATCGGATATGGAATGAAAACATAGACTACTTATATGGATCTGGACAATCCTCACCCTACAAGCTAATATTTGGAGTTAAGTTAGGTCCAAGATTCATTCTTTACATGATATCAGAGTCAGAGCTAGACTTATTCCAATTCTTTGTTCACCGATGTTGGGTCCCCAAATTATATTATCCACGCTCTAATTAACAAGGTGGGCGTGCGGGGTCGGATATAGAATAGGAACATGAACTGAACTTGGACAATCCTCACCCTATTCTTTACATATTTCTTAACATGTAACGTACTCTCAACAACTTATATACGAAATAATGACAAACACTGAGCCCATGCCATTCTGTGACGGACTTGTCTGTCACAAAATTTTGGTCATAAATTAGAGTTTTTTCTTGTGGTGAATATAATTATAGTTACACTGCAAGTTCCTTATATTTGATAATTTTTGAGTCCAAGTTTCAGTTAGATATAACTATTCCCTATTGAATATGTAAATTATTCTCAGAAATACAGTTGGGCCATATGATGAACTTGTGCTCTGTTAGTATTCACATCAAATGCTCGAAATATATTGGCAGCATAGCTAATGTATAATTCCATTATGAGTAAAATATACAGTACACATCATAATATGAGCTCGCTTTGTTACTACATGACGACAACACAATAATCATAGAGGCTTTGTTGGCGATTTCTGTTATGCTGCTGAGTAGTTCAAACTTATCAGTCATTTACCTTTATTTTTGCCCATTGGCTTTTTACCTGTAAAAGGTCGAAAACCAGTTTATGTTAGATAAGCCAATAATGAAATTCTGTTGGCATTGATACATGTTAGTGTGTTTGACATGACGGAAGTTATTTCAGAGGAAAATGATTACCATGAGAAAGTGTTAGAGCAAATAATACCAAGTTAAAAGGTTAAGATATTTGTAAGGAAAATGACTTCCGCACATAATTGAGAGAAGTCATTTTCCTCCTCCTGATGGAAAATGATTTACTTGGAAAATATTTTGTTGTAACGAACGAAACAACAGAAATAAGACTCATGGAAAATAATTTCTACGAAATGACTTTGATCATACGAAAGACACTCCGAAGTTATTTTTGAGAAATCTTTAAGCAGAAATAGATATTGTAGCTAGGATTTCACATCAATTTTTTGATTGAAGTTAGATATGCAATTGTCAATGAAAGGACAAAGACTTACCTAGAGTTAGATACTCTTGCAGGAGTCTCAAAGTTGAGTGGCTCAGGCGGGCTTAACTGCAGATGGATGGGAGCATGCAGTTCCCTACTAATTGCGAAGTAATATGGAGTACTGGAATTTCCATTCACTGCATTTGCATCCCTTGTACCAAAAGCCTGAGAAATTCTCTTTAACCATTACTTTTTAGCGGTAGAAGGAACAACGAAATTTTTTTACTCGCACCTAGTGTTTCCACCAAGCAAATAAATGTGCTTGTATCATGCATATAAGTTTTTAATTATGACTAATTGACGTTGGTTAAGTGATGTATATTCTCACTTTAATAGTGAATCTTATGGTTATATTGCTTGATTTGGAGTAAACACGGGATGCAAATAAGTATTTTTGTATAGAACATAAAGGGGGAATTTTGATGTGGCAGGTCCTATTTAAGAACCAATTACCTTTTTACATAAATCCACATTTTGTTCTTGAATGATGTTTACCTTCTGGAAGAGTTCCAAATTTTCTTGATGCATTAGACTCCCCTGTTTGAGTTAAACATAGGAACATAGTCAAGACATCGAATTATTCTTAGCAATAAATGAATACCTTGAAAGCTGAAAGTTGCTGTTATTTTGTATACCTTCCAAGATAGCTCTTGTATCTCATTATGTAATATTTGTTCCTGCACCAATCAAAGGATATTAGCTGACTTTTTCAGGTCCAATGATACAAGATGCATATTATCGTGTCGTGTTGATTGCTGACCTTTTTCACACGGATGCCCCTTAAGCTCGTTTCTAGTCGACTCTCCAGATTTAGCAGGTCCTTAATAGTCAAACCAGAGAGTTGTTCTCCCATGAATTGCCTGATTTATCAGTTGTAAGAAATTGCTAATTGATTTAGATTTCTACAATTAGGTTCCAAAGATTTCACTACTTCTATGTTGAACAAGTTTTTTTTCTAGTAGTCCTGATATGAAATGTATCTGTTGTTCAGATGAACCAAAAGGCATGATATGTGATGCTAATACTGTGTAATGCTTAAAATAAGAGTACTTTCTTGAAGTATCAAGAGTAATACACTACCTATAGTTTTGTTGCAGTTCCTGCAATTGTTGCCGCAATATTGCTGCCTCTTTCTGCCAAAGCTAGCAAGTAAACTGTGAATACTCAGGGTTTGTGAATGTAAGTTTCAGTATCATAAGTTGATTAAGTTCAATGGACTTACTTTGGTGTAAAAATCTTTACATAATCTGGTCACTTAAAAGGCAATTACACGTAACTCTATATAATAAGCATTTATTAGTAACCAAGAATAAATGGTAAGTAATCTACTATAGAATTATTTATAATGTTACTGTATAAAACTTAGATCCTAAATAGACACAATGTGAGGTTTTTAAACTACTATGGCTATTACTCTGTGATTAGACCACTTGCTTGAAACTTAAATGTACTCAAAACTGAAGTCAGCAATCAAAGTTTTCAGATTGTTGAAAATTAAGGATGCTCTTGTTAGCAAGCTTTATCAATCTGCAAATAATAACATCAAGTAGTATGAAAGAAGGCCTAAGCTTTGACAATAGGGTAATTTGTTATTGGCTCTTTTTAGAATTCTCAGCAGAGAAAGAGTTGAGTTGAATCAACTTCCATTCTTCTGTCAATCTTCCAATTTAAGTGCTCATTTTCGCAGCATACATTGTCCTAGATTCTAAAATTAGTAATTTCTCTCTTGAATATATATATATATATATATATATATATATATATATATGATATACTCTCATGAAATCAAAGATACATGCTAACACATGTAAATAAAGTTTCCTGTTCCATCTTGTTGGTTACAGAGACCACACAGAGAAAGAAGGCACTCTTCTGGAAAAGAATTCGGTTTATTCCTACTACATTGATCTCAGACTCTCAATTTCACTTACGTTGCTGATCTGAAGACGATATATAGATCTTTATCGGGAACTAAGTCTGTGTTACGAAGTTAGTATAAAATGATTTACTCAGCACATTGGATGTGCGGACTGCTAAGCAGAGGCAAATCTAGTATTTATATAGTTGTTTGGTTTAGAATGATCGGTTTAATCTGTACACATACACAAGCAAATTATTTTGCATATGTACTTGTAGATCGAGCTGGAAGTAATATGTTATGTTGAACTCATTGAACTGCTCTAGATCCGCCTCTGCTACTAAGTTGCACTCATGTTTTTAATGCTACTTGACTAGTAGTGACTACTGAGTTAAATAAATGAGAAGTGCCTCTGCACCTCTATCTCTTAGATCTTTTCAAGATTGACGATGAATTTATAGTAAAAATTTTAGGGGATGCATCGCGTCACATCCCAGGCTTACTGTTCGACCAAGACAAACGAACTACTTTTTGATGCAATCATTTCATGAAACAGCACTTGATATATCCATGAAAAAGAGATCCTTTACTGCCATATATGTGCTGAGTTCCAGAATGCCGCTAGTCTAATAACCATCTTCCACTAGTTTCCAATGACATTAGGATATCCAAACATGCGTTCGCAAGATTTAAACTACATTGTGTATATATATACTGGTTCATCTAGCAAACATTTGCACTTCAACACACATAGGCAGAGAAGTACTCTTCACAACTTCTGATGTACTCTGCTTCTTTCTCCGACATAATTCCATTAAAAATAGTTCGTTCCTCTTGATCGTACAGGCTTTTGGACTAATCAGATGTTGTTCATGGTGCTATTGAAGTTAATAGTAACCGCAATACACTATGACCTCGAAATGATTAGTGAACATGATAATAGAAATGGTTTTATGGCCTAGAAATATTGATATAATTCACAACCTTGGTGCTATACTTGAGGAATTTTACCATTATTTGTGCCTAATCTGCAGCCATGAAACAATTACGTAATTTGTTTGCAATATATACATTCCTAACATGACAAGATGATTTTCGAGCACATACAGAGAGAAGTAGTATGAATGCATAGACATAATTGATGGATGGAGAAGTTACAAAGAGAAAATAAAAGTGGGGGTGATTGAAATGTTACGTACCTTCAGTTCTGATACTGGGTTGAGCAATTGCTGATGTTCATCTTTCGTTTTATTGTACCGTTCAATAATTAATTTCATACTGGCATTTAAAAATAAATAAAAAAAATAAATAAATAAAGAGCTGGTCAATTAGTTGTACTGTTTCCATGTACAATCTTAGCAGTTGAAAGTTACCAAAATATCAAAAGGTTACACAATTGATGTAGAATTTACGTATAAGAGATAGAGACAAAGGGAACTACACATAGAACAACTTTTGCAAATATTAATGTAACTACGCTGTTGATCTTTCCTTCCTTTCCCCTAGCATCTTGTACTTTCTGTTACATCTTTTTTTTTCAGTAGTGCAATTTTCCACGGTTGGTTTTTATGCTATTTTACGTTTCAACTTATGAATGTCTAATTGTCTATTGGTTAAATTAAACACTTGCGAGTTGCGAGGGATAGAGAAAGTAATGGTTTCCCAGGCTCCAAATTCAAGAAAGAATTGGACCGAACAAAACGAAATTACATGTATAGTAGGTGGTTCACTCAAAGCTAGTAATATCATTAATTATCAAATGTACATAATAACTTTTGCAAGTATTGAGTTTCCTATGATGCTACTACTAGCCTACTAATAACAAAAACAGTGCAGTTATCATAGTATTTTTCTAATAAATTATTGTACAATTCTAGAAGGTAATTAATAACTCGATCGTCGTATCACTTTTAAGTACTGATATTTTATGTCGCCTCCATTAAAATCCCATGAAAATGCCCGAAAATATTCTCCTGGCTATTACATAGCTAGAGCCTAGATGCCTAGATAATGGTGAAGCTAAGGCAGACGTTCATGTTGGTAAAATTCCTTAAATTTTTGCTAACTCACTTTGGATAGTTGTTCTTCTCTCACTTTTCCTTTTAAAGCAGATATATACCTCTCCACTAATTATACGAGAAAGGGATAAATTATATATAGGGATAATGTAAAAAAATTATATTATCCGTGCAATTTAAGTATTTAACATGTTATGTCGGGTAATTTGCCATTTTTAATAGCTTACCGGCTAATGGTTATTTTTCAGGAGATTTACTTCTAATTAACTCGTAAATGGCCTGAGCATATAAGTAATTTTATATTGTCAATGTATAAAACTTAAACTCTATGGGATATAAAGGATGAAGTTAATATACTAATGATTTTTAGCCTATCAAGGCACTTAGGTGATCTTTTCTCATTTGTCCAAGCTTTAGTGGTCAAAGTTATTCGATAACTATGTTAGCTAGTGTGTGGTGACAAGTACCCTGTAAAATTAGTCAAGTGCGACGTGTACAAGCTGACCCGAACACCGCAATTATATAAAAAAAAAAGAGTAAAAATCATATCAAGGCACTAAGGAGAAACATTTGAGTAGATTTTAGGCTATGCTTGTATTACAATGCAACCGCTAAACGATGAATAATGAATTACGTATGCTATGTAGCATTGTTTCTTAATTAGGTTTAGTAACAGTATATGGTCTTATGTGGAACTTTAGGTTTTCGGTATGGAGCTATCAAAGTTCTTTCTGATCTAATTTATTATACGAAAGGAAATATTCAAACCTCAGCAGCTTCGTGCTAATAACCAAATCTGAATAACTTTTCCATTTCTTTGCTTGCTTAAGAATTGGAAATCGGTACTGTTTCTATTATTGTGCATTAACTCATTTACAATCGAGATCTTTTCATAAAGAAAATTCAATGTCATGTGACATTTGTAGCTGAAAGTATGTTTAAAACTATTAAGGTATATTATAAAATATACTCCGTATATTTTGTAATATTTAGTGTTGTATAATTATGGTAGTAGATATAGGATCCTTATTGTATTAGGATTCCACATTGTATACACTATATATATTTGTATTAATGAGAAAGACTCCCCAATAAAGATTAATACAATCTGACATGGTATCAAAAGTCAAAATCTAAACTCTAATTCTTTTCTTCACCCCTCGGTCTCTGCGATTTCTTCCATTAACAAAAAACAAAAGTGTTTGTCTTCTTTTGTCCCATATTGTCAGAAGTACATCACTTTTTGTCGGCCTTTGTTTTCCTTTTCCTTTACCCGAAGAAAAAATCAGAAGTACATCACTGTTTTGTTTTTGTTCCCAAGAAACAATTTTGATTTCCCTTTTGTTTCTTCCTGCCGCTGTGTTGTTTCTTTTCCCAAAAATTCTGATTTTTTTCTTTTCTTCCTTCGGATTTGTTTCACCTCTTGCCCGAGAAATATATATATATATATATATATATATATATTCATGGAAGCATCGACATAGCACTGCTCAGCTTTCAAGGACATGAAGTCAGCAGCCGCGGCCCAGCAGCAGTTGGGGCTACAATCGCGGCTCAATCTTTGGCAGCCTAACAGCCCAAGTTCTGGAAACCAATTTTGGGCCCAATTTTAGGTAGCCTACCAGTCCGCCCCAGGTCAGTCAATGGGCCACAATAATCCGGCCCTATTTCCTGGAGCCCAGTAGTCCGCTCCAGGCCTCTCCGAATCCAATTTAGGCCCGACTTTGGTCACATTGACTCCTCGGCGGCCCGATAATGCGTGGTATATGGATACGAGCGTCATGTCTCACCTCACCAATAATTCTGGTAATCTTCCTCAACTATGAAGTTTAAATACTCCACAATCTATTATGATTGGAAGCGGTCATCGGATTCCAATTCAAGGGTTTGGCCACACACTAACCCCACTACCGCATCCCATTTCTCCATGAATAACGTCTTATATGCTCCTACATTATCAAAAACCTAATCTCCATTAGGAAATTTACCATCGATAATTCCGTATCAATTAATTTTGACTCGTATGGATTTTCCGTAATGGACCTCTGTACCGGAAAACTCCTTACCAGATATAATAGTGAGGGCGATCTATATCCTTTCCTATCCATGTTTGATGTCAGTATCAACCCTCCCATCTCTCTAGCTGCCCTCGTCACTCCTCCCACTGCTCTCGCAATAATATCTCCATCCACGTGGCATAGTAGACTTGGTCATCCGGGAGCTCCTGTTTTTAATTTTCTTCGAAACAATAATTTAGTTCGTTGTCCTAGTGGGAAACCTGCCAAATAGTGTTTTTCTTGCCCTTTAAGCAAACATGTTCGCCTTCCTTTTCAGTCTTCTTTAAGTGTTACGTTTTCTCCGTTTGATATTGTTCATGCAGATTTATGGACATCTCATGTTATTAGTTCACTGGGTCATAAATTTTATCTTGTGTTATTAGATGAATTTTCTCACTTTATCTGGAATTACCCTCTAAAGTTCAAGTTTGAAGTTTTTACCAAATTTCTTGAGTTTAGTAACTTTATCAAAACACAATTTGAAAAATCTATCATTTCGTTCCAATGTGATAACGGTCGTAAGTTTACTAATTCTGTGTTTCATAATTTTTGCACCAATAATGGAATGGTCTTCCGTTTCTCCTGTCCCCACACCTCACCCCAAAACGGAAAAACCGAACGAATCATATGTACTATCAATAACATGGTTCGTACCATTCTTTTCCATGCCTCTCTGCCCCAATCGTTTTGGGTCTATGCAGTCAAAATGGTAAAATACATCCTTAATATTTTACCTACTAGTACTCTTAACAACAAAACCTCCGCTGAAATTCTCTACCGTCGGATCCCAACCTATGAGCACTTACGGATTTTCGGCTATCTATGCTACCCGAATCTTGCCTCCACGACCCCGCATAAACGCACACCCCACACCACTCCCTGTGTGTTCTTAGGTTTCCCGCCCAATCATAGGGGATATATGTGCTATGACATGTCTTCCCGCAAAATCATTGTGTCTCTTCATGTCACGTTTAATGAAATCATCTTTCCTTTTCCAAATATCCAAAAATTTCAAAATACAGATTATACATTTCTAGACGAGTCCTCCGTCTCGCCTATCTTCAACACGTTACTCCACCGTGACACCACTGTTCCATCCCGGTCGAAATCCACTGCTCCGGCACTGTCGGTTTCTGCAGCCACCACCCATGCCCCATCGTGTCTCCCTTCACCGGCGGCAATACAATCATCCGATGCATCCCCTATTCTGGTGGCCACTGACACCTATTGTTTTGGTCGACCACTGACACCTACTATTCCGATTGACTACTGCATCATGTCCCTGTCCCGACTACCACCACCAGTCAACACATGTCATCACCGACTACCACCTTTGTCACAAGCAATCGATCTAGTATCTCTCCATCACATCCTGTCGTAGTTCATTCTGGCCACCGACACCCGCAACCAAACACCATTGTACAACCCCTCCCCATAACAGTATCTATTCCCGACACCACTCACTGTGACAACCAAACAGATCGACCTACCATCGCATCATCGCCTACTTCTTACCCTATCCCAGTCACCGTACCGGTCGTTGCCTCCCCCATAACTACCCAATCTGACCAACTCTTCGCCCCAACCAAACCCGACGTTGTCCACCCGACTCCCTGCACCGTCAACTAAACTAACCGACAACCGAACCCGTCACTACCTCCAGTAAGCCGGAACCGACAACCCAACAAAATACCCATCCACCCACATACCCAGGCACCCAATGGAAAGTCGTGCCCAACACGAGATTTTCAATCCCAAAGTCCAGTTTAACTTATCCACACAAACCATTTCCCTAGTTCTCCAAAATCCAAAATTAGCCAAACTAGACCCAAATTGGAATGCGGCCATATGTGAGGAATTTAATACTTTAACAAAACAACACATTTGGGATTTAGTTCCTAGATCGGGGGTGAATGTGATCCGATTAATGTGGCTTTTTTATCGCAAATATAGAGACATTGGTGATCTAGAAAGATATAAGGCTAGACTTGTGGCTAATCGCACTAATCAGTAGGAGGGTGTTGATTGTGGAGTGACGTTCAGTCCGGTTGTTAAACCGGTTACCATTCACACAGTTCTGAGTATTGCTATGGGTAAGCATTGGACGATTCATCAGCTTGATGTGAAGAATGCATTTCTACATAGGGATTTGAAAGAAATTGTTTACATGCATCAACCGCCTAGTTTTTTCCATCCTGTAGCCCTCAGTACGTATGTCATCTCCGTAAGTCACTTTATGGTTTGAAACAGGCCCCTAGAGCGTGGTATGATCGATTTACACAATACATTATGCGGATTGGGTTTATATGTAGCAAATGTGATAATTCTCTATTTATTTTTCATAAAGGTAGTATCATTGCTTATTTGTTGTTATATGTGGATGAGATTGTGATTACTGCCTCCTCTGATTTGTTGAAAAATGAGATCATTGCATTGCTTAAAACCGAATTTGCTATGACTGACTTAGGGAACTTGAGTTATTTTTTGGGGATATCAGTGACTAGATTTGTAGATTTTATGTTTTTATGTCAACGCAAGTATGCAGGGGGGATAGTATAGAGGGGTAAAATGGCAAACTGCAAGATAATGTCCACTCCGATTAACTCTAAATCAAAGCTTAGTATTATTGATGGTAATCCAGTGTCTGATCCCACACTTTACATGAGTCTTGCAGGTGCACTATAGTATCTTACTTTCACCAGGCCTGATATTGCTTATGTTGTTCAGCAGGTGTGCGTATTCATGCATGCCCCCAGGGAGCCTCATTTTACTGCCCTTAAGCGTATCATTCAATACGTTAAGGGCACACTTGATTATGGATTTCATCTATACCCCTCAGCACCGATCAGATTGTTAACATATACAGATGATGATTGGGCTGGTTGTCCAGACACGCGACGCTTCACCTCTGGCTATTGTGTGTTCTTAGGGGATAATCTCATCTCATGGTCTACCAAGAGTTAAGCCACATCATCTCGTTCGAGTGTAGAAGCAAAGTATAGAGGAGTTGCAAATGTCGTTGTTGAGATATGTTGGCTCCGAAACCTTCCTTTGGAGCTTCAGTGTCTCTTGCATAAGGCGTCTTTATTTTACTGTGATAACATATCCGCCATATATTTATCTCGTAATCTGGTTCAGCATCAGCGAACCAAGCATATTGAGATGGATATCCACTTTGTTCGTGAGAAGGTTGCTCTCGGTCATGTTAAGGTGTTGCATGTGTCTTCTTTGTATCAGTATGTGAATATCTTCAAGAAAGGTCCTCCTAGACAGTTATTCCTCGACTTCAGATCCAGTCTTAGCGTCCGGCCTCCTCCCGCTCCGACTGAGGGGGTGTATTAACGTATATTATAAAATATACTCCATATATTTTGTAATATTTAGTGTTGTATAATTATGGTAGATATAGGATCCTTATTGTATTATGATTCCACATTGTACACACTATATATATTTGTATTAATGAGAAAGACTCTCCAAGGGAGATTAATGCAATCTGACATAAACAATAAATATCAAGCGATGATTATATCAACTATCATATTATTAATGATTATTAGCTTATGCTCTTAGCAAACAAGCCAAGAAAAGAAAGATCCTCGAGCAACAACTAAAGAACACAAGATGTATTAATTCTTTCTAGATTTTTGTTTGTTTGTTGTTATGGTAAAAAAAACAAAAGATTATAAGCTAATCAACAAGACTGCATCTGATTAGGATCAAGATTCAATTACAAGTTGATTGTATTGGACAAGAAGGCCAAAAAAAAAAAAGTAAATTAAAGCAATAGAAGGTTACCTAGTGCTTGACAACATGTTCAGCATAGGATTCGTAAAAAGAACATCATATATATATATCAATAACCAAATGAGATATTACTAGTATGAAACTAAAAGATTAATTACCTGGTGTTAGAAAATTCATAGGGCTTTTCAGTGCTGGAGAAAATGATCAATCCAACTTGTGCATCACACAGGATAGCTAATTCCTTAGCTTTCTTCAACAATCCATTCCTTCTCTTAGAGAAAGTGACTTGTCTGCTTGATGTGTTATCGATCCTTCGGATTAAAATCTTTCCCCTTCCCATCTACCTTAATTAGCTTGCTTGCTAGGGTTTCTCTCTACAAAAAAAAAAAAAAAAAAAAAAAAAAAAGAAGAATTAATCAAGAGAATATTAGGTTTTTTCTAGGTTAAAAGTGTAGTGTGATGGAAAGGAAAGTAAGCATACTTGGGTTGGGTGAGCTTTTAGGAAATTAAAGAAAATTCCTCTGGTGAAGTTTAGTGAAGTATTTGCCTCACATCAAAGTCAGGAAGGAGATGTTTTTATATAAGCCTATGAGAAGTCTGAGGCCCCCATGGGGTATAAAGGCTTGGAATTAATGTGGTTTTTTAATAATCATTTGGTATTGGGAACATATCCTATTTAGTCAATTAATTCGAATTCATTTTGAGTAATATTCTTAAAGGGTCTTATTAGAATTTTTTCATTTGCGGGCTCGATTCTGAAGTCTCTACTTAAGATTATTGGAGAAATTATATGCATCCTATCATAACTCTGATCATGTTTGGAATGTCGACACTTTCTTATGTTTTTTAAATTATATGCAATGCACAACTCCATATCATTTAAATACCAACTAGTTAGGTTTAAATATAGATTAATTATTAGAAAAAAATATTTGTCACAGCCCATCAAAGACTCTCAGGGGTCATTTCTTTTCGATTAATGAAGGTCGAATCGTTTTTAATTTCAGTCTATTAAATACGGTTTTGAGTTGTTTTAAATCACAAGTTTCAAAAGTCTTCACTTATTTCTTAAATTTTGTGTCAAGTCAAAGACCTTCATATAATATGGGACGGAAGGAGTACTATTTAGATTTTTTCACCGACATTTAATGGGAAATTCAGTAGGAAAATAGTGATTTTTTAGTAGTGGGTGAATGTAGCACCCAAGCGCTAGGTTCATATGAACACACTATTTTCGACGCGGAACAAAAATTTATGTGAAAATTCATTATAATAAATAGTTGATATGAACTATAACTTTAAAATATAATGGGTTAAATACTTAAAACTTGAACCCATAAAACTTATCTTGAATCTGCCTCCGCCAGCCGGACACTACTATCAACTACCTCCACCAACAACCTTCACCGCCACGACCACCACCATTGTCATCTCCCACCACCACCACCCACTTCCACACCGCTACTGTCACGACTAACCACCTCTACCAACCACAACTATCACCAACTACAACCTCACAATCGTCGTCACTAGCTAGCACCGATCATATAATCAACACAACAAACTTTTAGAGTATGCTTCATTAAACATAGTATGTTTTAATAATATCATATAAATTAAACCTTTAGAATTAAATTTATAGCTCTATGCACCAACATTTTAAAGTATTTACATAATTTGTTTATAGTTATAAATAAATCAATGATATAAATATTAGTTAGTAAACTGACAAACTTAATAAATAACTTGCTATTATAAATTAAAGTTACTAATGGTATGAAAAAATCTTTTAAATGGAATTATATACATATCTTCTTTCTTCGCAAGAACATATACTTCATTTTTTAAGTTTGGATGCGTGGGCACGGTATTTAATGGCGCCGTCGTCATATAAAGCACTGACGCGTAGGGAATCCAAGCCTTTCTTAGCTATTTCTATAAGTGGAAAAACTATTTTCCCATTTTGAGTAACTTCAACCTTAAACTATCTGCAAAGAAACAAACATTTTTAATTTTTGACTGCTTTTAACAAATTAACAAAAATATTTTAACAGATTTCACGTGGCCTTGCTAGCTCGTTATGTCATCTTTAGTACCCTTTTAGTTTTCTTCTATTTCAGTCCATTAGTCATAAGATTCTCTTTCTTTTGTTTCAACTCCCACAATTTTTTTTCTCTTCATTTTAATTGCCTAAAGAATGAGGCAAATTCAAAATGTATCAATCTATTGAATAACTTTATCTTTTCCCTTTTTTATATTTTTCGAAATGACAATCGATTCTATGGGAAGAAAATGAGATATCTTCTGGTTAAACTTTTATCTAGTTAATTAGATGTATTTCCATGAAAAGCACTCTCCAAGGCTAAAAAATGAGACTATATATATGTGTGTGAGAATATTGTGTATTTAATTGTGTGTATTCAGCACTCTAGCTAATCATTAAAGTTAGCTTCCAACAAAATGAAATATCTATATTATAGAATATCACCATATCTTATATAATATCATTGATAAAATATTACCATATTTTGTATTTTTTATATTAGATAAATTTATATTCCAATTATAATTAGAAAGATTTAGTTATCTAGTTTGTAATTATGTAACACTATTGTACACAATAATCAATGAAAGACAAGGAACATATTCCTACATGGTATCAGAAGTCAAACCCTAACTACTTTTCTCTCTTCCTCTCCAATTTTCAATGGTTGAACAACCTAAATTTCATCATGCTCTTGCAGTTAACAACATCAAGAATTTCATTCCCATAACTCTTGAGATGGAAAAGGTTCAGTATTCATCTTGGGCGAAATTATTTAAGATTCTTTGTCGTGTATACAAAGTCATCGACCATATCATCCCTCCAAAATCAAAGTCCCTAGAAAGACCTGATGATTATGACGATGAATGTTGGTCCCGCTTAGATGCGATTGTCCTATAATGGATCTATAGCACGATCTCGGATGATCTATTGCATACAATCATTGATACCGATGTCGCTGCACGACAAACGTGGGTGCGCTTGGAAAGTATTTTTCATGAAAACAAGACACAACGTGCCTTGTATCTGGAAAATCAATTTCAGGTCATTCATCAGGACGATTTTCCTAATGCTCGGCCTATTGTCAAGAACTTAAGATGATTGCCGACCAACTCTCTAACGTCAGTGCACCGGTCACTAATCAATAATTAGTGATGCAACTTATTGTGGGTGTGAATGAAAATTATGACGGTATCGCTACCATCCTCCAACAAAGCACGACATTGCCTTCGTTCTATGAGGCCCGTTCGAGACTCATTCTTGAAGAAACCCGAAAAATAAAGCGGGCAACGACTAATACCAGCACAGTCGATGCCTCTTTCGTAGCCATCGGCGGCAACCATACTAACCTGAGAGGCTCGACTCCCACCCCATCCCACAGGAAAGCCAACTATCCGACACATGGCTCACATTTCAAGAATAACAACGGAGGAAGAAATTCTAGGAACATTCGCATTCCCATTCAAGGTTATGGACAATCATCCTCCATTCCCCAAAACTTATCAAAAATCTAATCTTTGTGCGTCATTTCACAATCGGAAATAATTTTTTCCTTGAATTTGATCATTTTGGTTTTTCTGTGAATGACCTTATGACATGGATCCATATAATGAGATGTGATAGCACCGAGGACCTTTATCCTATCACCACCTCCGTCAGCCATCCAACCTCCTCTTCATAAACCTTTGTAGCATTTTCGTCTTCTTTATGGAATAATAGATTAGGACATCCGGGAGATTCTGTTTTACGCTCCCTTAGCAAAAATAAATTTATTTCTTACAAACATGTCCCTTCTCCTCCTGTTTGTGAATCTTGTGTTTTTGGAAAACATGTCAAGTTGTCATTTTATTCTTCATCCACTTGTACTTTAATGCCTTTTGATATAATACACATTAATTTATGAACTTCTCATATCTTAAGCATGGTCGGGCATCGATACTAAATGTTGTTTTAGATGATTATTCCAACTTCCTATGGACGTTTTCCATTGGTAATAAGCCCAAGTTTATTCTATTTTTTCGTCATTCAACACTTTCATTAAGACACAATTTGAAAAGAATATTAAATATTTCCAATGTGACAATGGGGGGAATTCGATAATAATCAATTCAAACTTTTCTGTGCCAAACATGACCTTGTTTTTTATTTTTCCTGTCCCCACACCTCTCCACAAAATGTCAAAGCCGAACGAAAGATTAGAACCATAAACAACTTAGTTCGTGCCCTCCTTGCTCACGCCTCTATCCCTCCCCTCCCCCTCCCGGTCTTTGGCATTACGCTATATCAATGGCAACATATCTCTTAAACATTCTCCCAAACAAGTCTCTCAAACATAAGTCTCCCACTTAAGTTCTCTATCTTCAGGATCCTTCCTATAAGCATTTACGAACTTTCGGATGTATATGTTACCCCTTCATCCCTCCACATAAATCAATAAGTTGCAACCTCAGTCATCCCCGCGCGTCTTTATTGGCTACCCCTCAATCATCGAGGTTACAATTGTTACAACTTGTCAAGCCAAAAAATAATCATTTCTCGGCATGTCATATTCGAAGAGTCCCAATTCCCATTTGCCAAACTCAATTCTACATCCCCAAATTCCTATGAATTCCTAAATGATGGCCCAAATTCCATTCTAATTCATCACTTGCAAAATTAGTCATCACCGACACCGGTAGCCGTCCCCACCACTACCTTCCCGAGGTGGGTAGTCCACCCAGCCCCGTAATGGGAGCCTTGGAATAGCCTATCGCGGCCTTCGGTCTAGGTTGTCTCTCGGCTAGCCCCCCTCTCCCCGGTGCCACTGCCCCTTCTCAGCCCCACCCCTACTCTACTCAGTCACATCTCTACTTCTCGACCACACCATCCCAATTCTGTCCAACCTCCCGCGGCACACCTACGAACAATAGAAAGTTGTGCTATGCACAATATTTCTAAACCTAAATGGCTATTTAACTTGTCCACTTTGGTTGCCTTTTTCCATGTTCCTTGTATTCCGAAAGAGTCCTTGTCCGATCCTAATTGGAAAAATGCAATGATTGACGAATATAATGCTCTCATTGAAAATAAGACGTGGAATCTAGTACCTCGTCCTCCTGATGCTAATATTATTTGTTCTATGTAAATTTTTCGACATAAAAAGAAATTTGATGGTTCTTTTGAGAGGCACAAGACAATTCTTGTAGGCAATGGCAGGTCTCAACATGTGGGAGTGTATTGTGATGAAACTTTCAGCCCGGTGGTGAAACCAGCGACTATTCGGATCGTTCTCATCATTGCCTTGTCCAAGTTTTGGCCTATTCATTAGCTTGACGTCAAAAATGTTTTCTTACATGTAGACCTTCATGAAATCGTATATATGCATCATCCTATGTGATTCAGGGATCCGATTCATTCATATTATGTGTGTCTTTTGAAGAAATCACTCTATGGACTGAAACTGGCTCCTCGTGCATGGTACCAACGGTTTGCTAATTTTGTATCCTTTATCGGATTTTCACATAGCAAATCTAATCATTCATTGTTCATATATAGCAAGGGTAATTACATGGCATACATCCTACTATATGTTGATGATATCATCATCACCACATCTTCTGATGAACTTCGTTGATCCATTATGTCACTCCTTACCTCTGAATTTGCTATGAAGGATTTGCGCCCCCTAAGATATTTTTTGGGCATTGTTGTTATGAGACATGCAGGTGGTTTATTTCTTTGTCAAAGGAAGTAGGCCGAAGAGATCCTTGACTGAGTAGGCATAACGTCTTGCAAACCAGCCCATACATCGGTGGACACAAATTCCAAACTCAGTGCCTCTTCGGGTTCTCTATATGCCGACCCCACTCACTATTGCAGTTTAGTAAGAGTGTTGCAGTATCTCACTTTCACGAGACCAGATATATCCTATGTCATGCAACAAATATGCTTGCATATGCACAGCCCAACAGATGAACATATTAATTCCCTCAAATGCATTTTGCGATATGTACAAGGTACTCTTCATTTCGGCTTACACCTGTACAAGTCCTCACTATCTGGTCTCACATCTTATTCTGATGCTGACTGGGGTGGATGTCCTAACACTCGTCGATCCACGTCGGGTTACTATATGTTCCTTGGAGATAACTTCCTTTCTTGGTCTTCTAAAAGACAACATACTCTGTCTCGATCCAGTACCGAAGCTGAGTACCGAGATGTAGCGAATGTTGTTTCTGAGTCTTGTTGGATACACAACCTTCTACTTGAGCTTCACCGCCCACTCCATAAGGCTACAATGGTTTATTGTGATAATGTAAGTGTGATATATCTTTCCGGCAATTCCGTTCAACATCAGCGCACTAAACACATTGAAATGGATATTCACTTTGTACGTGAGAAAGTTGTTGATGGACAAGTTCGTGTTCTTAATGTTCCTTCCCGATATCAGATTTCTGACATATTCACTAAAGGACTTTCGCGCATACTCTTTGATGACTTCCGAGCCAGTCTCAACGTACGAGAACCTCCCGCTTCAACTGCGGGGGGTGATAGAATATCACCATATCTTATATATTATCATTGATAAAATATTACCATATTTTGTATATCTTTTATATTAGGTAAATTTATATTCCAATTATAATTAGGAAGATTTAGTTACCTAATTTGTAATTATGTAACACTATATATATTGTACACAATAATTAATGAAAGGCAAGAAACATATTTCTATACTATATAAATATACTATATATTTGAACATTACATTTCCTGTTAAATAGAAATTCTCTCATTGTTTTATTAACGAAACCTATCACGTGCAAATGGAAGAAGTACGTCAAAAATTAGTGTCAATTTGTGTGGACTATCACATTTTTATTATTTTCATACTTAAACTATATCTAAAAGTCCCGTGGACATCATTTGAAATTATGTTATGAAATCAGTGATTTAAAATCATGATAATTTGAAGTTAAAATTTTATTAAAATATGCAATTTGAATTTCTTAAGTTGTATTTTTCTCATACACATAAAAACCTCACAAGTTGTGAAAACTATCAAAACTTTCTCAATTCTTATACAATCTTACTAAATGAGAAAATCATAGTTCATAACAAAATGAATACGCTATTAGAAGACCTTTCTAAAAAATACAACATCAGTTGATCGAATTTTAGTTCTATAAAAAGGAAAATTGAACACGAGTTGCAGTGTAACTATTCTTTAATATAATCCTCTCACATGATATGGACAACCTCTTAACATACTACTAACTTGCAGATCTTTTAATATTTGATATAAATGATTGGAAGCATGATTGGTAAATATATCTATCAACTTATGAATCTTTTTTTAGAAAATATAAACTTATGGGTCAAATTTTACATTTAAATAAAATTGAAATCATGATTTGGAATCCCAAATCACACCTTTTGGAGAATTTACGATTTGAAATCATGATATGACGTTGAAGTTGAAATTTTGTTCAAATTGTATAAACAAACGCTAATTTGAAATCAAAATATGAAATTATGATTTCATATCGCATGGCCAAGCGCCTACCTAGTTTACGTTACTCTTTGAATTATAACTTTTAGGTGCTAACCCCTCCCACGCACACAAACACTATCACATTCTTATTAGTTGCATACTTAAACTATATCTAATTTACATTATCTCGTTGAATTATAACCTTCGGGTGCTAACCCCCCCCCCCCCAAACTATCACATTTTAAATAGTTTCATACTTAAACTATGCTTAATTTACATTTCCCATGAACTATAACTTTCAGGTGCCCTCCCTAAACTATCACGTCTTTTACCACCTGAAAGTTATAGTTTAGGGGTATAACATAAATTTAGATGTAATTTAAGTATGAAATTAATAAAGACGTGATAGTTTAGGGGGTTAATTAATTAGCACCTGAAAGTTATAGTTCAGGGAGTAACGTAAACTAGACATAATTTAAATATGAAACTAATAAAAATGTGATAGTTTAGGATGATTTTTATACATTATATCTACAAATAAACACTTTTCTATTCCAATTTATGTGGCACGGTTAAAACTTTGAGATTCAAACTTTGAAATTTTGACCGTGAATTTGGACAATAAAGTTTTAAATTTATCAAAATAAATTTAGTTATTTGAAAACTACATAAGAATTAATATATAATTAACAATTTGAAATATTTAAAAGACATAAAAAAATACTTAGTTAAGTCTCAAAATTTTATGTGTCGTATATATTAGGACGGAGAGATTATATTTGATCAGCTCATATGTTAATTAACACAAGGTTGTTCTCGAAGGATTCAATCTTCCTCACATCTTTCTGTGTAAATTTTGCAGGCAGAGAACTCCAATCTAGAGAGAGTGTGAGAGGCTACTTTTTCACTTTCTGTATCAGTAGTTGCCAGTTTAGTTGGACATGCGTGCGTGCCAGCTACAACTCTCAATCCTATCTTCTAAGTTCTAACCATCTCCAACTTCTCATAAAATATACGTAATATATTTCTAATATACTAATATATTTCTTAATATTATTAGATATCTTTTTGTACATGTATAATTATGGTAATAGTCTTGTATTAGGTAAATATATATTTGATTTCCATAATTATAGGCTAGATTTATTATTGTATATAAACACTTGACCTTAATGAAAATAATCAAGAGATTATTCTCGTTCATGGTATCAACAGTCTAAGGCAAATTTTTGCTTCCGCCGCCCTACTCTTGCCGTCGGCCGTACCTACCCCCTCCCTTAAACTTTTTTTTTTGAAACCATAATTCTCCTATTGTTCTTTCCTCATGTCTACTACAAAGAACATATTTTATCCTGCCCTTGCAGTCTCCAATATCAAGAACAACATCCCTATTGTTCTTGAGATAGAAAACGTCTAATACGAGACGTGGGAAGAACTATTTAAAATTCACGCACGGTCTAATAGAGTCCTTCGTCACATCGTCGAACCGGCAAAAGGCAAGGAGAAGGTGCCTACCACCGATGATGAAATATGTGAGCAACTCTTTATGCTACGGTGCTCCAATGGATTTATTCCACCATCTCTACAGACCTCTTGCAGGATATTATTGAATCTGACTACACGGCAATGGAAGCTTGAAATAGGTTGCGTGATATATTCCAAGATAACAAAAATTCTTGTGTCGTGACCCTTGAGCAGGAATTCTCCCACATAAACATGGAGAATTTTTTGAATGCCTCCGCCTATTGTCAAAGGCTCAAGGAGTTGTCGGATCAACTCAAGAACGTTGGTGCGCCCATCACTAATGATCGTCTAGTTCTTCAGATGGTTGAAGGCCTCTCCGAGGCGTATAATGGCGTTGGAACTCTTCTACGTCAAAGCAATCATCTCCCTTCGTTCTACCAAGCACATTCCATGCTCACCTTAGAAGAAGCCGAATTGGCTAAAAAGGCGGCAACCAGAGCCAATTTCGCCACGATGGTGGCCACGTCACGCGACATCGATGACCCTCACTCCTTTTCAGAAAATTTGGGCCAAAACCGTACCAATGGTGGCGGCAAAAAGGGACAAAATTGAAAAAATGGGGGCAAAAAACGTGGCGGGGGTGGCAGTGGCGTAGGACGGGGTGGCAGTGGCCAGCAGACTGGGCCGCAGCCTTGGGCCAGTGCACAGTGGTCGTGGGCTGGGCCAGTGGGCAGTGGCCCAATCCACCATATCCACGTCCAGCAGGCATTCCAGCAATTTTTTGGGCCAGGCCCAGTGGATTTCAACAAATAAGGGCTCTGCAGAATGGGCCCTGGTAGAAGCCTAGACTGTTTGGGCCTCAGCCATAGCAGGCCTTCGCTGTTGAGGGGCCCAACAATAGCCCCGAGTCCCATAAATATCGAGGCAGCGATGCACACACCTGGATTAAATTCTCCTTATGCAAATTGGTACATGGACACGGGTGCCACTTCTCATATGACGTCCGCGCCAAGTAATCTCGTCTTATTTCAATTTGAGCAAAAGTCATGGCATAATTGTTGGTAATGGTAATTTAGTTCCAATTCGTGGTTATGGTAACAGAAATTTGTCTCCCCCGAATCCACTTTTAGCCTTGAAAAATGTCCTTCATGCTCCTCAATTAAATAAAAAATTGGTGTTTCACAAAATGGGAAAGTTGAAAGAAAAATTCATACCATTAATAACATTGTTCGGACATTACTAGCTCATGCTTCATTACCACCTTTATTTTGGCATCATCCATTACAAATGGCTACTTACCTTCTTAACATACTCCCTAGTAAAGGATTAGCATACCAATCTCCCCTAAAGAAAAATTATCATAAATATCCTTCGTATTCTCATCTTAGGGTGTTTGAGTGTTAATGCTATCCTCTTTTTCCATCTACTATAATTAACAAACTTCAAGCCCGTTCTATCGCTTATGTATTTCTGGGTTATCCGTCTAATCATCGTGATTACAAATGTTATGATTTATCCTCTAATAAAATCATAATTAGTTGTCATGTCATTTTTTATGAAACACAATTTCCTTTTGCTAAATTTTGTAATTCTGTGTCTAGATAATTTTTTGGATGATGGGCTCTCACCGTATGTGGTCCACCATTTGGTTCGATCCACACCTCGGGATCTAGACCAGCAGACCCGTTACCAAATTCAACCAGCAGGCCCACTGCCTGCTGGCCCAACTTTCACCTGTCACTCAATTCTGCCAGCTGGCCCATCTGCGTCTTCTGCGTCATCCCAGCCAGCAGGCCCACTGCCTGCTGGCCCAACCCATGACCCACCTCTCGGTACAGTCAGTTTCGACGTCCATATACCGACCCAGGTCTGGCCCACTTCTATTCCGAGTCAAGGGCCCATTACTCGTAACCAACGAGGTATTTTTAAATCAAAATGACATTTTAATCTCAATTCCAATGTCAATCACCCCTACCACGTAACCCAATGTCTGTCCTTCATGATCCGAATTGGAAAATGGACATGGATGATGAATATAATGCTCTTATTGAAAATAGGACGTGGGAGTTGGTGCCCCGTCCGTCTGATGTTAATGTGATTCGTTCTATGTGGATTTTTCTCATAAGAAAAAATCGTATGGTTGTTTTGAGAGGCATAAGGCCAGACTTGTAGGTGATGGCAACACTCAGCAGGTTGGCGTGGATTGTGGAGAGACATTTAATCCGGTGGTCAAACCGGTAACTATTTGCATTGTTCTTAGTCTGGCTCTCTCCAAAGCTTGGCGTATTTATTAGCTGGACGTGAAAAATACGTTCTTACATGGTGATCTCAAGGAAATTGTATACATGCATCAGCCCTAGGGTTTCAAGGACCCCGATCATCCTAACCATGTCTATTTGTTTAAGAAGTCATTGTATATGCTGAAACAGGCCCCTCGGGCCTGGTACAAAAAGTTTGCATATTATGCGTCTACTATTGGGTTTTCTCACAGCAGGTCTAATCATTCTATGTTCATCTATCATCATGGTACTTCTGTGGCATACATTCTATTTTATGTGGATGATATTATATTGACTGCCTCTTCTGACAAACTGCGCAAGTCTATCATGTCTCTTCTCAGCTCCGAATTTGCTATGAAAGACTTTGGGACTTTGAGTTATTTTTTGGGTATAACTATAACTCGTCATACAGGTGGTCTATTTTTATTCCAGAGGAAGTATGCGGTTGAGATTATTGAACGGGTTGACATGTCATCCTGTAAGTCCTCTCCTACTCCGGTTGACACTAAACCTAAGTTGAGTGCTAATTCTAGCACACCTTACGAGGATCCCTCCCACTATCGCAGTATTGTAGGGGCTCTTCAATATCTTACCTTCACGAGACTCAATATTACTTATGCAGTGCAGTAGGTGTGTTTATTTATACATGATCCGAGGGACGAACACATGCACGCTCTCAAACGCTTTGTGTGTTACATTCAGGGCACTCTTGATTATGGTTTGCACTTATATCCATTCTCCGTATCTACTCTCGTGTCTTATTCATTTACTGATTGGAGTGGATGTTCAGACACCAGACGTTCGACATCTGGTTATTGTATGTTTCTTGGTGATAACTTGGTCTCTTAGTCGGCTAAACGCCAGGCTACTTTATCGCGATCCAGTGCGGAGGCCGTGTATCGAGGGGTAGCCAATGTGGTGTCTGAGTCATGTTGGTTGCATAACCTCCTATTAGAGCTTCATTTTCCTATTCAGAAAGCTACATTGGTCAACTGTGATAATGTTAGTGCGGCATATCTCTCTGGGAATCCTGTCCAACATCAGCGCACGAAACATATCGAGATGGATATTCACTTTGTTCGCGAAAAGGTAGCTCGTGGACAAGTACGTGTCTTACATGTCCCTTCACGGTACCAAATTGTTGACATCTTTACTAAGGGTCTTCCTTTAATTCTGTTTGAAGATTTTAAGGACAGTCTCAGCGTACGACAATCGCCCACTATGACTGCAGGGGTATGATAGAATATACGTAATATATTCCTAATATACTACGTATATTCCCTGATATTATTAGAGATCTTCTTGTACATGTGTAATTATGGTAGTAGTCTTGTATTAGATAAATGTATATTTGATTTCCATAATTATAGGCTAGATTTACTATTGTATATCATGTATATAAACACTTGACATTAATGAAAATAATCAAGAGATTATTATGTTTCAACTTCGATTACTACTATTTTTTTATACGGAAAAGATTCAAAAATGTCTCTTATTCTATTTGATTGATTTGTCTTATGAATACCCTCTATTAATCTCTATTGGCTCATAAAAATTCTTGAGTCGGTGGTCTATCAGAAAACAATCACTTTACATCATAAAGATGGGGATAAGGTCTGTGTATATCATATTCTCACCATACTTCACTTATGGGATTACATTGGTTATGTTGTTGATGTTGTCTGGCTCATAAAAATTCTTATCGTTACTTTCATCCTAAATTAATTTCGCCAGTCTCTAACAATCTTGCGCAGGGTCTTGAGGAAGAATAATTTTACATTCAAATTTACTAAATTCATTCAAAACCGTAGCTAATGATTTGTAGCTCCACCTCTAGCCGTAATGACTTGTGAGAAAGCTTTTAGAACCACCTGAAAGTTGAAAATTATAATTTCACTACTGCTTTTAGGGAGACGACAATCATAAAAGGTAATGCCTGATTTGTCTGCTGAAATTTGCTTGCCGTTGGTTAAGGCCACGTGAAAACTTCTTTAACCAATGAGATTCGCTCTTATTGTAAAATGTAATAATAGAATATTTTCCAATATTCTTTTTTATTAATTGTATTAATTGTATATCTCTATTTTAGGTAGAATTATAATTCTTTTATAATTAGGATAATTAGTTACCTAGTTTGTATCAAAATAAATATTCTTGTAACCTTATTTATATTGTAAATCATTCATCAATAAAATGGAAGAACATATTCTTGTATGGTATCAGTAGCCTAAAACTATAAAACCCTAGTCGTCGATACACCTTCTCGGCCGCCACCTTTTTTCCACGTCGATACCTAGCCCACGTCGGAACCCTAGCCAACGACCACTCTCTGTCGCCCCCCTCTTTTCCCACGATGGCACCCTAGTTTTTCAAGCCATTCTCCTTCCTTCCTTGCCCGTATACGACATCCTCGTGGACTCCACCTCAGAACCGACAGGCGACAGGCTCAATCTGGCATACTTAATCCACGTCCACAACAGACCTACACAGCACAGGCCCCTTGTCATCGGCTTATGCACCGACTGACATTAAGGCAGCTATGATAGGGAGACGAATAATGAGATGTGACAGCACCGGAGATCTCTACCCTATTTCAAACGCCGTCAACAATCCAGCCTCAGTTCCCTCAACTTTTGCTGCTCTTTCGTCTTCCTTATGGCATTCTAGATTAGGACATCCGGGAGACTCTGTTTTACGCTCCCTTAGAAAAAATAATTTTATTAATTGCAATCGTATTTCTAGGACTCCTCTATGTGAATCATGCGTTTTTGGAAAATATGTCAAATTACCATTTTCTGCATCCATAAATTGTACTTTAATGCCTTTCGATATCATGCATAGTGATTTGTGGATATCCCTTATTTTGAGTACGGCTGACCATCGATATTATGTGTTGTTTTTGGATGATTATTCTAACTTTCTATGGACTTTTCCAATTGGAAATATATCCCAGGTCTACCCCCATTTTTTCTTCATTTAGTGCTTTCGTAAAAACACGATTTGAAAAGAGCATTAAATATTTTCAATGTGACAATGGCAGGGAATTCGAAAACAACCAATTCAAATAGTTTTGCTCCAAAAACGGTCTTACCTTTCATTTTTTCCGACCTCACACATCCTTCCAAAATGGTAAAGTCGAACGGAAAATACGAATAATAAACAACCTCATTCGTGCCCTACTTGCTCACGCCTCAATTCCCCCTCAATTCTGGTATTACGCACTCTCCATGGCCACATATATCCTAAACATAATCTCAAACAAGTCTCTAGCTCAACGGTCGCCCATCCAAGTTCTATTTCATAGGAACCCCTCCTACCAATACTTACGTATTATTGGATGTCTTTATTACCCTCTCCATTCGACCACTCACAAACTCCAACCCCGGTCTTCCCCGTGTGTGTTTTTGGGTTCCCTGCGAATTATCGTGGTTACTAGTGCTATGACTTGTCGAGACGTAAAATTATTATTTCACGTCATGTCCTATTTGATGAGCCTCAATTCCCTTTGTCTCTCTGCACACGACACCTCGACATTCCTACAACTTTCTAGATGATGGCTTAAACCCTCTTCTAATTCACCATTTACATAGTCCGTCGTCCCAGACCCCGGCACCCGCCACCACCTCGACTAGTCCGGGACTAGATGCCTACCCAGTTCTGCCTACGGTGGCCCAGAACAGCCCACCTCAGGGTGATTCCGCAGCCACCTCTGGGCAAATCGAGGTTCGGCCAGCCAATACCATCACCCCTGCCCTTTCTCATCTTCCCGGCAGTCCCGCGACAAACCCCCTCATGTCCTGCGTCCCGAGACACACTCTGGGACCATGGAAACTTGTTCCATACACATAATTCATAAACCTAAACGGTTGTTTAACCTTTCCGTTTCAGTTGTCCCTTCATCTGTCCCCCGTAACCCGAAGGATGCCTTGTCCGATTCTAATTGGAAAGCCACAATGATTGATGAATATAATTCTCTTATTGATAATAAGACGTGGGACCTAGTACCCCATCCATCTGATGCTAACATTATTCATTCTATGTGGATTTTTAGACATAAAATGAAACGTGGTAGTTCTTTTGAGAGGTACAAGGCTCGTCTTGTATGTGATGACAGGTCTTAACAAGTGGGAGTGGACTATGATGAAACGTTCAGCCCGGTCGTAAAACCCGCAACCATCCGGACCATCCTCAGCATTTTCATATCCAAGTCTTGACCCGTTCATCAGCTTTATATCAAAAATGCCTTCTTACATGGGGATCTTCATGAAATGGTATATATGCATCAGCCTATGGGTTTCAGGAATCCTATTCATCCAGATTATGTGTGTCTATTGCGGAAATCGCTCTATGGACTAAAACATGCTCCTCAAGCATGGTACCAGCGGTTCGCCGATTATGTCTCCTCTATCGGCTTTTCACACAACATATCTGATCATTCCTTTTCATCTACAACAAGGGTACATACATGGCTTACCTATTATTATATGTTGATGACATTATCCTCACCACATCATCTGATGCTCTCCGCCGGTCCATTATGTCTCTCATTTCCTCTGAGTTTGCTATGAAAGATTTGGAGGGCCCGAGTCATTTGTTGGGCATCTCCGTCGCTCGACATTCTAGTGTCTTATTTCTATGACAGAAGAAGTACGTTGAAGAGATCATTGTCCGTGCAGACATGACATCTTGCAAACCATCCCACACGCCTATAGACACCAATTCCAAGCTCAGCATTGATTCCGGCCCTTCATATTCAGACCCCACTAACTATCGTAGCCTGGTTAGGGCCCTGTAGTACCTCACATTCACAATAGTAGACATATCCTATGTCGTGCAACAAATATGCTTGCACATGCACAGTCCGACGGCAACACACATGCATGCCCTCAAACGTATTTTATGATACGTCCAAGGTACACTTCATTTCGAATTACATCTATACAGGTCTTCGCTCACTGATCCCACTGCTTATTCTGATGCTGACTGGGTAGATGTCCGACACCGACGCTCCACGTCTGGTTATTGCATTTTCTTTGGGATAACCTATTGTCTTGGTCTTACAAAAGGCAATATACACTATCCCGATCCAATGCAGAAGCAGAATACAGAGGTGTTGCCAACGTCGTCTCTGAGCCTTGTTGGATCCGTAACTTTCTACTTAAGCTTCAATGCCCGATTCAAAAGGCAACACTAGTCTACTGTGATAATATTAGTGCGATATATCTTTTCGGCAATCCCGTCCAATATTAGCGCACTAAACACATTGAGATGGACATTCATTTCATTCGCGAAAAAATGGCTCGTGGTCAAGTTCGTGTCTTTCATGTTCCTTCTAGATATCAGATTGCCGACATCTTCACCAAAGGACTTCCGCGCATACTATTTGATGATTTTCGAGCCAATATCAGTATTCGAGAACCTCCCGCTTCGGTTGCGGGGGTGTAATAGAATATTTCCCAATATTCTTTTTCATTAATTGTATTAATTGTATATCTCCTATTTTAGGTAGAATTATAATCATTTTGTAATTAGGATAATTAGTTACCTAGTTTGTATCAAAGTAAATATTCTTGTAACATTTATATATTGTAAACCATTCATCAATAAAATGGAGGAACATATTCATGTATGTAATAATAATACTCCCTCCGTTCCATAATAAATGGTTTTTTAGGTTTTTTTTTTTTTTCAAAATAAGTGATTTTTTAGGATTTTAAGAAGACTTTGGGCAGATTCTTTCAAGATTACTCGTTTAAATAGTCAAGATTCATTAACTACCTTTTCATTTTCAAGAAATTAGTAAATCTTTATTATGAGTAAGTTAGTAAAAACACTCCTAATTTTTAGAAGTGGAGAATTTTTAAGGGGTGTGCATTAGCTTAAAAACACTTATTATGGAACTGAGGGAGTACTTATTATTCTTCCGTTCACTTTTATTTGTCCACTATTGACTTTACGCATCCTTAAGAAATAATAATGAAGTGCATAATTTAACATATATCCATATTAATTAGTGCATAGTTTTAATAGACTTGAAAATGATTTGAAATGAATAATTAATACTATGAGTAAAATAAATAAAAAATTATCTTCTCTTAATGTGTTAAAAATGTTTAAGTTAAAAAAATTATAACATACTAAACAAGTAAAAGTGAACTATCTAATTACTTGTAATACTTAAAAAATTAGTTGTACTTGAAACTCATTGGATTGAGAGACCTCTGGAAAAAAAAAGGTCTCTTTGGACTTTAATTGGTGGGATAAATTCTACTCCATAAATCTATGCCTCCAAGTACGAGCTAAAACAGGTGTCAATCATCAGCATATCATAAAGTTTGAAAACCAAGAAAAAGAAAGTTACTATTCAACCTCTCCTTTACCTTTTATAAAAAAATGTCCACTTTTCTGACTCACCAGAGATACATTTGGTGTATTAATATATCTGAGTCCTGTAAAAGTGGAAGAAGCACAGGATCGGGGGATATGCCTTTTCTGGAATGGGAGAGTTGTCTCCAGCTTGGGAAAGAAAAAGCTATCGAGGGTAAATATTTTTTTGTTTAACTTATCACATCATTTGTCCTAATATTTTTTAATTATTATAAAGAAATATATCATATAGAATACAAGAGATTTATTGAGTATATAAATAAGCAAGTCTTAAATTATGTATATCTTTACCTTACACTATTGGAGGTTGCTATTGACTCTAAACATTCAGGTGGCCATATTATTTCTACTAATCATGTTGCTTACGATAACGGTATAAATTAAACTCATCAAGAACTCCATGGAATATTGTAATTACAGATCAAGGATAATACTTAACAATTTTCGTAACTCCAAATAATGTGGCCAGTGGTGAATCTACTAGTTAAATTGAGGTTCACGAGAACCCTTGATCTTTTCAACAAACTAGATTTATGTACAAGATTATTAGAATAGGTTTACTATCACGTGCTCTCCCCATGGTCCAAAAAACCGAGGGGTGCACCGGTTGGACAAGGGATCAGATCAATACGTCCCACTAGATTTTTTATTATTCCTATGGTTCTTTACTTATTTCTTTCTTTTCTTTTGTTTTTCAACACAATAAACATAACACAAACTGCTTCCCATATATTATTTCTCTTTTTTGATACGGGTATATGTATATATGTTACAAAGTTACTAAAATTTGATTTGTTTTAAATATAAATATATAATTTCAAAAATGTAATGCTCTATCCTGAAACGTAAACGTTGAATCTATCAATAAATTTTGAATTCACTTATTCTTGAAGTTATGGATCTGCCCATGAATGTGGCGACTCCTACTCATATAGGTGTGTTTGGTATGACATAATATTTTTGTTTGGTATGACGGAATATGTTTTCTTGGAAAATAATTATATTTTTTACTTATTTTTTTCTAATGTTTAACAAATAAGCAAAAAATATTATCCCAAAAATATTTTATATACTCTGAGTAAACACAATGGGAGTGGAGTGAGGATGGAGTCTAGGAGTGTGGGGATGGGTGGAGTGAGGTATGTTAGACAGTTGGAGGGTGATAAGGAGATAATTAACGTGGAATGTCATTTATGGAAACTTATTTTTCCTATTTTCGTTAGAAAAAATTTTATACGAATTTTTTTTTTTTAGAAAAAACGTTTTTCAAAAAATTTAACTAACAAAACATGAATACCATAAATGACTGATTTTATGCATGTAGTCCAGGAAGAAATGATTGTTCAACCTATTCTATAGGCTAGTTTAATGGTTCTGTTACTTTGTTTGAAGGGCTAAAGAGCATTTTGTTTGTGAGGGGCAACAACAATCCATCCACACCAAATTTAATCACGCAACTACAACCCTCCTCCGCCGTCCAACTACAATTCATCCACACTAAATTTAACCACACAATTTTTTTATTTTCTTATAAAAGATTTATGATAGTAGAATAAAATATATAAACTAGAAAATTCAAGAGGGGTAGGGATGTGGGGCGTGGAGGGGAGGGGGATTGGTGGGTGGTGTAGAAAATAGAAAAAAATAAAAATTATGTTTTAAAGAAATTAAATATTTTTGGAAGGATGTGGGGTGTTGGGGGTGGTGTAAAAAATTAAAAAAAAATCATTCGGAGGGTGGTGAGGGTGGGGTTCACAGCGGGGGAAGGGCTGAATTGGGTGGGGGTGCGTAGGGTGGTGGGAGTAGTTGCGGTTTGGTGGGGTGGGTTGGATGGTGCCATGGTGGTGTGGTAGTTGGTTGAATGCTACTTATGAGACTTGTTTTTCCTACTTTCATTAGGGAAGTCATTTTCCTCATTTTAAGGAACTTAATTTCCTAAAGAAAATATTTTTCAAATAATTTGACCAAACCAACATAAAAAATTTAAAAATATTTTCCTTCATACCTAACACACCCTTAGTTGAATTTAAGTTTTATCCACTAATATTTACGAGTCCGAAACCAAAATGACCGAAGAAAAGATAAAAATCACCAAAGTACCTCATAAAAATAAAAAGTGATAAGAGTACCTTTAACCCAATATTTTCATGCGTTATGTAGGAAGGAGTTAACAACTCCAACGTAAAATTCCGTTAGCCAACTTTTTGGTTCCAATAAATTTGTTTGTTTTTATGATTTCTTATAAGAATCCTCCTCCTTTTAAAATTTAAAAAGAGAATCTCCTTCTTTTCAGATCATAAACAGTAGGCTCCATCATTTAAATATGCTATACAACTTCATTTTGACGTTTTTATTTTTCTTCTGTACAACTCTGCTTCCTTTCTTCTCCGGGGTGTCCAACGGGGCGGGTTCGGGGCGGGGCGGGGGAGGGTGGATTCTGTGGGAGGTCGGGATTGGCCAATGTCCCGTCCCGTCCCTCATCCCGTCGGAAAAGGGGACCGGTCTTGGCGGGGCGGGGTCGGGTCGGGACTAGAATTTTGTTTTTTTTTTTTGCACTTAATTTTAAAAAAATAATATATATAAACACTTCAATAATTGAACAAGATAATGTAATAAAAACATCCCAAGACTATTTTTGTGTCTCTTATATTATTTAATAAAAATATAATTTTTTTGTAATACAATTTCAAAATTGCAACTTTGTGGTGTTGAAATTTGCAAATCACATAGTAAAATTGCAATAAAAAATTACATATTTATAAACATTTTTTCTAATTTCTTCACAATGTCTTGTGGTTCTTCGGTTGGAATTGGAATTGGAATTTGTTGGTCAAATTGATCGACGTCGCTTCCAGTTCCGTCGGACAAGATTTCATTGTAGTTTTTGTCGTCTTTTTCGTTGATCTCCGGTTGACCGCACCTTTTACGCTCCGCTCGTATCCAATCTCTGAATAAAACTGCAATCTCCAAGCTGTTTTCCGCTAATGAGTGTCTGTGCTCTCCTATTTTAAATCTTCCGACATAAAAAGTGTTTTCAGACGATGTTGATGACACTTGAATGTTCAACACATCTCGGGCATCTTTGCTAGTGTCAGAAATGTCTTCTCATTTTCCCTACAGTATTTAAGCAAGTCTTCACGTTCTTCTTCATTGAGAACTGATTGGTACGGTACAACACCCCGCAAAATAAAACATCAAACTCGCTAACTTGATTAGTAGTAGAACTACTAAACATTCTATTTCTAAGGCTTTCAATACTCGCCGCAGAAATATGTCTTTTATAAGGTTGTATTGAAAAAGAAGAAGATGATGGTATAGAAACCGATTGGTTGCTAGTATTTTCTTGTTGGTAATGCATATTTTTTTTTTGTATTCATCGTGTATGCTAGACAAAACTTTTCTTTAGTTGGTTCCTTAAGTGGTTGTTCATTTGAGTTTTTTGGAGTTGGAGGTGAAAGTAGTGCTATTCAATCATAAATAATTTCAATAAGTGTTTTACAACCGTCTATTTTAATAGTCGAATTTAATACAATACCAATAATATAAATAGTGGGAATAGAAAAAATATTTTTTAAATTTGATAAATATTTTTTAATAGGTGTCTTATAAGATGATTTTTTCATATATTCATTAAGTAACAAAAATATTAGAGCTATATAAAATAACATAGTTGAAATAGTAGGATAATATATAGCAGAAAATTATTTAGTTGCTTGAAAAAATTTCTCTAAAAATTCAATAAGTTCTGAATTTTTTTCCAATCATTATCTATAAGCATATCAATTGAATTTTGATTATGACGTTAAAAGTAAAGTTATATGTTTTTTATAATCGTAAGCAACAAGTAGTTGTTCATATAGAGAATTTCACATACTTGCTACTTATTCAGTAATTTTTCTAAAAGGTAATCCACAATCGTGACAAGTTTTTTTATATTCTTTTTTCTTTGTATTCTATTACTTCTAAAAATAAAGTTTATAACAAATTGTACTTTGTTAAGAATGTCTTCAAAAAGTGATAGACCGTGCTTTACAACTAAGTTATAAATATGGCACACACATTTTATATGAAAAGATGGAGTTAATAGATCTTTTAAAAGTCTCACAACATAATTATTAGAAGAAGCAATATCTAACGTATGAGGCATTATTTTGTCAGTTATACCATAATAATCGCAAACTTGATGAATATTTTCTGCAATAAAATTTTCAGTGTGCCTATCATCAATATATCTATATGCTAAAGTACGTTTTTGCATAAACCAATTATGATCTATCTAATGACATGTTACAATTAAATAATCATAGCCGTTAGTACTACGACCGATATCATAAGTGATAGATACTTTGCCAGGAAAATGATATAATGCATAACGTAAATATTGTTGATATTCATGTGCAAATTTAAAAACATATCTCCTAACAGTTGATCTAGAAAAACCGTTAAAAGCGGGATTATACATATCTCTTATGTAATGAATAAAACCAGGAGAGGAAGGAAATGAAAAAGGCAAATCCTCCACCGCAACTAATTTTGCTATTGCTTCCCTATCTTTATGTTTATCGTATTTAGGACCTACAATTTCCCCTTCGTCGGGTTAATTTAACTATGTACTTCGTCCGGGACACTATGTGAACCTTGACCCGATTAAGAGCGCATTGGCGCACCTGACTTTGTAGCCTCGTATTCATCCCACCTAGCTTTGTGAAAGATTTGTACATGTCTCAATAAACCTCCCGTCCCACCCCTGACCTTATCTCATTTTATATTTATAAACATTTTTACAAATTTTGCATTTAACTACTTGATTCTCTTGGTCCCTATCAAAAAAATCTCATGCAGCTAACCTCATCTCATACTAGGGGGAATAAGAGGTGTTCCATTTCAGTTTGAGATGCACTAGTGGGTGTGTCATCTAGATTATATTCTAAATTAAAGTCTAGTTCAATTGCAAAATATATTTCATCATCTAATGGTATATCATTAAAAATTTCAGTTTCATCTATATGAGTATAATCAATCAAATCATCCTGTCTTGAATATGATGACTAGAAGAAGTACTCCTACCCTTGTTACCCTACTAGAAGATACACTTACCCTTAAACATACCTCTTAATCATTTCATTTTAATTATGCAAATAAATAATTAAAGATAATGAAATTAATTGCGATAATTAAAATAAAGTAACAATAATAATTTAAAGAAGGAACGAAGTAGCAATAATAATTTAAAGAATGAACGAAGGTACCAAACGTGCCGACGTAACGTCGACTTGTAATCGAGGTTAAAAATTTAAACTTTGCTCGATGGATGATCCTCAAGCTAGTTGTCAACTTCAGTCTCAATGTTTGAACTTTGATGCAATTATTCAAATGAGCAAATAAAATAAAATATTTAGTAGGCAATGTAATTGTAGACTTGTAGAGAGATAAATTGAGAGATTGTAGGAGAATTTGTGAGATAAAATGAAGAGAAAAATTACGTATTTATAGTTGGAAAATTGGGTTAAAGAGTGATATAGTAACTTAGGGGTTAAAAGTAAATATTAAGGGAGTAAGGAGTTATGGGATTGAGGGGGGGGGGGGGGGGGGGGGGGGAAGGCAAAATGACCATTGTGCAACGATCATTTTTGCAAAAAGGGGTCGGGGGAGGGATCGTGATGGGGTTAGGGTCGGGGCGGGGCGGGGACAAGCCCAAGTCCCGTCCCGATTTTGAATACCGACACCATTTTTTTAGGGGGGTCGGGGCGGGGTTGGGCGGGACCGGGCCGACCAACCTTATTATCCCTATTCTTCAATTTTTTTTATTTTTTTGGTGAAAAGAAAAAAATTTATTTATCACCACAATAAATCATTACAAAATTGAGTCCAATCCAACCTATTTATGCTGTGGTGAGACCAGAGGCATCCCTCTCTCATTGTGTATCTACTATTATAAGTATATATTAACCAAGTATTAAACAAACTATCTATCCATGGCCTTCCTTGTCTGCACTCTTTTCTTCTTCTTGTGTCTGTCTCGTATATACATCTCCTCTCTTAACCTGTCACAAACTATTCTTGGTATAGGAACTTTGTTATTCCACACATCATCATTTCTTACCCTCCAAATGCTATAAATCAGACCTATTAAAATTGCTATAATAAATTCCCTACTATTCTTGCCTCTTCTACTCCTAGTCATTATCCTCCATAGGTCCTGCACTCCAAATTTATGACTCTCATGTCTAGCCACTGAAAGATCAAGTTTAAACATTTCCTGAAAAACAAGCAGTCAAAGTATAAGTGTGCAATAGTCTCCCCTGCAGCATCACACAACACACACTTAGCATCATTCACAACACCCATCTTCACCAATCTATCTCTTGTTAGTAGCCTTTGATGTGCTACTAACCACCCTATGAAGCAGTGTTTGGGAGTATTGACATTGTTCCATACCCACTATGAATGGTATATTTCCCCCCATCTTTCAACCACCTATTCTTTACATACCCCTGCTTATAGTTTTTCTTAATACTACAAATTTTCCTCCAATACCAGCAACAATCCTTAGGAGGATTGTATGTCCACCAATCCTGGTCTTTAATATATACATTATTCACCCATTTAATCCAAAGATTGTCAGCTCTTTGTGCCACATTCCACACATATTTTGCTAGTGCAGCTTCATTCCAAACAAGATTGTCCAACACACCTATCCGTTCCATTTTGTTTGGCCTGCGAACCAAATCCCAAGCTATTAGAGGCACCTTTTTACTCACCTCCTTCCCATTCCATAAGAAATTCCTATACATTGCAATAAATTTCTTCATTACTTCTTTAGGCAAAATAAAGATTGAGGACCAGTACACATGCAGATGTTGCAGAACAGAGTTAATAAATTGAACTCTGCCTGCATATGATAAGTGCCTGGAGTTCCATGTTCTGATTCATTCCCCCATTTTATCAATAAGAACCTCACGGTCTCTAGCATTGATCTTTTTAGCTGATACTGGTACACCAAGATAACTTAAAGATAGTGTTCCTTTCTGATACCCTGTTGCACTACATATGTCCTCTAAGCATTGTTGATCCATATTAGCACTAAAAAAAGTTTGACTTCCCTGCATTGGCTTGCAGCCCAGAAGCATTAGAAAATGTTTGCAACCCTCCAAGTAGAAGCATTACAGACTGATAGTTCCCTTTACAAAACAACAACATATCATCTGCAAAGCACACATGGTTCAATCTAATGCTTCTACACTTAAGTGTGGTATTCAAAATCTGGCATCTCTCCCACTTTCTTGAGTATCCTAGATAGATACTCCATACAAATGACAAAGAGCAAGGGGGAAATGGGATCCCTTTGTCTTAGACCTCCTTCCCCTTAAAGTTTAAACCCCCCCCCCCCCCCCCCCAATTCACTGCAATACTATCCTGGATAGTTGTGACACACTGCATAACCCATGCTACAAATATTGGAGGAAACTGCAATGTCTCAAGCATCTCCTTCACAAATTCCCATTCAACAGAGTCATATGCCTTCCTAAGGTCAATCTTAAGGAGGCAACTCTGTAGTATTCTTTCTCTTATACAACCTAATTGGATCCTAACAAATAAGAATATTTTGTACAATAGTTCTCCCTTCCATAAAAGCACTCTGTTTATCAAAGATGATAGTAGGCAGTACAGTTCTCAGTCTATTGCATATCACCTTGGAGATGACCTTGTACACAGTATTACATCAAGTAATATGTCTAAAATCCCCCACCCCTTCCACATACTTACTTTTAGGTTTTACAGTAATCAGGGTAGAATTCAAGGCTTTCAGCATCTTACCTGCCCTGAAGAAATCCTTTACTGCACCTATTACATCTGCACCCACCACCTCCCAACTATCTTTAAAAAACTAACTATTATACCCATCAGGCCCAGAAACTTTTTCTCTTTGGATTGCCCATAAAGCTTGTTTTATCTCCTCTGATATTATATGGAGTACATGCTGATTTCTCTACATCTCTTGCACCACTGCACCTTGCCTTACCAAGTCCACATTCATCTGATCCCTCCCAGTCTGCTGAGTATCCAGTAGTTGTGTATAGAAATCCACAAATGCTTGTGCTACAGCTTGAGGCTCAGTTTGCTCTTGCCCTGGCTGTCAGCAATAGAGAACATTCTATTAGCATTTCTCCTTGCCTTTAAGATGGCATGAAAAAATTTAGTATTCTGATCTCCCATTGTTAGCCAGTTCACCTTGCTCTTTTGTCTTAAGAACATTTCCCTAGTCGTATTCCATTTCAAACACTCCTTTTATGTCTGCCTTTCCTCCTCTATTAGGCTAGCATCTATGGGAAACACCTGTATCTTGGTCTGACAATCATGAAGTTTCAACATCCATTGCTCAGCCTTAGCCTCCACATCACTGAAATTTGAAGTATTCAGCCTTCTAAGCACCCCTTTAAGCTTATTCATTTTACCCACTAATTCATACATCTTTGTGCCTCTCCTGTCTGTTTGCCACCCAACTGTAACTGTCTGCAAAAATTCAGGGTCCAACTTTCACATATTAAAGTATCTGAACCTATATTGAGACTGGATGCCCCCTTCTCACCTGATTATACCAGGAGAATGATGATAAAACCAGGGTTCATGAAGTGTACTTCAGACGCAGGTAGATCATCCACCCATTCATACCAGAACTTTGTCTATCCTGCTATACACCCTCTTTTGAGCACATTGCTTATTGCACCAGGTGAAGTATGCCCCTGATGATCTCAGTTTTGTCAGATCACAGTCTACTACACATTGTTTAAACTCCCTTATCTTTGCCATAATAACAAGACACCTCACTCTTTCATCTCTTTCTAACACACAATTAAAGTGACCCATGATTGTCCAAGGTCCATGTACTTGACCATGTAACCTCCTTAAGTCTACCCAAAGTGCCCTTCTTAGAGCCCCATCATTGAAAGCATACACCATAGTTATATGAAAACTTTGCTTTGTGCCCCTATGTGTCACACCACAATGAATCAGTTGTTCTGTACTGTCTTTAATATCAACCTCATAGAGATGAGGTCTCTTCAATAACCATATCCTACCATTTGAATATTTAGATTTGTGCTAAAAGACCATCCACTACACAAGTTAAGAGGCATTATGAGCTTTAGCCCTCTTAACTTTTGTTTCCAAGAGACCAAACAACCCCACCTTAGCAGTCTGCATAAACAACTGCATCTCCTTCTGCTTGGTAGAGTTATTTAATCCCCTGGAATTCCAGAACCCCAAGTTATCCATGAGGATGAGGGGTCACCCCCTCCCCACCTCCATTTTCAGGAACACCAACACCCTTATCCTCTATAGGGGTAGAGGAACTAGGTATGACTTCATCTTGTGGATCTACTCATTCTCCCACACCATGCCTTTCTTCCGGTGTCCCAAACATATTACTCCCTCCGTCTCAATTTATGTGGCATCATTTGACTCGGTACAAAGTTTAAGAAAAAAATAGACTTTTGAAATGTGTGGTCCAAAACAAGTCTTATATAAATGTGTGACTGTAAATCATCTCAAAAAGTTAAATTGTTTCTAAATATAGAAATGTAACATTCTTTTTGGGACAAACCAAAAAGGAAATGGTGTCACATAAATTGGGACAGAGGGAGTACTAGTTTGTACATTGTCTTGCTTAGCACCCCCTCCCTTCTTAGCATATCTCCCATATCTATAACCTTGCCTTCCTTCCACCCTTTGATCATTTCTACCAGCATTATAATTGTCCCCTGGTCCTGGCCTGTTCTCCTGTATTTGCATCTTCCCTTTCCTCACTTCTTCCTTCAAAAATTTCCTACATTCCTGCATAGCATGTCCATAATTCTTGCAATGTGGGCACAATATTGGTTTCCACTCAAGCACAACTTCCTGTTCAACTGTGTGTCCATGTTCATTCTCAAACAACACCTTAGTTAGATAATTCAGATTAATTGTGACCTCAACCAGTATCCTAGCATATGTCAATCTCTCCTCGAGTGTTGTTGCACTATCAGTACGTAATGACCTACCTACCAGTCCAGCAATCTTTGCCAAAGCTTTAGGGCCCCAATATTTGATATCCAACCCCACAAGCCTTACCCACACCAGAATCTTCTGCATTTCTTCCTTTGTGAGCTCCATCCCAGGTATCTATGGCGTAACAATCACTGATTTTTTATCAAACATCCGAATTCTCTATTCCATCGCAATATTCTTCGAGTCATTCGACTCAAAGCGCACCATAAACACCCCTCAATTCACCTGTGCAACTTTCTCTACCCCCAATTGTCCCAGATCCGCTTACAAAACCCTTACATCACCGATGGAGGTGGGGTTAGAACCTAGTACATAATAGAAGACCGCCATATTTCAATAAGTAACCTCCTCTTTGATATCTTCTACCGAAATTGTCACCGTACTAGTAGGTTCTTCCATGATACAATATAGCATGGTACCGTGCTCAAATAGGATTAGGATTGTAATTAAACTAATGTACAAACTTACCATAGTTGTAGAATTCTTTGTACAAGTATGATTAAGATTTAGAAGTATAGTATGAATAGGATTTTCATATTTGGAGATTGTAACTTGTATAAATACCTCATTCATTAATGAAAATAATCAAGATTATTTCTTTATATGCTAATCCTTTGGTAGGCAATCGCGGTGGTAACGGCGACGGAGGACGGAGGACGGAACAGTGGCAGCTACAACAGTGGGCCTCGGAGCAATGGAGCCACAGGACAACTGGCCCAACCGTGGGTCCCCCTGGCAGTGGGGCTGGGCCAGTGGCCATTGGCCCAACAACCCTTATTTTCCACCTGCTCCTTATCCGGGAAACTGGGCTCAGTTCCAGCAAAATTCCAGGCCCAGTTTCTCAGTCCCAAATAGTGGAATGCGGTACAGTAATGGGTCGGGACAGCAGGCAGGCCTGCTTGGTCCTCGTCCCACACGGGCCTTCCATGCTGCGGGCCTAAATCCGATCCCGACACCTACAGATATTGAAACCGCAATGCATACACTTGACTTAAATCCCCCGGACATGAATTGATATATGAACACCGGAGCCACTTCTCATATGACGTCCGATCAAGTACTCTCTCGTCTTATTCAAATTTGAGCGAAAATCGTGGTATAATTGTTGGTAATGGCAACTCAATTCCAATTCGCGGTTATGGACATACAACTTTGTCTCTCCCACATTCACCTCTAGTTTTGAAAAATACCCTTCGTGCCAATAACTTAATTAAAAATTTGATGTCTGTCCGAAAATTCACCACTAATAATTGAGTTTCTGTTAATTTTGATCCCTTTGGATTTTCTGTGAAGGATTTCAAAAACGAGGATACCTCTAATGAGATGCAATAGTAGGGGAGAGCTTTATCCAATCACAACTACCACCACTTCCACGAGTCAAGTTCATGTCGTCTACTTTTGCCGCCCTTGCTCCTTCCTTGTGGCATGCACGTTTGGAGTTATCCGAGATCGTCTATTATTTCGTATTTGCATAAAAATAATTTTTTTCTTGTTAGGGTACGCGTAGTACTCCACTTTGTTCTTCTTGGTCGTTAGGGAAACATATTCAATTACCATTTGTAGCATCTACTTCTCGTACTTAGATGCCTTTTGACGTTATTCATAGTGATTTATGGACATCTCCCGTTTTAAGTTCTTTGGGTCATCGTTATTATGTCTTATTTTTTATGATTATTTTAATTTTTCGTGGACCTTTCCGTTATCCAAAAAGTGTCAAGTTTTTTTCTACTTTCTTAAAATTTAGAGCATTTATCTCTACCCAATTCGAACGGAAAATTAAAAATATTCAATGTGATAATGGCAAGGAATACGATAATGGGTTGTTTCGGGAATTTTGTGATGCTAATGATATAGTTTTTCGTTTTTATTGTCCTCATACGTCCTCACAAAATGGAAAAGTCGAACGGAAAATTCGTATCATTAATAATATTGTCCGAACTTTATTAGCTCATGCTTCCGTACCCCCTTCATTTTGGCATCATGCACTACAAATGACTAGTTAACTCCTTAACGTACTTCTTAACAAAGGGTTAGCATATGAATCTCCCCTTAAAATTTTATATAATAAGACTACTTTGTATTCACATCTTAGGATCTCCAAATTTGGGAATGAGAGGAGGAAAAGGTGCACGGAAACCGAGAAAGGGTTCACGGAAAACGAGCAAAAATCGAGAAGAGCGGAAGTGTTTTTGGGAAGGTATTTTAGATCTAGACTTCTGATACACGAAAGAAATAATCTCTTGATTATTTTCATTAATGAATGGGTATATATACAAGTTACAATCTCCAAATATGGAAAATCCTATTCATACTATACTTCTAAATCTTAATCATACTTGTACAAGAATTCTACAACTATGGTAAGTTTGTATGCTCGTTTAATTACAATCCTAATCCTATTTGAGCACGGTACCGTGCTATATTCTATCATTCTGATATGAGCTTAGTACCCCTCGATTTAGGGCTAGAACCCACTACATTACTCCAACTCATACCAGCATGAGGTGATTGTTGCGTACCTGTGACATTTTCTTGTGCGTCTCTCCACGATATCAGCCCATGACCGAGGGCTACTCGTTGTTGCAGCCTTGCTTCCACTCTGTGATCCAATCGAACCCACTGGCGTAGTCAAGTTCACCGGGTCCAATGCCTGAATCCCTTGTATCCCATTCACACTCTTAGTTTTCTTTGCATCCACAGTGAGGGAACTTTCTTCCCCATTGTATTCTATTGATTACTCAATTGTGTCATTGTCTTCCTTCCTCCGTCCTTTGATTTTCCAGCCATTCAGTGTAAGATGAAGAAAAGTCTCATTACAGAGAGAGAAAGTCTTGTTTACAAGTACTTGTCTAAAACATTGCTCTTCAAATTCTTTATTGTCATGTACGGTTTCATTATCTAGGGTTAATTACAATAAACATTCTTGTAATATATGATTTTAGTTTCAGCCATAATCTTTGTGTTTTAAAATTAATCACTTACTTTCCCTATAAGTTGTATCAATAAAGTATATTAAAATATAACTATTGAAAAACAAACTAAAATTATAATAATTTTTTACATATTTTTATGAAACTTACTACTATTAGAATAGGTTAGGTCTATTTATCATAATACATGATTTGATAATTATGGTAATATAGGAATTGTATATTTATGGTAATATAGGATTTGATAATTATGGTAATATAGAATTTGGTAATTATGGTAATATAGGATTTATAGTCCTATTAGAATATGATTACCCTATATTCTATTAGATTAGGAAAAAAATGATATTATATCTATATAAGGAAGTCATTGTAATGAATGAAAAGATGAAAGAGTTCTCCATTATTCTCGTCTCTCCAAATTCTCGTCTCTATCTCGATTTTAATATGGTATCAGAATCACGTTAGAATGAATACCAAAATCCTAGAATAATGATAGGTGACGGTAAAGAAACCAGCGATAACGGCAAAGGAATCGTCGATGAAGAAAATAAAATCTAAAGAAAAAACAATCCCTCCCTATGATATTACATTGAATAATAACCCTGAAATTGTGGTGTGACAAGTCCAATTGAAGGGCAAAAAATATGAAGAATTGGCTAGATTCATGAGGACAACCCTAAGAGTAAGAAAGAAGTTTGGCTTCATCGATAGTACAATAAAAAACCGGACCAAGAGTCACCGGACTTGGAAGATTGGTGGACTATAAACTCACTGTTGGTGTCGTGGATTCACAACACCATAGAACCGATGCTTCGCTCAATGATTACACATAAAGAAGGAGTGAAAAATTATAGACGAGCATCCGAGAGCAGTTTGTCGTTATCAACGGCCCTCGGATATAACAACTAAAGGCGGAACTATCAGAGTGCAAGCAAAAAGGAGAACCATAGTGGATTACTATGGAAATCTCACTAAGTTGTGGGAGGAATTGGAGAATTACGAATAGATCCTAAGTTGTACATACGGAAAGTGCACGCGCAATCTAGGAACGGTCCTAGAAGCCAAAAAAGAAGAAGAAGAAATGTATATTTTCCTCATGGGATTGGATGAGGGAATGTATGAAATGGTGAGATCGAACATACTAGCCCAGGAACTGTTGGCATCATTGAACAATGTCTACTCAAAGTTGGTGCAACAAGAGTGTGTAAGAGGAATCACACAAAAAATAGAGGATCGGAGTGAAATCATAGTTTTTTCCGTACATGGGAGAAATCCTTACCGTGATCGAGATGAAGGAAAAATGGTGGTGCATTCTGCACATATTGCAAGAGATCCGAAAATGTTGTGGATAGATGTTTTTGACTCATTATTTATCCAAATTGGTGACCGAGAAATAAAAAAGAAAATGAAAAAAATCGAAGGAAGAGGATGAGGACAACAACAACAATAGCAGAGGTGTATACCAGGATCCGATCGTGGTAGAAGGAACTCAGACGGAGACAAAAATGGTGAACACAGGCGGCATAGGACTTCACAATTTGAGAGATGAGATCCGAAAGACTGTGATTCACATGTTGAATTCTCAGAGAATAAATCCGAATGAGAAGATAAATAGTAAGATCGAAAACTCATCCTGGATCATAGACTTCGAAGCTACCAATCATATGACAGGTAATCCGAAAGAACTGAGTAATATGCGAGACATTCTTAAGTGTCTGGTTGATCTTTCAGACCAAAGTAGCTCAGTGGCTACAAAAGAAGGAACAACCAGGCTGAATGACAGGATATGATTGAAGAATGTCCTTTATGTTCCAGATTTAACATGCAATTTGATTTCTTTATCATAACTAGTTGATTATTTAGATTGTGATGTGATATTTAATTGAATTATGTGTGTTGTACTAGACTTCACCACGAGAAAGCTGATTGAAAAGGGTGAGCGACGAGGTGGACTTTACTATTTCCGAAATGTGTCACTCATACGGGCTATGAAGGCAGAGACAGTTAATTGGTTCGATCTTTGGTACAAACGGTTGGGTCATCCTTCGGCACAAGTAACAAAGTCTGTTACGATATTAGACTTAAAGGAGAGTGGTGATACATTAGATAGAGAATGTGATGTATTCCAACGGGCAAAGAAAATGAGAAGTGTTTTTTCTTTTAGTGATAATATTATTTTGGGTACTTTTGAGATGATTTATTGCGATTTATGGGGACTATATAGAACCTATTTCTCTTGTGGTGCATCATATTTTTTTTTACTATTATGAATGATCGTTCACGAGGTGTGTGGATCTTTCTCTTAGTTGATAAGAAAGAAGTGTCCCAAACCTTGAAAAATTTATTTGCCTTGGTGGATAGACAGTTTGGTAAGAAAGTGAAGATTGTTAGAAGTGATAACAGAACTGAGTTCACATGTATGAAAACTTACTTCTTCGAATATGGAATTATTTTCCAAACAACTTGCACATGGACACCACAGCAGAATGGAAGAGTCGAAAGAAAACACGGTCACATTCTTAATGTGGCGTGAGCATTGAGATTTCAGGATCATCTTTCGATTAAATTCTGGGAAGAATATATTTTGATTGTGGGGTATTTGATCAATAGAACGTCATCTTCGGTGTTGAATGAGAAAATCCTCTATGAAATTTTATACGGGAAAGATTACGGAGGAAGTTTATATGAATTTGCCACGGGATTTCGTGTTTCTAATCCGGGACAAGTATGTCAACTCGGAAATCTTTGCATGGTTTGAAGCATGCTCCAAGGTGTTGGTTTGCAAAATTTTCAAGTGCTTTGATGAAATATGGGTTCAAATAGTCGTACTCTGATCATTCTCTATTCATTATACATCGGGGAGGTATACAACTTAACGTCGAAAATAACCATAGTGACATTGAATGATTCAAAGACTATCTCCGCACCTATTTTCACATAAAGGATTCGGGCCTTCTGAAGTAATTTCTGGGAGTTGAAGTTGCACGTGGACCAACTGAGTTATTTCTCTGTCAACGAAAATATGTCTTGGATATAATTTTTTAGTCTAATTTATTGGGAGAAACCAATCAATACTCCCATGGAACATAATCATGTTTTGGCGTTGGCAAAATGAGCTACTTTAGTAGGTTTAGAACTATACCGGTGTCTCGTCGGTAGACTAATATACCTCAATTTCACGAGACCCTGAGTTGTCATACTGCGTGCATGTTCTATCGCAATTCATGCAGCAACTAAAGAAAGCACACTAGAACGCGACTCTCCATGTGGTGCAGTACTTGAAGAAGAACCCATGACAAGACATTGTGATGAGAAAAGATTGTGATCTCCAATTGTACGGATGGTGTGATTCAGACTGGGTCGGATGTCCGTTGACTTAAAAATCACTTACCGGTTGGTTTATATCTCTCGGAAATTCACATGTATTATGGAAAACCAAGAATGAGCACATTGTCTCTCGCTTGTCAACAAAGGCGGGATATCGTTCAATAAAAATGATAGTATGTGAGTTGAAATGGTTAAAGGGAATTTTATATAATTTGGGTGTTGAATATAAATCTCCGGTGAAATATATTATGATAGTAAAAAAGCATTGTATATTGCGCGAAATCCGATGTTTCATGAATGAACTAAAAACATTGAAGTCAACTGTCACTATGTCGGGGACGCACTTCAATCCGGAATAATACTTCCCAGTCATGTGTCAACCAGTGAGCAATTGGCCGATGTGTTTACAAAGAATTTGAGGAAATCGCAAAATGAATATTTACTTGGCAAATTGGGAATTCGAGACCCTCATGCACCGACTTGCGAATTATGGTAATTTAGGATTTGTAGTCCTATTAAAACAGGATTACCCTTTATCCTATTAGATTAGGAAAATAATGATCTTACCTCCATATAAGGAGGTCATTGTGATGAATGAAAAACATAAAGAATTCTCTCATTATTCTTGTCTCTCTAAATTCTCATCACTGTCTCGATTTTAACACTTACAAAAGAAGATGAATACTTTTATTGAAATTTTTATTCACTCCTTTATTTTTAAATCCTCTTTTGAAATTCTAAAATAGGAAATGAACACAAATCACATAGCAGATGACTCGGATTTTTATGCATTTGGAAACATATTTTTATCTTTCAAACCTCTTAAATATAATGATGTTATCCTTATTTTTCTAACAATAAACCTCTTATACAATGAAAACTCTACGTAAATGAAACTTCATCTAACTAAGTAAATTTTAAGATTATTTTGAAGTGAAAGTAGAAATAAACAAACTAAAATAAAAATAAGAAATTTCATATAGTAATAAAATATTTAAAAAAAATACAAGTAATTTACTTGTTTAAAGTGAAATAAAGTTATTACTAATAGTATGTATATCTTATTAAATATTTTGCGATTATTTCCTATTTATGGGATTTGAAATATACCATTCAAAAAATATTTATTCTCTTTTTTAATCAAAGACGTGAATAAATTTCAACATAAATACTATCTTATTTTAAAATTTTCAACATAAATATTATCTTATTTTTAAAATTTCAAAATATAAGTACGTAAAAACTTTATTTATAGTTTTGTTTTAAAGATAGTGGAAAGCTTAAAAGAAATGATCAAATTATGCATTTAGATAATAACAAAATTATAAGGCTTACTTGTGACACACTTTTCTTTTTAATCTATCTAAATAGAATATCATTTATTATATATAAAAATACTTTAAACTTTAAAATAATTACGCTTAATGAAATAATTTATATCCACGCAAATATTTTAAAGTGCAAGCCATTTCAAAATTCAACTTAGATTCGAATGAAAATGTGTCGAGAGATGAAACTATCACTATACATAATAAAGAAAATTAAATAATAAATTTTAGCTTTTGGAGAAACTTTTATGTAACTTATAATATTTTTTCATGGGTAACTTTGAGTTAATATGTACGAAATATTTTACTTGTACATAAAAATTAAGTAATATATATTTTTTTAAATGATATTGAATGGATTAAATAAGAAGAGAAAGAAGAAATAGAAAAGTTGGAGAATGGATGTATTAAGCAAAAAGAAAGGAAAACAAATTGTTGCTGGAAAGATGACGTGAATGAATACAAACATGCATGGAACCAAAAAGTTGGCCAACGGAATTTAACATTGGAGTTAACTCCTCCTTACATAACACAAAAAAATATTGCGTTAAAGATGATTTTGTCGCTGTTTATTTTTATGAGATACTTTGATCATTTTTGTCTTTTCCTAAGTTATTTAGGTTCCGGACTCAATATTTACGCATCATAGAAAAAGAAGAAATGGTACCCCAACTTCATTTTAAAAAATCGAACCCCCCTCCTCAACTTTGGATAATAGACATCCTACCCATTTGTTCTAATTGACTTTTTTTAAATGACTATTTTATCCTTACATTATCTTAAGTGTGTAAAAAAAAAGCAGGCGATGCGCGGTGTCTGGTGAAGGGCGGACCACAAGAGTCTATTTTACGCAATCTTACCTTCCATTTTCTGCAAGAGACTATTTTCACGACTTGAACCCATGACCTCCTTGCATTATCTTAATTGTGTCATTTTCATTTTTTTTTTCTCGAGTCTTCTTACCAAATTTTTTGACTCGGCCAATGCTTCTACCAAAATTTGCCTACTTTCTCATAATCTCAAGCCATTCTTTGGCATTACAATTAAGGCTTTGCAACAGTCTCCGGGGCATAGCTGGATGGAAAAGGAGGTGAACTTAAAATTCAGTTGGAGGCCTGCAGCGTGAGTTAGAATCCTGGTGGGAGCACTTCGCTCTCTTTTGGGATAAGACCTTGTAGGTGATATTAGTTGCTCTGTTCTCAAACCCTGGTCATTCAGGCACATCCTGTGATTTACTGATAGTAGTGTTGAGGGATCGATACTACTATCTCCAGGAATAGTCTGGCGTAAACCATGAAGCTGGATATCAAAAAAAATAATTAAGGCTTTGCAACAGTTTTAGGTCAGGTGTGTACATATGTATTAGCAGTAGTGTGTACTAGACTGTCTAACTGACAATGCATGGGAAGACTCCATCCATACACAAAATTGTGATGTCTGAACTCACGTTTTGGTCGATTTCTCTTAATTAGTCTTTTGCTTGTGGATATGTACCCCAGTGCCAACGACTTGACTTCTGACTTTTAGGGAAATTATCATCCTTTAGATCCTTTCATTTGTCCGCATCTGATGTTTCTTTTAATTGCAATGGTCCCTTTAATCTGTAGTATGATTGAAAATGGTAATTGTTCACACCTACAATTTTTGTGATGCAGATATTACAAGGTAGAGGTTTTGTTTATTGTATATATAAAACATGTGTTTAATTACTTGTTGAGCTGAATAAAATTTTGTTTACAGTAATATATATTCTGTCATTTTAGTTTTCGTCCATCCATTATTAATATGTGTATTCTTATTTCATATGATTCTATCTTGCATCAAATAATAATACATGCACACCATATGCATATATTATTTACTAATAGAAGAAGTAAAATGGTAACCAGACAAGGTAAGAGTTATGCTCTATTTTGTACGATCAAACGGCCCCTAAGCTATTTTTTTTTATTCAATCGAAGCTAGGAGAAGGGGAGGAAAGGAGAATGGAATGCTACACTAGCTACCTCAATTGTGGAGAAGAAGTGTTGTCTAGCGTAGAAGACCAATGCAAAAAAGTATATAGTTTTACCAACAAGAAAGTGCTAGTAACCTACCGGCTTCCATACCATCTTCTTCATCTTCAACACAACCTCACAAAAGACATGTTGTTTCTACGGCTAGTATTGAAAGCCTCAGAAATAGAATGTGTGGCTGTACCGCTACTAACCAAATTAGCGAGTTTGATATTTTTGTTTTGCAGGGTTCTGTACCGTACCAAGCAGTTCTCAATGAAGAAGGACGTGAAGACTTGCTGAAATACTGGAGGGGGAATGAGAAGACCTTTCCGACACTTTCAATGATGGCCCGAGATATTTTGAATATTCAAGCGTCATCAACTGCGTCTGAAAGTGTTTTTTCTGCCAGCAGATATCAAATAGGAGACAACAGATACTCATTAGCCGGAGACAACTTGGAGATTGTAGTATTATTCAGAGATTGGATACGAGTGGAGCGGTCAACCGTAGATCAACGAAGAAGAAGACGAAAACTACAACGAAATCTTATCTGAAGGTGGTGGAAGCGACGTGGATCAATTTGACCAACAAATATCAATTCCAACCGAAGAACCACATGAAGTTATCAAGAAACTAGAACAGGTTTTTTAAGAATGTAATTTTTTAAATTGCAATTTTATTATGTAATTTGCAACGTTTGGACAACACCATAAAGTTGCAATTTCGACAATTGTATTTGTATCAAATATTGATAGAAATTATTAGCATTAACTCTTTCTCGCATTGTTTTTGTCCCACATTGAAAAATCACATTTGTATCTCATGTAATAATCCCTATATAAAGGGTTTTACTTGCTTTTCTTTTACTTGCACTTTTAGCTTTCAAGAATAGTATTATTATATCATCTTGTTATTGCTTTGTAAGAATTCATGTTATAAATAAAAGATTTTCATGAATTCTATCATGGTATCAGAGCTAAGAACGCAAGTTAATATTTTTAGCTCGATCGCGGATTCAACTTCGCGGTGAGTTAGTTGGGGGTTCGCATGCAACACGCCCCTGGTATCAGTTAAATTTTTTTTGGCTTGTTTTGGAAGCTCGTGCTCGTTTTGCCTTGTTTTGGCTGCTCGTGCTCGTTTTGATCTTGGCTTCCGCATCTGGGTTTCGTCTTCTTGACTTCCGCTTCTGATTGGTAAGATCTGCCCTTTTTTATTTTGTTGCTTGTTATTTGGGATTGTTGCTTGTTATTTGGGATTTTTCTGTTTAAAACTCATAATGGTTGAAGGTGATGATTCTTTGCAAACTATTGGTGTTCGGTTAGATGGAAAAAATTATTCCTATTGGAGCTATGTCATGGTAAATTTTTTGAAGGGAAAAGGGCTTTGGGATTATATGTCTGGAAAAGCCAAATACCCTAAAGTTGGAAATGAAAAATTTGATGAATTATTTAGAACTTGGAGACCAATAATTCAAAAATTATTACTTGGATTAATAACTCTGTTGAACAAAGAATTGGTATTTGATTGACTACGTTCAAAACTGCTAAAGAGATTTGGGATTATCTGTCAAGATTGTTTGTGCAAAATAATTTTGCTGTTAAATATCAATTACAATCTGAAATTCGTGCACTAGTACAGAATGACTTGGGCATTCAAGATTATTTCTGTGCAACGATCACTTTGTGGGATCAGTTAGCTATGACGGAATCTACTGAATTGCAAGCATGCGATGCTTATATTAAATGCAGAGATGAAGACCGTCTTGTTCAGCTATTGATGGGTCTTCGATAAGAATTTGAGAATTGTCGTTCAGGTTTTTTGCACCGCAAACCCTTACTATCTGTTAAAGATGTGGTAAATGAACTTATGGCTGAAGAAACATGTTTGAACACTCTAAAAGGTGTACATAAGGCTTCTACTTCCGTATTGACAGCTCCTTCGTCTGCACCGGTCCTTGCAGCCCCTACATACCAATATAGAATAACTGTCATGGATAATTGTAATTATTGCAAGAAACCAAGACACTGGAAGAATCAATGTCCTGAGCTACGGAAGACGTCAGGTTCTAAGCCTCCACATTCGGGACAAGGACAGAAGCCATATTCTGGGGGTCAATTCCAGAACTCGTATTCACCGACTCAGGCTGCATTTGTGCCGTCTCTTGATCACCCAGCTTCAGGAGCCTCTGTGAGTCACAGTACTGATTTTGTAGCTGACCAATTTCAGAAGTTCCTCTCCTTCCAACATTTTCAAAAGAATTCTCAGTCTTATGCTCTTTCTGCTCCTTACGGCTCATCACCATCTATTGGTTTAGGTATCATTTCATCTTCTTGGATCTTGGACTATGGAGCTGGAAATCATATGTCTCTTGATTCTTCCGTCTTTGTATCTATGTCTTTTGACCCCCCCTCCCCCCCCTTCCACTTCTGTTGTGACTACTGATGGCACACTTATGCCATTGACAGGCATTGACACCATTCATACATCCACTATATCATTACCTGATGTTTATTGCATTCTAAAATTACATATGAATCTTGCTTCTGTTGGTCAAATATGTGACTCTTGATGTTTTATTGGACTTTTCCCTAATTCTTGTTATGTGCAATATCTAAAATCTAAGAGAGTGATTGGGACAGGGCGTAGAAATGGGAGAGTTCTCTATGTTTTGGATGAGCTGCATCTTTCTACTCATGCAACAGTTATGCCTGTTAATTTGTCTTCTTTTCATTTAACACCTTCATCTTCGAAGTTTTATTTGTGGCACTCTAGAATTGGTCATATGTCAGGATCTCTCCTGCATTTTATGTGTAATACGGGTGTTCTTAGTGATTTACAATCCGATGATATTTCTGATTGTAGTGGATGTAAACTTAGAAAATTTTCTGCTTTGCCTTTTAATCTTAGTACTTCTACTTCTTCTGCACCATTTGATCTAAGTTCATTCAGATGTTTGGGGGCCAGTACCTATCCCTACTAAGGGAGGCTCCAGATATTATGTTTCCTTTATTGATGACTATACTCGTCATTGTTGGATTTATTTGTTGAAAAGACGTTCTGATTTTGTTCATACTTATGTTGAGTTTCAAGCTTATGTGAAAATTCAACATTTTGCTATTATTAAATGTTTTTGGGCTGATTTAGGAGGTGAATATACTAGTGGGGATCTTTCTGGTATTTTCAAAGCTGATGGTACAATACATCAGTCTTCTTGTATTGATACACCACACCAAAATGGGGTAGCCGCGAGAAAGCATATGCATATTGTTGAGACCGCTAGATCCATGCTTTTGTCCGCTAGTGTACCTAGTGAATTTTGGGGAGAAGCTGTCCTTACATCTATTTGTTTTATTAATATGATCCCTACTTCTCATAATTCTGGAATTTCTCTGTATGCTAGACTATTTGGTCACACCTCACTATATTCACATTTGAGAGTTTTTGGTTCTACATATTTTGTTCTACGTCCACATGCAGAGCGTACTAAGTTATCTTCTCGTATCACCATTTGTGTTTTTCTTGGATATGGGGTTGGGCAGAAAGGTTATCATTGTCATGATCCACTTTTTGGAAAATTGTATGTGTCTCGTAATGTTTCCTTTATTGAGTATGTTCCTTTCTTTTCCATCCCACCTACCTCACATGGCATAACAAAATCTGACCTTATTGATATTGATCCCTTTGATGATGATTGCCCATCTGATTCTACATCTATATCATATGTTCCTTCTCAGTCTTCTGGCAGGTCCCATGATATTGATACTCAGCCCCCTCCTACGCCTATTTCAGAACCTCTTGTGGTTGCAGATCCAGATCCACCTCGCTATCCTAAACGCACTCTGCGATCTACTCAGTTATCCGATTTTAATTATTTTTTCTATGCTCCATCATTTGCTTCCTTTCTAGTTTATATTAAATCTCTCTATGAGCCTACCTCCTACTTTGAAGCAGCTCGTGATCCTCTTTGGAAATAGGATATGAATGAGGAACTGGCTGCTTTGAACAAAACTGGTACTTGGGATTTGATTTCTCTACCGACTGGTAAGAAAACTATTAGTTCTCAATGGGTGTACAAGATTGAAACCAAGTCTGATGGTTCTATTGAGCGATATAAACTTGTTTGGTTGCAAAGGGTTTTGCTCAAGAATATGGTATGAATTATGAAGAGATTTTTGCACCTGTTGCAAAGAACGGGTTCTTATTGTAATGGCCTATGTTCATCATTGACATATTTCACAAATGGATGTTAAAAATATTTCTTTGAATGGGGATCTTCAAGAAGAAGTCTACATGGTCCCTCCACCTGGTGTTTCACAAAATCCAGGATAGGTGTGCAGGCTTAAGAAAACTCTATATGGTCTCAAACAAGCTCCAAGAGCTTTGTTCGACAAGTTCTCCATTGTAGTATCATCTCTTGGGTTTATTTCCAGCTTTCATGATTCGACGTTATTTGTTAAATCATCCCTTGTAGGTTGTATTTTGCTTTTGTTGTATGTTGATGACATGATCATTACAGGTGATGATATTGATGGTATTGCAAACCTAAAATCTACTTTGTCTCGCCATTTTGAGATGAAAGATTTAGGCCATCTACGTTACTTTTTAGGCATTGAGGTAGCTTATTCTGAGAAGGGATATTTTCTCTCTTAGTCTAAGTACACTGCAAATATTCTTGAGCGGTCCCGTCTCACAGATACTCGTATAGTTTACTCTTCTCTTGAGGTTAATGTTCGATATACACTTACTGACGGGGATCATCTTCCTGATCCCACTTTATATCGTTCAGTTGTAGGGAGTCTGGTGTACCTCACCATTACTCGCCCTGACATTGCATATGTTGTTCACATTGTCAGTCAGTTTGTTTGCTCTCCTACATCTGTACATTGGGTGCAGATTATGCGTATTCTTCGCTATCTTCGAGGAACGATTTATCAGAGTCTCTTGTTTCCATCGACCTCATCCTTAGAGTTTCGTGCATTTTCTGATGCAGATTAGGCTGATGACCTAACTGATCGAAAAACTGGTTATTGTGTATTTTTAGGAGATTCACTCATTTCATGGAAAAGTAAGAAACAAGATGTGGTTTCTCGCTCTTCAACTGAGGTAGAGTATCGTTCTATGGCTTCTACTACGTGTGAGATTGTATGGTTACGTCGGTTATTGGTTGATATGGGTGTCTCTCTTTTCTCACCAACCCCGATGTACTGTGATAATAAGAGTTCTATTCAGATTGCGCACAACACATTCTTTCATGAACGTACCAAGCATATTGAGATTGATTGTCATATTATTCGATATCATCTTCAGCAGGGCACTCTATCCTTGTCATTTGTCTCATCTTCGATGCAACTTGCAGATTTCTTCACAAATGCGCATACCTTAAAGCGTCACCGGTTCTTTCTTGGCAAACTCTCGATGCTTCTGTCTACACCATCGCGAGTTTAAGAGGGGATATTAGCATTAACTCTTTCTCACATTACTTTTGTCCCACATTGGAAAAACACATTTGTATCTCATGTAATAGAACCCTATATAAAGAGTTTTACTTGTGTTTTCTTTTACTTGCACTTTTAGCTCTTAAGAATAGTATTATTCTATTATCTTGTTATTGCTTTATAAGAATTCATGTTATGAATAAAAAACTTTCATGAATTCTATCAGAAATAAGTGATTATCAGAAATAAGTGATGTATTTGAAAAATCATAGTATTTAATAAAAAAAATGAAAACAATGATGAAGGAAGGAATAAATAGAAAAGAAACAAAAAAAAAAGTGTAGGGCATAGAGGGGTAGAAAGGAATAACGAGTAGGTTGTACCAGTCACGTTTTGTCAAACGGGCCAGAAATAGACCCTATGGGGTCCTCCCCTTTAAGTTCGGTAACACTAGAATTAGAGCTCTTACATTTCATGATAAATTGGCTAAACTCATAAAAACAACAAAAAAATAGATTTTCAATGTGTAAAAACAACAAATATTTTTGGTAAGGAAACATTGCATGTTGTTAAAGTGTCGCATGTTGATTGACGCGGTGCTAATTGTCTCTTTTGCATATATTTATGAGTTGAGTTTGATACTTTGATTTACTAACGGAGCTAAAAATTCAAACAAGAAAATTCATAAAAGTTAAGGATTATGATTGAACCACTTGCCCCCATGGCCTGTCTTCGCCACTGATCTAAATATTAAAATTTTATATTATATTATTCATGCTTTAAATATTTATGTGTTTGACGTGTAAGTGAATGTTAAAGTGTCTTACGTTGATTGAGAGAATAAATTATCGTCTTTTTAAGTAATTAATGAGATATTCTTTAAGTTAACTTTACAATTAAGTTAGGTTAAAATTCATTTTATAAGGCATATGCAAACAAACTAAAGATCATATCAATAGAGAGAGAAAGCCTTAAAATTTTGTAGCAGCATATTTTGTTAATTCAGTCGGTACTCATTTTCACAAAATAAAAATGAATGAATCGAAGAAGAGTCAATTCAATGCTCAAGTCAAAGGGGGGAGTCCACTTATTCAATAGAAGAGAAGCCAATACTTTACCCATAACTTTAATTAATAGTAGTCCTAGTAACATTGTAGATGTTTCTTAACACTATAAACTTTCCTTTCTCGTGTATACACTTTGAATTTTCCAAACCTGCAATTCTGTAGACCCTTTAAGGCTTTCATTATAAAGCTCGCTATACACTTTTGCAGAATTAACCACTACAATTTCCCTCTCTCACACACACGCACACACACACACACACACACACTTTTGCAGAATTAACGACTACAATTTCCCTCACACACACACACACACACACACACACAAACACATTGTGTGTAGAATTAAAGCTTGTATTGTAGTTTGAATGGAGAATCCATTGGGTCTTCTTAGAATCCGTATCATCAGAGGCATAAATTTGGCCATTAGAGACTTGAGAAGCAGTGATCCTTATGTTGTTGTTAGGATGGGCAAACAGGTAACTTCCCCTCCTCTTCTTCACTCTTTCAGTTTCAGCTCTTTTCTCTCTTTTGTTTTTCCCCTCTGAATTAAATTGGAACATAAAATTGTCTTATCTCTCTCTTTGTTGTGTGTGTGTGTGCGGAATTGTGTAATTGTTGATCATTTTCGTGTTAAACTATGTAAATGTTGGTCTACATTTTAAATTGTATTTTAAAATTAAATTGATATGAGAAAAATATGCAAATTTTAGTATTTTGTATACTTTTTTAATCTTTAAATTTTAATTGTAAAATATGAAATTAATCTAATTCAATTTAATTTTAAAAATTAGTTAAATTCAACTCTCAGAGAAGTGAAACTGACAACTAATTTGGGAGAGAGAGTATCATACAAAATGGGGAGAAAGACATACCGAAGGACAAAAAAAAGAAGAAGAATCTTAGATGAACTTCAATGATTTACAGTATCTTGATTAAATTAAATGGAGCTCTAAATGGTGTTTAGAGCAGTGTTTTTTAAGATGGTGTTTGAAAGAGAATAATCTATTGTTGATTTCATTAATGTAAATGGTTTATATACATGATATATAATAGTCATCGTAGGCTATAATAACGGAAATCAAATATACACTTACATAATACAAAAAATTACTACCATAATAATAATTCCTTGTTGATTTCATTATGATATACAATAGTCATCCTAGGCTATAATTACGGAAATCAAATATACACTTACCTAATACAAAAGATTACTATTATAATTATAGATGTACAAGATCACTAATAATATCAAAAGAATATATTGTGTATATTCCATCAGTGTTAACTAAAAGTGTGGTGTTAATTTTATGTTTATTATTATTGGAAGCAGAAATTGAAGACTCGAGTGGTGAAAAACAATGTAAATCCCGAATGGAATGAAGACTTAACACTATGTGTTGCTGAACCAATTCTCCCAATAAAGCTGGTAATTTCCTTCATTTTGCATATATACTTTGCTTTACCAAGAGGAAATTAAAGAATAAGAGACGTAAAAAGACAGCCTTTAGCAGAAAATATCATGCCTAATACTGTATCAATTCAGTCTTTGAATGTAAATTATGCCTTTCAAAATAAGTGTCCACTTACAAAATCAAAAGAAAGAATAAACTTTATTTTTTCATGTTTGACCCTATTTAATCAAGGCAATAAATAAGCACGAGTCTTATTAATTAAAGGTAGTTTAGTCAAAATACCTATTTTTTTCTCGAAGTTAGTATTTTCTTAGGAATATAAAAAAAGCTAAGTGAACATTTATTTTGAACCAGAGGGAGTGATATTCATCAAGTGTCAACACAATAATCCGATGCAAATTATATATAGCCAATTTTGACTTGCCCAAATTTAGAGCAACACCCTTATTGCTAGATGACCTCTACAATTTCAGTAGCTTATGGACTTGTTTCCAATTAATAAAACCAGAGATACTTATGTCTTTCTTTTCCTGTCATTGCAGCAAGTTTATGATAAGGATACATTTTCTCGCGATGATAAAATGGGCGATGCAGAACTTGACATTGTACCATTTATAGATTCAGTAAGGACGACGAATATCCCCAATGGAACCATAATTGACAGAATAATACCAAGCAGGCAGAATTGCTATTCTGAAGAAAGCTGTATTGTCTATGAAAATGGCCAGGTTATCCAAAATGTATTTCTTAGGTTGCGAAATGTTGAGTGTGGTGAAATAGAGCTCCGGTTGCAATGGATATACATTTCTGGTTCTAAGGGTCTGTAGCTACTTCTATTCCAGATTATTGTGGCCATCATGTACATTATGCTTGCTGTTTTTTTGAATTTTTAATGGCCGGCCTTGTAAGAAAAGCTAGATTTTGTATTTATCTATATGAATATTGCTATTAAATGAACTTGTCCTTTAAATGTTGCGCTTACATGCTGACAACAAAATCTGCCCCTGATAGTGTGATTACATAATCCATTGTATTTCTTCCAAAATGTTTTTGTTGTTTCTCAACCAATGTTTGGTACCTGCTTAGAGGCTCCGACTAATTTGAATTCACGTTGCGTGCCCATTAAAGGGAGAATTGTTCCCTATCAGGAATTTTTTCATTTTTAACGCTCGAATCTGAGACCTCTAAGTTCGTCATGTATGTAGCTAAAGTCACTTTTAATCATTCTTTCAGCAAGTGATGAAGATGTAAAGGTTAATGCTGTGTTTCCACTCTGGCAAGAATAGAATTGGAGGATTTCTATATGTGCCAAATGCAATACAAGCAACGAAATCCTCATTCCATTTGGAAGAAATTCCATCACAATCTTAAATGGCATTAAATACTACAGCTGGTGACAGATATTCAAATCCTCTCTCTCCTCTCCTCTTTCTCTCTACTTCCACGGCTATCTTCTGCCACTGCCGGTAATGGCTATCTATCATCGCCGGTGACCACCCACCGCCACTAGGTTTTCTCTCTCCCCTTCTCTCTCTCCTCCCTTCCCATCTTCTTCTCTCCCTTAACACAATGACCACAACCACCGGAGGCCACAACCGGTAACGGTACATCGACTGTCACTGGAGAAAACAGGCGGTGCAGCCACCGGCGACCAGCCTCCATTGGTGACCGGTAGACCTGTCCACGCCCGGCCTGACCCGACCCGGCCCGAAAAAAACAGGCCGTGGTCGGCTTTAGCCGACCCGAGAGCCACTCGACCCGATCGGGGGTCGGGGTCGGGCCGGGTCGAAAATTTTACCCGTCTGACCCGGCCCGGCCCGACCCCGACCCGCATATTTCTTTAATATAATTTATATTAGTTTTCCTTCATTAATATTTATTTTGTACTTATATATATTTTTGTCATTAATAAGTGATATAATGCATGTTTTTATATATATATATGTATTGCTCTAATCTACATTGAGCTTAACATAAAATAAGATAAAAACGGTAGCTGATTATTAATTATATATTTATATTATTAGTTGTTTTGTTAATATTACGGAAGCATAATGTAGGGAGAGAAAGTAGTTGTAAATTGTTGAAATTTTAAATGGTCATAACTCTACGCTCGGATGTCCGTTTTACTCGATTTTTTTTTTGATTTTGCATATTTTTCGAGACGGGGCCGGCCAAACGCCGCATGGCGGATTGGCGCAGCCAATTTTTACGAAAACGTTTGTTTTCCCAATCAATTTGTGTTTTTCCCCAAATCGATTTCTAATTTTTTTTCTTTAGTCAAGATCTCACGATATACAATACATTTCAACGTCGAAATTTCGTGGTAATGTAGGGGTGAATACCAATTTCAGTTTTGAAAATTCAATTTAAAAAAAAAAAAATCTCGACCCAGCCCGACCCGGCCCGACCCGACCATGGCCCGCCAAAAAAAATCGTCTGGTCAGGGCCAGGGTCGGAATTTTTTAAAAAATATAGGGTCAGGGTCGGGCAAGGAAGAAAAAAAAAGTCACCTGACCCGGCCCGACCCGACCTTTGGACAGGTCTAGTGACCGGCGACCAGCCTCCATTGGTGACCGGCGACTAGGTATCAAGTTTATTTATTTTTCTTTTTTCTTTCCTACTCATTGAACTCCGACGGACGGCACTGCTCCGACCAGGTATATTTTTTTCGCCGGATATTTTTTTGGCTGGATCTTTCCGGCTAGTAGATTTTCCGGCCATATCTTTTTCATTACCTTCTCTCTTCTCTTTTCTCCTCTTTTTCCCCTCTTTCCGTATCCTTTTCTTCCTTTTTTCGGCAACCCGAAACCACTCTACAATAGGTTTCCGGTCAGGTCTGAACATGTACTCAAATTTTTCAGCAACTAACGGCGGTGAACAGTAGTCTCCTGCAGCGAAGTTCTGCAACAGTGAACAGGTTCTACCCAACTGGAGTTGATACCTCATGTCGCCCTTACTGATTATTTATCTGTCATCCTTGTAGCTGGTTCATTTGTTGAATCTTGAATTCTACATTCTATCATATAGTTCTATCATTCTTGTCGTAGTAGTTAGACTTGCTAACTACATTCTTGCCGACTTGTACTATGGTATTGATTTCTACCTCTTCTAGTGTAATTTGTTGATTGTTTTTATTTGTTTAAGTGGCGTTGGTAAATGATGGTAGACTAGGATCATGTTCTCGGTCGGGGACAAGGGCGAGGGTTGGGGGGGGGGTAAATGGGGTAAGGGAGATGCTAGGATGAGAATAAGGTCTTGGAACATTGAGACTTTAACGGGGAAGTCCATAGAGCTAGTTAAGATTCTTAAGAAGATGAAGATTGATATAGCATGTGTCAGGAGACCAGATGGGTAGGACCTAAGGCCAAGGAAGTAGACGGGTATAAGTTATTATTTTCGAGTAGGTCGAAGTATAAGAATGGGGTAGAAATTTTGGTAGACATCGAGCTAGAGAGATCAGGTGGTAGAGGTTAAGAGGATCAATGACAGGATGATGACGATTAAGTTGGTAGTTGAAGGGTTCGCTATGAACTTTATTAGTGCTTACACGCCACAGACAGTGTTGGACGAGGAGGAAAAGAGACTTTTTTGGGAGGATTTGGATGAAGTGGTTATACCACATACTGAGAAGTTATTTGTAGGAGGGGATTTTAATAGACATATCGGATCACTTCTAAGGGGTTATGGCGACGTGCATGGAGGCTTTGGCCTCAGGGACAGGAACAGGGGAGGCATCTTAATCTTGGAGTTCGCTAGAGCTTCTGGGATGGTGATAGCCAATTCGATGTTCTTGAAGAAGGTGGAGCACTTGGTGACTTTCCGTAGTTCGGTGGCTAAGACTAGATAGAATTTTTGCTCCATAGAAAGGTTGATAGCTGTCTTTGTAAAGATTGCAAGGTTATTCTGAAGCAGTACCTTACAACCCGGAATAAACTTTTAGTGATGGATCTGGAGATCAAGATGGAAAAGAAGATGAGGGTTGTGGATGACAGGTTAAGAATCAAATAGGGGAGTTTGACCATGACTAGTGCAAATGAGATAGGGAAGAGGTTGATGGCCAAGGAGGCTTTGGGGAGTAGTGGAGATGCGACCGGTATATAGGACAGGACAACCCAATTATATTCGAGAGGTAGCTAGAGAAATGCTAAGGGTTTCTCGGGGTAGCCATGGTAGGCATCGAGGGGACTGGTGCTGGAATGATAAAGTTCAAGAGAAGATGAAAAAGCAGTGTATGCGAAATGGGTAGAAAGTAAGGATGAGGTGGAGAAATAGACAAATAGGGAATTGTATAAGATGGTGAGGAAAAAAATAGTGTACAAACTAGTTAAGAATTAGAGAAAAAATATGGGGATAAGAAGTTGTACAAACTAGCCAAGGCGAGGGAGAGGAGGGCCCGTGACTTGGATAACGTGAGGTACATCAAGAACGAGGATGACAAAGTTTTGGTGGAGGACGCGCATATTAGGAGAAGGTGGCAGTCCTACTTCCATAAACTTTTGAACGAAGAAGGAGATAGAGATATTGTGTTGGGAGATATGGAGAAATCTGGTAGGTACCGGGATTTTGGGTATTATAGAAGCACTAAGGTTGAGGAGGTTAAGGGTGTTGTTTGCAGGATACGCAGAGGACGAGCAATCGACCCGATGAGATCCCAATTGTATTTTGGAAGAGCGCAGGAAGGGCAGGTTTGGAGTGGCTGACTGAGTTGTTTAACATCATTTTTAAGACGACGAGAATGCCCGAAGAATGGATGTGGAGTACAATGATTCCTTTGTTGAACAAAGGGGATAGCCAGAGGTGCAACAACTATAGGGGTATTAAGCTGTTAAGACACACTATAAAAACTTGGGAAAGGGTCGTGGAGTTGAGGGTGAGAAAAGTCGTGTCTATTTCCTAGAAATAGTTTGGATTCATGCCGGGACGTTCGACCACAAAAGTCATTCATCTTATTAGGAGGTTGGTGGAGCAGTATAGGGAGAAGAAGAGAGACATACATATGGTTTTTATCGACCTCAAGAAGGCATACGACAAAGTCCATAGGAGGTTCTATGGAGATGTTTGGAGGTTAGATGTGTACATGTGGCGTACACTAGGGCGATCAATGATATATATGATGGAGCCAAGATTAGGGTATGGATAGTAGGAGGGGATTTAGAGTACTTCCCAGTGATAATGGTGTTGCACCATGGATCAACTTTTAGTCCATTCTTATTTTATTTGGTGATGGATGGCCTGACTCAACAGATCCAAGGGGAGGTGTCATGGTGTATGTTATTCACAGATGATATAGTCTTGATTGATGAGAATCGCAGCGGAGTGAACGCTAAGGTGGAGGTTTGGAGACATACTCTAGAGTCTAAAGGGTTCAGGTTGAGTAGGACCAAGACAGAATACTTGGAGTACGAGTTCAGTAATGGAAGTGACCTTGAGACATGCGTGGAGGTGAGGCTTGGTACTTATGTCATTCCGAAGAAAGGAGACATCAAGTACCTCGGGTCTATTATCCAAGGGAATGGAGAGATTGATGACGATGTCACACATCATATTGGGCAGGGTGGATGAAATAGAGGCTCGCATCTGGAGTCTTGTGCGATAAAAATGTGCCACTAAAACTTAAAGGCAAGTTCTATAGGGTGGTGGTTAGACCGACTATGTTGTATGGGGCGGAGTGTTGGACAGTCAAGATTTCGCACATCCAGAAGATGAAAGTTGCGGAGATGAGAATGCTGAGATGGATGTGTGGACATACAAGGAGGGATAAAATTAGAAATTGTGATATCCGGGAAAGAGTAGGAGTGGCCTCGGTGGAGGATAAAATGAGGAAAGCGAGGTTGAGATGGTTCATGCACGTGCAGAGGAGAGACACAAATGCCCCAGTGCGAAGGTGTGGGAGGTTGACTATGGACGAGTTCAGAGGTAGGCCGAAGAAGTATTGGGGAGAGGTGATTAGACGGGATATGGCACAGGTGCAACTTACTGAGGACATGACCTTAGATAGGGGGTTGTGGAGGACACATATTAGGGTAGAAGGGTAGTAGGTAGTCGAGTGTAGCCCTACTTACGCTTATAAACCGGTAGTTGTAGTGTTATTAATGTAGGCCCACTTAGCCTATCATACTAGTAGGTGCAATATTTCTTTATAGTAGGGTTTGATTTCTACTGTTATGTGTTCTTTAGTGTACTTTATTTATCTTATGTACCTGCATTAGTTACTGCTTCTTTTTCAGAATGCGCTAGCATGGCCTATTCGCTTGATTTCTACTGTTATGTGTTCTTTAGTGTACTTTATTTATCTTATGTACATGCATTAGTTACTGCTTCTTTTTCAGAATGTGCTAGCATGGCTTATTCGCATTTGATACTAGCATTTTCATACTGCTTTAAATTTCTTGTCTGGGTCTGACCGTTTCTCTTACTTTGCTTGTGCTTATGCTTTTCTTGAGCTGATGGTCTCTCGGAAACTGTCGCTCTACCTACCAAGGTAGAGGTAAAGTCTGCGTACACTCTACCCTCCGCAAACCCACATTGTGAGACTTCAGTGGGTATGTTATTGTTGTTGTTATTGTAGTAGGATGTTTGATAGTTGGAATTTGTCATGCATGTAATCCGTGGACTAGTATTTCTCTTACATTTTATATCTAACTCCTCCATCAAACGGATGGATCTTTTGAAAAAAAAACAACTTTCAGAAAAATTATACATCCCGTACATTTTATATTTAAAAACTATACACCCGAATTGGATATATTGGATTATGACGAATCCATTTAACATCCAAAGTGAAGCCATATTTTAAAGAAAAATATAGCGCACTACTAGAAAATACACAAATTTGTGATAGACTATTATAAAAGACAAATCCGTCACTATGTAGTTTATATATGTAAACTATATTCAACTTTTTATTAGAATTAGTGGTAAATCGTGATTAAAATTAGTGAAAGTGATAAGATTGTTTGATGCTATTAAAAGTATGATCTCTAATACTTGAATATAGGCAAAACGTCGAATAGTCTACCTCTATTATATTCTTTTCTGATCTTTTTACAACACTTCTTAGCGTTTTGGTGCAACATGTATTCATGATTGAAGTCTAATCAGTACAATTTTCGAGTTAGGTATCTTTTTCGTGTCTACTAATATGAATATAAATATATGTGATGAGGTTGAAGGTCTACTTGATGAGAGAAATGATTGAGCTTCTGATGGTTCTCATAGAATATTACAAGAATATTTCTGTATCATTGTATATCTTTTATATTAGGTTAATTTATATTCTGAAGGGAAGTCTTGGAGTAACTGATAAAGTTGTTGTCATGTGATAAGGAGGTCATGGGTTCAAGTCGTGGAAACAGCCTCTGACAGAAATGCAAGGTAAGGTTGCGTACAATAGACCCTTGTGGTCCGGCCCTTTCCCAGACACCCGCATAACGGGAGCTTAGTGCACCGAGCTGCCCCTTTTTTATTTTATATTTCGATTGTAATTAGGAAGATTAGTTACCTAGTTTGTAACCATGTAAATAATTATGTAACACTATATATTGTACACAATAACCAATGAAAATGCAGGGAACATATTTGTTTATGGTATCAACAGCCAAATCCTAAAATTTCTTACGCTAAGCCGTCGGCCGCCTCACCCTTGCCGCCGACCTCCTCCTTCTCTTTTCTTTAGATTCTCGGCAACCTCCTCCCCTCCTCTTCCCCAAAATTTTCAATGGCTGAACAACCCAAATTCCATCTTGCTCTTGTTGTTAACAACATCAAGAACTTCATTCCCATTACCCTTGAGATGGAAAAAGTCCAGTATTCTTCTTGGGCGGAATTATTTAAGATCCATTGTCATGTGTACAAAGTCATCAACCACATCATTCCTCCTAAATCAAAGCCCACTGTCGAGCCTCTGGGACATGTGATGGTCCTGATGATGAACTTTGGTCACGCCTAGATGTAGTTGTTCTACAATGGATCTACGGAATAATCTCGAACGATCTATTACATACGATCATTGAAACTGATGTCACTGCACGACAAACGTGGGAGCGATTGGAGAGTATTTTTCATGATAACAAGACACAATGTGCCTTGTATTTGGAAAATCAATTTAAGGATATTCAGCAGGACAATTTTCCTAATGCGTCGGCCTATTGTCAAGAACTTAAGATGATTGCCGATCAACTCTCAAACGTTTTTGCACCGGTCACAAATCCACGATTGGTAATGCAACTCATTATGGGTTTGAATGAAAAATATGACGGCGTCGCTACCATCCACCAAGAAAGCACGCCATTGCCTTCCATTCTATGAAGCTCGTTTGAGACTTATCCTCGAAGAAACCCGAAAAACCAAGCGAGCTGCTCCACTTTTCCCTTACCCGACGTCCTCCTAGGCCCAACCTCCGGCCCGACAGCCCCAACTCGGCATCCTCAGCGCACGTCCACAACATGCATACAGTTCACAGGTCTCTTCTCATTCAACCTACACACCGACGGATATTGAGGCGGCTATGAATACGATGTCTCTCAATGTTCAAGACGATAGTTGGTACATGAATAGTGGCGCCACATCTCATATGACGGCATCCCAAGGTACTCTCTCGTTTTATTTCAATATGAGCAATTTAAATCGTAATATTATTGTTGATAGTGGACAAGGCATTCTCATTCGAGGTTATGGACAATCATCACTCTCCCCGCTACATCCCCCGTTAGATTTAAAAATATCCTCCATGACTCGAAACTTATCAAAAATCTAATCTATGTGGTCGAAAAGAATATCAAATGTTCTCAATGTGACAATGAGATGGAATTCGATCATCAATAATTCAAACTTTTCTGCGCCAAACACGACCTTATTTTTCATTTTTCCTGTCCACACACCTCTCCACAAAATGGAAAACCGAGCGCAAAATTAGAACCATAAACAACTTCATTCATGCCCTCCTTGTCCATGCCTCTATCTCTCTTATTTTTGGCATTACGCTATCTCAATGGCAACCTATCTCTTGAACATTCTCCAAAACAAGTCTCTCAACCACAAGTTTCCCACTCAAGTTCTCTACCTTCGGGATCCTTTCTATAAGCATTTACAAACTTTTGGATTTCTATGCCAACCCTCCATCCATTCACTCAAATCAACAAGCTGCAACCTCGATCATCCCCGTGTGTCTTTATTGGTTACCCCCTTAATTATTGAGGTTACCACTATTACGACTTGTCCAACCAAGAAATAAGCATTTCTAAGCATGTCATATTTGATGATTCCCAATTCCCCTTTGCCAAACTCAATTCTCCACCTCCAAATTCCTATGACTTCTTAAATGATGGCTTAAATCCCCTTGTAATTCATCACTTAAAAAATCAGTCGCTACCATCACCGGCGTCCGACCCAATCCTCGTTGTCCCGAGTTGGGTAGCCCATCCAGCCCTGCAATGGGAGCCTCAGAACAACCCCTCTCGACTTTCCGATTCAGCTGTTGCCTTTTGGGCAATGCCCCCGCCCCCTCTTCCCGACACCACTGCCTTGTCTTGGCCCCACCTCTTCAATCCTGATCCTATTCCTGATCTCGTTGCCTTATCACGGCCCCACCTTTCCGATCTCGTCTAACCCCCCGCGGTACCCCTACAAACAATAGAAACTCGTGCTATGCACGATATTTTTAAACTCAAATGACTATTTAACTTGTCCAATTCGGTTGGCCCTTCACCTCTTCCTCACAACTCGAAAGATGCCTTATCCGATTCTAATTGGAAAAATGCAATGATTGACGAATATAATGCTCTTATTGGGTGGAGGTGATTCAGGACAAACTCCTACCAAGCACAGAGCAGGCAGAAAGAGTATGCGCACCGAAAGGTCCGGGACTTAGAGTTTATGGTTGGTGATAAGGTTCTTCAAGGTCTCACCAATGAAGGGTATGATGAGGTTCGGCAAGAGTGGAAACTTGAGTTCGAGGTATATCAGACTTTTTCAAGTCCTTCAGAGAGTTAGAGATGTGACATATGAGTTGGTTCTGCCACCAGGTCTTTCAGGCATCCATCCTAGTTTTCCACGAGTCTATGCTTAAGAAGTATCATGGCGATAATTCTTACAACATTCAGTAGGACTCAGTATTGCTAATCAAAATTTGGAGTTCGAGGAGGAGCATGTGTCTATTTTGGACATGCAGGTGAGGAAGTTGAGGTCTAAGTTGATAGCTTCTCTAAAGGTTAGTGGAATCATCACCTTATTGATGAGCGACTTGGGAGACAGAGTTCGACATGTGGAGCAGATATCCTGACTTGTTTACTACTTCTAGTACGTTTTCTTTATTCGTTTATATCCGTTCGAAAATGAATGCTTGTTTAATTGGTATTTGATGTAACGACTCGTCCGGTCATTTTTAGCTTAAGACCTTTATTTGCCTATTTTATCCTTCACGTGGTCTCTATGTAGGGTTCATGATGTGCGGGGATGGGTGACACAGATCTCGAGGTCTATTTATATAAGGTTTGGATAAAAAAACCTAAAATTAGAACCTTAGAGTCGGATAGTTTGACTCAAGGTTGACTTTTGAGTGGATGGGTTTATTTTCGGGTTTCTTGTTTGGGGTATTAGACGTGTTTGGGGGTTCCACTCAAACGGTTGTAATAAACGATTGAGTGAGTACCGGTGTTGAACTGTGATGATTGGTTTTTTGGGAATCAGCCTTATGTTGATTCTGATTGCTGATTGATTGAGCTTGTCGCCATTATGTGGGCTCATCTCCATACTTGTTATCATTGTGTTTATTCATCACACATACTTTGATATGATATCCTAATTATACTTGGATTATATATTGATGTATTTCTGAAAGCATGTGATATTCATCTCTATACTTGTTGCATCTCATGACATTATGATTTTTGCCTTGTATTGTCATTTGCATTCATACACTCATGGTTCTGATGATATTGATAATGGATTGGTATGATATATGTCGTGGGTCTAAGTGATTAGAAAGGTAAGAACAATATGAGATTGTGACAACACTGAAATGATGATGATGATGATACGCGGGGAACGAGTTGCACACATGTAACATTTACTATTAGCCAAGAGCTGGGCTTTGATGAGAAATTTTAGAGCAGTATATGGATTTCGCGGGTTCCCCATGGGTGGCTGATCATAATAAAAACTTGACAGACTATATACAGAATGATAAAGGCACATGGCATATGCATTGCATTCATATCATACATATATCATTTCATTGATTATTTGTGGATGGACTTGTACTGGACTGGTGGTTGATGACTTGGCTAGATTTCTGTATATGAAGGGATTGTACATGCTATTTGATACCTGGATTACTGTTGTTGAACTCTCATGGAATTAATGACCTAAATGATTATGTCATCTTACTTGAAAAGGTGAAATGTGAACTCTGTGAACTATCATGTGGATTATGTGACATTACTTGGATTATTGAATTGTTAGTATAAGACTACTTGGTGTCAACTTGATATTTATCTCTTTTTGCGTATCTTATGTCGTTGTCGATCTATGATGTTTACGGGGGTACGTTGTGTACTCATGCTACACTTGTTGCATTCATTTTTTGGACGCAGATTCAGTGCCTTCTACTAGCTCGAGACCGCGTGGCTGAGGTTGAGTGGTTGATTCTCTACCATTCAGGGTGAGGATGCTACCTTTAGCATGTCGTTGGATGTTCTATCTTATCTTGTCTTTTATTTCACGTGAGAAACATGTCAGACACTTTTGGATTATGTATTTGGTTTTGGTCTATGTTGTCTACTTCAGACTTGTATCGGATTTCTATCTCTCTTGTATTCACATACTAGATCTTGGGGGATATTGTTTTGATGCTCAGACTTATATATTCCGCATTTATATCATTAGACATATTTTATAGTACTTGTTATGTTTTTGCATTTCTTTCATATTGTTTTGTTAATTGGGGAGTGATTTGTCTACCGGTGGGAATGTGTAGGTGTCACTATGATCCCTAAAAGAGGTCGTGATAATATTCTATTACAACAGTTCTTAAGCTATGTTCAAACTCAGTTCGACAAGACAGTGAAAGTGATTAGAAGTGACAATGACACAGAGTTTGTCAATTTCATTTGTGACAATCTATTCAAGTCTTTGGGGATAATTCATCAGAGGCCTTGTCCTTATACACCCCTACAGAATGGAGTAGTTTAAAGAAGCATAAACATATTTTAGAAGTTACTAGGGCTATAAGGTTTCAAGGCAAGATACTTCTGATGTTTTAGGGTCATTGTGTTCTAGCTGCAGTGTACTTGATCAATAGGATGTCTACTACTGTTATTGGAAATCAGTCTCCCTTAAAAAGGTTATATAATAGAAAACCATCATTAGGACATATGAGAGTACTAGGGTGTCTTTGTTTTTGCTAAAGATACTCCAAGAGCATGACAAATTGATGTCTAGAACCAGGATTGCAGTTCATATGGGTTATATGGTTATATACTGTATGATATTGTCAATTATCAATTTTTCGTAAGCAGAGAAGTGGTCTTCAAAGAAGGAATATTCCCATTTGCCAGGTCAGTACAGATAATACCAACTGTCTAGACTCACAAGCAACTAGATTGTTTCCATCTTCACCTATCCAATTCCCAACTGATTTCATCAATCAATATGAATCAACCTCAATAAATCAAGATTCTACTACTTCACTTATACAAAATACACCTGCAAAAATTCCTGAATCCAATCCTAAACATTTCAATCCTCTTATATCAGAAAATTCTGAAACTAGGAGTCAAACTACTTCGGAAATTATTGAACACAATCCTGAACCACAAAATCACAACCAACAGCACCATATTATTATACCTCAGAGTACAAACAACAACCCTGGACCACAAAATCAAAACCAACAACACAATATTGTTTTACCTCAGATTACAAATACTCAGGTTCCAACCAGAGTATCAGAAAGAGGTAGAAAACCTCATATCTGGATGAAGGAATTTGTTTCACTTAACATACATGAAGACATACCATATTCTATGAAAAAGTTCATCTCATATGCTAACTTATCCAAAAATTATCAGCATACATAGCTAAAGCATCAGTTGACAAAGAACCAACTAGTTATCATGAAGTTGTTAAAGATCCTAGATGGGGTGAGGCAATGAAACTAGAAATTGAAGCACTTGAATCCAACCACACATGGTATGTGGTTAGTTTATCAAAGGGAAAGATTCCTATAAGTTGTAAATGGATTTACAAGATCAAGTATAAGGCCTCATGAGAGGTGAAAAAATTTAAGGCAAGATTAGTTGCTAAGGGGTATAGTCAAAAGGAAGGTATAGATTACCAAGAAACTTTCCCCCCTGTGATTAAAATGGTCATTGTTAGAACCATTCTAGCCTTATATGTGTCCAAACAATGGCATATACATCAAATGGATGTGTATAATGCATTTTTACAAGGTGATTTTCAAAATAAAATTTATATGCAACTTCTTCAAGGATTTAAAAGTCAGGAGGAGTCATCAGTATATAGACTTATTAAATCTTTATATGGATTGAAATAAGCCCCTAGAGAATGGAGTCATAAGCTTACAGAAGCACTGATCAAGTTCAAATTCAATCAGAGTCAGCATGACTATTCATTGTTTATATGAAGAATAATCAGAGGGTTAGTATTAATACTTGTATATGTTGATGATATGTTAATCACGGGTGACAACATGGAACTTATTAATGAAGTCAAAGAATCTCTTCAATAGACCTTCAAGATGAAGGATCTAGGGGATCTTAAGTACTTTTTAGGTATAGAATTTGCAAGGTCTGACAAAGGAATGGTAATGCATCATAGAAAATACATTCTAGAATTAATTTCTGAAGCTGGTGTATCTGCATCTAAACCTGCTGCTACTTTCATTCACCCCAATATCAAGTTAACCTCAGCACAATATGATGCTCATGTCAAAGATTCCAATGTTGATATTGATCCACATGCAGATCAGACTTCTTACCAAAGATTAATATGTAAACTTTTATACCTAACCATGACTATACCTGACATTTCATTCGAAGTACAAACTCTAAGACAATTCCTTCAAAGTCCAAAAATATCGCATATGGATGATGCTATTAGGATAGTAATATATATCAAGAAACAACATGGACAATGTATTGTACTCTCAAACAATAAGAAGAATACTATTACTGCATTTTGTGACTCTGATTGGGCTACTTTCCCTTTAAAAAGAAAATACGTGACTGGATTCCTAGTCAAATTTGGTGATACTTTGGTCTCTTGAAAATAAAAAAAGCAATCTAATGTGTCAAGAAGTTCTGCAGAAGCAGAATTTAGAAGTCTAGCAACTACAGTCACTGAATTGATTTGGTTGCATGGTTTTCTTAAGGAAGTAGGATATGAGATTTCTCTGCCTATTGAGGTTTATAGTGACAGCAAAGCTGCTATGCAAATTGCAGCAAACCCTGTCTATCATGAAAGGACAAAACACATTGAAATTGATTGCCACTTTGTGAGGGAAAAGCTTCAATAAGGTCTCATTGCAACAAAGTATGTTCCCACAAAAGATCAACCAGCAGATGTGTTAATTAAAGGGTTAGCCAGAGTTCAACATGAGTATCTAATGTCCAAACTTGGAGTTCTCAATATATTTGAACCTCCATTTTGACCATTTGAACCTGGTTGATGAACCTATAGCTTTTAGGACCCTTTTTATTTTTATTTTGTGGGACTATAAAATTTACCCAAAGTCCATTCCCCTATTCGTTTAATGAAAAAATGATTACTTAATGCTTTACCCGTTTATAAACAACATTATGCCAGTGACTATGTAGCTGCAGAAACAAAGAGAGAGAGAGATAGAGATGCTGAAAATCATCTGATTAACCACTAATACAATTGGTTCATTGTTCTAGTGCTGTTTTCTTTTGTCAGCCATAACGAGGATACAAATCCATGACTATTTCTTGGAAAGCCCTTTAGAGGTTATTTGAGGCTTGTTTTCAGTTTTTTTTTTTGTTGATATTTAAAGTTTGTGAGCTTGTATAACAACATCATGCTCAAATAGCATTAAACTGCATGCGAGCAATTGTAAGAAGATTAAAAATTATGTGCACCTTTGGGGCAAACATTTTTACTGAAGCACTGGTCATGCTTACCTTCCTAATATTTCTAAATTGCATGAATCATGAAAAATAGAACTTAAGTGGATGAGTTAAGGGTTTAAAGGTGGATACCACCGGCGCGGGAGGAATTTTGTCACAGTTAGCATCTGATGTCTCTCTGGTTTTTATTCTGGATCAGATAATGTTCCTGCAGTTTTAGTGCTCCATTATACTGGTTATGTCTTGTGCTGAGTAGTCACTTATTAACACCTTCACGCAGTATGCTTCTGTTTCTTTTGTGCGTTAGACATGCTTATTCAGGGTATAGAAGATTGAAGGACATAATATCATTTGTGTACATGTGTATATGCTACTCTAAGATTGAAACCTCTACAATTAGGGGATTTTCTTGTATACTCTAGTGGTAGAAAGCAGCTAAAAGGTTAATATTTGGCAAAATCATCTTGCAAACTAAAGGGAATCCGTTTTGTCATGCCAATTGTTTTTAAACCAAATTAGATATAGCGGCAAAGGCTTCAAACTTAAGGCGAAAGTTGCTGCTACAAGAAAAAACCATATTTAGTTAAGTGCCAGTACACTCATTTTAAAGCATAAAATAGGAATAATTATGGCCAGTTTCAAAAAACAAACAGGAATAATTGTGGATTTTAATCATATAGTTTAACTCTTGCAATGAATTTGTAGTGCTTCATATCCATTAGAGAAATGTTATACCTAGCAGGTATTATTATACGAAAAATGATCAAAAATGCCTATTAGAAATGACTCAAAAATGTCTTCCTTCCACCTATTGATTCAAAATTGTCCTTCCTTCCACCTACTTATTAGGATCTAAAATGCCCTTAACGTTAAATTTAAGTCTAAAATTGCCCTCCTTTTAACGGAAACTAATGTGGAATATATGATTTTCTTAATTAACTACGTGACATTGTTTTATTGGTCCACGTGTACTTAGACCCAAGTCAATTCACAATCCAACCCATTTTCTAAGGACCCAACACTTCTTCCCCCCAATTACTTTTACTTAGATTCAAAGGCAACAAAGCCAAACTCAATTTCTGTGAAAGAGTTTAATATGGCAATACTCAATTTGGATATGTTACAACTCATCATCAACAATTATTGGATAATCAGAAGCAGTACTTTCCACCTGCATCAACCTCCTCCAATAATAACATTAAGCCTAATATGTTTCAACGACATTTCCCTAATGTTCAGCACCACGCACAGTTACTTGGTAGTGGCAGTAATAATAATATTGTATGATGAATTTTGGGTTTCAAAATCAAGTTTTAATCATCAACCATCACCAGGAGGCTATTTTGTTTCGCCGAATATATCATTGTCATTACAACAATATGATCAGAAACAACAACTGCCAATTAGTCATCATAATCAAGAAGAAGATTTTCTAATGGATTTCTGGAAATTCTTCAACTAGTAATGAACCACATAATGAAAGTAATAGGGAGGAAAAAGTGTTGGGTCTTTAGAAAATGGGTTTGAATTAATGGGTTAGATTGTGAATTGATTTGGGTTTAATTACACCTGGACCAATAAAACAATGTCACATAATTAAAAAAATTCATATATTTCACATCACCTTCCGTTAAAAGTAGGACAATTTTATATTTAAATTTAAAGTTAAAGGCATTTTTTTATCCTAATATGTGGAAGGAAACATAATTTTGAACCAATAGGTGGAAAGATGACATTTTTGAGTCATTTCTAATACGTTAAGGATATTTTTGATCATTTTCCAATTATTATATGATATTTGGTGGATTGAATCTCGATATATGTAAGAATGAGAAGTTAGTGAGATAGGAAATGTTCAACATGTCATTTTAAAGCATTTGTGAGGAGCAAGAGTTCTCAAGTGTTTGTTATGGATATGCATATAAAAAATCTCCCTTTATTGTTTGCTGCAACTAAATTTATTTATCAAATATTGGAAAATTTTAACCAATTTAGATGCGCAAAAATCGACTTGTCTTTCATTTTGGGGTTTGTCCTCCCTTTTTATGATTCAATATGACGGTATAGCCTCGTTAATACTAGTTACAATTTATGAATCTGAATACTAATAGAATGAAAACAGGTCCAACACAATTTGTAATAATTTCTGACCACGTACGGATGCACATTATTCATCACTTTGGTAGATTGTTGTATTTGAAAGATGATCCAAATATTGGTTTCAGATACAATTTCTTTAATTGGTCCCTCATATATCTCAACTATGAATTTGTTATATCCGTTAATGAACTTTGATTATGGATAGTCCATGTCCTAAGGCTAAGGGTGACCATACATTAATTGAGATCTACTTCTTTATAACCCCCCAAATAAGTCATTTCTTGGATCTATTATGTGACTGAAAATTAGACTAATCACAAAGACGAACAAACGCTGCCATATTGTTGCTATTAGAAAAAGATTTTTAAACAAAATAGAAAGTTAAAAAGAATGGCTGAGGCTGACGATCCACAAGACATAGCTGATCGAGAACGAATCTTCAAGCGTTTTGATGCAAATGGTGATGGACAAATATCTGCATCAGAACTTGGAGAGACCTTGGAAGCCCTAGGTTCTGCTACTCCTGAAGAAGTTAAGTATATGATGGATGAAATTGACACTGATAAAGATGGTTTCATTTCCTTTCAAGAATTCACAGATTTTGCCCGAGCCAACAGAGGCTTGATTAGGGACGTTGCTAAAATTTTCTAGTTTCCTCTTTGAATACGTCGTAAAGAATTTTTACACAATTCGTGTATTTTAAATTGTAGCAAGTATTTGCCTTATTTTTCTGCACTTGATGGATGGTTACCAATAATTATCATTTAGGCGACATGATAGTGTGAAATTCTTTTATACGGTATAGAAGTTAAAGTCGATATTGGTCCATCTGGAATTTCCTTTTTTCCCTTTTCTTGTTGAAGAAACCGTTTAAGTTAGTTAAACTGTAACCTCCATTTTCCTTACATCATATTGAGGTGGACTGTATGTATCTTTTTACATTTTAATTTGTGTGGTATTCAACGAAATCTGTTGTTGTTTTTCATCTTCTTTCCCTCCTAATGTGACAACGTGCAGCAACAAGTTTGTCTACTTTGTATTTGGATTTATTGTCTGGGTCCCATGTGAGAGTTGAGCTGTCTTGGTTTCTTCCATGCCATATAATCGCAAATTGACCTGAATTTTGTTCGTTGTGCATGGCATAATGTTTGCACTTTCTGAACCATTGTTGGATCGATCAACTTCTGTCGTTTTAATAAAGAATGATGTATTCAATTTGCTCTCTTTTGGGGTAGGACCTTGTAGATAATATCAGTTGCTTTGTTCTCAAATCTTGATCATTCAGGCACATCCCGCGATTTACTAGTAGTAGTGCTGAGGGACCGGACTACTATTTTCAGATATAGTCTGGCGTAAGTCGAAAAGCTGGATATCAAAAAAAAAGAATGATGTATTCGTGCACGATGAATAGAGAATAGCCATGAGGGAATATGATATCAATATGGATGAATCTCTCTTTGTTTTCTTCAATCACCCACACATATAGTGACAAATACAGAATTTAGACATTGTGAAGTCTAAATTAAAAGGGCGTATTTTAAAATGTTTGCCTAACTGGAGAAAGTTTCAAAGTTCAAGAAATTTGTAAATTTGGATAAACAAATTTGCATATTGCGTAGCTTACAATTCGGTGACCTACTATGGATTTTGGGATACTGCTCCCGTACTTTTAGCATGAATGGTATGTTGAAAGTTTAAACTTGGTTGTTAAAATTGAATACATGAATATGTTTTTCATGTTCAAAGAAAGGTGTTAGGTGTGTATGCTTGACTAAGTATGTATGAGGTGTGTATGCTTGACTAGGTGTGTATGAAGTGTGTATGTTTTACTAGTAATGTTCAAATATAGTTGCTAGGTGTGTATGTTTGACTAATATCATACTATAATAGATTTACTATGATTTTGTAAGCCTATATAAGGGCATTAATATGTATGCTTTATTATCTCACATTATCCAATCTATTCCAATATTAATAGCAAAACATTTCTTCCCTCTCTATTTTTCTCTTATATCTCCCCATATAAATCTTGTTTGTTCTAACAAGTGGTATCAGAGCTACCGATCTGAACTTGTAGTTTAATTAATCATGTCTCCAAATGATTCAATTAATTTACAACTTTCAAAGCTCTCGGAAAAAAATTACAATAGTTGGTCTGCCATTTTAAAAGTATTTTTCGGTCCCAAAATTTATGGAATTTGGTGGAGACAAGCTACATCGAAGTAAAGGTGGCCAGTGGCCCGGGCTCGGGACCGTCGGGCCGGGTTTGGCGGGATCGGGTCGGGTCGGGTCGGGAGGGATCGGGATAGGTGGGATTTGCCGAAGTCCCGCCCCGATCCCGATCCCGTCGAAATCGGTTCTGGATTGGGTCGGGATCCCAAACGGTTTTTTTTTTCCACTTAATTTAAAAAATAACATATATATAAAAAAAAACTCAATAATTAAACAAGATAAGATAGTGTAATAAAAACATCTCAATTCTATTTTTGTGCCTCTTATATTATTTAATAGACATATGATCTTTTTTGTAATACAAATACAATTGTCAAAATTGCAACTTTGTGGTGTTGTTCAAAAGTTGCAAATTACATAGTAAAATTGTCATTAAAAAAATTACATTCTGAAAAAAACCTGTTCTAGTTTCTTGATAATTTCCTGTGGTTCTTCGGTTGGAATTGGTATTTGTTGGTCAAATTGATCCACGTCGCTTCCACCACCTTCGGATAAGATTTCGTTGTAGTTTTCGTCTTCTTCTTTGTTGGTCTCCGGTTGATCGCACCTTCTCCGCTCGTATCCAATCTCTGAATAATACTACAATCTCCAAGCTGTCTTCGGCTAATGAGTGTTTGTGCTCTCCTATTTGATATCTGCCGGCAGAAAAAGTGCTTTCAGATGCCGTTAATGACACTTGAATGTTCAAAACATCTCGGGCCATCATTGAAAGTGTTGGAAAGGTCTTCTCATTCCCCCTCCAGTATTTCAGCAAGTCTTCACGTCCTTCTTCATTGAGAACTGCTTGGTACGGTACAGAACCCTGCAAAACAAAAATATCAAACTCGCTAATTTGGTTAGTAGCGGTACGGCCGCACATTCTATTTCTGAGGCTTTCAATACTAGCCGCATAAACAACATGTCTTTTGTGAGGTTGTGTTGAAGAATAAGAAGATGGTATGGAAGCCGGTAGGTTACTAGCACTTTCTTGTTGGTAAAACCTATATACTTTTTTGCATTCGTCTTCTACGCTAGACAACACTTCTTCTTTAGTTTGTTCAATAGGTGGTGAGTGATTTGGATTTTTGGGACTCGGAGGTGGTAGTACTTCTATACAATCGTAAATAGTTTCAATAAGTGATTACCGTCTATTTTACTAGTCGAATTTAATACAACACCAATAATATAAATAGTGAGAATAGGAATAAAATATTTTTTATTTTGATAAACATTTTTTAATAGCTGCTTTATAAGCTGGTTTTTCCATATATTCACTAAGTAATAAAAATATTAGAGCTATATAAAATAACATAGTTGAAATAGTATGATAATATATACCGGAAAATTCTTTTGTTGCTTGAAAAATATTCTCTAAAAATACGATAAGTTCAGAATTTTTCCCCTCAATCACTATCTACAACCATATTAGTTGGATTTTGATTATGAGAGTTAAAAAATAAAGTTATAGGTTTTCTATAGTCATAAGCAACAAGTAGTTGCTCGTATAAAGAATTTCACCTAGTGGGTACTTCTTATGAAATTTTTCTATAAGGTAGTTGGCAATCGTGACAAGTTTTTTTATATTATTTTCTTCGTTGTATTCTATTATTTTTAAAAATAAAGTTTATAGCAAATTGTATTTTACTAAGGATGTCTTCAAAAAGTGATAGATCATCCTTTACAATTAAGTTATATATATGGCACACACATTTTATATGAAAATGATCTAGAAAAGATGGAGTTAAACTATTTTTTAAAATTGTAATAGCGTAATTGTTAGAAGAAGCGTTATCTAATGTAATAGTCATAATTTTATCAGTTATTCCGTAATAATCGCACACTTGATAAATATTTTCTGCAATAAAAGTACCAGTGTGCCTATCATCTATATATCTATACGCTAAGATACATTTTTGCATAGACCATTTATAATCTATCCAATGACAAGTTACCGTTAAATAATCATGGCCGTTAGTACTACGGCCTATATCAGAAGTGATAGCCATTTTGCCATTAAAATGATATAATGAATAACGTAAATACTGTTGATATTCATGTGCGAATTTAAATACATTTCTCTTAACAGTTGATCTAGGAAAACCGTTAAAAGCAGGATTATACATATCTCTAATGTAATGAATAAAACGGGAGATGATGGAAATGAAAAAGGCAAACCCTCCACAACAACTAATTTTGATATTACTTCCCTATCTCTATGTTTATCGTATTTAGGGCCTACAATTCCCCTCGCCATAGGGTTAATTTGACCCTGTATTTGTTCCAGAACAGTATGTGAACCTTGTCCCGATGGAGCGGACGTTTGCGCACCCATTTTTGAAGCTTCGTATTGGGCATACCTAGCAGGATGAGACCTTGATATGTGTCTCATTAAACCCCCCGTCCCACCTTAACCTTTTCCAATTTTAAATTTTAAAACATCTTTACAAATTTTACTTCTAGCTACTTGATTCTCTACGTCCCTATCAAAAAATGTCCATGAATCTGATTTTAATGTTCGTTTTGCTAGACCTCGTCTCATACTAGGTGCAATAGGAGGCATTTCAGTTGAAGGTGCACTAGTGGTGTGTTGTCATCTACATTAGTAGGTGTATCATCTAGATCATCGTCTAAATAAAAGTCTTCTTGAGTTCCAGAAAATAGCTCCTCGTCTAAATCTAATGGTATTGTAGGAAAATGTTCAGTATCAACAAAATCATCATGTGTAGGAATAGGATTTTGTCTAGAAATATGACTATTGCCCTTGTTGCCCCTACTAGAAGAAGCATGACCCCTACCCGTAAGCATATGTTTAAATCTTTCCATTATAAATTTATAATTATACTAATAAATAATTAAAGTAACTGAAATTAAGTGCGCTAAATAAAATAAACAGACAATAATAATTTAATGAAGGAACGAATGTACCAAAAGCCGATGTAACGTCGACGTGTAATCGAGAGGTTGAAAATTGAAACTTTTCTCGATGGAAGATCCTCAAGCTAGTTGCCAACTTCACTCCCTAATGAATAAATAAATTGAATATTCAGTAGACAATGTAGACTTGTAGAGAGACAGATTGAGAGATTAGAAAGATTGTAGGAAGATTTGTGAGAAAGATGAAGAGAAAATGAGGTATTTATAGTTGGAAAATTGGGTTAAAGTGTAAATATAATAACTTATGGGTTAAAAATAAATATTAAGGGGGTAGGGGGGTTGGGGGATAGGGAGGCCAAAAATGGCTGTTGCACAACGGCCAAAATATAAAATAGTCGTTGGTGCAACGACTTTTTTGCAAAAAAGGGGGTTTCGGGCGCGATCTGGTCGGGACTAGCGGGCCGGGGGCGGGCCGGGATGGGTCGGGACGAGACCATGTCCCGTACCGGTTTGAGTCCCGATACCGCGATTTTTTTTAAATAGTCGGTTTGGGGCGGATCGGGCCGACCCGGCCCACTGGCCAGCCATACATCGAAGTAGCTAACTCAAAAGAATTTAAAGCATTGAAAAAAGAGGAGAAAGATTTGTTGGTGGATACTCCAAAGAAGGATCAAAAAGCCTTATATGCAATTTTTCAATCCATAGATAAGACGGTGTTTGAAAAAAATATCAATGGCGGACACGGCTCACTAGGCGTGAGATATTTTGCAAAAATCCTACAAAGGTGATGAGCGGGTGAAGCGACTACGGCTACAAACATTGAGGCAAGATTTTGAAACTCTCTCGATGAGTGACTCAGAATCAATCTCGGCATATTTTGATCGCATTCAAACCGTTGTTAATCAAATGGCGTTAAATGGTGAAAATTCTAAGATCAAAGAATAGTTAAAAACATATTATGGTCTTTAGCCGTAAAATTTGACTATATTGTAGCAGCAACTGAAGAGAGTCAAGATACCTCAAAAATAACCATTGAACATTTATTGGGTAAATTGTGTTAGCACAAACAAAGGATTAACCAAAAATTCAGTGATTCTAGCACGGAGCAGGCGTTGCAGAGTAGATTTGTTCAATCAAATCATGGGGGACATGGTGCACGTAAGAGACGCGGCAGAGGACGCGGTCGAGACGCTTGTAGAAATATTAATTTCTCAAACAATGGAAATAACAAAGAAACACGTGACAAGTCGCATGTCAAGTGTCATCGTTGCGAACGTTTCAGACATTACAAATATGAATGTCGGAGCCAGCTAACATGTGAGCCAAGTGAGAAGGCAAATTTTGCTAACGATAAAGGAAACATGGTTCTGGTCTGTAACAACACTGGACCGGATGACGCACGTATGAATATATGGTATTTGGATATTAGATGCAGCAACCATATGAGTGGGAGAAAGAAGTTATTCTCTCAGCTTGACGAATCGATACGTGGAGATATCAACTTTAAAAACAAGTCCAAAGTTCCTGTGATGGGAAGAGGTAACATCAAAATTCAGTCTAAAAACGGAATCGATATTACTATTGCAGATGTTTATTTTGTGCCTCTGAAATTTGTTGAGTATTGGACAACTTTCAGAAAAAGGACATAAAATATTCATAAAAGATGGTGTTTGCACGATCCAAAAAAAATACAATTGTACTTTTGCAAAGGTACAAATGACGAAGAATCGGATGTTTCCTCTAATTCTTCAACCGAAAAGCTTGATGAGTTTTCAAGCAATGGCCAAAAATACAGACTGGCTATAGCATCTTCGATTTGGCCATTTAAATTTTCGAGGCTTGAAGTTATTGGTGCAGAAAAAGATGATAACGAGGTTACCACTTATAAATGCTCCAGATCGACCGTATGAAATGTGTCTTCTCAGAAAACAACATTGAAATCTTTTTTCAATTGAAAAAATACCGAGAGCCAAACAACAATTGAAACTAGTTCATACAGATATTTTTGGACCAATTGAAGTCGAATCCATTGGTGAAAAGAGGTACATTTTACTCTTTGTTGATGATTTTTCAAGATAAAGTAGAGTTTATTTTCTAAAGAAAAAATATGAAGTGTTTGGAAAATTTAAGGAATTTAAAGTATTTGTTGAAAAATAAAGTGACTTTAAATTAAAAACTTTGAGATCGATAGAGGAAGAGAATTTATCTCTAATGAATACAATGAGTAGCCATGATCATGAAAATAAACGCTAGTTGACTGCAAGCTATACACCTCACCAAAATGGTATAGCTGAGAGAAAAAATAGAATTATTTTTTAAATGGCTCATAGCATGTTGAAGGCCAAAAATATGTCAAAATATTTTTGGGCCGAAGTTATTGCTTGTTCTATATATCTGATGAATAGATGTCCAACTAAAAGCATTTTGAGAAGAGCACCACATGAAACATGGAGCAGTAACAAATCGGATGTATCAAACTTGCGAGTATTTGGGTGTATTGCATATCCCAAAATACTGGATCAATAAAAAAAGAAATTAGATGATCTTTCTTGGCTATAGTGATGTTACAAAGGGCTATAAATTTTACAATCCAACCACATGTGAGGTGACTGTGATTAGAGATGTCAATTCATCGAGGATGAATCGTGAACATGGGGTAACTCAATAGAGAAACCAAAAGGCGTTGTTATCGAAAACGACACGAAAATTGAAGATCAAGGTGATAATTCAACACATATTGATCTATTAGCTCCATCAACATCATCATATCCATCACCAACACCAGTGGAACGTCTGAGACGAACACATGTGATGCCTACACACTTGAAGAATTAGATGATCACATCAAACAATGATGAATTTACTGATGAAACAATAATAATTTTTTATCTATTCACTGATTATGACCCCATATCATATGAATAAGCTGAAAATAATGAATGATGGATCCAAGCGATGAATAGTTACCGTATGAGCATGGAGGACCAATTAAAAAAAATTGTGATAATAAATCACCAATCGCACTTGCTAAAATTTCGGTATTTCATGTTAGGAATAAACATATTGATATCAAATATTATTATATTTGAGAGCTGGTAAAAGATGGAGAAATTATTCTTGAATTTTGTAGATCTAAAGATCAAGCTACGAATGTCTTTACGAAGTCAATGAAGACTGATGTATTTGAGAAAATGAAGTTGATTCTCAGAGTTATCAATTTCAAGTTTAAGAGATATTGTTGAAAGTCTAAACTTGATTGCCAAAATTGAATACATAAATATGTCAAAGAAAGTTGTTAGGTGTATATGAGGTGCGTATGTTTAACTAGATGTGTATGAGGTGTGTATGCTTGACTAATAATGTTTAAATATAGTTGCTAAGTGTGTATGTTAGATTACTGTGATGCTGCTCCTCTCCGGTACAAGAGTGTCCAGTTCATCCGGTACACTACTGATCTGCTGACATCTGTCCAATCAAAGATCTAAGGGTCAATAATTATTTAAAACAGCCTGCTAAATCATGGTTAAATTAAAATACTCCTTTTTATATTTTATTATTCTCTTAGTGACAGCAAGCACATGTAGGCGAGAATATTGGTAAATTATGTTCTCTAGTTTTCTTTATCCGACGACCAAAATGGAAGATTTTGTTTCATGATTTTATTTTTTTATTTTCATGTTCTTTTTTTAAGTTCTTTTATTCTAAAAACTGACTCAGAAAAGTTTTTAGAAGATAAAATGTTCCTCAAACTTTTATAAAACTTTAATTTTTTTCCAAGTAAAATGCATGTCTAAACACAACTTCAAGTTCTAAAAATTATAATTTTAAATTTCAAATTTTAATTTCAAAATCTATGACCAAACGGGAGCTAAAATATTACAATTTCATGTTTATTTCTCAGTTCGAAATTCCTATGAAAGCTGCATATACAAAGTAGATGGCCTAGAAGCGTAGGAAACAAATGTATTTCAGAATAATCTCACTGTTAAGTCCACTTCTCTATGAGCACTGACAAGAAAATCATCAAATGAATCAAAATGCATAAACCAGATAAACTTGATCGATGGACATGAAAAAAATCAAACAAAATGACTTTCACGTAAAAGGAAAATAGAAAATCGCCAATTAATTAGCAAAAATTTTCAGCGATATTCTCGGATTATTTTCCTATCTTGCGAAATTGGTATTAAGCCAGAGAAGGTACTTTAGTTTAACCATGGTTTAAGAGGCTGTTTTGATTAAATAATTATTGACCCTTAGATCTTTAATTGGACAGATGTCAGCAGATCAGTAGTGTACTGGATGAACTGGACACTCCCTGTACTGGAGAGGAACCATGTCCCATACTATAATAGATTTAGTATGATTTTCTAAGGCATTACTATGCACTCCATGTTTTATTATCTCATACTATCCAATCTATTTCAATATTATTAGCAAGACATTTTCTTCCCTCTATTTTTTCTCTTATATATCTTCGTATAAATCTTGTGTGTTCTAACATGTTATAAAAAAAGGTAGGGTAGGACAAAGTTTTCTTGGAGATGAGAAAAAGGAGCTTATTTCAGTAGAATTATGGACTAATAACTGAAAGCAAAATTAAAAAAAAAAAAAAAAAGGAAATCTCAATGGAAATGATAAAAACTGCACCACCTATTTACTCCTTCCATTCACCAAGTAGTAATCCAAAATTACATATCTAAAGTAGGCTGACTATAGCCTGCCTAAGATAGTCAAAATACATGACACTTAGAAAGTCCAAGGAAAGACTCTTGAAAATTGCAATCAAGAAAAGAGATCAAATCTGGTTAGACAGCATTATTGAAACTTTCTTCTCTAATCTTGAATATCAGAAACTTCCATAATTTTCCTTTTAAGAGTTGGGGACAAGAAACCAGTATGTACAAACACAGAATTCTTTTCAATCAGGCTGGCACCTGTATCTACAAGTTAAAGATCATATCAGTTTTCACGTTATAATTCTCCCTTTCAAGTTGAATGGGGGAATGCAAACAAGGTTAAACATCAGATTCACTCTTGTCACTTTGTTTCAGCAACGATAAAGGTCATCGTCGTCAAACTCTGTAACTCCTAACATTGCCAAGGCTAAATGACTCTTTATTTCACTTCTAGTCTACTGCGATTGGTTGTAACAATCAATCATACAGCCATTACTTGGCAAAATATCCTTCTGCGTGTTGATGGAATCGGATTCTCTGCCTCTCAACATGTCAATGATCTCATCAATGTCGGGCCTTTGAGATTCTTCACTGTGTATGCATGCTGCTGCTGCTTGAATCATACGAGATATTTGGTGCAAATTCTTTCGAGGAAATTTAAGTCTGGGATCAAGAAACTTTTCAAGAGCATCTTGCTGCAATAGCGGCTTTGCCTGATAGGAGAAACATCAAAATTTAAAAATTTGGATCGAAAGAAAGCTCGTAATGCCCAATTGAACATCTTCCAAATTTTGACTTAGATATCAAAATAGGACAAATTGAAGACATATTAGGCATATATTTAAGCAATCACCCACCCACAAAACCAAGTTTTCTTCTCCTGGTCCTCTTTTCGCTTCTATTGGCTTCCGGCCAGTTAATAGCTCCAACAGGACAACTCCAAAAGCATAAACATCCGTTTTATCAGAAACTTTACCATGCTGAAAATATTCTGGGGCTAAGTACCTGCAAATGTAGTTTTAAAATCTGGTAAAATGTAGGAAAATTTCTGTTGTTAAGCTACCTCAGGATCTTAGTCATTGTTAATCTAAAGGAGTTTTCCAGATAGAAATCATACCCAAATGTTCCTTTAACAGTTTTACAAAGGAAAGGTACTGAAGGTGCAGGAGTCCATGTTGCTAAGCCAAAGTCACACAACTGCATAGTTCTACCAACAATTAGCATATAGTACAATTGACCAGAAAAGCTGCTATTGATTTCTTTCCATCTGCCTAAACCTTGATGGAAAGACTCGCTCAGTACTGGTGGAATAGCCGGGCCACCAACATTATTAAAAATAGTGTTGGCTAGTGGATCCACCTAAAATAATTGACAATAACCTAATTGGGCATTTTATATGATGTCCTTTTCATTACCTTGGGTGTCTTCTTGGATGAAAGAAGAATGTTTGAGGGCTTGATATCCCTGTGAACAACACACCTCTCAGTCCCATTATGCAAATGCCCAATTGACTCTGCAATGCCTACAGCCACCTTATACCTAGCACGCCATGTTAGTGCTGGACCACCTTTACCTCCCCTCTTCTTCCCTGTTGAATTAATTGACAAAATCTGAATACCACTGGATTACTCTAAAATCAAATTAATTAAAAAGAAAAGGGAAGAAAGAAGTATTTACCATGCAAATATCGCTCTAAACTTCCACCAGATACATATTTGTACACCAGAAATAAACCTTCCTCTGGATCAATGCAAAAACCCACAAGAAGAGCAATGTATGGGTTATGAAGAGAACTAGCAATCATCAATTCCCTACAAAATGCCTTTGGAGACTCCTCGTCCGCCATATCTAAACGCTTAATTGCCACTGTTGTCCTCAAAAATCCCACTCTTCCCATGAATACAAAGCTCAAGGCTCCTCTTCCCAAAACTCTACCTATCCAATTCAAGAAACATAGATTAAAAAACTCATAATTGAAACACATATTTAAACAAATGAAAGAAAGGAAAAAAAAGGGTTTTCATTTTTGTTCCGTCGACCAAAACTAATTACGGTCCTAGCCAAAACATACAAAACATACAAAACATATACGCTGAGTACGTATATTATATGTATATTTATGTATATGATATTTATATTTACTTATCTCCCGTTTGGTCATAGATTTTGAGGTTGAAACTTTGAAATTTTGAGTTTTTGAATTTGTGATTTTTGGAACTTAAAGTTATCTTTGGACATGCATGTTTTGTGAGTGGCAAATGAAATTTTGAAGGTATTTGTAAAACCTTATCATATTTCATGGCCAAACAGATATTCGCAGATAAATTTTCAAAATGTAATATTTACAAAACCTATACATTTAAATTAGATCACCAAAAGAGCATTGGACCGTAACTATATAAAAAAAGGCATGAAATAGAACATACCTTTAGAAAAATTTCTAGTAGCAGAAGCAATCTCATTATAGCTGAACCTAATCAAAGAATGAACCACCGGAGATATATTCCTCTCTAAAGACTCAACTTTCCTCCATTTTAGCTCTTGAGACTTAGGATCAGTCAACCCATTATCCAAATTCACCATTAACACAGTAGCAGAATTAGAAGAACCGCAACTATTATTATTCACATTCATTGACTGATCAACTTCAACTTGAGTACATAAAGTAAACCTGAATGAAGAATGAACTGAATATGGATCAGCATTAATCAACTCTGGACCACCACACCCTCCACCCTCTGCTAATAACCAAGCTTTATTATGCTCCAATTTTTTGTCATTTATTTTGCCTTCATTTTGATTCTTGATAGAAATACGACACCTTCGAGTTGGGATGATACAGGCCAACCCCATATCCCAAATCATTTTGTAGATTAAAGATTTGATTTTTAGCTCATAGTGATTAGTGTTAGTGGTTAAAGTTTTGAGTGTTCGAAGAGTTGTGAAGAGAGTCAGTACAACTACTTGGGGAATACCCCATTTGTTTTTTGTTTTTTGTTTTTTTGTGAAGGGATCTCAAAAAGCTACACGGAAAACCAGAAACCAACAAAAAGAAAGAATAAATAAAAGTGTGCGAGTGAGAGAGAGAAAGGGAACAACTTTGCTTGAAGGAGAGGAGAGAATTAAATCCCTTGATAAGGAAAGAAAGAGTCTTGGAAAATGAGATGGAATTTATAAGGAAAATTGTGAAAATAACAGTAGTTTGACGTAGAGGCAAATAATATACTCTCTGTTTTCACCGTTAAAGAACGTGGAGCATTGAAGGAGTTGTTCCTCTTTAATTAAAGGTCGGATTTGAGTTCTCAAAAACTTTCTTGGTAGGAATTGATTCCTTTGAAAATGGGCTATGTCCATACGAATCTGAATATAGCCGGACTTCAATATAAATATTAAATATCGGATGAAAAATCAAAAAAATAAAATATACTCTCTATTGAGACGTCAGCACCGACGTCGGTCACTGACCCCAAGGGGAATTTCCTAGTTTAACTTTAATAATTTTTATGGTAAATTCTAGTCTAAGTATATTTCGTAAATTATAATTATAATATTTTATTAGAATAAGATTTTCTTGTTAGACTAGGAAAATGAAGACTTCATATAAAGGGGTCATTATGATGAATAAAAACAAGAAATAATTCTTCCAATATTTTTCTTTTCTCTAAAATTCCATTCCCTCCTAATTTTATCATGGTATCAAAGCCACGTTGAAAGAACACAAAAACCCTAAATAATGGCCGGTGATGGAGAACCGGTGATAAAAACAAAACAATCACCGCTGAAGAAAATAAAACTCAAAGAAAAACAATCTCTATGTATGACATTACGTCAAATGATAATTCCGGAATTGTGGTGACAAATCCAGTTGAAGGGAGAGAATTACATAGAATGGGTTCGATCCATGAGGACGGCCCTAAAAGCAAGGAAGAAATTCGGCTTCGTTGATGGTACGATCAAGAAGCCGGATGAAGAATCACCGGACTTAGAAGACTAGTGGACTATAAACTCTTTGTTAGTATCGTGGATTCGTAATACCATCGAACCAACTCTTCGCTCAACGATCTTGCATAAAGAGGAAGCGGAGGAATTATGGACGAGCATCCGAAAATGATTTGCTATTATAAACGGACCTCGGATGCAACAAATGAAAGTAGAACTTGCGGAGTGAAAGAAGAAGGGAAGGACCATAGTGAATTACTATGGAAAACTAACCAAGTTATGGGAGAATTGACAAACTATGCACAGATTCCGACTTGCAAGTGCAAAAAGTGCACGTGCAATCCGGGATGATCTTGGAAACCAAAAGAGGAAGAAAAAATGCATATTTTTCTCATGGGATTGGATGAGACAATGTATGAAACAGTGAGATCGAACATACCGGCCCAGAAATCGTTGCTATCATTAAACAAATTCTATTCAAATGTAGTGTAGGAAGAGCGTGTTAGAGGACTCATACGAAAAATTAAGGAACGTAGTGAAATCATGGCCTTTGCCGTACAAAGAAGAAATTCATATCGTGATCAAGGTGAATGAAAGAATGATGGTGCATTTTGCACACATTGCAAGAGATCCGGACACGTTATTGAAGGATGTTGTTTTATTGGATATTCGGAATGGTGGCCTGGAAATAAAAAGGGAGATGAAAAATTTAGAGGAAGAGGACGAAGACAACAACAACCAGCAGATGGGAGGTCTGGGATCCGGTCGCGAAAGAGGCAACTATCGGGCTAACGTCGTTGTTGTCAAAGATACACATGCAGAGATAGACTAGTTAAACACGGAAAGAATAGAACCTCACAATCTGAGTGAAGAAACCCAAAAAATAGTGATTCATATGTTGAATTAATGAATAAAGCCGAATGGCAAAATGGATGGTAAGATCTAAAACTCATCATGAATTATTGACTCGAGAGCTACCAATCACGTGACAGGTAATTCAGATAAACTGAGCGATCATCGGGACATTTCTGAGTGTCCGATTGGCCGGATAGAAGTAGCTCGGTGGCCACGAAAGAAGGAACAACTAGGCTAAATAATAGGATTTGGTTGAAGGATGTCCTTTATGTTCCGGACTTAACTTGAAATTTAATTTCTCGCAACTTGTTGATCATTTAGATTGTGATATAAATTTTAACAAAATTATGTGTTCTATACAGAACCCCACCACGAGGAAGCTGCTTGGAATGGGTGAGCGATGAGGTAGACTTTACTATTTTCGGAATTTGGGGTGGATACGAGCTATGAAGGCAGAGACAGTTGATTGGTTTGATCTTTGGCACAAACGATTAAGTCATCCTTCTACACAAGTGACAAAGTCTATTAGGACGTTAGGTTTAAAAGAAAGTAATTTTAGTTTAGATAAAGAATGTGATGTATGCCAAAGGTCAAAACAAACAAGAAGGGGTTTTCTTCAAGTGATAATATAGCTTCCGATATTTTTGATATGATTCATTGTGATTTGTGGGGGCTGTATAGAATACCTTCTTCTTGTGGAGCTTCGTAATTTTTTACAATTGTGGATGATCGGTCGCGAGTCGTATGAATTTTTCTTTTAGTTGATAAGAAAGAAGTATCCTAAATCTTGAAAAAATTCTTTGCACTGGCGGATATGAAGTTTGGTAAGAAGGTAAAAATTGTTAAAAGTGACAACGGAACTGAATTCATATGTATAAAGTATTACTTCTTCGAACATGAAATTATTTTTAAAACTTCTTCATAGAGACACCGTAGCAGAATGGAAGAGTTGAAAGAAAACACCGTCATATTCTTAATGTGGCATGAACATTAAGATTTTAGAGTCATATTTCGATCAGATTTTGGGGAGAATGTGTTTTGACTGCGTGATACTTAATCAATAGAACACCATCTTCAATTTTGAATGGGAACCCCCCCTATGAATGTTATATGAAGAGGCACCTAATTATGATCACTTAAGGGTGCTAGAATCATTGTGCTATGCATACACGAAGGAAAGAATAAGAGACAAGTTTGAGAGTAAGAGTCATAGGTGTATCTTCTTGGGATACCCCTACGGACAGAAAGATTGGAAATTATATGACTTGGAAAATGAAGAATATTTAGTCTCGAGAAATATGGACTTCTACGAGACTAAGTTCCCTTTTGCCATAGGAAAAAGTAATTTGGTTGACAATATATAAGTGATCCCGGATGAAATAAATAAAGAGAGAAATCAACACGATATTGAGAAAGAACAGACAAGTAATGTTGGTACGAACGAAGTTCGAATAGATGAAATTCAGACACCAGATACCGAACCTACGGATCAACCAGAATTAGACCGTACAGATGCTAGTCCGAACAATGAAAACGTGGAAGAAACACAAAAGGAAGGTATTCAGGCCAATGAAAAGCCACCAGAGGAACAATTGGGTCAGGGTAAACGACAGAAGCATGACTCGGTTCGATTGCGTGACTACGTTACTGAATTATTCCAAAAAGAAAGTCCATCGATGAGTTCGCCCGATCCTCAACAACCCTCATGTGCGCCTTATCCTTTAGCTCATTACATATCCTGTGATATTTTTTCTTCACAACACCAAAGCTTTCTTGCAGTAATTACCACAAGAATTGAACCAAAATCCTTCTCGGAGGCCATGAAAAATGAATGTTGCAGAAAAGCCATGCAACAAGAAATCCAAGCATTGAAGAACAAGGACACATGGTCGTTGAAAACATTATCTCTGGATAAGAAAGCACTTTAATGTAGATGGGTGTACATGATCAGATACAATTCGAACGGCTCAGTTGAATGATATAAAGCTCGGTTGGACATCTTCGATAATAAGCAGGATGAAGGTATTGAGTACAATGAAACATTTGCTCTAGTGGAGAAGATAGTGACTGTTCGGACCTTCTTGACAGTAGCGGCCACTCGCAATTGGGAGTTGCATCAGCTGGATGTTCATAACGTCTTCTTGCACGATGAACTAGCTGAAGAAGTTTATATGAAATTACCATCGAGATTCCATGTGTCTGGTCCGGGGAAAGTATGTCAAAAGGCAGCCCGATGCACTAAGCTCCCGCTATGCGCAGAGTCCGGGGAAGGGCCGGACCACAAGGGTTGAAACAACTTCCACGTGCTGATTTACCAAATTATCAAGTGCCTTGATGAAATATGGGTTCAAACAGTCAGACTTCGATTATTCTCTCTTCACAATGCACCAGGAAAGTATACGACTTAATGTCCTAGTTTATGTGGATGATTTAATTATTTCCAGAAATGACCATAGTGTCATTGCACGGTTCAAAGACTATCTCCGAACTTATTTCACATGAAGTATTTGGGCCCCCTAAAGTATTTTCTAGGGGTTGAATTTGCGAGTGGACCAACCGAATTATTCCTTTATCAACGAAAATATGTCTTGGATATAATCTTTGAGTTCAGGATATTGGGAGTAAAACCGGCTAATACTTCCATGGAACAGAATCACAATTTGGCATTGGCCAAAGGGGCTAATTTGGAAGATCCAGAACCATACCAACGTTTGGTCGGTGGATTGATATACCTCAATTTTACACAACTGGAGTTGTCCTATTGTGTGCATGTTCTGTCTCAATTCATGAACCAACCAAAGGAAGCGCATTGGAGAGCCACCATTCGGGTGGTAAGATACTTGAAGAAGAACCCTGGGCAAGGAATTGTGTTAAAGAAGGATTGTGATCTCCGATTGTATGGGTGGTGTGATGCGGACTGGACTGGATGTCCGTTGACCCGAAAATCGCTCTGCGGATAGTTTATCTCCCTTGAAAATTCACCAGTATCATGGAAAACCAAGAAGCAACACATTGTCTCTCGCTCGTCAGCAGAGGCAGAATACCGATCAATGGCAATGACAGTTTGTGAATTGAAATGGTTGAAGGGAATCCTACATAGCTTGGGCGTCAAACATAAATCTTTGGATCAATTATATTGTGACAGTCAAACGATATTGTATATTGCACGAAACCCGGTGTTTTGTGAACGAACTAAACATATTGAAGTCGAATGTCATTATGTCTGGGACGCACTCCAATCTGGTATAACACTTCCGAGTTATGTGTCAACCAATGAACAATTGGCCGATGTGTTTACGAAGACTTTGGGAAAATCACAACATGAATATCTGCCTCCCAAGTTGGGCATTCGAGACCCTCATGCTCCAACTTGAGGGGGGCTATTGAGATCGACACCGAGTCGGTCACCGACCCCAAAGGGGTTTTCTAGTTTAACTCTAATAGTTTTTATGAATTATTGTTGTTAAGTCACAATTATTGATAATTTAAAATATTTATAATGCATAATAAAAAACCTCGGTGATAAAAAAATTCGTTTGAATATTAAAATCTTATAAATACCACATAAATTGAGAAGGAATAAGTCATAGAAATGGTGAGAATGCAAGAGAGAGGAAAGAGTGAGATGCTATACCTGACCTAAAATAAGACAAATCCATAGACAAAGCTTTACCCACAAGAAGACGATTTCCTTATAATGGGGCTAAGGGAGTAGGAGAGACTTCTCTTGGACAAAAAAAGAAGAAGAAGAGGGATACTTGTGCCTTTTGGATATTGATTTTTTTTGTTTTAACAATTCGATATTTTGATCAATTCAAAAATTCATGGATTTGATTAGTTCAAATTTATTTCAATAGGCTCTATTAAAAAGGAAATCATCCTCTATCAAAATTTTCTTTTCCTATTTTTAGATTTCAAGCTCTGAGACGTTTAGTTAAACTACAAAGAAGTTCATTCATCCTACTACACTCTTTCATAGTAAGTATATAAGTGAGATAAATGAAGAAAAGTTTAATAGAAGTGTGAACATATTTAATTAACTAGCTTGATAGGGGAAGCGATGATGCGACAAAGAGTGAATATGTGAAGCAAAAAGGGAAATTGGGAGTTGATAAAGATTATCAGATAGTAGTAATTACTAAGCACTAATTTATTAAGAACTTGAAAAGATGATTAATGTAGTTTGGTGGCCCAGTCATTCTCCAACTACCATTCTTTGCAGCTGAGGTGGCATCTCTTTTATTTGGGCCAAATCTATTTCAAATTGTCAATATAATAAACCAATTGAGACTGGCTAATGAATGGTCTCTAATCAGGTTTTAATGTGCCACTATAATTTTTAAAGTGAGTTGATTGTAGTACATATCGGATTACAAATTAATAACATAATGATAGGAAATATTCGAGTAGGATTTTAATATCTCCATGAATATTTCTATGCATTATTTTAGTACATCTTATTCTTTTTTCACTTCTTTAGAGTTGAAGTGCTTCGATGACATCGGAGAGGATGACCAAAAAAAAGGGAAGGAAAGATTTTGGTTAAATTTGAAACAACACATCGAAGTAATGGGGTGCAGAGGTACAATCACTAAGTTACAACTCCAATCTCATCATGTCGCGTGTTTATATTCATGCATTTAGTTTATTAGTTAATTAAAAAAAGTTAAAACTTTTCTAATCATCATGCAAATTGTAGTTTGGACGTCATGAACTGTTAACAAATAAGAAAGTTTATTGTACAAATGTGACAACCTATGCACTTGCTTACATAATTTCTAAGTTAACTCAGGCAAAATGATTGCTCATTTACAACTCTTCAAGCCCGATTAGACAGGTTGATAATGTTGGTATTTCTATGTACTTTATAAAGCAGTACGGGATGTAAATAACTATTACAAATGTTCGAAAGGATAAATAAATGGTCAAACTTCAAAAACTGCCGCAAGTGCGTTGTGTCTTGAATCTTGATCACCTTGCAAAGCCAACTTTGAGAACTGCCGCAAGTATGTTGTGTCTTGAATCTTGATATCCTGAAATCAAGAAACAACTAAATCTGGATGGTTACAACGTTGTGTGTTGAGTCGAGGATAGCCCTCTATCCTTAAGACAAGATTGCCCCGTATATATGCTTTTACGTTAGCGGGCAATAGTCTCCCAAGATAAAACAACACTTTAATCTCAACACTACAAAGCCAATAGGTTGAGCCTGTCGAAGAAAACAAATATGACTCGACTTGTGAAGATATGGAATAGGAAGGAAGAGTATCTCTCTACTCTTCTCTTTTGTCTCTGTGTATATAGTGTGTCTCTCGTAGTGTATATCTTGTGTATATGTGTGGGTTTGCTCACCGATTTTCGTCACGCGTTTTCGCCCGATTTTCGTCACGCGTTTTCTGCCTATTTTTCGTTCGTTTTCTGGTCATTTCTTGCTTCTGTTTTACAGCCAAATGAAGCTCAATATATAGCATGGAGGAGGGGTCGATCAATCGCCCAAACATGGCTGTTAAAGGCCATTAGGAGGGCTGTAAATGGCATGTTAAATGCCATTAGTGAGGCCGATTTAAGGTCTTGAAGGCGAGGTCGCTCAATTGCCCAACTAATGGGCTGTTAATGGAGAATTAATCAGCCAAGTAATGGCTGATTAATGCTCCAAAAATGCAGTCCAACGGCCTTCCGTCACCTTCCCGAAACTATGAGGACCAAGCGTAAATATTGAAACTTCGGGGACCAAAGCGTACATATAAAAGAATTCGGTCCAAACTGTACATATGAAACTTCGGGGATCAAACTGTACATTTGGCAGAGTTCTCTGGTCCAAAAAGATAATATTAGACAGGCCCACAGCCCACGACCCACGACCCGTGACCCGAGCCCGAGCCCGAGCCCGAGACCGGACCGGACGGGCGGGCGGCGGCGGCGCGCGTGTGGGCTTAGCTTTGAACCCAAGCACATCTAGGTCTTCCCTCCTTTAAACACATGGGATACCCCTTGGGGATCCAAACCCTTTACCACATTAGAGACTTATATAGAGAGCAATTCTTCCTATTCCCACCGATGTGGTAGATTTGTCCCACACCACATTTCCATGTCTCAAACACCTTACTTCGTGAACCAATATCTCTTTCATTTCTCAACGAAATTAGACGATTCTTGGCCCTACGGTCATCTACTCACTTCGTAGATCATGCATGTGTAAAGAGACCAGGTCTCCAACATACGGAACACTAGTGTTTAATTCATCAAAGATGGGTGGACGCATCTCCCCGCCAAAGGCTAATTTCCAACAATCCCCTCTATGAAAGAGAGATTGTGGCGCACACACAAGGTGCCTACATTTCAGCAATCTTTCAGCGAAAAGATATTGCATCAGGAGAGGTAGCTTACGCTTTGAACCTTCCCTAGTTGAATACCATCGGACTTACTTACATGCGCGGTGAACGTGATGTCTTGAACCGTCGGTGTTTAGTGTAAGCCAAGACAACGATATCAACACAATAACTCTTCTTATTCATTTTCCTTCTTACGTTTCTGTCCGTTGTGGCCATGGACACACTTGGATTCTTAAGTGCGTTCATTTGAGTCGGCCATCCTCGCACTTAAATAGGTGATCTCCTACAAGGTATCCTGCTATACCCCACTTCACAAGTGTTAGGAATCATTAAAAGTTCCACAACCCTAACCTCAACCGTTTGAGGATCTTTTAAAAGGTTTGGAAGCTTAACCTTTACCCACCATGCAGGCAGCACTTTAATGTCTATCGCGGGAACAGCTTTGGATTCATGTTTCCGTACAGAAATCATCATCCGAAGTGCTTCTTGCTTCCACCGAAGCGCTCAACTGAACCTTTTGCCGCTTAGTTTTCCCATTGAACCACATTCTTGGGATCTCCAATCAGTATGGTTGGGTTTCCACCGCAAAGGTTCGTATTGTTTGGGTTTTAAGCCAATTCCCCTAGACAGGCAGAACACTTGATCTCCGGGTAGTCCCTTAGTTAGTAAATAAGGTAGTGACACCCGTGATGATCAACTGCCATACGGTCTTATGTCTCTTGACATATACGTCCAGACGCCGTCATCCGTGTCCTTCCTGAAGCCGATCGGCTAGCCACAGTGTATAACTGCTGAAGGCACGGGTTTCTCCCAATAAGGGACGTCCTCTAAAGAGTCGTGAAGTCACTCAACTTCTTTCATGCTTTGTATAAAGCGATAAACCCCGATTCCATCATGAATCGGCCGATGCAAGTTTGCTTAGAGGATTTTCCAAGAACCACCATACACATTTACTTGTGGCTTTGGTGTTCTTCATATCTGATGTCCAGTTTGCATCACTGTGTTCTCCCAGAACCGCTGGACATCCGAATACTATAATCCGTAGATAAGCGAATAATTCGATATCGTCATATCTGACTTAACGCCTTCTATTGATCATGTATTAAGATCATCAGTGAACCTTAGTTCAACTGATCTGTTTGTAGGACGATACCAGGTCGGTTGTAGTGTGTACAATACATTGAACTACACATGACCTGTGCATATCGCTCCTTGTCTATGGGTGCACCATGATTCCAATCAGTTCTATGATTCCTATCCATTGGTGGCTTCAACGAGACTGTCTACTATCGACCAGTCCGTTAGATGTCTTAGAAATCCAATTCCTAAGATGTCATCTGTGATACCCATATCTTTCATATCGAGACTTTGTTTCAATATGACTTTTACTTTCAAACTGTTGATTCTCCAACCGTTGGCTTTCTAATTTCGAGTCAATGTTTCGTGGTCGATTCATTGTTTCGTTTTATCTCGAAACTTTCGGGACCAAAATGTAAACATTTCAAGGACCAAAATGAAAGTTCAGGAAGAAGCCCAACAGTTCAGCAAATCAACTCTGATTCTCTTCTTCCAACTCTCCGGTTGGGAAGGCTGTTTCAACATCCATGCCACGTAAGACTACAATGGCCCTGGATGTGAAGCTACTCACGGGGGAGCACATTTTACAACCCAAAGGTTCTTTTCCCGGAGGAAGATCAACCATTACACAAGTATGGTTCTATATGATGGAATATATTTTCCTCTTTAGCTTCTTTCCAAAGCAGCGCTTTTGGAGATAACACTTATTTGTTAATTGTCCATGGTTCGTTCTCAACCATACAAGCTGGAAGGTATGGAACGAGTCTTCGTCCCCTCTTTGCTCCTTCTCGGTTCAACATCTAGAATCCCTGAGTTCTACAGATCTGGAATATTAAGTTCCGGATAGCCAGCAACTTTCGAGTCCTGTAGATACGGAACGTCCAGTTTCGGACAGTCAGGCCCTCGCGGGTTCTTGTTAACCTTGAGCAATTACTCCCTTTTCCTTTTTCAAGGAAAGCTATCTTCAAAGAATTCAGTATTCTTTGACGCCAAGAGGCGATCAACACTACTGTTATTTGCAGATCCAGTGGATATGCAATCTACAGTCTTAGGTACAACTTGACCTGTTTCATTATTCCAACTTTTACCAAGCAACCCCACATAAATTGGGCGTACGACTTTGCGCTTGGCTAACACCATTGGACTAAGGTGAGAAATGAACAGTCGTTTAATGAACGATGCTTCACTTTCTCCCCCTCTATCACTACGAATTACTCATTCCGTAGGCTTAGTTGATTTTCAACTTCTGCTTTGTAGCGCTTATCCGCTTCAACAACTTCATCTTTGCTTTTTAACAAACAAAGGATTTCATACGTTGTACCATCATCAATGAAGGTCATAACGTACTTGTCTCCCCCCTCTATTTTGTATAACCTTCAAATCACCCAAGTAGGTGTGACTAAGTTCTAGAGGAGCGATGCTTCTTTCGCTATTCCCTTTGACGGAATTTGGAAAGGTGATTTTGCCTCTTCGTCTACCTCACATTCATTTTGAGGGTTTATGTCGACAGAAGGCAACAATCTCAACATCGTTAGCTTTTGAATGACTTGCTATTTAACGTGTCTTAATCTATGATGGTATAGATGCACGGATTACAAATATATCATTCATTTGGCTACAGACGTCTTTGTACCATTCTTAGTTATTATAGACCTATTGGACTAGTCTCAAACTAGCTTGACCAATAGCGTCCCTTAAACCAAGTTAGGGAACATGTATCACCTCTTTTTAGAGTGATCCATTCCTTGAAGTCCTATTGAGGACAACCTCTCCAGCCCCTTTGAATTTTAGAGGTGGCGTTGCTTCACATGAACAACCTCTTGCCCGTGGTTAGGGCGTAACCGGATCATATGAGATGCGGATGCTGCGGCCCACTCCGGTTGCTTTGGCACCGAGTGTCCAATTTCTTTTACGCCTTTCTTTAGGCCTTCGGATCATTTAAGACCGGAAACTCGGCCCACCACACTAGGTGTCCTTTACTTTTCCTATGAAATGAATTCGGCCCCACTCCGGTCGCCGGAGGCTTTATATGACCGAGTGTCCAATATCATCATATCAAAAGAATTTTGGCCCACTCCGATCGCCGGAGGCTTTGTATGACCGAGTGTCCAATATCATCCTATGAAGGATCTTCTCGCCAAATAGTATGACGAGTTCTACATCTTTAACTTTTAGACTCCTTCCGTTAAGATTGGTGCCCAGATAATTCTTGGCGCTTACTTAAGAGTGGTAACGAGTTTTCGCACGTTAGTGGATCTTTCTCCATCGTATGTGCGAACCTACTTTACACACTTTTAATCACTACACTTAAAAGAACGGATCTTTTTAAGTCGTTTACAAAATCCAATCTTTAAACGGAAAGGAAGATGAGATTAAACTTCTGATTTGTTAAAGCGTAAGGAATATAAATTATTTTCATATTCCTCCTTACTTTAATCCATTTTTAATCAGACGTAATTTAATCTTTATTCTTGACAAGTAAGAAAAACTACTTATCCCAATTTCGGATTCTCGGCTCACTCCGGTCACTTCATCAAACCGAGTGTCCAGGTTCCTTCTTACCATTATTCGGATCTTTTGTCCGGGACGGATACGGGCCTTCGCTGCAAGATAGAAGTACATCTTCGATCTTCTCCTCTTGTCCCGAGTTGACATCCTCGGGCTCTCGAGAGCGCTTGTTTCCACCAGTCTTGGTAGCGGTGACACCATGAACACGTTCATCATCATCACTCTCTTCTACCAGAAAACCATTTCCATATCCAGATTTTGTCACACAACTTTTGACCGACATCTTTCGAACACTAATAGTATTACAATACGCTCTTGTCTTAAGTTGTTGGTATTTCTATGTACTTTATAAAGCAGTACGGGATGTAAATAACTATTACAAATGTTCGAAAGGATAAATAAATGGTCAAACTTCAAAAACTGCCGCAAGTGCGTTGTGTCTTGAATCTTGATCACCTTGCAAAGCCAACTTTGAGAACTGCCGCAAGTATGTTGTGTCTTGAATCTTGATATCCTGAAATCAAGAAACAACTAAATCTGGATGGTTACAACGTTGTGTGTTGAGTCGAGGATAGCCCTCTATCCTTAAGACAAGATTGCCCCGTATATATGCTTTTACGTTAGCGGGCAATAGTCTCCCAAGATAAAACAACACTTTAATCTCAACACTACAAAGCCAATAGGTTGAGCCTCGTCGAAGAAAACAAATATGACTCGACTTGTGAAGATATGGAATAGGAAGGAAGAGTATCTCTCTACTCTTCTCTTTTGTCTCTGTGTATATAGTGTGTCTCTCGTAGTGTATATCTTGTGTATATGTGTGGGTTTGCTCACCGATTTTCGTCACGCGTTTTCTCGCCCGATTTTCGTCACGTTTTCTCGCCTATTTTTCGTTCGGTTTTCGGTCATTTCTTGCTTCGTTTTACAGCCAAATGAAGCTCAATATATAGCATGGAGGAGGGGCCGATCAATCGCCCAAACATGGCTGTTAAAGGCCATTAGGAGGGCTGTAAATGGCATGTTAAATGCCATTAGTGAGGCCGATTTAAGGTCTTGAAGGAGGTCGCTCAATTGCCCAACTAATGGGTTTGTTAATGGAGAATTAATCAGCCAAGTAATGGCTGATTAATGCTCCAAAAATGCAGTCCAACGGCCTTCCGTCACCTTCCCGAAACTATGAGGACCAAAGCGTAAATATTGAAACTTCGGGGACCAAACTCGTACATATAAAAGAATTTCGGTCCAAACCGTACATATGAAACTTCGGGGATCAAAGCGTACATTTGGCGAGTTCTCGGTCCAAAAAGATAATATTAGACAGCCCACGCCCACGACCCACGACCCGTGACCCGAGCCGAGCCCGAGCCCGAGACCGGACCGGACGGGCGGGCGGCGGCGCGCGCGCGTGTGGGCTTAGCTTTGAACCCAAGCACATCTAGGTCTTCCCTCCTTTAAACACATGGGATACCCCTTGGGGATCCAAACCCTTTACCACATTAGAGACTTATATAGAGAGCAATTCTTCCTATTCCCACCGATGTGGTAGATTTGTCCCACACCACATTTCCATGTCTCAAACACCTTACTTCGTGAACCAATATCTCTTTCATTTCTCAACGAAATTAGACGATTCTTGGCCCTACGGTCATCTACTCACTTCGTAGATCATGCATGTGTAAAGAGACCAGGTCTCCAACATACGGAACACTAGTGTTTAATTCATCAAAGATGGGTGGACGCATCTCCCCGCCAAAGGCTAATTTCCAACAGATAATAGCAGAAATTAGCAGAGGTAGAGGTAGGCCAAAGAAGAACTGGGAATGTGATTAGACAGGACATGACACAGCTTCAGCTGACTGAGGACATGACCATAGATAGGAGGATTTGGAGGTCGAGGACTAGGATAGAAGGTTAGTTGGTCGTTGAGTTTTGTCGCACTGTGTGAGAGGGGTAGGAGGCTAGCCTCTTCACCTCATCTTCTCATTTTCTTTCTAGTATTATTTAGGTTTTGTATATGTTGCTTTATTTATTTTTATTGTTATCTTGCTGTCATTTTTCTTGAATTTCTGCATTGACTGCATTCTTTTAAGCTGATGGTCTATCGGAAACAGTCTCTCTACCCCACAAAGGTAAATGTAAGGTCTGCTTACATTTTACCCTTTCCAGATCCCATTATGTGAGATTACACTGGGTATGTTGTTGGTGTTGTTGTATTTACAGCTCTTCAAGCAGGTTAACTTAGTTGTTCATGTAAAAAAACAGAATCAACTTAAAAAGAAAAAAGTAAGTATATAAATCAATATAATAAAGCTAGGAATGAGAAATGTGATGTGATACGACTCTAAAGCCAAGAATGATATTTATCTTTTTTCTCAAATTTTTGATATATTTCTTAATTTTTCTACCTTATTTAATCAATAAAGTCATTTAATTCAGATCAGTTACGTATGTTTTTTTGTTCCCATAATTGATTAGTACCATTTAATTAGCTAACCGTTTAGGTCTTTTAAGGAACATCCGAATAAAATAATAAGAACTCAACATTTTGCTAATTCCAGCATCTTTAGCAACTTCTGTCTTCTCCTAATAGTGCAAATTTAAAGAATTGTAGGAAAAAGTTTACCCCAAAAAAATGAGAAGAGAATGAAATTGGGGAAAGGGGATCTGAGGCAGTCCACTGTGATGGGTTCTTCTGATAGTGTAAATTCCATTTTGGTTTCATTGTATCGCTATTTCTTTCTTTTGAGTTTTTTCTTTGTTTTCTTTTAGGTGTGCATACGGTCTTCATTTAATGGATTTTTTTTTGAAAGGTATGTAGATTACCACAGTCGTAGAAAACGGAAAATAAGTAACTGCTAACTATTACAACAAAATGAAATTACAACAAACTAAAATTTCAATAAATTGAAACAACAAACTGAGATTACAAGCACTTTGATTTGCTGGGTCGAGTGATGACACTCTGTCTTTAAGACAAGATTGCCCCGTATATATCTTTTTACGTTCTGGACAATAGTCTCCCAAGCTAAAACAACAACTCAACAAATGAGCAAAGGAAACTCACGTGTTACTTTGAAGAACTTAGTGTGATGAAATGATGCTGGAAAGTAGTAGGAAGATTTTCTGTTTCTGTTTTTCGTTTTTGTCTAGTCTCAACAATCGAGCCAAGGCTTCAATATATAGTGCCAAGTAAATGACTGAATTAATGTGTAATGTATTGGAGCTTTAGTGAGGAGTTATTCAACCAAGTAAATGACTGAATTGATGTGCAGATTAATGGAGTTTTAACGTTTCCAAAAACCAACCCAAGAGGCACAAGTTTTCTTTTCTGAAACTTCAGGGACCAAACAATAAATATGAAGCAATTTGAGTCCAAAAAGATAATATCAAAAGAAGCTCAAAGCCCAGACCGAACGGCGCGCGTGTGGTCTTAGCCTCGAACCAAAGCACAATTAGGTCCTCCCTCCTTCAAACACATGAGTTACCCCTGGGTCCCAAACCCTTAACCAATTTTGAGACTTATAAACTAAACAAATCTTCTTTCCCCCACCGATGAGGAAGAATTGGTCCATACCACATTTTCATGCTTCAAACACATCACTTCGTGGACCAATATCTCTTTCATTTATCAACACAACCCTTGGACCTACGATCATCTACTCACTTAGTAGATTATGCACGTGTGAAGAATCAAAGTCTCTAACATGCGGAACCCTAGTGTTTAAGTCATTAAAGATTGGATGGGCGCAACTCCCACCAAAGACAAATTTTCAACCAGGTATACCTTTGGGACTTCTTCAAAGTCGTGTTTATCAACAATAGGTTTACATTATGCAAAGTAAACAGACTTCTTCGTATTTTGGGACGTTAATGGCAATTATTTGTTCTTAAATAATAATGTTATGTTCGAGACATATGAAAAAATATTCTTAAGTTCTGATTCTTTTTGGTAATTTAAATTTTTTTTACCCCCGTGAAAATAAACTCTATTGTAACTATATTTACATTAATAGTATTTTATTTATCTATGTATATGATAATTTTTCTAATATGTTTTTTGAATATTCATTTTGGTAACGTTGTTATGCTCTGTTTTTATTAATTGTAGTGTGAATATAGTCTATTTTGCAGAAATACGGAAGGATCAATATTGAAACATGGTGAGTATTTGCATCAAACGCGTCAACTATGCATCTAAACATTATTATTTGTGAATTGTGCTCTTTGATGTATTATTATTATTTAGACTTGTATGCTATAAGTTTCCATTTTCCTTCCCTTTAAATACTTGAATACTTCTAGAAGATGAAAATTAATGTATATCATTATGAATTTGCTATGATTTGTAACTGAAAGTTCAATTAAAAAAAAAACATCGGCGGGAACATATTGCCTGCTATGTGCTGAAAACAACGATGATAGTAGTTCTTTGGCCATTTTTTTCTCCCTTTCAATTCATTTCCGTCATTTTTTGTTGTTCTCCCTCTTAATGTCCATCTTTTCACCCCTTTAGCTACTTTTTTCTGAAACAGTTATAAAAAAAAATTGAAGATAATTTATCTATCTCTTTCATAAAACTAGTGAAATTGTCCGCGCTTCACGAGGTCATTACAGTAAAATTAAAATATTACTAGATAATTATTGTTAAATTTTAAAAAATCAATATTGACTTATCGATCAAATTTACCTTTTCTCTATTCTTTAATTATAACACTATTGTTGTTTTAATTATATTTTCAAGGTGATACCAAATGAAAAAAAAAAATCAGTTCAACAGATTTAATATCAAATGACCCTCCTTAGTTTTGATTATATTCACATTTCCTTCTAAAAATTTTGATCTACTTTTTCTCCTATTTATTATTTTTCTTGATTATCTACTCTTCTATTTCTTATATTTTTTTAATATTTCTTATTTAGTAATTTTCCTATGTAATCCTACCTTCTTTATACTTATCCTAACATTATTTCCGGCTCTCCTCACCAACTCTCTTTTTCATTTATTTACTTTTATTTATTCAATTTCTTTGAAAAATTAGTAATTATTGTTATTATTATTTACAATAATCAAATTAATTTTTCTTTCTCCTTCTACTAATTAATTACGGGAAATGCCAAAATTAATTTTTTCTTAACTAAATTTTACATATATTTTTCATGATTTATGTGTCGGATTAAAATTCCAAAAAATAACTTCATAAATAATTTTGCTTATAATTGATTATCTTCTTGTTCTATCTCCCACTTTTTATGTTAAATTTTCTCTTAATTAAAATTTTCATATATTTTTATGATTTATGTGTATATTAAAAATTCAAAAATAACTTCATAAATAATTTTGGTTATAATTGATTATATTCCTCTTCTATCTTCTACGTTCTTTAGTACATAAGGAACATATGCCGGTAACAAATCAATAAACGTCTTCGAATGTCTCTCGTAAATTATTGATAAGAAATTTTAACAATGATCTTGCTCTTAATATACTTTACACAAAGTAACATTATAAATTTTAGAAATCTTAGAACGTCAAAAATTCTATCATCTTCCTTATCCAATCATTTTGAAATATTTGTTGTGGTTTAAGTAGCACCAGTCATAACTTTTAGATGTAATTATTTTTTAATTCAAATATTATAATCTATCTATTTTTGAATTATGCATATATAATTCTTATTTAAAACATAATTTAATTAATTAAATTTTAACAAAGTATATCATAAGTTATAAATGGTAGTATATTTTTCTCTCTTTTTTCATATGTATACCCTTAAGAAATTGTCATCCTTCCTTGAGTATCCGAATCAATTCTTCTTCACCTTTTACTAATTTTATGAAATAATCTAAAAATTACTTTCTATTTTGACTAATTTCTCTTACCATTGCTCATGTCTTAATATTTCTTGTCATGTTTTAAACTAAGATTTTTTTTTAAATTTATATCCCTTGTCATATTTTAAATCAAGAAAAAAAATTCGATGTTAGCACTAAAAATTCATTCCTTGATAAATGAAGAATCAAGGTCTAGAGAAGAACAACATTCTTATATTGGGGAAGAAAGTGAATAGAGAGAGACATACAATTTTACTAAATCATTTTTATTGTAGCTTAATATTTCAGCATTTTCAAGTAGTAAGATCGAAGAGTACAAACTCAACATACGATAGAAAAGATCTATAAAGATGTGGATCAAACTTGATGACTTTTATTAACAAAAAAATATGAAAATCTTGAAGACTACAATTTTACGTATCAATAAACAACTTTCCTATAAATTAAACTGTATTTTGAAAGTTACAAACTAATTTTACATTCACATATACTATCATTATGCTTATTAAACGTTGATACACATGTCTACGAAAGAATATATACGTACTTCCTTGAGCATCATGCACATATACATGACTTACTTTTTCTGCTTCAACTTTTGAAAACACCCTGGCATGAAAACACAATAAGATAACCTTATCAACAAAGAAAAGAAACAAAATAACAAAATTAACTAAGAAAATGAATATTTTAGAGAATACTAAATAACATAATCAAATTTCTAACAAAAAAAGAGAAGCTAAGAAAAAAATTAAAATTATTTTCTAAATAATCCTTCCATTCACATCAAACACCCAAAGAAAATGTCCTCTATCGGGGGTGGCTAATGCACTACAAAATAGAGGATAACCAAGATGGCTCAAAACAAATTTATATGAATAAAAATTGGCATGACTTTAAGGTGTCATAAATTTGTATACTAAATAATTGGGGGTTATGATCATGAAAGGTTTGCGGGTTATGAATGCTACTAATATTAATTAAGAGTGGAATTTATGAAAAATAAAGAGGTATGAGTTACGAAGATGACTTTTTAAAATTAAAATATTGAGAAAAATAAAATAAAATTTCAAAATATTGATAAAAAGATAAATACTTTTCTTGGCTAAAGAGAGGTGCCACATAAAAATTATAGGAAAAGCGATGGCAAATATAATGCTATTAAATGGTGAGTGAGTCTTTATTATGGGTGGAGGGATGATATTTTTAATATTTTCTTTTATTTAGCAAACTAGAGAAATGAAAAGAAAAAGCTCAAAAAATTGAAAAAAAATAAAATAATGCCAATGGAGGCAATAAAGAGATGCCACATAGGATATATATATATATAGAGAGAGAGAGAGATTTAATACAAAGTAAGCACAATAATTATAGGAAAAGTGATGGAAAATATAATGTTATTAAATGGTGAGTGAGTCTTTATTATGAGTGGAGGGATGATATCTTTAATATTTTCTTTTATTTAGTAAAATAGAGAAATGAAGAGGAAAATGTCAAAAAATTGAAGAAAAAAAAGATAAATGTCAATGGAGGTCATAGAGAGGTGCCACATATTATTGATTATATATATAATACAAAGTAAACACAATAATTATATGAGAAGTGATGATAAATATTAAATGGTGAGTGAGTCTTTATTATGGCTTAAGGGGTGAAATTTTTAATATTTTATTTTATTTAGTAAAATAGAGAAATGAAGAGGAAAATGTCAAAAATTTGAGAAAAAGGATAAATGCCAATGGAAGCAATAGAGAGGTGCCACATAAGATTGATTATGCCTAGCTTTATTGTATATATTGATATTGATTGATTGATATTGATGATTTATTTTCATTAATTGCATATTATTATCTATTATTATGATAAAAAAAGACCTCAACAGACGTTGCTCTCTTATGGGGTAGGACCTTATAGGTGATATCAGTTGCTCTGTTCTCAAACCCTGATCATTCAGGCATATTCCGTGATTTACTGATAGTAGTGCTAGGACTGGGACTACTATCATAAGAAATAGTCTAGCGTAAGCCGGAAAGCTAAATATTAAAAAAAATAAAAAATAATGCATGATATTTATTCAGGCTAATAATGACTCCTTATTGAAGAAATGCAACAGTTAGCTAAGGAACACAATGGTTTCTTTGGGGTAAAAAAGAAAGGTTTCTAACGTGGAAAACATTTCATTTATTACTTGAAAAAGGCTACATCTGTAGAACCACCAAAAAGTTCTGGAAAAAAAATAAATATGTTTTTTTTGTAACGTTTTCCACCATCTGTAACTTCTCTATAACTGTTTTCACATAGTAGTTTTGAATATGGGCAGAATTTGGTAATAATTGCTTCATCTCCTCAGCATCATCGTTCTTTTATTGTTACCATGAAATCTTCTACTGTTATTTTTCATCTTTCTTAAAAGAAATAATCCCCTCATTATTTTCATTACTTAAAAGGCTATATATACAAGTTACAAAATAGGAGAATTCATAATCCTAAAACCTTATTTTATACATTTATGGTAATACACTAAATATGGTAATACACTACTAATTATATTACAACATTACCTAAACTAGGATACTAAATATTTATCATAAATTATAGTACCTAAATCTGTAAAACCGAGAGCCACTTATGGAGCAAAATCCGAGACAATATACACATGTATATTGTATATTTAACACACCCCCGCAGTCATAGCGGGCGGTCTTCGAACGCTGAGACTGTCCCTAAAATCTTCAAAAAGGACCGAAGGAAGACCCTTTGTAAAGATGTCTGCAATCTGATATCTTGACGGGACATGTCATACGCGAACGTGACCCCGAGCAACCTTTTCACGGACAAAGTGAATGTCCATTTCGATATGTTTAGTGCGTTGGTGCTGAACCGGATTACCTGAAAGGTAGATGGCACTAATATTATCGCAATATACTAAGGTTGCCTTCTGGATGGGACACTGCAGCTCCAAAAGCAAATTACGTAGCCAACATGATTCTGAGACCACATTAGCTACCCCCCGATATTCAGCCTCGACACTTGAGCGGGATAGAGTTGCCTGACGCTTCGCAGACCAGGAGACCAAGTTGTTGCCAAGGAACACACAATATCCAGACGTCGACCGTCTGGTGTCTGGACAACCACCCCAATCAGCATCTATGTATGAGACAAGTGTGGATGTCGAGGAAGGATATAAATGCAAACCATAGTCCAGTGTACCCTGAATATACCGAATGATGCGTTTGATTGCATTCATGTGCTCAATTCTGGGATCGTATATGAATAAACACACCTGCTGGACAGCATACGTAATATCCGGTCTGATAAAGGTAAGATACTGAAGGGCCCCTGCAAGACTGCGATAGCGGGTCAGATCCTCGTAAGGGACGCCGGCCGCGGCACCAAGCTTGGGCTTAGCATCAACTGGAGTGGAAGTGGACTTACAGGAGGACATCTTGGCTCTCTCTCGATGATCTCAGCTGCATACTTTCGTTGAGACAAAAACAATTCATCTGAATGACGCTTGACGGCAATCCACAAAAAGTAACTCAAGGGCCCTAAGTCTTTCATAGCAAACTCAGAGCTGAGCATGGTCATGATAGACTGGCGTAAGGCATCGGAAGAGGCAGTCAAAATGATATCATCCACATACAACAGAATGTAGGCCAAGGACGAACCACGACGGTAGATGAACAACGAATTATCTGACCGACTGTGAGTGAACCCAATAGTCGACACATAGTCAGCAAACTTTGTATACCAGGCCCATAGTGACTGCTTAAGCCCATATAAGGACTTCTTCAACAAACAGACATGATGAGGATGATTGGGATCCCTGAACCCCAACGGCTGATGCATATAGACTGTTTCCTTAAGATCCCCATGTAGAAAAGCATTATTGACATCCAACTGATGAATAGGCCATGTCTTTGAAAGAGCCAAGCTAAGCACAATGTGAATAGTAGTCAGCTTGACCACCGGGCTAAACGTCTCCCCACAATCTATCCCAACCTTCTGAGTCTTACCATCACCCACTAGCCACGCCTTATGTCGAGCAAATGACCCATCCGAATTCTCCTTATGAGCAAAAATCCACATAGACCTGATAACATTAATACCATATGGACGGGGCACCAACTCTCACGTCTTATTATCAATAAGAGCATTATATTCATCAGTCATAGCAATTTTCCAATTATGGTCATTTAAGGCGGACAAAGGATTACGGGGCAAGGGGGATTTAGAGACATCAGAATGTAAATTAAAATGTCTTTTAGGTGTAAAAATACACCGCTGACTACGAGTGACCGGTCTATGACTCGAGGAAGAATTGAGTGAATTTTGGGAATTTCTCGGGCTCGGGACGGCCGGCGGCATTGGGCCAGCGGGCGGTGGGCCCGCCGGCCCAAATCGGAAATCTGGAGCGACCGACCTGGACCGGTTCCAGAATTGGGCCTGGACCGGCCCAATTGGGACCGATCCGAAGAATCGGAACGTGGGACGGTACAGTGGGGCCAACGGGCAGTGGGCCCGCTGGAGAATTTTGGGTGCGGGAGATGTCCGAAAAATGCTGAATAATATACGGGGATATTTGGTTATCCAAAAAATTATACGACCTAGGCTCGGGAGTATGAACTTTCGTAAAAGGAAATTGGGTTTCATAAAAAATGACATGGCGATTAATTATGATTTTCTTGGAGGATAAATCAAAGCATTTATAACCACGATGATTAGACGGATAACCCAAAAACACACACGGAGTAGACCGAGCCTGAAGTTTGTTAATTGTGGTGGATGGGAATAACGGATAACACAAGCACCCAAAAACTCGAAGATGAGAATAAGAAGGGTTCTTATTAAATAAGATTTGGAGGGGGAAGAATATGTCAGACCTTTGGACAGGAATTATGTTAAGGAGATATGTTGCCATTTGCAGAGCATGATGCCAAAAATATGGAGGTACGGAAGCATGAAGTAAGAGAGTGCGGACAATGTTATTTATGGAACGAATTTTGCGTTCGGCTTTCCCATTTTGAGAAGATGTATGAGGGCACGAAAAATGAAAATTGATCCTATTATTATCACAGAACTCCCGAAACACCCTATTATCATACTCTTTCCCATTATCACACTGAATATTTTTTATTTCTCTTTCGAATTGTGTTCTAATGAATGCTCTAAATTTTATGAGGACAGAAAACACTTGAGATTTATTGGCAATTGGAAACGTCCACAAAAAATTAGAATAATCATCCAAAAAAAAGAACATAATATCGATGACCTAACGAACTTAGAACAGGAGACGTCCATAGGTCGATATGAATAATATCAAATGGCTTTGAAGTATGAGAATTTGAGTCCACAAATGGCAACTTAACAATTTTTCCTAACGAACAAGATTGATAAATTTGAGTACGACTCGTACCCTTACAAGAAATAAAGCTATTTTTTTTATCTAAAACTGATAAAATAGAAGATCCCGGATGACCAAGGCGAGCATGCCACAAAGAAGGAGAAATGGCTGCAAAAACTGACGGCAAGGCTTGACTCGATGGACTGAAACCGGGCATGACAGGATAAAGATCCCCCTACTATCACACCTCATGAGATGACTACCCGTCTTGAAATCCTTCACAGAGAAACCAAAATGATCAAATTCAATAGAAACGAAATTGTCATTGGTGAACTTTCGGACAAACACTAAGTTTTTAATCAATTTGGGTGCATGTAAAGTATTTTTCAAGATAAGGGGTGGATTGGGGGAGACAACGTTTTCTGACCATAACCCTGAATTGGAATAGAGTTGCCATTACCAACAATTATACCCCAAGGGTTGCTCAAATTGGAATAAGATGAGAGAGTACCTGAATCGGAAGTCATGTGCGTAGTGGCACCGGTGTCCATATACCAATTTGGGTCCGATTGCGTCAAACCCAATGTGTGCATCGCGACCTCGATATCTGTCTGAGTGGGGGCCCAAGTATTCCAGGACTGGGCTGCACTGTACCGTAGCTACTGGTTGTTGCGTTGCGGGGCCGTGGGGCCGCCACCGCCGATTATTGGGCTCGAAAGGCCGGCCTGCCCCACCGGCCGGGAACCGCCGGAACTAGGGCCGTGAGGGGCCCACCGCCCCTTGCCCCCCCCCACGCCATGGGCCCCACTGCTGGGACCAGTAGGGTGGTGGGCTACTGTTCACTGGACGGGGCCCATTGCCACCGGAACCACCACCGAAACCGCCGTGTTTGCCCCCGCGGTTTTTGTTATTATTCTTACGATTATTTTTGCCGCCACCATGAGTACGGTTTTAGCCCGAATTATCAACAAAACCTGAAGAACTTGGGTAGGACGCCATCATGACAACGGGGCTTGCTCCGGTAGCCGCCTTTTTAGCCAAATCGGCTTCTTCCAAAGTAAGCATGGAGCAGGCTTGATAGAAGGCGGGAAGAGGGTTGCTTTGACGAAGGAGAATTCCAACGCCATTATAGGCCTCCGAAAGGTCGGCAACCAATTGTAGAACCAGACGATTATTTGTTACAGGTGCGCCAACATTACGGAGTTGATCCGCCAACTCCTTGAGTTTTTTGCAATATGCCGATACGTTTGGAAAGTCTTCATGCTAACTAGAGAGAATTCATGTTCGAGTGTGATGGCACGTGAATGTTGGTTATCTTGGAATATGTCACGCAATCTATTCCAGATAGCCATTGCCGTGGTATCCAGCTCAATAATCGTCTGTAAAAGGTCAACCGAAATAGTGGAATAGGTCCACTGGAGAACGGTAGCATCAAGCATAAGCCATAACCAGGATCCTCCGCGGGAAAAGGTGTAGCGGGAGGAATTATGTGATGGATAACTTGATGGGAGATAGCGTGAATTTTAAACAATTCTGCCCACGTCGCATATTGGGCGTTTTCCATTTCAAGTACAATATGGATACTGTTCTTGACGTTATAAACCATGAGGGCAGGATGATAATTGTTCTTAGACATATTGAAAGAACAAAGAAGGAGGGGAAATTTAAGAGAGATTTTTGAGAGCGGAAGACGAAATTTGGGAGAGAAACCCGAGGGGGGGGGTCTCGGCCGAGAGAGGGTACAAAAGTTCTGATACCATGAAAGAAATAATCCCATTGATTATTTTCATTACTTGAAAGGCTATATATACAAGTTACAAAATAGGAGAATCCTATTCCTATTCTATTCTAAAAACCTTATTCTATACATTTATGGTAATACACTAATTATGGTAATACACTACTAATTATATTACAATATTACCTAAACTAGGATACTAAATATTTACCATAAATTACTTTACATAAACAGCCAAAACCGAGAGTTATTATTGAGACCAAATCCGAGATTTAATATACACAATATACACATGTATATTGTGTATATTTAACAATTTGGGTCGTTGCACGTGTGACCAAATCGTTACGCACCCAAGATTAGATCAGACTTTCGTCGAATAAAACAATTCGTATAGGTTTTTTAGTGGCAAATAATGCAATGAATATATTTTCTTTTATATGAGGGAAATTAGGTATCATATTAAAGTCCCAACATACTGCAGAGTGCACGTACTATTATAGTCTTATGATGGAAATTAAATTTATTATAAAGTCCCACTTAGCTAAGTTGTCCTGTTCTCTAGGTATGATGTAAGTAACATCTTCATGGAGTATTATTTATTCTTTTATTACGAAGAGCCTATTCTACTTTCTGACCATATTGGCTAGACTACTTGTATAATTATAATGTTCCTCCTGCAACCATTTAGATTATTTTTTTTGTCTACATTGCTCATCAATTAAGAAAAAAGGAGTTTGAATTTACTATTTTATCAAGACATCAGGCTAAAAACAAGGATTTTATGGTAATCGGTCATAATAAGTTTGTTGGAAAGATGTCATATCCAAAAGTCATTATTATAAAATCGTTACCCACTTAGTATTTTTTAATCCGCGACTCTTCAAATTAAAATACAAAAGATTAAGCTCTTTAATTCGAAAAGAATATATCGAGCAACAAATTGAACGCAACAAAAAGAAAGTAAGTTAACTATATTGGAGCATTCTAAAAATTTAAGTCGGTATAGAAAACAAATTTACATGGATATATAAGCTGATGTTGAGCCTTTTAACTCAAAATGGTCAGTGCACCACCTTATTATAGAAGAAACTCTGAATTTAAGATTTTGTCAATCTAGATGGATTCAATAACTTAAAACAATATTAAATGTTAGCTTTTTACAAGCTCGCTTTGTGTTAGAACAAGGATAATAATATCTTTCAATTGCTCGAACTGAAATATCATTAAATTATTAGAATACAGACGATAATAACATTGGAGATTCAAAGCAAGATTTGTTTGGCTTAGAGGCACGTCAAGACGTTTTTCGAAGATAGTTGGAGTCTCTCACACAAGAAAATGAAAGAATAATTGATAACTCTATCTTCAGGATTCAACTGAACGACACTACAAGTAGCATTCAAGAACGTTGCTATTCTATTCTTGAATATGTGATTTCACCTTTGAATTAATGTCTCTCAAATATTTACAAGGGGAAGTAGTTTGCATATTGCTTGCTTTTTCAAAGAAAAATAAACATTATTTTAAAGCCAAATAGTGTAAGTTCTTTCATTAAAAGAAGACAATGAATAAGTTTATGCATTCTTGAAATCAGGATGTATTTGTCAAAAAACTAAAACGTATAAACCAAATGAAGATGAAACTTATGAATTCTTCAAATTCATTTCATATTCATTTACTTTAAGAAATAAATACGTTTATCAAATACATTATTTCAAATTTATTGAAACACTTGTTCCAATACTTTGCCCTAAAAAATAACCAAATGATATAGTGAGATTGCAGAACTTGTGTGTTTGGTACGATACAAAAAAAAATTTCAGAGAATAAGTCATTTTTAGAAGTACTTTTCTGAAAATGTTTTCCTCTTTTTGATTTGTGAGCAGATATTGTTTTTCAAAAGAATTATTTACTAGAATTGATAATAATATAAGTGAATTGATCAATTGGATAGTGTGTATTGATAAATTTTTTGAGTATTAAAAATTTATTAGTATTATTATTATAATAATATTAATATCTAATTGTTGGTTGAAATATTGATATGACGTTAAGAGTAAAGATAGTAGTAATAAAAGAAAATAAATGAAAAAAAGTCTTTTTTGTTCTTTGGAAAGTATCTTATGGAAATCAAACACAAGAATAGAGTTATCTTTCGAAAAATATTTTTTCATTATACCAAAAATACAACTGTTCAAATCCTTCCCCTTTTCGCTGTTATGGATTTACTTCCCCATAGAAAATCTTGGAAATGAAAAACGAAATAAGAGAATAAATTTACTACTAGCTAGCTATTGCCTTTTATTATTTTTTTTACATTAAATAGTCATGTTAATTAAAATATATTGATTTTTTTTTCAAGAAAAATAATTCATATTAATGATATTACTGTGAGTTTGTTATCAAAGGAAAAGAAAAATAAAACATTGGAAAAAATAGATAGTCAACCTAGTAATATTAAAATTAGATACAAGTGAATATTCCACATGCACGGGTAGAGATAGAGTTGAGAACCAGTATTTTTCTTAGGTCGGGCTTCGAGAGCAGCTACAGTTCTACAATTTTCAGTTGACCGCCAAAATTCATGTAGTAATTTATTTGTTCATTAAGAGAAACAGATTAGGATGCGGCAACAATATCTGTCAGTAGTATATTAGTATAGTACCTGCGCGATGCGCAAAAAATATTTTAAAAAAAATTATACAGTTATCTTATATGCTTGACCCCGTTTAAATTTTATTATTTGATCAATTGTAAAATTTAAATTATTTGATCTTTTTCATTGATTAGAAGGCCACCAGAGTAGAAAAATCATTTCCTCCATCTTAAATTGTCGTAAGATCATGTGTGATGTGATTCTCTTTCTATCCCAAAATAAATGTTATCTTAGCAAAAATAAAAATTCTAAAAATAAATGTCACCTTAAAAATTCAAGATAAAAATTAGCAAGTGTTTTCAATTATACCTTTATCATTAAAGTAATGCTCTTTAATATTACTCAATTCTAAAAAAAATATCTAATAAATAGGATAGTTTAGTAAACTCCACATAGAATTTGTTGATTTGTTAATGGGTGTGATTCTTGCTAAAGTGACACTTATTTTGAGACAGATGAAGTAAGATTTAGAGGTTGTTAAGACATAACATTTGTCAATAATTGATTTCATAAGCTATTCACAGATTCCAGAGTAAGGTTACCAAGTAACACATTATTATCTTGCTTTCTACATGTAACTTAAACAGATTCCAGGTTGTAGTTGCAAATTATTTACTACAACACCATCTTATAAAGCTAAGTTTTTCTCCAATTGGTTTTTATGTTATATTTTAACTTTCTATAACAATACGTATAAGAGCAACAACCAATCTTTAAAAGAGTACACTCTTTATAAAATTAGTTCTCTGTAACATGAATATTTATTTTTTAGTAATATAATAACCACAAAAATGCGTTTTTGGCATAAAAATTATCCTTTTATACTTAATATACTCTCTCTGTCCCAATGTATGTGATACTTTTCGCTTTTTGAGATTTAAACTGCATGAATTTTGAACAATATTTAGCCTTTTTGCAAAAGGAGTAGGTAGCAAGATAGATGACTAAAGGCTGATGATCTTTGCCTCTTACTAGTAAAGGGAAAAGCCCTATATATCTTATTAGTCAAGCCTAAAGGCCCTTTACTAATATAATAGAAGGTAAGACCGGCTTTCGCGCAGCTGCTGCGCCCTTGCTTCTTGCCCATAGAGAGATGCATTTTCACTTAAGTGATATGATAAAAAGTTGCAACTAATAGCACTTTTCATGTAATTTTCAAATACATAAATTTTAATCTTAAAATATTAAGTTAATCTAATATAATTTAGCTTCAGAGTTTAGTCAAATTGAGTCTAAAAAATATAAAGTATCACATTGAGACAGAGAAAATACTTAAAGAACCTAAAAGATAAAATGAAATCGAAACATCACTATACCCAAGACATTTTTCATTTGATTTATGCTTTAATATATTTTTACTTAAACTTTTGTTGTTGACAACTATTCCAAAACAGGGCATTGGTTTTCCGATCCTTTTTTTCAATTTCCTTCAATGTATTCCCGCTGATACTAATCAATTGCAGAAATAAATATGAGGGTATATCATAATTGAGTCAAAATAATTAAAATAAACATTATCTATATTATTAAAATATTTAAAATTTTATCATCTCAAATTAAATTTTTTTGGTCGGTTTAAAGAAAAGTTAAATATTGAATATTTCAAGTCGATCTTAATTTTTATTCAAACATAATTTTTCTTGCCCAGTTCAATGATTTTATCTGCTTATCCTAATTAGAATATTTTCTTATAATTTTACTCAATTGCTTGGAATTCTCTAATCTGAAATCAGAAAAATAACTATTTTAAAAATAATTTTTCTTTTGCAAACAAAACAACCACAAGGATCAAATGAAAAGGGATTAGTCAATCAAACATGTTATCTTTTATGATATTTATCCAAATAAAGTAATACTATAATTAGTAATTATCCAATTCGTTTGCACTTGTGTAGAGAGCAAGATGCCTCCAATAATACGACATCAACAGAATATTAACAATCAGACATACATAAAATATGTAGATTCAATTAAAACTATAATAAGTTATACAATGAAATTTTTTAGCAATGATAATTATCTTTTAATTATTAATTTTATATAAAAGAATTTCAAGTGATGTGGAGTAATACACTTTTACCATAAAAATTAACTTCACAATAGCGAAAAGTCACTCAGAATTCTTTTATTATATTTAAATTTATCAATAAATTTTTTTGGTATAAATTATTTCATGTTACGTGTTTTTGAATTAATTCAAAATTTTAAACACTCCAACACCATGCTTGTTCTCCTCTTTATATGTTATTTTCCCTACTGTGATGTTTTATTTAGTTTTCCATATAGTATTTATATTTAATCCAAATAATATTATATTTTATTTTAAATTTTAAATTGCCTTACAAAATTAGCATCCAAATGCCTTTGTGACTGATCAAGCCATAAAATAATTGTTTAACCATAGAAGATATAAATTATATATAGGATTTTGAATTTCAAAATAACAACGTGTTTCAAAATGAATTAGAATTGATAAGTTTCTTTTGCTAACAGAAATGATAAAATCAAATATTGATCAGAAGAAGACTCCAGTCTATTCCAATCTGTTAGAAGTGCTTAATTATGATTTAAAATTCAAGTATATTTCATCTTTTCTCCAAAAAAATAAAGAAAGAGAAGAATCATATTAAAATTAAAAGACTCCATCTAAAAAATCTGAATTCACGTATAGAAATACGCCAACTTCCTGGTATGATAAATCTAAGGAAGAACTAGTTGTTCTACAACTGAATTACCACCCAAATGAGTTATGTTCTCGACACCAACCACGCTAATTTCCTGGTATGATCACCCTGAAAATAAATAAAACATTTAAGAAACGCAAAACTGAACAAAAATTATTTAAAACTTCTATTATGAATTTTTCTGTGCACCATAACAAAGACTCATGTCCAAAATATTTCATCTTTAGGCACTCCTTTTTTCATCTACAATTTGTTCTAGATTAGAGTATAAGCTGCTCAATCCAACAAAACCAGTTTATTTTATACGATTAGGATATTAAAAAATTGTGAATGGAGAAATACCTGACGTGGTAAAGCATATGTGTACAAATTTGCTGGGAAATATCAGTTATACCGCAGAGTGAAAAGTGGGGTAGTGGATAAGTTAATGTGTCATGGCAAACAAGCGAAGTAGGGAGTGTAAATAAGGGTCTGTTATCAGTTTTTTTTTTTAAATAAATAAATATTGATATAGAATTTTACTTCAAATTCAAACTCTCAAATATTTAGAATGTGAATAATAATAATAATAATAATAATAATAATAATAATAATAGTTTTGTTTGTCAAAAGAAAAACATTAGAAATAACTTTTATATGTAATGACTTTATATATATCTCTACTATTAGATTTTAAGATTTACGAATATAACTAAATTCAGTTGAAAAAAAAAATTATATTATGTTGAGCTTTGGATTGGAGATATTGTCACACCCCAACTTTGGGGTGTGGCCAGCATCCAGCACCCGAAGGTCTGGGCGAACCGTTGTAGTATCGGAAATCTGTAACACAAGATTTGGGCCGACAAGGACTCCACAATACTGTATAAGACAAGAATATGTGACAACCTGCACGCATAAAAGTCTCAGCATGATATATATATAGACAACCAAGGTCGATTTGGCCACAAGAAGAGTACACTACTAACAAAAGGGGGTCGACAAGGCAACGACATACACAAAACTACTATACTTAAGTCTGCAAGTCTCTATGAGTGATACAATACGTCAATAGGTCGGTACAGGGCCCTGCCATACCCAAAATGCTAGCAACATATATGACAGTACCTAAAGACTCATGTATTGCAACTCCGAGATAGAGGAGTGCAACGATCATAGCTGGTCGGCAACCTTCTGAGTAGGAGCACCGCTCTGTCTATCTGTACCTGTGGGCATGAACAAATGCCCCAGAGAGAGGGCATCAGTACGAAATATGCACCGAATATGTAAAGTAGATAACAAATATAAACAGAAAATATAACGTAAGAGATATGAATACAAAAGTCAACCTGAAACTCATAAGAAGCCTCTGGGGCATACCATGTCGCACGTATGAATATATATATATATATGCATGTATGTAAATCAAGCCGCTCTGTGGGATCGGGTACGACCGAGTCCTCATCGTATATATATATCGTACCCGCCTCGATGAGGACTCAGTCGTACCCGGCTCATATATGAGACTCGGTAATATCAAAACCAACTATAGTGGTGTGCACAAATAGGTGTCGTACCTGGCCAACTGTAGCGCGGCTCGGTGATAAAATAGCTACATATATATAAGTGTAATGCAAGACAGACTTCAACGGATACCATAAGCATAGCCGGAGTGACCTATCGGCGTTATCCTCCGACAATTGTTATTGGCGCTACGTTCAAGAATCTCAATACAATCAATTTGGATCACATAGATTCCGAAAGATGCTACGGATTAGAAATACCCAAAGATAGGATCAATTTGTCAAAGAATGCTTTTCGCTACTCAATTTCGCAAGAGAGAGTTCTATTCAAAGAAATTATATATCGAGTCATGCCAAGAAAGAAAGTTTGCCATACATACCTCGTCGATGAAGTTGACTATGTTTCGAGGAGCTTCGCACGTGGTGTGAATGATTGTCTACATTAAATGAGGAATTTGTAATAATATCGAACTCACATCGAACAAGATATTTCATCGAACAACTTGCGTACATGGAGTTCTAAGATTACCCTACCATGAATTATTATTCAATTTAACACCATCATCATCCCTAATTAACTTCCTCAACTTCACCACCTTACCGACATGATTCAATATCAATATTTACTCTTAATCTCAATCAACAATACCAAACAACAAGTTATCATAACATTCATATCACCAAATATGTTTCTCCAATAGCATATTCACTAAACTCTCAAAATTCTTAAGTTACTTTCATCAATCAATCAAGCCAAGTTAGGGGAAGCTAAAGGACACATAGAAAGGATGAGATCTTACCTTAATCAACCAAAAAGCTCTCTACAACAACCTTTAACTCAATCTCAAAGTAGTCTACAACTTTACTGAGCTAGTTAACGAAGATTCCACGGTGTTCTTGATCCTTAAAGAAATAAATCACCTTGAATGCTTGGAGGAGTGTTCTTTAATGGCTTAGGAACTTTTAGGGGGATTTTAGAGAGGTAGAGGATATGTTTTGGGGTGTTAAGAGTGAAAGAGAAGCCTTAAATCGAGTTATAAACCTTTGGAACCGCCCCACCGCTTCGAATTTGTGGTGGTAGTTACGGTCGCAAGTCCCCACTTGCTGCACCACAAGTCCATCACATTCTCTAGGCAGTGGGCACCCCAAAAGCGTCAAGAATGCGGCACCGCAAACTAAGTTTGCGGATGCATACTATATCTACCAAAACACATTTTCTTTAAACGCACATAACGTTTTGTACAGAGGTCCGATTGATAAACGGTTTGTTTCTTTGAAAAATACTCTTTGAACTTGAATTTAGATATGATACGGACTCCATAATTTCTTACATGATAAGATATACCCCCAAAGATATGGGGCAAAATTTTGTCCAAAAGTTTGCATAGTTCTCCCGAATTTCAACGAAGTTACTTCCTTCAATTCGTTTAGCCCCGGGCTCTTATGAAACATACTTAACACTTACCTAAACCGTTGTTAACCTTGTGAAGGCATCTCAATATTACTAAGCTTATGTTAATTAACTCACGATGAAGACGACGTACAAAGTACGTGGTGTAACAGATATGTAAGATTTTGAGTCCCAAAACACTTGTTTTTTATGTGTGTGTTTGTGAAATATTAGTGGGGAAATGGGGGCAGTTTTAGGGGAAGCAGTGTTTTTGTTTAATTTTTTTTACTGTGTTTCGTTCAAAATTTTAAAATAGGAACAATCTTTTTAAGAATTCATAACAAATGGATAAATATTAATGCTAAACGTTAGGATAAAAAAGTTGAAGTTGCTTGGCTATATTTTGAGTCCGTTGTATTTTGCACCCCTAAGTATATCCTCTTTTGTGATTCGCACCCTGTCCTATTATTTTTTATGATTCGTACCCTAGCCTCTTTACTTTTTTTGCAAAACAATGAAAACACTTTTCCTCAAAATTTCCACAAGGACAAAATTGGAAATACAAATAATAAAAATTGTACATCTGAGACCTTATCACATAAACACATGATCATTTTTGCACCATCCAAGGATACGTTTTTGAAAGTATATTTATGTCCTATAGACAATCTGTATTAGGACAAATGTACTTTATACACATTCATATTATTATTAATGGAGATTAATATTTTGATATTTGTAATTATTGAATTATTAGTTGATTGTTTATAATATTCTATAATATGCATCCCTAGAGGTTACATTGTTATTAATAATGCGAGTTATTAATATTATAACGTAACTCTTAAAATAGCATCGACTAATGATCATCGAGAATGGGATATCGATGACATGTGATAAGTCGACATGTGGTCTGCCTCACATCTTTAGAGGATGTAGTATGTCTCACCTGCTACGAGTAATGGCTACTTGTGATGGACACATGGATACTTTGGAAGTATTGGTATACCCTGTTGATATACTGTTTGCTATACTTGTCTAAAGTATGATCAGCGTGTAGGAGATAGAAGTCCTTAGACTTGAGGTCAATGCGCACCTTGTCTACAAAGTAATATACTTTGATCCTGTCCTAAGCTCAAATGCCTTATAGGTTGAGATACGACTTGTATTGGGTACATTACGATGTGGATTAAAGGTGGTAGTTGAGCCAAGATTAAGATTCATTCCTCAAATGTATATTCGAGAGAACACTCAGCTTCTCAGTGATATTAGGTTGACTAAGTCGTTGGCCAACGCAATAGACATATTTAGAATATGGTCTAGTTGTCAACTAATATAGATGAGATATAATGATCAAGCCATTTGGATAGACACTTGGCAAATCCTAAGCTTGATCGAGTGTATCGTGAATGAAAGGATTTTATCTTACCACATAGAGGTTAAGTTTACTGGATTCATGTAAACGTACTTCACATATTGAGTTCGTCTTGCGGCGCCGTCTAGAAGTTCCACGTAGACCTTAATTTAATTAGTGTCGATATGAGAAGGCATGTAGGGTCACACTATTGACTTTTCGATCTAAGGATGTATTGAGAGACTATTAAATATTTGATTTAAAATCGAGATATTTAAATGAATGATGATTATTTTAATTAAGTCAAACTTGATTTTGGATTTAATTAAGAATGTGCTGAAATTTTTTGGGTCAGGCCCAAGGTCACACTTCATTATTCATTACACTTGATTTTCATATCATTATTCTAAATTTTAGAGACTCAGAATCAAAACACTCTCTCGAATCTTTGCTAGATTTCCTAGCTTTCCAAAGGAGGAATACATTGAAGCTTGGAGCTTGCAATTGAAAGGGCATTCACGTGCGCACCCACAGTTGATAAAGATTCCAGATATTGTAAACATGTAAGTACCATTCAAGTCTTATGTTTACGGTTTTAAATTACCCTATAGTCAAACAGTTCTACGTTTGTTGGATTTGAAACAAGTTTTCAACATCCGCTGCGTACAACAACCCAACAAAAACCCTACAGTTTTAATATATCCTTCCATGTCAACGCCTATGATTTTATTACATCCGATGTATCAAACAAGCTCCAAATGTTGAGTCTCTCATGGTGAAGCTTCATTGTATCACACTCTAACACTCATACTAGTATTATTTCAAACTTTGAAACAAAATATATGCAGTGAGATTCCCTGGGTATAAGGAGTTAATAAGCTCCAATAGATAAAATATTTGACAAAAATAAAGGAGCCTGAAAAACCATTATTCTTGCTTATTCTAAGCATATTTGTTCGTTTAACTTTCTGATAAGATTGCCTGAAAAGTGGTGTGGAAATGGCCAGAATCATGACAAACAGTTTGCATGTACGCGGTGGGGATAATTTTTAAGTGATCCTCTTTTATTTTGCTGGATTCAGCTTAGGTTCACACTGGAAAATTGATTTGTTGGTCATGATGCGGTGATATATATATATATATATATATATGTTGGAAATTTGCCTTTGGCGGGGAGATGCGTCCACCCATCTTTGATGAATTAAACTATAGTGTTCCGCATGTTGGAGACCTTGTCTCTTCGCACATGCATGATCTACGAAGTGAGTAGATGACCGTAGGGCCAAGAATCGTCAAATTTCGTTGCGAAATGAAAGAGATATTGGTCCACAAAGTAAGGTGTTTAAGGCATGGAAATGTGATGTGGGACAAATCTACCACATCGGTGGGAATAGGAAGAATTGCTCTCTATATATGTCTCAAATTGGTAAAGGGTTTGGGACCCCAAGGGGTATCCCATGTGTTTAAAGGAGGGAGGACCTAGATGTGCTTGGGTTCATGGCTAAGCCCACACGCGCGTTGCCGCCGCCCGTCCCGTCCGGTCTCGGGCTGTGGGCTGTGGGGACTTTCTGATATTATCTTTTTGGACCAGATAACTCTGGCAGATGTACAGTTTGATCCCTGGAGTTTTATATGTACGGTTTGGACACGAATTATTTCATATGTACGTTTGGTCCCTAGAATTTCGGAGACTTTTCTCGCCTACCGTTGGATCTGCGTTTTGGAGCATTAACCAGCCATTACTTGGCCGATTAACTCTCCATTAACAGCCTATTACTTGGGCATTTGGGCGCCTCTTTCAATGGCCTTAATAGCCATTACTTGGCTGTTTTAATGGCCTCCTTAATGGCCATTACAGCCTTGTTTTGGCAGTTGGACAGCCCCTCTTGCATGCTATATATTGAGCGCTTGTTGGCTCAATTTTGGAGTGCACAAAAGGCTGAAAACAGGCAGAAAAACTACCATAAAACAGACCGAAAAATAGCCAAAAACAGCCAGAAAACTCGAACGAAAAACAAAGAACTCCACTGGAAAACGGTGGCGGAACAACCGCACTTTCGGTGGCTGAAAATCATCAAAAACAGTGACCAAACCCTCACGTATACACAAGATATACACTATAGAGACACACTATATATACGAGACAAAAGAGAAGAGTAAAGAGAAACTCTTCCTTCCTATTCCATATCTTCAGCAAGTCGAGTCATATTTATTTTCTTCGACAGGCTCAACCTATTGGCTTTGTAGTGTTGAGATTATAGTGTTGTTTTATCTTGGGAGACTATTGCCCGCTAACGTAAAAGCATATATACGGGGCAATCTTGTCTTAAGGATAGAGGGCTATCCTCGACTCAACACACAACGTTGTAACCATCCAGATTTAGTTATTTATTGATTTCAGGATATCAAGATTGAAGACACAACAAGCTTGCGTCAGTTCTCAACATTGGCTTTGCAAGGTGATCAAGATTCAAGACACAACATACTTGCGGCAATTTTGAAGATTGACCATTTATTTATCCTTTCGAACATTTGTAATAGTTATTACTTCCCGTACTGCTTTATATAGTACAATAGAGTACCAACAAGTTAAGACAAGATTTGTATTGTAATACTATTAGTGTTCGAAAGATGTCGGTCAAAAGTTGTGTGACCAAATCTGGATATGGCAATGGTTTTCTGGTAGAAGAGAGTGATGATGATGAACGTGTTCATGGCGTCACCGCTACCAAAATCGGTGGGAACAAGCGCTCTCGAGAGCCACGAGGATGTCAACTCGGGACAAGAGGAGAAGACTGAAGATGTTCTTCTATCTTGCAGCAGAAGGCCTATATCTGTCACAGACAAAAGATCCGAATTATGGTAAGAAGGAAATGGACACTCAGTCTGATGAAGTGACTGAAGTGAGCCAGAATCCGAAATAGGGATAAGTATTTTTCTTACTTGTCAAGAATAAAGATTAAATGATGTCTGATTAAAAATGGATTAAAGTAAGGAGGAATATGAAAATAATTTATATTCCTTACGCTTTAAAAATCAGAAGTTTAATCTCATCTTCTTTCCCGTTTAAAGATTGGATTTGTAAATGACTTAAAAAGATCCGTTCTTTTAAGTGTAATTGTTAAAGTGTGTAAAGTATGTTCGCACATACGATGGAGAAAGATCCACTAACTGTGCGAAAACGGTTACCACTCTTAAGTAAGCGCCAAGAATTATCTGGGCACCAATCTTAACGGAAGGAGTCTAAAAGTTAAAGACGTAGAACCTGTCATACTATTTGGCAGAAGATCCTTCATAGGATGATATTGGACACTCAGTCATACAAAGCCTCCGGGCGACTGGTGTGAGCCAAAATTCCTTTGATATGATGATATTGGACACTCAGTCATACAAAGCCTCCGGGCGACTGGAGTGGGGCCAGAATTCATTTCATAGGAAAAGTAATGAACACCTAGTGTGGTGGGCCAGAGTTTCCAGGTCTTAAATGGTCTGAAGGCCTAAAGAAAGGCAGAAAATAATTTGGACACTCATTCTGCAAAGAAACTGTAGTGGGCCAGAGTATCCAGATCACATATGATCCGGTTACGCCTTAACCACGGGCAAGAGGTTGTTCATGTGAAGCAACGCCACCTCTAAAGTAGAAGGGGTTGTCCTCAATATGACTTCAGGGAATGGGATCACTCTAAGATGAGGTGATAGATGTCCCAAACTTAGTTTAAGGGACGTTGTTGGTCAAGCTGGTTTGAGACTAGTCCAACAGGTCTATAATAACTAAGAATGGTACAGTATGTCTGTAGCCAAATGAATGATATATTTGTAATCCGTGCATCTATGCCATCATAGATTAAGACACGTTAAATAGCAAGTCATTCAAAAGCTAGCGAAGTTGAGATTGTTGCCTTCTTTCGACATAAACCCTCAAAATGAATGTGAGGTAGGCGAAGAGGCAAAATCACCTTTCCAAATTCCGTCAAAGGAATAGCGAAAGAAGCATCTCTCCTCTAGAACTTAGTCACACCTTTATGGGTGATTTGAAGTTTATACAAAATAGAGGGGGGAGACAAGTACGTTGTGACCTTCTTTGATAACGGTACAACATATTGTATCCTTTGATTGTTGAAAAGCAAAGATGAAGTTGTTGAAGCGAATAAGCGCTACAAAATAGAAGTTGAAAATCAACTAAGCCTACGGATTGAGGAATTCGTAGCGATAGAGGGGGAGAATGTGAAGCATCGTTCATTAAACGACTGTTCATTTCTCACTTCAGTCCAACGGTGTTAGCCAAACGCAAAGTCGTACGCCCAAATTATGTGGGGTGGCTTGGTAAAAGTTGGAATACTGAAACATGTCAAGTTGTACCTAAGACTGTAGATTGCATATCCACTGGATCTGCAAATAACAATAGTGTTGATCGCCTCTTGGTGTCAAAGAATGCTGAACTCTTTGAAGATAGCTTTCCTTGAAAAAGGAAAAAGGAGTAATTGCTCAAGGTTAACAAGAACTCGCGAGGGCCTGACTGTCCGAAACTAGACGTTCCGTATCTACAGGACTCGAAAGTTGCTGGCTATCCGGAACTTAATATTCCAGATCTGCAGAACTCAGGAATTCTAGATGTTGAACTGAGACGGAGAAAAGAAGGGGACAAAGACTTGTTCCAGTCCTTCTAGCTTGTATGGTTGAGAACGAACCATGGACAATTGATAAATAATTGTCATCTCCAGAAGCGCTGCTTTGGAAAGAAGCTAAAGAGAGAAATATATTCCATCATATAGAACCATACGTGTGTAATGGTTGATCTTCCTCCGGGAAAAGAACCTTTGGGTTGTAAAATGTGCTCCCCTGTGAGTAGCTTCACATCCAGGGCCATTGTAGTCTTACATGGCATGGGTATTGAAACAACCTTCCCAACCGGAGAGTTGGAAGAAGAGGATCGAATTGGTTCGTTGTTGGGCTTCTTCCGAACTTTCATTTTGGTCCCCGAAATGTTTATATTTTGGTCCTGAAAGTCTCAGATAAAACATAAACAATGAATCTGACCACAGAAATATTGACTCTGAAGTTAGAAAGCCAATAGTTGGAAAACCAACAGTCTGAAAGTGAAAGTCATATTGAAACAAAGTCTCGATATGAACGATATGGGTATCACGAGATGACATCTTAGGAATTGGATTTCTAGGACATCTAACGGATCGGTCGATAGTTGACGAGTCTCATTGAAGCCACCAATGGATATGAATCATAGAACTGATTGGAATTATGGTGCACCCATAGACAAGGAGCGATATGCACGAGTCACGTGTAGTTCAATGTATTGTACACACTACAATCGACTCCGGTATCGTCCTACGAACAGATCGTTGAACTAAGGTTCACCGATGATCTTAATACATGATCAATAGAAGGCGTTAAGTCGGATATGACGATATCCGAATTATTCGCTTATCTACGAATTATAGTATTCTCGGATGTCCGGCGGTTCTGGGAGAACACGGTGATGCAAACCGGACATCGATCCGAAGAACACCAAAGCCACAAGTAAATGTGTATGGTGGGTCTTGGAAAATCCTCTAAGCAAACTTGCATCGGCCGATTCATGATGGAATCGGAGTTTATCGCTTTATACAAAGCATGAAAGAAGTTGAGTAACTTCACGACTCATTAGAGGACGTCCCTTATTGGGAGAAACCCGTGCCTTCAGCAGTTATACACTGTGGCTAGCCGGTCGGCTTTAGAAAGGACACGGATGACGGCGTCTGGACGTATCTGTCAGGAGACATAAGATCGTATGGCAGCTGATCATCACGGGTGTCACTTCCTTGTTTACTAACTAAGGGACTACCCGAAGATCAAGTGTTCTGCCTGTCTAGGGGAATAGGCGTAAAACCCAAACAATACGAACCTTTGCGGTGGAAACCCAACCATACTGATTGGAGATCCCAAGAATTTGGTTCAATGGGAAAACTAAGCGGCAAAAGGTTCAGTTGAGCGCTTCGGTGGAAGAAAGAAGCACTTCGGATGATGATTTCTGTACGAAAACATGAATCCAAAGCTGTTCCCGCGATAGACATTAAAGTGCTACCTGCATAGTGGGTAAAGGTTAAGCTTCCAAACCTTAACGATCCTCAAATGGTTGAGGTTAAGGTTGGGGAAACTTTTAATGATTCCTAACACTTGTGAAGTGGGGTATAGCAGGATACCTTGTAGGAGATCACCTATTTAAGTGAGAGGATGACCGTCTCAAATGAACGCACTTAAGAATCCAAGTGTGTCCAAGGCCACAACGGACAAAAACGTAAGAAGGAAAATGAATAAGAAGAGTTATTGTGTTGTTATCATTGTCTTGGCTTACACTAAACACTGACGGTTCAAGACATCACGTTCACCGCGCAGTAAGTAAGTCCGATGGTTTCAACTAGGGAAGGTTCAAAGCGAAAGCTACCTCTCCTGATGCAATAACTTTTTCGCTGAAAGATTGCTGAAATGTAGGCACCTTGTGCGTGCGCCACAATCTCTCTTTCATAGAGGGGATTGTTGGAAATTTGCCTTTGGCGGGGAGATGCGTCCACCCATCTTTGATGAATTAAACACTAGTGTTCCGCATGTTGGAGACCTTGTCTCTTCGCACATGCATAATCTACGAAGTGAGTAGATAACCGTAGGACCAAGAATTATCAAATTTCGTTGCGAAATGAAAGAGATATTGGTCCACAAAGTAAGGTGTTTAAGGCATGGAAATGTGGTGTGGGACAAATCTACCACATCGGTGGGAATAAGAAGAATTGCTCTCTATATATGTCTCAAATTGGTAAAGGGTTTGGGACCCCAAGGGGTATCCCATGTGTTTAAAGGAGGAAGGACCTAGATGTGCTTGGGTTCATGGCTAAGCCCATACGCGCGCCGCCGCCGCCGCCGCCCGTCCGTCCGGTCCCGGAATCTCGGCTCGGCTCGGGCTCGGGTCACGGGTCGTGGGCGCGTGGGCCGTGGGGACTTTTCGATATTATCTTTTTGGACCGAGAAATCGCCGGATGTACGTTTGATCCCCGGAGTTTCATATGTACGCTTTGGACTCGAATTCTTTCATATGTACGATTTGGTCCCCGAAGTTTCAATATTTATAGTTTGGTTCCTAGAATTTCTGGAGACTTTTTCTCGCCTACCGTTGGACTGCGTTTTGGAGCATTAACCAGCCATTACTTGGCTGATTAACTCTCCATTAACAGCCCATTACTTGGGCATTTGGAAAGCCTCTTTCAATGGCCTTAATAGCCATTACTTGGCTGTTTTAATGGCCTCCCTTAATGGCCATTACAGCCTTGTTTTGGCAGTTGGACAGCCCCTCTTGCATGCTATATATTGAGCAGTTGTTGGCTCAATATTGGAGTGCACAAAAGGCTGAAAACAGGCAGAAAAATGACCACAAAACAGACCGAAAAATAGCCAAAAACAGCCAGAAAACTGAACGAAAAACAGGCAGTAACCCACTGGAAAACAGTGGCGGAACAACTGCACTTTCAGTGGCTGAAAATCAGTCAAAAACAGTGACCAAACCCTCACGTATACACAAGATATACACTATAGAGACACACTATATACACAGAGACAAAAGAGAAGAGTAAAGAGAAACTCTTCCTTCCTATTCCATATCTTCAGCAAGTCGAGTCATATTTGTTTTCTTCGACAGGCTCAACCTATTGGCTTTGTAGTGTTGAGATTATAGTGTTGTTTTATCTTGGGAGACTATTGCCCGCTAACGTAAAAGCATATATACGGAGCAATCTTGTCTTAAGGATAGAGGGCTATCCTCGACTCAACACACAACGTTGTAACCATCCAGATTTAGTTATTTCTTGATTTCAGGATATCAAGATTGAAGACACAACAAGCTTGCGTCAGTTCTCAACATTGGCTTTGCAAGGTGATCAAGATTCAAGACACAACATACATGCGGCAGTTTTGACGATTGACCATTTATTTATCCTTTCGAACATTTGTAATAGTTATTACTTCCCGTACTGCTTTATAAAGTACAATAGAGTACCAACAATATATATAAAAGAAATCTTATGCTGGTTTTACACATCCAATTATGCATGGAAGCTTTGAAGCTCGGCTGGATGAGCAGATGCCTTTGTATCGTAAGTTCGTTTCAACTAAACTGGTAATGCTAATGATAATGATCTTGAATCCAGAATAGATCAGCTGCTCAAGCAGCTTCAACAGGTAAATTCACAAGACTTGAGAGTTCAGTTTTGTGCCATTTTTTTTCTTTATTATTTGTATTTCCAATTTTGGCCTTGTGTTTTTTTTTAAAAGGATGTTTTTATTGTTCTGCAAAAAAACTAAAGAGGTTAGGGTGCGAATCATAAAAAATAATAGGAGAGAGTGTAAATCATAAAAGATGACATACGTTAGGGGTGCAAAAGGCAACGGACTCCTATATTTTTGGTGTTGTTTTTCTAATTTTTTTAGTAGATTTAAATATAAAATTATCTATAACATAAAAAAAGTCTGAAATGTCGTTGAATTATGGATGCACGATTTTAGGACTCCACGTGCATACACGGAGCAGTTTTTCAACCGCACATATATATATATATATATATAACTATTTTAATTAAAAATAATAACTAATAACTAATTGTACACATGTCAAGATTTACTTATGCCACTTGGCTTAATGTGATGTCTTTTTCTTTGGCTTTTAATAATAGATAGATCAGTATGAGATAACATTTCGTTTGGGACAGTTATCAAAGTCGTATATATTTGTTTCGTTAAATGCTCGCTCACCTAATGACATAACGGTTGCGCTAACATCTACTACCGTTCTTCTATGAATCCCTCTTTGCCCTTCAGCTCGATATCAGTTGCAATTTCATGTTTTATTATATTCGACAGATAATTATATTACTGTCTTTATCCCTGTTATTTTAATTGTAATTAAGATATACCATAAAAAAATCATGATCGTTTTCTTGTTATTTGGTCTTACTATTACTAGCTAGATATTGCTGTTGCGTACTATTACTGTTGCTACTATAATTAGTACTATTATTGTTGGTGCCTGGTTTTCTAATTCAATGCACTAGGATCTCTTTTTGGACAATAAAGGGCTACGATCTTTGAATTGTTGAAATAAATGACCCAGACCACTTTGCTCTCATTTGTGCGCATGCATTCACCTGTACAGAAATAATATAATGAAGTATTATAGATCTAATTGTTAGTCAATCCAGTCTTTATTTTAAAAAAAATAATAAAATATAATGAATTATTATAGATCTAATTCTTAGTCAATCCAATCTTTATTTTCTTAAATTAAATGTCACTCTATGTCACATAAATTAAAACAGATTGAATAATAATGCTACTACTCAATTTCTAGTGTGTACTCGTAGCATGCACATGCTACTATCTCCACCCTGTTTTTGTATGTGTCGTTCGGGAAATCACTTCTATCAATGAATTATCTTGATGCGGAAAGGAAGATGAAAGAAAAAATAAAAAAAATGTAGGTTAATATATACTCCTTCCGTTTAAAAAAAATTGACATTTTTTCAATTTTTAAAATAAAATTTACATATTTAAAAACTATGTAAAAAGTACTATAAGCCATCATAATTAATAATTTAAAATATTTAAAAGATATTTTAAAAAATTACGATAAAAGAATAATTTATTTGACTCTCAAAAAATAAAAAATGTCAAAAAGACGGAGGGAGTAATATAGTAACAAAAATCTAGGTCAATATTCCTTTTACTCCCGGCTGGACAACGTATCAGAAACGAGGTGAACTAGTTAGCATGTGCCATCCCATGGACAAATAGAAGCCCCGGATTGTGTACGTTGTTTTGACTTCAATTCGTAAGACTCGATGGATGTAATATTTTTGGTTAAAATGTGAGTAAACATCATGTGAATTTGTTCTTTTTCTCTGACACACAGTGTTTCAATCATCCAGCCCATGGTGTTGCTAATTGTTTGTGAACCCATATAATGATACTAACAAGTTATTTTTTGAGAAAAATTCTGATAATAGAATCAATGACAGATTATGGTCAAAATTGAAAATTTAAATTCTCTGCACTTTTTGCGTACAAATGCATTATGAATTTGGTATTTTTGCAAAGTAATTAAGTAGATATTGTGGACAAAAAGAAAAGGAAAAGAAGAGCATATAATTTGAGCAAGAAGAATATGATTAGATAAGAAGGAATCTCTTTTTGTAAGTGCAACTTTGGACCAAAATAGAAGGAGTTACTTTAATGGGACTTGACCCATTGGGCTTCAAATTGCCTAACTAAAATGTAGCCCAAAGTCTCTCTCGCACTTCATTTTGTACTTAACCTCTTTAGATGTAATAGATTCACTTTCAATTAGGAACAAAAAGAGCAGTGGTCAAATAAATGAACATGCCCCTTTCTAAAAGCTTACTGCTTCGGATTATCGTTTAGTGTTAGTAAATTTACATTATTGTAACTGCTTGTTAGCAGTATTTCGTTATTTGTTTAGAGAGTACATGTTAATAGAGAATATAGAGTTTAGTAATATTTGAGAACCCTAAGTTATTGGATGGAAGAATTAGACAGATATAAGTGAAGCAAAATGAGTCCCTGATGATTCATATATTTAATCTTAACTAATTTAAAATTGAAATGTAATTATTATTGCACATAAATAGACCAAGGAAGAGCATAATTGTTGTTGATCCAAATTCTGATAGTATATTTGATTAGCAGCTCCAGAAAATAAAACATTCCACCATGAGGTCAAATTTAAGTGAAAACTTCTTATTGGTGGAATATTTATCATTTGGAACTAATCAAATACATTATCAAGGGATAATCTAACAGATCGCTTGATTAATTGTGTGGTTGGCAAATCGCTCTGATACCAAGTTCAGCTTCAGCCCCATAAATGCAATTAAAAATTTATGAAAAAGGAGAAAAGTGACATATTTCCTGTTTAGATCTTTGATATCGGTAGATAGCAACAATTGTGGAATTGGCCAACCGATCAATTATTTTATTCACATTGATCATGATGTAATTGATTACATCACCATAAGCAATACTTCTGTTATAATAGAGCAGAGTTCTTCTCATTTGTAAGTACACCAGCAGATAGAGAGAAAGAGTAAATTGCAAAGAATGTGTATAAGAAAAAAGTCTCTGAAAGATAGAGTGAACGATATTGTAAGTGAAGTGAGAAATCAAAAGATGGTTATTTCTTTTGAATGTGTAGTTACCTTTGTTGTACTATACTCAGGCCTACACCGTGTAAAATTTTTCATTATAGTGATATCAATTGCTCCTTTTGACCTGTGGTTTTTCTCACTTATTCAGAAGGGTTTCACGTAAAATTTTGGTGTCATTATTGCTCTTTTCATCCTTGTTGGTTAATTGTATACTAGTGTTCCATTTTTATTGCTAATATACACTGTGAATATTGTTTTAAAAGACCGATATTATTTTTGGGCTGGGTGCGGTAATTAAAGTGTTCAATATTTATTTTTGGGGTGGGTGCGGAAAACATATGTACGTCCCTTTTCCTCCCCCTATACTTCTCCACCAACCTCCTAATAAGATGAATGACTTCCGTAGTCGAACGACCCGGCATGAATCTAAACTAGTTCTCAGAAATAGACACGCCTCTTCTCACTCTCATGTCCACGACCCTTTCCCAAAAGTGTGGCTTAGCAACTTGATACCCCTATAGTTGTTGCAACTCTGGATGTCACCTTTGTTCTTGTACAAAGGAATCATTATACTCCACCTCCATTCTTCGAGCATTCTTGTCGTCTTAAAAATGATATTAAACAACTTGGTTAGCCACTCCAAACTTGCCCTGCTTGCACTCTTCCAAAATTCATCTGGGATCTTGTCAAGCCCGTTCGCTCGTCCCTCGCGCATCCTGCGAACAACACCCTTAACCTCCTAAATATTAATACTTCTACAATAACCAAAATCTCGATACCTTCCAGATCGCTCCAGATCTCCCAGCACAATGTCTTTATCTCCTTCTTCGTTCAAGAGTTTATGGAAGTAAGACTGTCACCTCTATCTAATAAGCGCGTCCTCCACCAGTACTTTGTCGTTCTCATCCTTGATGCACCTCATGTGATCCAAGTCACGTGTCCTCTACCTCGCCTTGGCTAGTCTGTACAACTTCTTATCCCTGCATTTTTCCTCTAATTTCACATACATGGGTTCAAAAGCCGCCGTTTTCGCTAGCTTTGCCTCCCTCCTCGCTATCTTATATAATTCCCTGTTCGTCCACTTCTCCACCTCATCCTTTCTTTCTACCAATTTTGTGTTCGCCATAACATCAAAGTGCATGAACTTATAATATTCAAAATTATATTTTCAACACTCTCCCTTAATTTTGAATCTTCATTTTCACATTCTTCATCATTCTTGATAATTTCTTCTTCATTTTCAGCATCCTCTTTATATCATCTTCCAACTTTACCTTCAACGATAATTGTTACAAAGAAATAGGTTGGTGATCTGGGCATAACTTTCTACATTTCACAAATTGCTAGTCATTGTTATTAATCAGTATTGCAAAATCGATGAAGCAGTAAAATTAATTTCTGAAATCAGAAAACAAAAACCTGGACAGATTTTGGAAAATAAGAGTAGATTCTGAAAAATATTTAAGAATTAAAAAAAAAATCGAGCCCACTGAATGCACAGTGTGTCCTTAAGGAAATTATTCCCCTCAAGTACCCGAGGTTAATGGAATATATCCTCCCAGGATAGAACGATCTTACTCACCGGTGTATCGGTACCTAGAACAACGGTGTCAGCGAACCACTCAACAACAGTAAATCACAACACTGGAATTTATTTGTGCAGAAGAAGAAGAAGTTCAGAAAATTGGTAAATCAAATTCTGAGGAATCAAACGAATTTATAGCCATGGAAGTACTGTTTCTGAAGGTTTGCAACCCTTCTGAACAACCACTAAAAACTGGTGGGAAATTTAAATATGGGAAAGAAACCGGGTCGCGAGTCAGACACGCGGATTCGGGTCACTAACGGGTAGGATTGGATAAGTTAATTAATTTAATTAAATAATAATTAATTAAAGAAAAATTGGTCCAAAAAAATTATCAATCAATCAGATCATTTGACCAAATCCAAATCCAAATCCAAATCCAAATCCAAATCCGAAGCCGAGCCGAGCGACGGCGACGGCGCGAGGGAGACCCTCTTCTTAACCCTTTAGCAACAAGGAGTACTTCTACTTATAAGTAGAAGAACTTTTCTTTCCACTACCGATGAGGGACAAATGCTTATTTTATAAAGCAAGAGGGAACTCCCTCCATTTCCCATTCAATCTATCATTTAAACCCAACAATCCCCCACATGAATAGGGAATGGCTATAAGATAAAGGAATGTATGGACAAGAGTGATATACAAGCGAGGATTGACGGCATCTGGATAAGTAGGTTTCCCTTTGAACTTTCCGTAGTGAACTTATATAGGATATATTCGATCAATCGGTAGATTTGATATCTTTGAACCGTCGAACTTTGTTGTATACCTAGACAACATAAGTCACACAATCAACCCTCAACCGTTTATGGTTCTCACGGGTGTGTTCGTTTCAGCCATGAACACCTCCTGGTTTCATGAGTGCATAAAGAATGGGCCTTCACTGTCATTCCCCTTTAAAACGGCTTACACTTAACACTCACATAGGTGATTTCTAAACATGTGGTCCTATAGCCACATTATCTGGTCATACACCGCCAGATGTAGATAATCATTAAAGAACCTTAATGCTTTATTAACAAGCCATAAGGTTTTATCCTTATTTCTGAACATTGTCTTCATCCGAGAATGGGTTGAGTTATTTGACAATGTTGAACCGTCAGTCACAACTTTGTTTGATCTCCTTGAACCTAGATCTTGGGATCTCCAGTCTGCTAGGTAGAGTTACCTCCATGATGACTTGTCCTCGGCCTTAACCCCATTCCCATTGATGATCTACTAACTCCCTCTCTAGATAAGCCTTTTGTAAGTGGATCCGCCACGTTATCTCTTGACTTTACATAGTCAATCGTGATAACGCCACTAGAGAGGAGTTGTCTAACGGTATTGTGTCTTCGTCGTATGTGACGAGATTTTCCTTTGTACATTACGCTCCCTGCCCTACCTATTGTTGCTTGACTGTCACAATGTATACATATAGGAGCCAAAGGTTTGGGCCAGAATGGAATATCTTCTAAGAAATTCCGGAGCCATTCAATTTCTTCACCGGCCTTGTCTAAAACTATAAATTCAGATTCCATTGTAGAGCGGGCGATGCATGTCTATTTTGATGATTTCCAAGAAACTGCTCCTCCACCAACGGTGAAAATATATCCACTCGTAGATTTAACTTCAGATGATCCGGTGATCCAGTTTGCATCACTATATCCCTCAATTACTGCGGGATATTTATTATAATGCAAAACATAGGTTTGGGTGTGTTTTAAATACCCCAAGACTCGTTTCATTGCCATCCAATGAGTTTGATTGGGATTACTCGTGAATCGACTCAACTTGCTTATAGCACATGCTATATCTGGTCGTGTACAATTCATAATATACATCAAACTTTTCAAAACTCGTGCATAGTCCAATTGTGAGTCACTTTCACCTTCATTCTTTTGAAGTGCAAAACTTACATCAATTGGAGTCTTTGCAACATTGAAATTTAAATACTTAAACTTGTCAAGTACTCTTTCAATATAATGAGATTGCGATAATGCTAGACCTTGTGGAGTTTTATGAATTCTGATGCCTAAGATCAAAACAGCAACTCCTAAGTCCTTCATATCAAATTTGCTAGCCAGCATACGCTTCGTAGCATTTACATCGGTAATATCTCTACTCATTATCAACATGTCATCAAGATATAAACAAACAATGACTTCATGATTTGGAGTATTTTTAATGTAAACACATTTGTCACACTCATTAATCTTAAATCCATTTGCCAACATTGTTTGGTCAAATTTTGCATGCCATTGTTTGGGTGCTTGTTTAAGTCCATAAAGTGACTTAACAAGTTTACACACTTTACTTTCTTTACCAGGAACCACAAAACCCTCAGGTTGTTCCATGTAAATTTCTTCCTCCAATTCTCCATTTAAGAAAGCTGTCTTGACATCCATTTGATGGATTTCAAGACCATATACGGCCGCCAGTGCCACTAACACCCGAATAGATGTTGTTCTTGTTACCGGCGAGTATGTGTCAAAGTAATCAAGGCCTTCTTTTTGTCTATAACCTTTGACCCAAGTCTGGCTTTATATTTGTCAACAGTGCCATCAGCTTTCATTTTCCTTTTAAAAATCCACTTTGATCCTAAAGGTTTATTTCCAGGAGGAAGATCAACCAATTCCCATGTATGGTTGTTCAAAATTGATTCAATCTCACTATTGACTGCCTCTTTCCAAAATGCTGAATCAGAAGAAGACATCGCCGCTTTAAATGTTTGAGGCTCATTTTCAAGCAAGAATGTCACAAAATCTGGTCCAAAGGAAGTAGATGTCCTTTGACGTTTGCTACGCCTTGCATCCTCTTTACTTGGTGTATTTTCCTTTGGTTCTTCCCGCGGTCGTTTAGATCTTTCACTTGACGACTCACATTCAGTTTTATACGGATAAATGTTTTCAAAGAATTCAAAGCATTATCCGATTCAATTACCGTATTAACATGAATTTCGGGATTGTCCGATTTGTGAACCAAAAACCAACAAGCTTTGTTGTTTGTAGCATAGCCAATAAAAACACAATCCATAGTTTTTGGTCCGATTTTTACCCTTTTGTGCAAAGGAACTTGGACCTTTGCTAAACACCCCCACACTTTGAAATATTTCAAGTTGGGTTTTCTTCCTTTCCATAGTTCATATGGAATAGATTGTGTTTTTCTTTGTGGGGCACCTGTTGAGAATTCGGTTAGTCAGTAAGGATAGCTTCCCCCCACAAGCTTTGCGGTAAATCGGAACTTATTAGTAAGGCATTCATCATTTCCTTTAATGTTCGGTTTTTCCTTTCCGCAATTCCATTTGATTGTGGTGTGTAAGGGGCAGTAGTTTGATGAATAATTCCATATTCTAAACATATCTCTTGCAAAAGGAGATTCGTACTCTCCACCCCTATCATTTCTAATCATTTTTATCTTTTTATTCAATTGATTTTCCACTTCGTTCTTGTATTGCTTAAAAGCATCAATTGCTTCATCCTTACTATTAAGCAAATACACATAACAATATCGAGTGCAATCGTCAATAAAAGTTATAAAATATTTTTTCTCACCGCGAGATGGTATTGACTTCATATCACATATATCTGTGTGAATTAAGTCTAAAGGATTTGAATTCCTATCAATAGACTTATATGGATGTTTAACAAACTTAGATTCAACACAGATTTCACATTTAGGTTTATTACACTCGAATTTAGGCAACACTTCTAAATTAATCAATTTTCGCAAGGTTTTGTAGTTGACATGTCCTAAACGAACATGTCATAAATCATTTGACTCCAATAAGTAAGACGAAGCTGAATTCTTATTAATATTGTTTACAACCATTACATTGAGTTTGAAAAGTCCCTCGGTTAGGTTGCCCTTTCCTATGAACATATCATTCTTACTTATTACAATTTTCTCACTAACCAGCACGCACTTAAACCCATTTTTGACGAGTAGTCCGGCTGAAACTAAATTCTTCCTGATTGTGGGAACGTGCAGAACATTGTTGAGAGTCAGCACCTTGCCGGAAGTCATTTTCAGAAGTATCTTCCCATATCCTTCAACCTTGGCTGTTGCAGTATTTCCCATAAACAGTACCTCTTCGGGTCCAGCGGGAGCGTAGGTTGCAAATGCTTTTTTTACAGCGCAAACATATCGAGTGGCACCAGAATCAAGCCACCACTCCTTTGGGTTTCCAACCAAATTGCACTCCGATAGCATTGCACACAGATCATCCATATCATCATTCTTTTTCACCATATTGGCTTGTCCTTTTTCGGGAGACGACAATCCGGGCTTTGTGACCAGCTTTCCCACAATTATAACAGTTGCCCTTGAATTTTTTCTTGTTGGAATCCTTCTCCTTTCCAGAAGGTCTCTTCCTTTTCTTGTTTTTTTTCAGAGCAACATCTTCAACGATGTTTTTCCCTTCAATTGGTGAAGTCTTACGGTACCTCTTCTCAGCGGTTTTGTTATCTTCCTCGATCTTGAGACGAATCACAAGATCTTCCAACTTCATTTCCTTTCTTTTGTGCTTAAGATAATTCTTGAAATCTTTCCATGAGGGCGGCAACTTCTCAATCATTGCACCACTTGAACGCTTCATTTACTACCATACCTTCAGCAATAAGGTCATGGAAGATAAGTTGAAGCTCTTGAACTTGGGTTCCAACGGTTTTTCCATCCACCATTTTGTAGTCTAGGAATTTGACAACCACAAATTTCTTCAAGCAAGCATATTCGGTTTTGTACTTCTTTTCAAGTGCACTCCATAGTTCCTTGGAGGTCTCTATTGTACTGTAGACGTTGTACAAGTCATCTTCTAAGGCACTCAAAATGTAGCCTTTGCACAAAAAATCAGCCTGTTTCCAAGCCTCAGTAACTATGAACTTTTGGTTGTCAGGCATGTCGGCGGCAGGCACGGAAGGGTCCTCACTGGTGAACTTTTGCATACCAAGGGTGGTAAGCCAAAAGAACATTCTTTGCTGCCATCCTTTAAAGTTGGCACCGGTGAACTTCGCAGATTTTTCAGCCGGTGGCACAACGGTACGGGTTGTAGGAGTAATCGCTGGTGCAATATTCGGAGAGGAAGATCCAGTCGCAGAGGGAGTTCCAATCTCAATTGCCATCATTACGGTGTAATCGACAAACTGTTTTAGTTAATAAAACCAGAATAGCAATTAGATCACAAACTTAAACGATGAAGATTTTATTTCTTTAAATCGCAGTATAATTATGAACTTTGGTATTCCAATGATGTTTTTATATCTTCGAGTCAGAATACTAATATTCATATGGAGTAGAAAACTACACAAGTTTTAATCTCCTTAAACAGAATACAGATTATCATATTATAGATAATTTCCTGATTCTTATTTTTCAACACTGATTCTGTTTATTTTCAGTTATTATTATTTACTGGTTTTTTTTTTCTGGAATACAAATTAATCTAAAAAACACAATTTCCTTAAGATTGTTATTAATCTGTATTGCAAAACCGATGAAGCAGTAAAATTAATTTCTGAAACCAGAAAACAAATACCTGGACAGATTCTGAAAAAATATTTAAGAATTAAAAAAAAAAATCGAGCCCACTGAATGCACAGTGTGTCCTTAAGGAAATTATTCCCCTCAAGTACCCGAGGTTAATGGAATATATCCTCCCAGGATAGAACGATCTTACTCACCGGTGTATCGGTACCTAGAACAACGGTGTCAGCGAACCACTCAACAACAGTAAATCACAACACTGGAATTTATTTGTGCAGAAGAAGAAGAAGTTCAGAAAATTGGTAAATCAAATTCTGAGGAATCAAACGAATTTATATCCATGGAAGTACTGTTTCTGAAGGTTTGCAACCCTTCTGAACAGCCACTAAAAACTGGTGGAAAATTTAAATATGGGAAAGAAACCGGGTCGCGGGTCAGACACGCGGATCCGGGTCACTAACGGGTAGGATTGGATAAGTTAATTAATTTAATTAAATAATAATTAATTAAATAAATAAAGAAAATTTGGTCCAAAAAGATTATCAATCAATCAGATCATTTGACCGAATCCGAGCGACGACGACGGCGCGAGGGAGACCCTCTTCTTAACCCTTTAGCAACAAGAATGAGTACTTCTACTTATAAGTAGAAGAACTTTTCTTTCCACTACCGATGAGGGACAAATGCTTATTTTATAAAGCAAGAGGGAACTCCCTCCATTTCCCATTCAATCTATCATTTAAAACCAACAGTCATAACTTCAACATTACCAGCAATTCATTCAAATTTGCTCAAACTAAACAATTGCATGCTACATGCAATTCACTCTCCATTTTCTTTCAACTTTTGGCTTTTGCAAATACAAATTCACAAAAGACTTCTCTTGTCTTCTTTCTTATTTGTGAAATCTTTCAAGACTCACACATTCTCGAAGGGTTGTTCTTCTCTTCACAAACCCGAAGAATTCACTCTTCTTTGCAAATAGCCGGCCTCTCAACAGGTTCTTAAGCCCGGAGACACACCTTCAATGGAGATTGCCAAAGTCTTCACTTTTACGCCTCTCAGGATCGAACCAACACTCTGATATCACTTGTTGGAAATATTAAGGTGGACCCTTGATGATATCATAGACATAAAGAGGATGGAAGGGGGAGAGACATAAATCTCACTTCATATCATTAGATAAACTCCACTCTTACACAATAACATTACGAACGAGGTTTATATAGGTGCTAAAGGATAATTCTAGGCCTAAAACTACTAAATGATTTCACACACATACTATGAACTTGGTTCCTTGAAATTATCAACCATGCACCTAGATTTTCTAATAGTTAGATGGATAATAACAAACATATGAACCTAGACATTTAAGTTTACTATTTTCAATAGAAACAAACTCTCTACCCCATAAAAGTAGTGATAAGGTCTGCGTACATCTTACCCTCCCCAGACTTCAATGTATGAGATTACACTGGGTATGTTGTTGTTGTTGTTGATAATTATCAACTTTTTGCTAGTGAATTTATCATGCTAATTTGCACTATTTTAATGTTTTTCCTATTTGCTTTTTAGCCGTCGAGTCGCTCGGTTGCTCGTCGTTTCTATAAGTGAATTTCCCCCCCTCGGATTCAGTGTATTGGAGTGTGAATATTTCTTCTTCTATTTTTGCTTTTTCATGTTTATTCATCTTATATAGGAGTGTGAGAAAATCTGAGCTTATTTCAAGTTGTAGAAATCAGGTTTGAATATTGTTAGTTTCAGTTTCCAGTTGAAAAGATTACAACTTTAAGCTCTACACGTTTAGAAGAAAATCACTTTTAGGGATTAATGTATGGTCGTACAATAGAGCCTTGTGGTACGGCCCTTCCCCGGATCCCGCGCATAGCGGGAGCTTAGTGCACCGGTTTGCCTTTTTTCTTAACTAGGGAATTTTAGTAATTTTTATGTTTTTGGAGGAAGTGTTCAACATGATCCATGATGCGGTGGTGCTTCTGTGTACGATTTTTGAAATAAAAAAATTCGTTTGCTAAAGTTGCACATAAAGTAAGCTACTAATTTGGAATGAAATTTATCTGAAAGTTCAATAGTTTCAGACTTCTGATTGGGTCGCGAGTGATTATAATACTGGTTGTCCCTAATGTAAATATTAAAGTTGATAAAAGCTGAAGGAATATATACCCGAAATGCTTTTTAGCCAACTCCTTAGGGAAATTCTTCTCTTTGTTAAAATTCTCATGTAGGATGGTTGCTGCTATGTTAATAGCAATAACGCGTTGAAGAATTTAGATGTACAGATTACTCGAAGGACTAGTTCTTTCTATAATTGTGTATGAGGAATATCAGAATTTGATCCTAAAGTAAATAAGTTATCCATTACAGTCATTACTATTTACTTTTTTGAGAAAGCAGTGATTACTCCTATTTACTACTTAAAGTTTATATTCACTCTTTATTTGTTCGTTCATCTAAAGTATATATCAAATCTCAATAGATACAGTTTTTCTCGCTGGCATGCACCATGTTTGACAATCCGATGAGTGCTTCTGGGAATTAATCTGAACCCAGCTATTGTTCTATATATAGTTAATGTATAAATTAAGAATGGAAAAAGGCTTTGTTTATCTTGAAAGAATTAAACATTTACATCAATGCCACAACTTCAAACCTAATGCTTTAAGTTCAGTTGCTCCATTGCTTCTCTCCAATGAAGTGTATACAGCTTCTTCTACCATCCATTACTTCCTTTGGATTAATGAAAAGAGTTTAGGATTTGTTGATTTGGATGTATATATAAGTATATGCACGAAAAAAGAACTTTGCCACCTATCTGCACTCTTGTGCTTGATTTGTTCCTTTCTATCCAATAGTAAATTATCTGGAGTAGTTGTTCTTTGTGAGCCATTAAAGAAAGATTTGAAAGTGATGACTGCCAATTTTTAACAGTATTCTAAAATGATTAAGTACTAAGGCTAAACAAACTTCTGACTTGACTATTTTTTTTTTCCTTTTCTACCAGAAACAAGATAAGTATCATTAATGCTGGTGCTTTGGAACCCATCATATGCTTTCTTCGATCAGAGAATTCAACTTTACAGGATCATGCAACGGCCTCATTGCTGACCTTATCCGCTTCTTCTGTGACAAAGCCCATCATTAGTGCTTCTGGTATCATTCCTCGACTTGTTGAAGTCCCAAGACAAGGAAGCTCACAAGCCAAGGTTGACGCAGTGATGGCTCTTTATAATCTGTCAACTTATCAAGACTGAAAGAAATAATCCCCTTGATTAATTTCATTAATTGAAAGACTATATATACAAGTTACATATTTCCATAATAGGAAGATCCTATTCCTATTCTACTTCTAAATCCTTATTCTACCATAATTCTAACTATACAATTATGGTAAGTGTATAACACTAATTAAGGTAACCTTTACACTACAATATACTACAAATATATATACCCTATATACAATATTGTGTTGTCCACAATTCTGTATGGTCTGGCCGAGAGGCCCACTGCCGAGGCCCAAGAGACCCTCTCGCTTTGCTTGCCGGCCGGCCGAAGGCCCACCGCCGAGGCCCAAGCGGCCCACTATTTTGCCGCCGCCCGGTCCATCGCTTTGTATACCTGTGATATATACTGCTGTAAATTCAGTGTATATCACAGGTATATTACCTTTGTTTAACACACCCCCGCAGTCATAGCGGGCGGTTTTCGAACGCTGAGACTGTCCCTAAAATCTTCAAAGAGAACCGCTGGGAGACCCTTTGTAAAGATGTCTGCAATTTGATACCGAGACGGGACATGGCATACGCGAACGTGACCCTTTGCAACCTTTTCACGGACAAAGTGAATGTCCATTTCGATATGCTTAGTGCGTTGGTGTTGAACTGGGTTACCTGAAAGGTAGATGGCACTAATGTTATCGCAATATACCAAGGTTGCCTTCTAAATGGGACAATGAAGATCCAAAAGCAAATTACGTAGCCAACATGACTCGGAAACCACATTTGCTACCCCTCGATATTTTGCCTCTGCACTTGAGCGTGATAAAGTTGCCTGACGCTTTGCCGACCAGGAGACCAAGTTGTTGCCGAGGAATATACAGTAGCCAGACATCGACCGTCTGGTGTCGGGACAACCACCCCAATCAACATCCGTGTAAGAGACAAGTGTGGATGTAGATGAAGGATACAAGTGCAACCCATAGTCCAGTGTCCCCTGAATATACCGAATGATGCGTTTGATTGCATTCATGTGCTTAACTCTGGGATCATGCATGAATAAACACACCTGCTGAACCCCATACGTAATATCCGGTCCGGTAAAGGTAAGATATCGGAGGGCCCCCGCAAGCTGCGATAGCGGGTCGGGTCCTCGTATGGTGCACCCTTCCGCAACACTTAGCTTTGGGTTTGCATCAACTGGCGTGGAAGTGGACTTACAGGATGACATCCCAGCCCTCTCGATGATCTCAGCTGCATACTTCCATTGAGACAGAAACAACCCACCTGAATGACGCTTGACGGCAATCCCCAAAAAATAACTCAAAGGCCCTAAGTCTTTCATAGCAAACTCAGAACTGAGCATGGCCATGATAGACTGGCGCAAAGCATCGGAGGAGGCGATCAAGATGATATCATCCACATACAACGAATATAGGCCAATGACGAACCACGGCGGTAGATGAACAAGGAATTATCCGACCGTGTGAGTGAACCCAATAGTCGAAACAAAGTCAGAAATTGTGTATACCAGGCCCGTGGAGACCGCTTAAGCCCATATAATGATTTCTTCAACAAACCAGACATGATTAGGGCGGTTGGGATCCCTGAAACCCAACGGCTGATGCATATAGATTGTTTCCTTGAGGTCACCATGTAGAAAAGCATTCTTGACATCCAACCGATGAATTGGCCAAGTCTTTGAAAGAGCCAAGCTAAGCACAGTGCGAATGGTAGCCGGTTTGACCACGGGACTAAACGTCTCACCACAATCAATTCCAACCTCGCCGAGTCTTACCATCACCAACAAGTCACGCCTTATGTCGAGCAAAAAAATCCGAACATATGAGCAAAAATCCACATAGACCGATAATATTAATACCATATGGACGGGGCACCAACTCCCACGTCTTATTAGCAATAAGAGCATTATATTCATCAGTCATAGCAATTTTCCAATTAGGGTCATTTAATGCGGACACAGGATTGCGGGGCAAGGGGGATTTAGAGACATCCGAATGTAAATTAAAATGTCTTTTAGGTGTAAAAATACCCCGCTGACTACGAGTGACCGGTCTATGACTCGAGGAAGAATTGAGGGAATTTTCTGGGCTCGGGACGGACTGGCCAGCAGGCAGTGGTGGGCCCGCCGGCCCAAATCGGTAAAAGCGGACTCGGTTTCGGACCGATTCCGAGTCCTGGGATTGGGCTGGACTGGCCCAATAGCTGGAACTGTTCCAGTGGCTGGAACAGCTGGGCGTGGCGGTACTGTGGGGCCAGCGGGCAGTGGGCCCGCTGGAGGATTTTGGGTACGGGAGATGTCCGAAAAATTCCGAATAATATACGGGGATATTTGGTCATCCAAAAAATTATATGACTTAGGTTCGGGAGTATGAACTTTCGTAAACGGGAATTGAGTTTCATCAAAAATGACATGGCGATTGATTATGATTTTCTTGGAATAGTAGAAGTGCTCTCATAGATTCTTTAGTGTGTTATGAGGAGGGTAGGACTGCATTGACATCTGAAGAAGGAGGAATACTTGCAATAGTAGAAGTGCTTGAAAGTGGATCTCTTCAAAGCCGAGAACATGCTGTAGGAGCTCTCTTGACAATGTGCCAAAGTGACCGACGTAAATACCGGGAACCAATTCTGAAAGAAGGTATAATTCCTGGACTTTTTGAGCTGACTGTTCAAGGAACACCCAAGTCTCAATCAAAAGCGCAAACACTTTTGAGATTTCTCAGAGACACTCCTTATCCTAATTCTGAACTTGAACCTGACACATTGGAGAACATTGTTTCCAAACAATTTGGAAAAACAAAGGAGATGCTTGCTGAAATGGTACTAGTATGGAGCAAAGTTTGAGACATTTACAGCAAAGGGCACTTATGTGCACTCCAGCTGATTTGTCTATTTCAAGTTTCAAAGAGAATTAGAAAAAACCAATCCAGTTGTTTACTTGCAGCCAGTGGCATTCCTTCAAAGAATCCATCACAGCTGGATAATGACTAGAATTTGTTTTTCAAATTGCAGTGGTGTACATATTGTGGTTGTTTCTATACTGTGATCGGCCTTGCACTGCATGAGTGCATGACTTGATTCCTCTTCTTGTACTAAGTACTCGAGGTTAGTAATGGGTTGTCGACAAGTATGACAAGATGGCGGGGTTTAAAGGAGGAAAGACTTAGGGTGGATACCTAGGCACCCAGAGAGGAGGAAGAGCATAATAATCACAAATTACTTCGGGGAGTTGAAAGTCTTCAAATTTCTTCACTATACGTTGGTCTCAGCATGGATCATTTTGTTTCTCTTTTTCAGATATCCTTTCTTTCTTCCCCTGCAGCAACTGTGAGCAAGTGGGCTATTGACTTATTGTACTTGGAAAAATCAGATGATACTGCAGAATGTCAGTCCAGGTCCTTCTGAATAGGTGCCAGGTGACTGGTTACTCTCAATAATTTTGGAAACTGATAAGGTCTTAGCAATATAGTTTTTGAGCTTGGCCTTTGTAACATAGATTGTGTATTGAAGGTTATACAACTAGTATTAAAGTTTCACTTCTCCACTCATGGTTTATTTGTGATATACGCAGAATGTTTAAAAGAATGAATGGAGTTTCTATTCTCAGAAGTTTTCACATTTCTGCTGGAGGCAGAGTCTATATACTCTACTGTTTAAGTTTCTTAAAAGTGCTTTGGGTGAGGCAACAGAACGTCGCAACAAAAACCCGAGAATTTTTAGATCTTGTGTTCTCATTGATATTATCTCTTCAGACCTAAACAGAAACTTAAAACTTCAATCGGTACATCTATAATACTTATCATTTGATTGAGGTGTTAGCCATTCTTTGTTTGTCACAGCTAGTAATATTCCTTTTTCTGCTCGCACTTGTTGTGTTTCATACATGTTTTTGGTAAATAATCATGTTTCTTAATGCAAAAAGTATCAATAATTTAGATCATGCACAAAGGTTCGTTGGTCGAATTGGAATTGCCTCAACTAGTCCAGTCCAACTTGGTACAAGTACAACCCAATACGTACACAAAAGAGGCTAGTGAACAGATATCAGATTTGGAGAAAAAGGTTCATGGAAGCTGGCAAAAATTTATGTGTATGTTTCTTGACAAATTTGATTCCTCTTTCTTGGACAACAAAATAGAACTGCTACGAATCTTCTCTGTGTGAAGAGGACCATAGTGTATTTGTGAAAACCAAAAGATAAATATATATATATATATATTCAAAGAAAATTGGAGGGCTGAATCAAAAGGTTGAAACACTGTGGGCCCTAGAGATCCTAATATACAGCAAATCGAACAAATTCTCAAACTATTGTAGCCATCGAAAAAAGTCTCCAATTATTCATCATATCCTTACGATATCCGTGGTAACTAAACAAGAAAAGAAATTGAGAATGAACCCTTTATGTCTATTTTCCTGTTTTATGTCACCCACAATGGTGGCAAAAATTGATGGTAAGTGAGAAGAAATCACCATAATGCAAGAAGGTGTCCGTGCAGCCAATATCTTTAGGTCTCAATCTCATGCAAACATAGGGCGTCGTTCATCAGCTTCGAATGTTGCACTTGCAGAAAAGGTTAGCTTCTTTGACAATGTCAAACAGTCACCTCCATACATAATATCAGAGTCTGAAGATTTTAAATTTATGAGTTTCTACGTATAACAATTTCAAATTAATATACAATAATAAGCGAACGATTAATAATCTACGAGGTTCCGAGATAAATATTCTTATACATTTAATGATTTTTTAATACAAAGGTCTAGACAAAAGTTACCGGGTTCACGTGAACTCATAATAATTTCTCACGAGTCTAATATTTGCTGACTGTCAGTCGTTTTCCACACATCTATGTCATGTGTCAAAAATATTAGGATTATGTTTGGTTGCAGTTGTTTGCAGAGGCGATTGGGGCGTACGTGATAATATTTGCATGGTGTGGATCAGTTGCAATGTATAAGCTAGTCGATGATGAGAGCATAACGTTATCAGGGATAAGCATGACATGGGGAGCAGTTGTGATGGTGATGGTTTACTCCATGGCACAAATTTCTGGAGCTCATTTTAATCCTGCTGTCACTCTCATTTTCACTATCTTCCGTCGCTTCCCATTGAAATTAGTACGTAGTGGTCGTAATTTTTTTGTTTTGAGACAACTTTTCGATTTACCTTCAATGATAAATAAAATCATATGGTAAAATCGCTTGCAGAAAAATCGTGATTTAGGTGACGTTTGTTTTAGAGTCTGCAAGCTCAAATTTTGGAGTAAAACAAATGTTTGTTAGCATATTAATTAGCAAAATGTGTATGAAGTAACTAACATCACAAATATGCATATGATGCAGGCACCAGTGTACATAATAGCTCAACTAATCGGCTCAGTTCTGGCAGGCGGTACTTTAGCACTACTGTTGGGTGTCAATCTCAAAAGCTTATTTTAAGCATTTTCCTAAAGTGGGTGGAATATAAACCAAGTGGATCAATATTTGGTTTAATTTGGAAGTAATGTTAGGCAATTATGACTAATGAGTAGGAGTGTAGGACTCGTTGTATCCATGTAAATCTTAGCACTATGGTCTATGGTTGTAACAATATTTAGCCGCAGCATGCCAGCATGTATAGTGTTGGAGAGTCCTAAATGTATATTTAGTCCTAAATCTGCGTATATTAGCATATGGGTATGTGCTTAGGACTCTTCACCTACAGTGGTGTATATATGCGCTATCCCCGTAACGTGCAGATTATGAAAAGAGGGAGCAAAGAACTGCTCATTCATTCTTAATTGATATTCTATAGAAAGTCAATGATATTAATCTGTTATTACAGAAAATTAAATTACACATAAAAATTCCATTAGGCTATCCGTATATCTATTTATATATAACTGAATTCTTAAAATTTGTTACCCATGTTTTTCATGTTTCGTCAAAAAAATTGTGCTTGAATTTCCTGATATATAAATTTAATTCCTTTTCGCTTGTAAGACAATCGAATTAAAGAAGATCAAGGGAGGTAACTCTGTGTCATTTATCCCATGAATGAGATTAATTTGTGGCTGGCCAATGGGACGGGTTCGGGGTGGGGCGGGGTGGGCGCGGTGGAACCCGGAGGGACGGGGGAGGGGGGGACCGGTACTCGGGCGGGACTGGCGGGTTCTGGCAGTGTCCCATCCCGGTCCCGTCAGAAAAGGGCCCCGGTATTTATCGGGTCGAGGTGGGACGGGGTCGGGATCAAGTTTTTTTTTTGCACTTAATTTAAAAAAAACAATATATATAGAAACACCTCAATAATTAAACAAGATAGTGTAATAAAAGCATCCCAAGACTTTTTTTGTGTCTCTTATATTATTTAATAGAAATAAGAATTTTTTTGTACTACAATTGTCAAAATTGCAACTTTGTGGTGTTAAAAGTTGCAAATAACATAATAAAATTGCAAGTAAAAAAATTACATATTTAAAAATACTTTTTCTAGTTTCTTTATAATTTCTTGTGGTTCTTCGGTTGGAATTGATATTTGTTGGTCAAATTGCTCGACTTCGCTTCGCCTCCGTCGGATAAGATGTCATTGTAGTTTTCGTCTTCTTCTTCGTTGATCTCCGATTGATGACGCTTGAATGTTCAACACATCCCGGGCCATATTTGACAGTGTCGGAAATGTCTTCTCATTCGCCCTTCAATATTTCAGCAAGTCTTCACGTCCTTCTTCATTGAGAACTGCTTGGTACGGTACAACACCCTACAAAACAAAAATATCAAACTCGCTAATTTGGTTAGTAATGTTACCACTATACATTCTATTTCTAAGACTTTCAATACTATCCGCAGAAACAACATGTCGTTTTTGAGGTTGTGTTGAACAAGAAGAAGATGGTATGGAAGTCGGTTGGTTGCTAGCACTTTCTTGTTGGTAATACCTATATACTTTTTTGCATTCATTTTGTATGCAAGTCAACACTTCTTCTTTAGTTTGTTCAATAGGTGGTGAGTCATTTGGATTTTTCAAAGTTGGAGGAGGTAGTGCTGCTATACAATCATAAATAGTTTCAATAAGTGTTTTACAACCGTCTATTTTAATAGTCAGATTTAATACAACACCAATAATATAAATAGTGGGACTAGGAATAAAATATTTTTTTTATTTTGATAAACTTTTTTTTAATAGGTGCCTTATAAGCTGGTTTTTCCATATATTCACTAAGTAGTAAAAATATTAGAGCTATATAAAATAACATAGTTGAAATAATAGGATAATATATACCGGAAAATTCTTTTGTTGCATGAAAAATAAGTTCTGAAATTTTTTCCCAATCGCTATCTACAACCATATCAGTTGGAGTTCGATTATGGGTGTTAAAAAATAAAGTTATAGGTCTTCTATAGTCATAAGCAACAAGTAGTTGCTCGTATAAAGAATTCCACCTAGTGGCTACTTCTTCGGGAATTTTTCAATAAGGTAGTCCGCAATCATGACAAGTTTTTTTATAATTTTTTTTCGTTGTATTCTATTACTTTTAAAAATAAAGTTTATAGCAAATTGTATTTTATTAAGAATGTCTGCAAAAAGTGTTAGACCATCATTTACAACTAAGTTATATATATAACACACACATTTTATATGAAAATAATTTGGAAAAAATGGAGTTAAAAGATCTTTTAAAATTCTAATAGCATAATTATTAGAGAAGCGTTATCTAATGTAATAGTCATAATTTTATCAGTTATTACATAATAATCGCAAACTTGATAAATATTAACTGAAATAAAAGTATCAGTGTGCCTATCATCTATATATCTATACGCTAAAATACATTTTTGCATAGACCGTTTATAATCTATCCAATGACAGATTATCGTTAAATAATCATGGTTGTTAGTACTACGACCTATATCAGACGTGATAGATACTTTACCAGAAAAATGATATAAGGAATAACATAAATACTGTTGATATTCATGTGCAAATTTAAATACATCTCTCTTAACAGTTGATCTATGAAAACCGTTAAAAGCAAGATTATACATATCTCTAATGTAATGAATAAAACCAGGAGAGGAAGGAAATGAAAAAGGCAAATCCTTCACAACTAATTTTGCTATTGCTTCCCTATCTATATGTTTATCGTATTTAGGGCCTACAATTCCCCCTGTCATGGGGTTAATTTGACCCTGTACTTGGTCCGGGACGGTATGTGAACCTTGTCCTGACTGAGAGGGCATTGGCGCACCCGATTTTTCAGCCAAGTGTTGGTTCCACCTATCTTTGTGAAAGTTTTGTACGTGTCTCAATAAACCCCCCGTCTCACCCTGACCTTTCCCATTTTAAATTTAAAAATATTTTTACAAATTTGACATCTAACTACTTGATTCTCTTCGTCCCTATAAAAAAAATTCCATGTATATGATTTTATGGTCGTTTTGTTGGGCCTCGTCTCATACTAGGGGAATAGGAGGCGTTCCAGTTGGAGGTGCACTAGTGGATGTGTCATCTACATTAGTGGGTGTGTCATCTAGATCATCTTCTAAATTAAAGTCTTGTTGAGTTCCAGAAAATATCTCATCGTCTAAATCTAATGGTATTTCAGGAAAAAATTCAATATTAACCAAATCATCCTGTCTAGGAGTAGGATGACTAGAAGAAGTACATTTGCCCTTGTTATCCCTACTGGAAGAAGCCTGACCCTTACCCTTACCCGTAATCATACGTTTCAATCCTTCCATTTTAATTATACAAATAAATAATTATTAAAGTAAATGAAAATAAGTGTGCTAAATAAAAGAAAGGAACAATAATAATTTAATGAAGGAACGAATGTACCAAACGACAATGTAACATCGACGTGTAATCGAGAGGTTGAAAATTGAAACTTTGCTCGATGAAAGATCCTCAAGCTAGTTTTCAACTTCACTCCCAAATGAATAAATAAAATTGAATATTTAATAGACAATGTATACTTGTAGAGAGATAGATTGAGAGATTAGGAAGATGAAGAGAAAATGAGGTATTTATAGTTGGGAAATTGGGTTAAAATATAAATATAATAACTTAGGGGTTAAAAATAAATATTAAGGGGGTAGGGGGTTGGGGGAGGCCAAAAATGGCCATTGCACAACGACCAAAATATAAAATGGCCGTTGGTGCAATAACTATTTTGTGCAAAGGGGAGGGGTCGGGCGAGACAAGGGGCGGGCCGGGACCGTGCGGGACGAGCCCAGGTCCCGTCCCGGTTCGAGTCCCGGTACTGATTTTTTTATAACGGTGTAGGGGCGGGACCGGGGCGAGGTCGGGTCGGGACCAGGCCGACCCGTCCGGTTGGCCAGCCTTTGATTAATTACGTGGTGTTAAACTCTAGATATATGAGGCACATCAAACTCACAGTCGTCCCATGCATGCATGTGATGTATTATCAGATGAATACATATGAAGGAGGATCAACACAAACATTAAGCTTTAAGCCAGAAACATATCAGAAGATACAAGATGAAAAAGAGAAATTATCTATAAAGAAAATATTTAAAACAAATGGTTTGAAAGAAATAAAGAAATAAGATATATAGCACACAAGCATGAAAATATAATAGATACAATGAGTGTAAATGGAAGAACGAAAATAAACTTGATAACAGATGAAGTAATAAAAAGGGAGTTAGCAAAACTATCTACTAGGGAAGCTAAAAAATATAGAAACATATACTTTGGAGGAGTAGAATTTACTATAAAAGTATACTTCCAGAAAAACGTAGACACACCTATACAAATATACATATTAGATGATAGGATATTAGAAAATCTACAAGATGCTTTAATATAGGTAATAAAAGGAAATTTAATATACCAAAAACTAAAATTTACGGTACAACTAGACTTTAGTATATCATTAAAAGATGAACACAAAGACTTAGCCTTAACACTATATTATAAACTAGATGAAATAAATATGCCACTAGGAAGTAAAGTTATAAGCATAGAAACAAAAATGATATATGCCTTAACCGGAAACCACCATGTAAAGAAACAACATGAAGTGAATATAGTACCAAGAATGTACCAAGAAGTATTAGAACAAATAGAACATAAAGAAAATTCCAAAATAACTATACCAGAAGAAATATATATGGATTTTAATACCAGAACCCTTACACCATCCAAAATACTAATACAAAAAATAGAAGGATCTAGATTGAGTATTACGAGAGAGCCAACAATGTCACGACAAACTGGTGTTATACAACCTAGAATATTAGATTTAATAAATATAAACACAAATAGATTAAAAATAAAGTAATAATATTTAAAGGTATAATAACAACAGATTGCATAACTAAAATAAATACATGAGCTATTAAAAGTTTTATACATTTAAGTGAAATTGATGAAAATGATTGTGATTTAATAGACCCACAAACTTATAATTATCCTAAAAATGAAAGAAAAATAATAATTACAAAAAGTATTAATTTAAGATTCAAAATCCAAGATCTAGAGTATAAGATAAATATAGGAGTAATAGAATATGATAGTTTTAATGAACTACTTCTAGGAAGTAACTTTTTAACCATGATAAATTATAAGATAAATAATAATGGAATTGAAATAAATGACCAAGGGAAAACAAGATTCATAAATAAGGTATGAACATACAAAAAGAGATAATAGAGAAAAAAAGAAATTAAAACCAATAAGAAGAGCTTTATCAGAAGAAATATTCTCACAACTCAAATACTTGAAATATAAGGCAAAAGAAATAAAACTAGAAGAAAAGATAAAACAGTTAGAACAACAATGTGAAAAGTTTGATAAAATATGGATAGATATGAAAAACGGATGGAGAAAAAGAATTAATAATCTTGATTAACTCTAACGAAAAAATTAGTGCATTATGGGAAGAAATAGTAGTAAAAGAAAAAAAATGAAGAATACATTAATAATAATGGATGAAATAAAAGAAAACCAAGCAAAAATGCAAGAAGTAATAAGAGAAGACTTAACAAAATTATGGAATATATCTGAAGTACCAACATTTAAAATAATACTAGAAAAACTCAATATATTAGTTGAAGAGACATGTAGAAATAAAGGTAAACAAATAGAAGAAGATGAACCTAGTACGAACAAAGAAAACACTATAATTAGTATTACAACTCAACAACCAGAAATTGTACCAATAGATGTTTGGAGAAAAGTAAATAACCTATAATGGTAGACATTAGTAAAATGAAACCAAAATTGACTAAGAAAGTAGAAAAAATATTAGATAGCTTAGCAATATTAAGTAAGAAAAGACAATTTTAAATGGAAAATCAAGAACCTAGTGTATTTACGTTTGTAAGAAACCATGGAAAAAATATAATAGAAAGAGAAAGATACAAGTATGAACCAATAAAAAAGAATGAAAGAACCACAGAAGACAGCAATAACAGTTCAAAAGGTGAAAACATTTACCTAAAAGATGTAGAGAAAACAACTAACGAATATTTGAATCTAAAGCTAGATAAACAAGAACAACAAATATGTGAATTAAAAACAGAAAACATAAAATTGAAAACACACAATAACGAAAAATGGTCTGACAAATATAAAAAATATAAGCGAAAATCCAAGGATACAAAGAAACACTAAAAGAAACCAAAGTAGAATTAAAATAAACAAAGGAAGAATTAAAGGATGTAAGATAAGAATTAAGTGATGTAAAACAGGAGTTAGGGGAATTAAAAGAAGAAATACAAATACTTAGAGAAGAAATAAAAAGGTTAAAAGGAAAAAAGAAGGTAAAAAGGACTATTAAAACAAGCGACGAAAGTAGTGATGAAAGTACAACCAGTAGTGAAGAAACTAAGGATGATACAGATAACAACATTGAATTAGCTAGCCAAGAGATACAAGTAGCAGAGTTCATAGAAGAAGAAGAAGACACATAAATAATAAAAGAAAATAACCAGATAATAGAAGCCTTACAAAAAATGAAAAGCGTAAATGCAATCATAGAAGATGAACCTGAAAGTGATATAGAAGATGAATTTAACAATCCTATAGAAACAGAAATAGAAACTGATGATATAATAAATGAAGATGCAAATAATTATCATGAGGAAGAATTAGTAGACGCTAATCTAGAAATAATAACGAGAAAACTAACTAGATTATCAAATCATATACCAGTAGGACAACAAGCTGAATTTAAAGAATTTGTAGGATCGATGACACAAGGTGTAAATTACAATGAATATTTTCTAGACTTAGATAACGTTTATGATTTACATGAAATAGGAAGAAGAATAAATGATTGAAATCTTGGAATTTATATAGCATTAATTAATTCTACACAAACAAAAAACCTAGAATATATGTATGACCTGATATCTAAAACGTTAATAGGAAAAGTAGCTTATTGGATAGAATCCATAGCATATCAACTAAGAGGAGAAGTATTTAGCCATGCAGGAGATTGGAAATCTATGTTAATAATATTTGATATTATACTAAAAATAGAATTTTTAGGAGAAAATGTGCTTGCGGAGAGAAAAACTGAGGTAATAATGAACCTAAATAACATGAAATGTTGTAAAATTAATAAATTACCAGAATATACAATAAGTTTTAGTAAGTTCTTTTATGAAGCAAGATTCTTGCCAAAAGAAGGTTTAATATATCAACAACTTTATTATGACCACCTACCTATACCTTATAACACAGAAATATCGAAAGAATATACCCAACTAGAACCCAAAGAAAATACATTAGGAGAAAGAATAAGAGTGCTAAGAGCATACCTAATGCGGAAATGTGAAGAATATAGAATGCAACAAAAGATCAAAAAGATAAGAAAATAGGATTAAGAGAAGTATGTAGATTTACTGAAAAAAGACTAGTATTTGGATGCGATGATAATAAAAGGGAAAAGAAATACAAGAAAGATTATAAAAAGAGATATCAACACAAGAAATATAAAAGATATAATAACAACAATAGACAAAACCAACAACCTTATTATAAACCTTACAGAAAAAAGAGGTTTAGAAGATATAGAATTACCTCTGAAACTAGAAGAAAATTTAAACATAAGAGAAAATTTAGGAAACGAAAATATATAAAACCATTAGAAGAAGAAAAACTTAAAGAATGCAAATGTTGGAATTGCAATGAAAAATGACACTATGCTAACAAATGCCCAAAGCTAAAGAAAAAAAGTGTAAAATATATAAGTACAACACAATTTATAATGAATCTACAACAAATAAAAGAAAATGACAATAAATGGTACGAATATGAAGACTTTTATGTTAGTCAAACTGATGAGGAAAGTGAATCAGAATTAGAAAACATTAACTATGTTAACCAAAACTCAGAAAGTGAAAGTAGTTCTAATTAAATGAAATCCCAAGAAGAAAGAAAATTACTAGAAGAAAGAGAATACTAGATTCAATATGAAAAGGCATGTTCGCAACAAGCTTATTACGACTACTAGAAACGGGAAATAAATACTATAGTGATAGGTACAATAAAATTACAAAAAACCTTAACAAAATAATGGATAGATTGAGCGAAATAAGATGGAGAAAACTACTAGAAGAAGTAAGAGAAATGGAACAAGATGAATAACTTCAACGAAGATTACGAAAAATAGAGTTAGAACAAAATGATAATTAGATGGTAGCAATCTATATAGAAGCACATATAGAATACAAACCTAATAAAATAAAAAATCTTTATTGACAGTGGAGCAGACTTATGTCTATCAAAGAAAGAAGTATTAGAATCTCACAGATGGAAAAGATCTAAAACACATAGAACAAAAGTATCATGTTTTAATGAACAAACAAAAGAGTTAGATATAATAGCATAAAATATGAGAATAATACTTGGAAAAACAATATTCAGACTACCAGTAATATACCAGCTGAATGATATGAAACAACAAGTGTTGTTAGGAAATAATTTCCTAGACTACTTTAAAACACAAGTGATAAACAACACTACTTTTAGCTTACAAACACCTTGCAACAAGTGGATAATACTAAAAGGAATACTACCAATACACACACTAAGGATATGTAACCTATGATCAAATAGGAATAGTAACCTACAATTATTAAGAGAAAAATATCTTAATATATTAAAAATAAACTTCGGAGAAAACCCAATGCAACTATGGGAAAAAGAAAAAATATACGCTGAAATCAAGTTAATAAATCCCAGTGATATAGTTAGATCCAAACCAATTAGATATAGTCCAATAGATCAAAAAGAGTTTGAAACTCAACTAAAAGAACTATTAGAATTAAGACAAATACAAGAGAGCAAAAGCCCACATAGCAGCCCAACCTTTTTAGTTAGAAAACATAGCGAACAAAAAAGAGGAAAGGCTAGAATGGTGATTGACTATAGAGAGCTAAATAAGAAAAATATATTTGACGGATATTTTTTACCATACAAAAGAAACCTTATCAATAGATTAGGAAATAAAAAATGGTTCAGTAAATTTGATTGTAAAAGTGGATTTTGACAAATAAAACTAAAAAATGAATCAAAATCTTTAACAACATTTAGTGCCCCTCAAGGACACTACGAATGAAATGTACTATCATTTGGATTGAAAAATGCACCACAAATATTTCAAAGAAGAATGGACCAAGTGTTCAGAAAATGAACAAAATATTGTATAGTATATGTTGATGATATACTAATATACAGTGATGATTTAGAAAATCATATAAAACACCTAGAAGAATTTATAAAAACTGTGAAACAACACGTGATATTATTATCTGAAAAGAAATCTGAAATCTTTAAGAATAGTATAGAATATTTGGGATACATAATAGACAATGAAGGATTATAATCATAAGAACATATTGTAACAAAAATAAAAACATTTAAAGATAAATTAGAAAGCAAAAAAGAGGTACAACAATTTCTAGGAGTCGTGAATTACGCCTCCACCATATAAATAATTTACCACTATTAAGAAAACCACTACAAGAACTAACTAGAAAAAATATAACCTTTGAAGGGAAGGAAGAACATACGAGAGCCATAAATAAAATCAAAGAAAAAGTGAAAGCTTTACCAAAACATAGAATACCAACGGAACTAGATCAACTAGAACTATTCACTGATGCTAGTGATATAGGATGTGGAGCAGTACTCATAGCATATGATAAAGAAGATATATATAAAGAAAAATCACTAATTTGTGGATATGGAGGTGGAACATGGAAGCCAAATGAGAGAAATTACCATATTAACTAAAAAGAACTATTAGCAGTAAAATTTGGAATAAAGAGATTCCATTACCACCTATTACGAGTAAAATTCGTTGTTAGAACAGATAACACCCAAGTAAGAGCTTGCATTACAAATAAAATAGACCCTTTGCCAGAACTAAACAAGAGAAGAAAGTGACAATCATTCTTTTATTGTTATGATTTTATTGTCAAAAATATATCTGGAACTAAGAATATTCTAGCTGATTTTCTTAGCAGGTACAACGATGTCAACCAGCAGTGACAAATTCGAATAATATATTATAGCTTACGAGCAAATTAATAAATTTTATGATTACAAATCAAACCCACACATTTTAAGAAGTCCAAAATTAAGCAAATATCCAAAGTTTTTATGCAACGAAAAATCAAACCCTGATATAGTCCTTAAACTCTTTACTTATGGATTTATAGATAAAATACTAGTAGATGAAACTTTTTACAATATTGCTAAATTACCCAATGTTTTAGTAGAATCTGCTAGATTAATGATGGAATCATTTGGAAGAGGTATCTACGGCATACAACTGTTCGATGCCTCAACAGACTTAACAGGAAAACCTATCATTATATGTCAACTATTTAAAACAGGAAGGAATAGCAACATAAGCGGAGATGACAAAGACCTAAAAATGAAAATACCATGTACTATAGAAAAGTTTCAAGAATGGCTCAGTGCCAAAAGAGCCATAGGACTATCAACCTTGAAATAAAAAAATGAAGATATGCTAAGAGCAGGCAAAGCCAGCATCATTGGAAACTCCAAAGGAGGAGAAACCGAAGAACTTATCACACTGTACTATCACAAGACACCATACACCTTACTAACATGCATGACAGAATCACCAAGATGGAGCACAAACACTCCAGTGAGACAGTGGAATAGTACAAGCTCTTGATAGGCTAGAGGAAAATGCCTGTTATAAGCATAAAAGAGGATACTACGCATATTACTATGAAAAAAGAAGGATCGCCCAATCCTTTTTGAATAAAACGGCCCAATGTAGTTTAAACTACATAAAGCCACAATGTAACAACTTAATATGGCCCAATGTAGTCCAAACTACAGTAAAGCCTATGTATTATCATACTACTAAACTGATACCGTTCCTATTCTATAGGAGTATCAAAAGGAAAAAATCAAAATGATATCGTTCCTATTCTATAGGAGTATCGTCGAAGAAGAAAAAAAAATCGTCTTTTTGTACAAAGAAGACAGACAAAAAATGCCCTTGTGCAAAGAAGACACTGTAAAGGATGCCTGTGGAAGAAAGCAAAAGCCACCGGACCCACAAGGAATCAAAGACAGAAGATGACAAGCCAACAAACGTTGAAAAAATGGCAGCAATGACAAACAACTTTAAGAAAAGCATGAAAAGACAAGAGACAAAACACTTTATGACTTTTGTAACATTAATGTATAGACTTTTAGACTTTTTCAGCATGTCAATAGTGAAAGACAACCGATGTTATCTATATAAAGAGCCTCATTGTAACATCTGAAATGATTTTTCGAAATACAACAGCTTCAAATCTTTGAAATACTCTCTCTCATGTATAGCTAAAAACCCTTCTAGTCTATAACCAATATCAAGATTAATATCATAATACTAGAAGATAGATACTTTGAAAGCTTATACTTAAGAACCATATTAGTCCATAAAACACCATCTCTTAAAATAAAATTTATGAAAGAGTCTGTCGAGCAACTCTCAGCACCTAGGCCATTTATCCCGTCACCAGTGAGGAAAAAAGGGAGGCAGAGCCAGGGTGAGTTGAGTATCTCCGGTGATCTTAAAATTCTGCTAAGATGTATGTTTTCAGACTATGTGTTTCTAATTATAATCTTGATAAGTATACATCTCTCCAATTATGATGTTAAATGTTGATAGAAGGTTATAGACTTTTATTTAAAAATGAATTTTGAGTTAATAATACATGTTTCTGTACTACATGCCTATTATTTGATAAACTTACATAGAAATATGATAATATGGCATTTATATTCCTACCCTCTTCAGGGTTATTAGATGATGAAAAGATCCGCCTAGAAAATGGTATCAAACCATTTTGTTTTAAATATTTTCTTTATAGATAATTCATCTTGTATCTTTTGATATGTTTCTGGCTTAAATCTTAATGTTTGTGTTGATCCTCCTTAACATTATTATACTTTCATCAAATATATTATTTCTCAATCTCTATTTATTTGATGATATTTAAATAATGCACGGAATTTTAAAATGATTTATTTTATTTGAAATTTATGGTCTAATTAAGCTATAGATATTTATCTGACTATAGATCATCTCTTTAAAGGTAAAATAGAAAATTTAAAGTTGAATTCTAATAAAATATAAAAATGTATCATTCTTTTTTGAACTTATTAAAAAGAAAAGAATATTAAGTAATATAATGAGGTAAAAATATAAATCAATTAATTATGATTTTTATGATAACGATATACATATGAAGATCACAAATATAATATATTCATTGGGTTAATGCAAACGGATAAGTAATTTAGTTCGCTGCAATGCCATCCTATTTTCACGAGTTTGGAATTTAAATGACCAAAAATATGAGGAATTGAACCAAAATAACTCCAAAAAAAAGTGACATAAATACATTTTGCTCAGAAACTTAACCGTAACGGCGATATTAAGTCCTTTTGCGCAGGAATTTCCTGCGCAAAAGGGGTATATGAAAGGCTCCATACTTTTCTTCCTCGATCGGTCCCCCCCCTTTTAAATTAACAAAAAGCCATTAACACACAATAATCGAGGTCCCACATTCGAAAAAGGTTGATTTGGTTCAAATTTCAACCCGAAAGTTAAGATTTTCGGTATATTCAAATCAAGAAATAAGATTCGAGGCTCGGATTTCGGAATAAAGCGACGTAGAAGTCGATTCCAAAACTCAAAAAACAACCTTTAATCCTGGTATATTACTATGAACTTTCGAATTATATTGTTAAATACATTATTATACTAAGCATGATTAATGTTTAATAGTCTCGAATTTTGAAAAAGTGTGTTTTTTTTTGCAATTTGTTTTTGCGTAAATAAGGGTTGCCGCGATCACTGTTTTGCAGCACTTTTTTTAATTTGTTTATTGTTTCTTAATTATTTGATTAGAAAAAAGATAATAATCTCCTAATTGTTAATTAGTTTCTAATTTTTTCTTAATTATTTGATCAAACATAATATACTAATCTCCTAATAATATTTTTATTTGTTAATTATGTAATTGCTAATTTATTTATTTATAAAATTTCTTAATCCATGTTAATTATTAATGTGCTAATTAGTTATCTAATTTTATATGTTAATTTTTAATTATTTATTAATTAGTTACTTAATATAATTTTCCGTTAAATGAATTAGTTCATCATTAATTTAATTCTTAGTTTAAGATTGAACCTCATTAGTTTAGGATTAAAAATATCATTAATAGAATGGTTCATTAATTGTAGTTAGTATTATCAATTATTAATTAGAAATAGTTAATCCTTAGTTTAAGATTGAACATCATTAGTTTAGGATTAAAAATATCATTAATATTATATTAGTTAGTTCATTGTAGTTAGTATAATACTTAATTAAAAATAGTTAATCCTTAGTTTTGGATTGAACATCATTAGTTTAGAATTAAAAATATCATTAATTTTATATTAGTTAGTTAATTGTTGTTAGTATAATAAATAATTAAAAATTATTAATTAGAAATAGTTAGATCCTTAGTTTAGGATTGAACATCATTAGTTTAGGATTAAAAATATCATTAACATAATATTAGTTAGTTAATTGTAGTTAGTATAATAATTAATTAACAATCATTAATTAAAAATAGTTAATCATTAGTTTAGGATTGAACATCATTAATTTAGGAATAAAAATATTATTAATATTATATTAGTTAGTTAATTGTAGTTAGTATAATAATTAATTAAAAATAGTTAATCATTAGTTAGGATTGAACATCATTAGTTCGGGATTAAAATATCATTAATATTATATTAGTTAGTTAATTATAGTTAGTATAATAATTAATTAAAAATTATTAATTAGAAATAGTTAATCCTTAGTTTAGGATTGAACATCATTAGTTTAGGATTAAAAATATCTATAATATAATATTAGTTAGTTAATTATAATTAGTATAAGCTGATATGTGTATTTTGTTTATCTTATTTACCTGCATTAATTATTGCTTCTTTTTCATAATTCGCTATCATGGTTTAGTTGCTTTATTTGTCTTACTTTGCTTGTGCTTGTGCTTTGTCTTGAGTCGAGGGTCTCTCAGAAACAACCGCTCTACCAACCAAGGTAGAGGTAAGGTATGCGTACACTCTACCTCCCCAGACCCCACGTTGTGGGATTTCACTGGGTATGTTGTTGTTGTTGTAATTATAATTAGTATAATAATTACCTTACAATTATTAATTAAAAATAATTAATCATTAGTTTAGAATTGAACATCATTAGTTTAGGATTTAAAACATTATTAATATAATGTTTCGTTAATTGTAGTTAGTATAATAATTAATTATCAACTATTAATTAAAAATACTTAATACTTAGTTTAGGATTGAACAACATTAGTTTAGGATTTCCTAATTATTCATAAAAATATAAATACATCACAATTATTCTAATTCATAAATTTTGATAGTTAATATAATTTTCCGATAAAGGATTACATAATTAATATTACATGTTAATGAATAATTTATACATTGTTAATACAGATAAGACACCTCCATGGATCTCAACCTTCATCTGCGGCCTATCGATACATCAATACTTTATCTACATGATAATCATAGGTCCGAGTTATTATGGACTAGTGATATAGGTATGACTACGTTGTTCCATTCCCGTAGGGTGGAACATGCGTGGGAGATTTTAGCGGCTTGGCCCCCACATCTCTGCGTCTTAGAGATACTGTATCGGGGCGGTATCTACCGTTGCGTCACTACTGATTGGGTACATCATGATTGGGCTCTTGTGATGGTCATGGTTAAGCGATGGCGATCGGAGACCCACACCTTTCATTTGCGCACTGGTGAGGTCACTATCACACTTCAGGATGTGGAGGTTATGTATGGACTACAAATAGATGGACTCCCGTTATACAATGAGAATCATCATCAGGAGTCAATATTAGGGCAGAAGTTGACTAGGCTCACTGGATACGTCCCTCAGCAGTGTGATATACATGGACAAAGTCGGATGTCGATGTCTTCCCTGTGCTCACTTGCGTCTCATAGACATGCATCATCCTATTGCTGACAACACACCTCAGGTAGATGTCGATCATCGTGCCCGTCTATATTTACTCATCATATTCGGGGGCATCATATTCCCAAACATATCGGGTTCTAATGTGAGCTTAAAGTATTTGTTATTTTTGGATGATCTGGACCAGTTGGGATGTTACAGCTAGACCAGTGTTGTTCTGGCTTACCTGTATCGATCACTATGTCGAGCGTTTATGGGCGATAGAAGTGATGTCGGTGGATTTCACGCGCTCCTTCAGGTAACATATTTAAGTGTGTGTAATTTTATTCTAAATATAGTTTTTTGAAATGATGACTAATAAAATATTTTTAATGACAATTTCAGTTATGGGTGTGGGATATGATGATGCCTTTTCAGCCCGTAGCCGCGTACCCTTAGCCTGACTTCATTACTGATGACGTGCCATATGTACGGAGATGGACGTGAGACATATCCCGAGATGTGGATACACACCATAGTATTCTTCCGTTCAGGGATCAGCTTGATCATATCACGGAGGATAGGGTAAATTTATTTGACTTTTATATTATCTTATTTTTTTACTATCGACAGATCACACGCAGCTTGATTGGAAACCCTGATAGACGTGATCCAGATGGCCAAGGATATGCAGCACTCGCGAGACAGTATGAGGTGTTGGTAGGTTTACCGCACTTAAACGTAATTAATTATCTTAATTATTACGTTACATATTTATGCAATTATTAATATTTGCAAACAAATGTAGGTACGGGCCGTACAGACGGTGCGCGAGTACAACATATGCCTATCCCCGAGTGCCCGGGATTTGCTGCCCTAATAGTTCATGTAGTCGAGTCGGATATCCAACAATCACAGGAGGTCGGACATATGCATGAGCATGTTTCATAGGTCATATATCAAGCAACAAATGATTATGGTCGTGATCGTGATAGTAGATGTGGTGGTGATATAAGTGGTGGTGGCAGATGGGGTGGGGCCAGAGGGGATGATGGTCGAGGAGCTGATGGCCGAGGGGATCGTGGCCGAGGTGGTGATGGTAGAGGCCTTCATCTACTAGATGAGCCTGACAAGCATACTCCCGCTCTAGCCCAGCAACATCTGTCGACTTTGGACATCCCAACGACATCAGACCGCCCGTCGACTTTAGATCGATCGTCGACTTCTTACCGATCATCGACACCTTTATATACACCGGTGCATCTATTTTTACATAACATAGATTGGGATTCATATGACGCATCAGTGTCTGCACAACTGCCAGTTCGTGATCCATATGGTGGCAAAGAGATGGAGTATGACTTATCTTTCATAGACTTCGATATTTTTCTACGCCTAGAGGTAAGTGGTTAAAATACTTATTTTAACAAATTAAAATACTTATACTAATTCTTTCATAACTTTTCATATCTTAGGATTCAACTCCAGCTCCAGCTCCGACTCCATTTCTAGCTCCGGTTATGGCGACTACACTAGACTCCGCTTAGGAGACCGCTCAAGAGCCTTCCTAGGAGCCCTCTCAGGAGCCTGTCAACACACATATTTGATTTTTTATCACAAGATAATGTATTAAATCTAAATTAAAATTAATATTAATTGTTTATATGTTATTTCAGGTCCATCCTTCTACGCCTGTGGACCCGTCTCCTGACTGTACTGATGAGATTCTGACTGTACATAGTAGTTCACGTCTAAGAAGAAGCACATTATGCTCAAGGGCGCAAGGAAGGAAAGAGAGGATGATCATGACATAGAGCATCCTATTATTAAGAGGAGAAATGGGGATGGAGATGATGGTGAAGGTGGTGGGGATCGCCTTAGGCCTAAGGTTACTCTAAAGCCTACCACATGTGGGACCCATTAGAGTGTGTGTATATGTAATTAAGTTGTACAATTTAAGTTAATATTATATTTTTTCGTATTATTTTCTTAATGATAATTAGTTATCTTAGTCTTTATTATCGTTATTAATAACTCGTGCGACGTCCTAAATTAATTATGAAAAAAATCTCGACATATTCAAAATAAAGTAATTCCTTGACTAAACAATAAAACGCTTAAATCAAAACCCTAAAAAATAAAACACTTAAATCTAATGATAACAAGTTTCTAAACAAAACTTACTTCGGCTATTTTACAACCCCTAAAACGACGATCCGAACGTTTAGGTATCCTTGATGTATTGAGCCTATATTATTGTTCACAGAAAAAAATATCATATTCTATATAAAATATTGATATTCCGGAGTCTTGAGACATGATTAATTTTTGGCCAAAAGTATAAAAAAATGTGAATTTCAAATGTTTGAAATTATACAAAGTGTTGTACATTTTTTTTTGTTATTTTGGTTCAAGTCCTTATATTTTGGGTTTATTTAAGTTACAGACTCCTATTTTCACCAACTTTACAGATAAAAGAGAGTCAAAAACGGTACTCGCCCATGTTTATCCAAGAATGTGAAGAAGACCATACGGGTAAAAAAGCAAAATTTCAAAGATAAATACGAATATTCAAAGAAAGTCGGAAGGCAGCTGAATCAAAGTTTTGAAACACTGGCTTCTAGATAGTACTAATAAACAGTATGTATCTCGTTTTCTTAGAACCATATATTATATAATCCGCAACTATGTTAAAGACATAAAAAGTTGATTGTCAAAATGAATGATTGAACAACTTTACTACTACGTACGAATTAGATTGGTCAAACATTTTGTAGGCTTTTAAAAAATTCTCGAGTTGTTGATCTTTTTCCTTACTAAATATATACCCACCTTGATTACAAGAGGAAAAGAATTCGAGAACATCCTTGTACGAGAGTCTAACTCGACTACTTATCAATACTAGTTTTGTTAGGGATCAAGAAAAACTATAATTTCTTTTCCTTCTTCAGATTGAAGCATGGCAGCAAAGATTAATGGTATGCAAGAAGATCAAGAAATTTCCCGAATGGAAGAAAGCATCAATATTTGTACGTCCCAATCTAAGACTACAAGCATAGGATTTTGTTCATCACCTTCCGTTGTTTCTGTTGCACAAAAGGTTAGCTCTTTGATAATGTCCCTATAGTCAATGAGTCACAGTTCAATTCATAATAACTTTGTCATCTAAGATGGCCTTAACCGTGAGATCTTTCTACTCTAGCAGTCTTTTTAACTTGTTATAACATGCATGCTTTCCGCCTTATTTTCTTCTATTCCATCCGTCTTAATTTATGTGGCACAGTTGTAATTTCGAGAGTCAACCACGTCTTTTTTTATCGAATTTCGTTATGTGCCTTTTAAATATTTTAAGTTGTCAATTATTGTGATTTATAATACTTTTTATGTAGTTTTCAAATATATAAATTTAATTTAAAAAATCTTACGTCTGAATTCACGATCAAAGTTTAGAAGTTTGAATATCGAAATTCCATCTGTGGCACATAAATTGGGATAAAGATCGTACTTATTATAAATAGTACTTATCTAAAATTATTTTTTACTGATCTAACTAGTACTTCAAACAGGGGGAGAGTTAGAGCCCGCCTACGGCTTCGGTGAATTAAGTAGCTTTTGCTCAAATTGTGCATTTATATTTAATTAAAAAAATATTAAATATGTATACATTAAATTTAAAACACAATTATTAACATTTAATGTTGTCGTGCTAAAATTTCAAATTTATAAAGGTCGAAATTTTAAATCATCCTGTGACTCCAAATGTTACTACACTGTTTTATACTAATGTTTAGTACGTATGTTGAAATTCAACTCATGCATGTTCTGGTCGTTTGCAGTTGATTGCAGAGGCAATTGGCACCTACTTTATTATATTGGTAGGATGTGGATCTGTTGCAGTGAATAAGCTATATGATGAAAGTATAACGTTTTCAGAAATATGTGTGACATGAGGTCTAATTGTGATGGTGATGATTTACTTAGTGGAACACGTATCAGAAGCTCATTTTAATCCTGTTGTCACCATCACTTTCACCATCTTTCGTCGAATTTCATGGAAACTAGTACGTATTAATTAGTTGAAGTTTTGAAAGCTTTAGTTTACTTTTTTTCATTTACACAATTATCTTAGGAGGAAAACACGTGATAGTAGTATTAAGAGTCCAATGGAGACTTAACTGACAACTTAAGATACCCAATAGATGACAGCTAAAGTTTAAGCGTTTAAATGAGAGTGTATAAATTTTATTAAGGAGTCGTCAACGTATAATTTGGCCTTATTCTTGTTTGAGTTTAAGTTTTATATACAATTATAGCTTAAATTTTATACTATCAAATCATTCAAAGAATATTTACATATATGTCTCCTTAAAATGTTGATTTGAAATATTAAAAATAAAATATGTTATCTGGTACAACACATAAAATAACTTGATAGTGTAAAAACTTATAGTTTTAGCAAAATGTAGATGAATTGATATATAATGATGCAGGCACCTTTGTACGTAATAGCTCAGTTAACGGGTTCGATTCTTGCAAACGGTACATTAGCACTATTGTTGGACGTCAATTCAAAATCTTATTTCGGTACAGTTCCAGTAGGATCTAATGGGCAATCCTTGGCTATGGAAATCATGCTAATGTTCGTTGTTTGCGGAGTTTGTACAGATGACAGAGCGGTACGTTATTTCTTACTTTTTCTAATTTATGTGATATTTTATATTTATCTCAAAAAGAATGTTAAGTTATATACTTATATTTGAAAATAGTTTTACTTGAAACTTTTCATTTATTTTTAATGAAATTATTTACATTCATAGAAATGTCTTATCTTTTTTTTAGACCCTAAATTCTTTTTGACTCTTAAATATCTATAACTTTTTATCTATAAATTTTTAATGAAAACATGTGATAGTAGTATTAAGAGTCCAAACCGGGACGGGACCTGGGCTCGTCCCGCTTCGACCTGCCTAGACCCGCCCCGCCCCGACCCCGTCCCGATCCATATCCCCCCTCCCCCTATGCAAAACTAACCGTTGCAACAACGACCAAATTTAGATTTTGGCCGTTGTGCAACGGTTCCAACGACCATTTTTGGCCCCCCCACCCGATAAACCCCTCTACCCCTTAATATTTATTTTTAACTCCTAAGTTAGTATATTTACACTTTAACCCAATTTTTCAACTATAAATACCTCATTTTCTCTTCATTTTTCTCACAAATCTTTCTACAATCTCTCTAATCTCTCAATCTATCTCTCTACAAGTCTACATTGCCTACTAAATATTTTATTTTATTTGCTCATTTGTATAATTGTATCAAAGTTAAAAAATTGGGATTGAAGTTGGCAACTAGCTTGAGGATCATACATCGAGCAAAGTTTCAATTTTCAACCTCGATTACACGTCGACGTTACATCGGCGTTTCGTACCTTCGTTCCTTCTTTAAATTATTATTGTTTCTTCAATTATTTATTTACATAATTAAAATGGAAGGAATTAGACGTATGATTAAGGGTAAGGATAAGAGTGCTTCTTCTAGTAGGGGTAACAATGACAATGGTATTTCTTCTAGTCATCCTATTCCTAGTCAGGATGATTTGATTGATTACATTTCATATAGATGAAACTGATTTTTTAATGATATACCATTAGATGATGAGATATATTCTGCAACTGAACCAGACTTTAATTTAGACGATAATCTAGATTACACACCCACTAGTGCACCTCAACCTCAACCTCAGACTGAGTTCAGCCTCAAATTGAAACTGGAACTCCTCATATTCCCCCTAGAATAAGTCGAGGCCCCACACAACGAAAATTAAAATCAGTTGCATGTGATTTTTTTGATAGGGACCAAGAGAATCAAGTAGTTAGATGTAAAATTTGTAAAAAATGTTTATAAATTTAAAATCGGAAAAGGTCAGGGTGGGACGAGAGGTTTATTGAGACATGTACAAGGCTTTCACAAAGCTAGGTGAGATGAATACGAGGCTACAAAGTCGGGTGCGCCAATGCGCTCTGAGTAGGGACAAGGTTCACATAGTGTCCTAGACCAAGTACAGGGCCAAATTAACCCGACGACGGGGGGAATTGTAGATCCTAATACGATAAACACAGAGATAGGGAATCAATAGAAAAATTAGTTGTGGTGGAGGGTTTGCCTTTTGCATTTCCTTCCTCTCTTGATTTTATTCATTACATAAGAGATATGTATAATTCTGCTTTTAACGGTTTTCCTAGATCAACTATTAGGAGAGACGTTTGTAAATTTGCACATGAATATCAACAATATTTACGTTATGCATTATTTCATTTTCCTGGAAAAGTATCTATCACTTCTGATATAGGCCGTAGTACTAACGGCAATGATTATTTAATTGTAACATGTCATTGGATAGATCATAATTGGTCTACGCAAAAACGTATTTTAGCATATAGATAGATTGATGATAGGCACATTAAAACTTTTATTGCACAAAATATTCATGACGTTTGCGATTATTATGGTATAACTGACAAAATTATGACTGTTACGTTAGATAATGCTTCTTCTAATAATTATGTTGTGAGACTTTTAAAAGATCTATCAACTCCATCTTTTCCAAATCATTTTCATATAAAATGTACGTGCCACATTTATAACTTAGTTGTAAAGGATGGTCTATCACTTTTTGAAGACATTCTTAATAAAGTACAATTTGCTATAAACTTTATTTTTAGAAGTAATAAAATACAAAGAAAAAAAGAATATAAAAAAACTTGTCACGATTGTGGATTACCTTTTAGAAAAATTCCTGAAGAAGTAGCGACTAGGTGAAATTCTCTATATGAACAACTACTTGTTGCTTACGATTATAGAAGACCTATAACTTTATTATTAACGCCCATAATCGAAATCCAGCTGATATGCTTGTAGATAATGATTGGGAAAAAAATCAGAACTTATTGAATTTTTAGAGAAATTTTTTCAAGCAACTAAAGAATTTTCTGGTATATATTATCCTACTATTTGAACTATGTTATTTTATATAGCTCTAATATTTTTGTTACTTAGTGAATGTATGGAAAAACCATCTTATAAGGCACCTATTAAAAAATATTTATCAATTTTTTTTTCTTATTCCCACTATTTATATTATTGGTGTTGTATTAAATCCGACTATTAAAATAGACGATTGTAAATCACTTATTGAAATGATTTATGATTGTATAGAAGTACTTCCACCTCCAACTCCAAAAAACCCAAATGAACAACCACCTAAGGAAACAACTAAAGAATAAGTTTTGTCTAGCATACACGATGAATGCAAAAAAAAATATATGCATTACCAACAAGAAAGTGCTAGCAACCAACCAACTTCTATACCTTCTTCTTCTTCTTCTATACCTTCTTCTTCTTCTATACCTCTACCTCCTCCTCCTCCTCCTCCTCCCCCTCCTCCTCCTCCTCCTCCTTCGATTCTTCTCCTCATCCTTCTCCTTCTCATTCTCCTTCTCCTTCTCTTTCTCCTTCTCCTTCGATTCTTCTCCTCATCCTTCTCCTTCTCATTCTCCTTCTCCTTCTCTTTCTCCTTCTCCTTCTCCTTCTCCTCCTCCTCCTCCTCCTCCTCTTCTTCTCCTCCTCCTCCTCCTTCTTCTTCTTCTCCTTCTCCTTGCTCCTTCTCCTTCTCCTTCTCCTTCTCCTCCTTCTCCTTCTTCTCCTGCTTCTCCTGCTTCTGCTTCTCCTGCTTCTCCTTCTCCTGCTTATCCTTCTCCTTCTCCTTCCTTCTCCTTCTCCTTCTCCTTCTCCTTCTCCTTCTCCTTCTCATTCTCCTTCTCCTTCTCCTTCTCCTTCTCTTCTTCTTCTTCTTCTTCTTCTTCTTCTTCTTCTTCTTCTTCTTCTTCTTCTTCTTGATTCTTCGATTCTTCTTCTTCTTCGATTCTTCTTCGATTCTTCTTCGATTCTTCTTCTTCGATTCTTCTTCTTCTTCTTCTTCGATGTTTCTTCTTCTTCTTTTTCGATGTTTCTGCGGCTCGTATTGAAAGCCTTAGAAATAGAATGGTTAGTGGTTCCACTACTAATCAAGTTAGCGAGTTTAGTGTTTCTATTTTGGAGGGTGTTATATACCGTACCAAGCAGTTCTCAATAAAGAAGGACATGAAGACTTGCTTAAATACTGGAGGGAAAATGAGAAGACATTTCTGATACTAGCAAAGATGGCCCGAGATGTGTTGAACATTCAAGCGTGATCAACAACGTCTGAAAGCGCTTTTTCTGCCGGAAGATTTCAAATAGGAGAGCACATACACTCATTAGCGGGACACAGCTTGGAGATTACAGTTCTATTAGAGATTGGATACGAGCGGAGCGTAGAAGGTGCGGTCAACCAGAGATCAACGAAGAAGATGACGATAAATACAACGAAATCTTGTCCGAGAGAACTAGAAGCGACGTCAACCAATTTGACCAACATCTTCCAATTCCAACCGAAGAACCACAAGACATTGTGAAGAAATTAGAAAAGCTGTTTTTAACTATGTAATTTTTTAATTGCAATTTTACTATGTGATTTGCAACTTTTGAACAACACCACAAAGTTGCAATTTTGAAATTGTATTACAAAAAAATTATATTTCTATTAAATAATATAAGAGGCACAAAAACAGCATTGATATGTTTTTATTACACTATCTTGTTCAATTATTTAAGTGTTTATATTCACAGTTTTTTTTAAATTAAGTGTCTAAAAAAATCTGGAATCCCGGACCCGACCCGACCACGCCCCGCCCACCAACACCGGTCCCCTTTTTCGGTGGGATGTGGGACGGGATGGGACATCGGCCTGTCCCGCCAGTCCCGCTGGAGGACCGGTCCTGACCCTTTCACCAGCCCCTTCGGGACCCGCCCCGCCCCGAACTCGGTCCCTTGGATAGCCCTAGTCAATAGTGGACCCTTTATTTGAAGTAAAAAAGTGTAAAATAATTCAACAAGTTTTTAGATCACAAGGTGAATGTATACAATGTCACTTTTTGAATTCTCTAATTTGATTCAAAATAAATAAGTACAGGAATCCCTCCGTTTGGTGTTTTTAGCTCATGTATATCCCTTAAGAAATTACTCACTCCTAGAAAATTATGAGTGGTTTTACTAGCATACTCCTAATTAATGCCAAGAAAGGAAAAGTTACTTAATAATTTTTTATTATGTAAATAAGGGTAATTTTAAAATAATATGGTAATTTCTTTTTGAAATCCTAAAGCACCACTTATTTTGAAATAACATTGAATACGGTGAAAATTGGCATGACACGTGGCATGGTTTAGATATGAAAATCGGAGGAGGCAATAATGTTGAGCACCGAATGCGAGTTGCACCGGGGTGAGTCCGGTGTCAAAGTAAGACCGGATAGTGACCAAACCAGGTGACACAGGATGGAGGATCGGACGCGCTCAGCGCGTATCCGTTCCGGATATGGCGTCAGCCGATACTCTTTGTTCATTAAGTGGTCGTTATTCTCATTTAATTACATTTAATTAGGGAATGATTCTCAGGCATAAATGCCTTGTATTGATAGTTATAAAAGGAGCCAAACCTTAATGTTGGAAAGGCATCTCATTTTCATTATTCATATTTGCACGATTTACCTACATCAATTACAATGCTCGAGCCCAAAGCAAATCAGCTAAGGATCAGACCAAAATTATTGGACAGTTTCAATGAAGATCATATTATTTCAGGCTAGTTTACTTGCTTATTATTTTCATTTGTTTACTTATTAATAATTATTTCTTAAATTTGTTTACAAATTAACCCATGTATCCTTATAACCCAGTTACAAATTCAACTATACCTTTTTTTGGGGTAAACAGTTTGGCGCCCACCATGGGGTTACAGATAATAATGGTGATTTGTTCAAACTTAAAATTCACTTGTTTCTTTTGAGATTTTGTGATTTCAGGTTAAAACTAAGTGTTACAATATGGCTAGTGATATCCAAGTTGAGGTTAGCAACCACGAGGACAACAACAATGGTGATAATATTGCTAACAATATCAATAACAACAACACGTCTCGCCCATTGATCCAATGAATGGCGTTTCGCCCGTTGATCCAATGAATGGTGTTCTGCCCGTTGATCTGTTAAATTGCAACCCCATGATTTCATCCCAAGGGTCTAGAAGATCACGTCAGAAAATACCGAACGATTATAAGGATAGTGAAATAAATTTGGCTCGAATATTTAACATGTTGAAGGAGCAACATGAGGTTGTAACCCAGTTGCAAAACAAAAACAACAGAGCAAGTGCAGCAGATGAAGCTCGTCCCGTCCGTAATAATGATCCAGGTCGAGAAGATGATCGAGTTGATGAAAATGGCAATGGATCGGGGACTAATGAGTCTTCGGAGGTTTTGAGGCAGCTTCAATCTTTGACCAAGCGGGTGGACACTAATGAAAAGAAAATTGAAACCTACAATCCACAAGTAGACCAGATTCCTAGAGCACCTCCGATCTTGAAGGGACCAGACTCAAAGTGATACATCCAGTTTACATTTCCACCAAGTGAAGCACCGAAGTTGATACCGAAGAGGTTTAAAATACCCAATTTCCCGAAGTATGATAGAACAACGGATCTACACGAGCATGTGATTTCATACACTTGTACGGTGAAGGGAAATGACAGGAATCCCGATGAGATCGAATCAATGTTGTTAAAGAAATTCTGCGAAACTCTGTCCAATGGAGCAATGACGTGGTATTCTATGTTTCCTGAATATTTTATTAATTCATTTGAAATGCTTACAGATGCTTTTATAAAGGCACATGCCAGAGCACAGAAGGTCCAAGCAAGGAAAGCAGATATATTCAAACTTCAAAAAGATACGGAGTTGTTGCGGGAGTTTGTGACAAGGTTTCAAAAAGAACAAAAGCTTATTCCCCGGGTACCTGATGAATGGGCAGCTGAAGCTTTCACCAAGGGGCTGAATCTTGGGAGCTCCAGTGCCTCATTCAAATTAAAGAAGAACTTGTTGGAATTTTCGGCGGTAACATGGGCAGACGTACATAATAGGTACGAGTCCAAAATCCTGGTGGAGGATGATCAATTCGAGCTTCCTCCGGGATCAGCAAGACGGAACAAGAACTTTGATAAATCAAATAGGGTAGCTGAGTCAGAGTTGAAATCTTCAAAATATAGGTATCAAACCTATGGGAACAGGAGAGGTCGAACTTCAGATCAGATAAGGGTCACAATAATTGCAACTTCCCATCGGATAAAGGTGAAAGGTGTAATGATCGAAGGTCTACCAGTAGAGGATTGCAATTCAAAAATGATACAAAATGTCTTCCTCTAACATTATGGAAAGCCTGAGGCTATCCGAATATCACTTCAACATCGATGATGTCAGACTTGTTTTGGCTATTGGACATATTAAGGAGACAAGATGGACAGACCACTCCAGACAGACCCGACTTAGAGATATCCGAATATTATTTGTGATTACCAAGGTACTCATGGTCACCGAACAGAGGATTGTCATCAATTGATGGATAAAGTGGCTCGATTATTGAAAAATGGTCATCTACACGAACTTCTAAGTGATCGAGCAATGGGCAAATACAGATATAGAGAAGCAAACAAGTAAGCGGATCCGGTCGAACCCCGACATGTCATAACATGATTATCGGAGAGATGGATGTTCCGAAGGGATCCTTCATGACCGCAAAGAAGACGAAAGTCTCAGTAACTCGAGAGAAGAGGTCCAGAGATTACGTACCGGAGGAAACAATATATTTCAATGACAAAGACACGAAGGGCATCATTCAACCTCATAATGATGTATGGGTAATTTCTGTTTTTATTAATAAATTTTAAATTAATTGGATTTTGATTGATCCATGTAGCTCGGCCAATATCATCCAGTGGAAGGTGGTGGAGAATTGAGTTTGTTGGGTCAAATTGTACTAGCAGCCCAAGTTCTAAATGGATTCAACATGGCAAGTGAGACTACGAAAGGGGAGATCGTTCTTCCAGTCAATGCAGCTGGGACAATTCAACAAATAAAATTTTATGTCATAGAAGTGAAATGAGGTACAACGCGTTGTTCGGCAGGCCTTAGATACATGACATGAAGGTCGTACCTTCGATATTGCACATAATGCTAAAATTCCCAATACTGGAGGGAATTAAGATGATCCGAGTGGAGCAACCGGCAGCAAGGAGATGTTCGCAGTGGAAAAATCGGTACAAACACCGAAAGAAATGAAGGACGTGAGTAGAGGCAAAGAAGTTAAATTGGAATCATAGGTTTAAGGCTCATTGAGTCCAAAAAATAAAGAGGAGGAGAAGATAAATTACGAAGAAGAAGAAGATTGCTTTCGCGTCCCATGGTTATTTGAGCTGCCAAATAATTCAGATGCCATAAAGTCAACTATATAAGAGCTAGAGCAAGTCATCTTGTTCGTGCATTTACTGGATAGAAGGGTATACCTGGGCACCGGGTTATCCCCGGAGCTCAGGATTAAATTAATCGAATTTGTTAAAGCTAACGTCGATTGCTTTGCTTGGTCCCACTTAGACATGACAAGTATTCTACCGGAAATTATGACTCACAAATTGAGTTTGGAATCCAGCTTCCCCCGATAAAAGCAAAAGAGGAGGCCTATGGCTGCCTTCAAACATAAGTTCGTCAAGGAGAATGTAATAAAGCTTTTAAATATAGGTTCCATCTTGGAGGTAGGGTATCAGGATTGGTTATCAAATATAGTGGTCGTACCTAAAAAAGGCAATAAACTAAGAATGTGCATAAATTTAAAGATTTGAATAAAGCATGCCCAAACGATTCTTTTCCACTGTCGCACATCGATTGAATGATTGATCCTACGACGGGACATGAGATGATAAGTTTTCTTAACGCTTACTCCGGATACAGTTAAATTAGGATGAACCCGGAGGATCAAGATAAAACCTCTTTTATAACTAGATACGGGACCTATTGATATAATTTAATGTCATTTGATTTTAAAAACGCCGGAGCAACATATCAACGCCTAGTTAATCGCATATTCGAGGACTAAAATAGGTAATACAATGGTGGTTTATATTGATGATATATTAGTTAAGTCCATGGAAGCAGAGGACCATTTAAAACATATGCATGAAACATTTGACATACTTCGAAAGTACAACATGAAGTTGAATCCAAAAAAATGTGCTTTTGGAGTGGGCTCGGGCAAGTTCTTGGGTTTCTTGGTTTCAAACAAAAGGATAGAGATCAATCCGGATAAGATCAAAGTTATTGAGGAGATTTTGGAGGTACTTGCAGATGTGAAGGCAGTACAAAGACTCACCGAGAGGATAACCACTCTGAGCAGGTTTATCTCTCGGTCTTCGAAGAAAAGTCATTAGTTCTTCTCTTTGTTTAAAAAGAAGAATGACTTCGAGTGGACACCAGAGTGTCAACAAGCTTTGAGGGATTTGAAGAAGTACTTATCTAGTCCGCCACTACTGCATAAACCAAAGGTAGATGAGCAGTTCCTATATCTAGCAGTGTCTGAGGTAGTCGTAAGTGCGGTTTTAGTTCGAGAAAAGAAAGGTATGCAATTTCCTATTTACTATGTGAGTAGAATACTAGATAGTGATGAAACTAGGTATCCTCATTTAGAAAAATTGGCATTAGCGTTAATAACGGTTGCTAGAAAATTGAGGCCATATTTTCAATGTCACCCAATATGTGTGGTAACAACTTACGCGTTAAAGAATGTAATGCATAAATCGGAACTGCCCGGTAGGTTAGCCAAATGGGCAGTAGAAGTAAGTGGGCATGACAGAATATAAGCCAAGAACATCTATAAAGTCTCAGGTTTTAGCAGACTTCGTAGCAAATTTTACACCCAAAATGATTCCCGAGGTGGAAAAAGAGGTCATAGTAACCTTGAGAGCAACATTGAGGGTCTGGACCTTATACACAGATGGAGATTCGAACGTGAAGGAGTTCAGACTCGAGGTAGTACTTAAGACACATGTAGGAGATGTAATTAGGCAGTCAATAAGAACTGTGAAATTGACTAACAATGAAGTCGAGTATGAGGCTATGATCGCATGTTTAGAATTGGCAAGGAGTCTGGAGCAGAGGTCATCGAAGCAAAAAAATGGGACTAGCTTCTAATTGTTAATCAAGTGAACGGAGTGTTCAAAGTGAAAAAAGAAAGAATGCAAAAATACTTAAATAAAATTCAAGTGTTATTGCACCGGTTCAAAGAATGGACCATGGAACATATTTATGGAGAGCAAAACAAAGAGGCAGATGCTTTGAAAAATTTGGGGTCATCTGTGGAAGCCGAAGAGTTTAATTCTGAACAGTTGTGCAACTACTAAACTCCGCAATTTATGGTGGTCTTGCCAAAGTAAATACAATAAGCTTGACTTGGGATTGGCATAATAAATATATCGATTACCTTTGGGATGGAAAATTACCTACGGATCCGAAGGAGTCAAGGGCACTTCGTATTAAAGCAGCTAGATTTTGTCTAGTTGATGGTCATTTGTATCGAACGTCCTTTTATGGGCCTTTAGCGAGGTGTTTAGAAACCGGAAGAAACTGATTATGTGATGCGCGAGGTTCACGAGAGGACTAGAGTCAAGGGCACTTCGTAATAAAGCAGCTAGATTTTGTCTGGTTGATGGTTAGTTGTAGCGAAGGTTCTTTTATGATCCTTTAGCTAGGTGCTTAGGATCCGGGAAAACTGATTATGTGATGTACGAGGTTCACAGGAGGACTTGTGGCAATTAATCAGGAGCAGAATTGTTGGTCCGAAAATTGATTAGGGTCTGGTACTATTGGTCTCAGATGGAGGAAGACACAAAGAACTTGTCCGAAAATGTGATGAATTCCAAAGGCACGTACCAATGATTCATCAATCGGCAGAATTAATGTATCCAGTTTTATCACCATGGCCATTCATGAAATGAGAGATAGATATTATGGGGTAACTCTCATGGGCTCCCGAAAAGGTACGCTTTATTTTATTTATGACTAATTATTTTTCTAAGTGGGTTGAAGAGAAGGCCTTCAAGAAGGTTAGAGAGAAGGAAGTCATCGATTTTATTTGGGATCACATCGTTTGCCGGTTTGGCATACTAACAGAGATTACTTGCGATAACGACCGTCAGTTCGTTGGAAAGAAAGTAAATGACTTTCTTGAGGGATTGAAAATAAAAAAGATAACATCAACTCTGTACCACCCGAGTGCAAATAAACAAGCGGAGTCAACAAACAAAAAATCATTCAAAACATGAGGAAAAGACTAAAAGAGTCAAAAGGCAAGTGGAGAGAGATTTTACCGGAGGTATTGTGGGCATACAAAACAACGCCGAAATCTAGCACCGGAGAAACTCCATTCTCTTTGGTTTACAGTGCAGAAGCACTATTTCCAGTGGAAGTAGGAGAATCGAGCTCAAGGTTTAGCCTTGCAACCGAAGAATCGAACAATGAAGATATGACCATCAAGCTTGACTTAATGAATGACACCGTGAATTAGCATTGCTACGGTTAGTGGCTCGAAAGCAAAGGATGAGAGGATACTATAACCGGAGGACTAATCTTAGGCACTTTCAAGTAGGGGACTTGGTTCTATGAAAAGTAACCTTCAACACCAGAAAATCTCAATGAAGGAAAATTAGGCCCAAACTGGGAAGGTTCCTACAAAGTGTCAGGAATAACTTGTAAAGGCTCGTACCAGTTGGAAGCTAAAGATGGAAAAAAGTTGCCAAACAACTAGAATATTACACACTTGAAGCGGTATTACTGCTAAGGTATGTGTTTGGTTAATTATTTGAACTTTATTAGTTTCGATGTTTCTAACTCTTGCAGGAGCAAAGTCGGAGTTGTCATTCCAAGACCGAACAAAGTTAGAATTAGGTTTGAAAACTCGTGTTGCACTCTTTTTCCCTTAGCACGATTTTTATTCCGAAAAGGGTTTTTTCGGCAAGATTTTTAATGAGGCAACAATGTAAAGTGTGTTACTAAGTAGTTGAAGATCGAAGTTGAAGACCGGACAAACACTGAGAACTGCCCGGTAGTTAAAATCAAATAGTATTTGAATGCTCATGCTTCAAATACAAACACTAGGGAACTGCCATACCATCGGTGAAGAAATTTAGAATGAAGAAATTCGAAGTTTTTAAAGTTTATAGGATTTTGAACATTGTAATAGTTAAAAGATCGAATGAATCTTTCCCGAGTAGTGTTACTGTTACGACAATTTATGTAAAGGAAATAAAATCGAATGAATCTTACCTAGTTGTTTGACCGAAGCAAAATTTGAATGGAATTTCACTTTGTTCGAAATTTGCCTCGATAATTTATCTATATATGCTTGTCTCCGGACAATTGATAAAGTCATTAGGTTTACGAGATAACAAAATGTTAAGTCCTTAACCGGGGACTGACGTCATAAAAGCATCCGGAGCAAAATTAAGTAATGTTCCAAAAGCATGCTTCTAAGGCACCGAATCAAAATGAATCTAGCCTATTCTTAAAAGACACTTGAATTGTCTAAAAAATGGAAATAAATGAAGTTCCAGTATTCATGCCTTAAATGAATAAGAGAGGTCTTACAACACTACAAGAAATCATCCTTTTAGTGGCGACGAAAGTTGCTACTAAAACCCAGAAAGTCACCACAGATTAGGTTTAGTGGCGACTACAGCGTCGCAGCAACAACAACCGTAACTGAAAAGTTTTTGATGGCAACATAACAGTGTCGTCACAAAAGGACACATTTATGGCAACTTTAGTTGCTACAAAAGATGAACAAATACGCCACAAAAGAAGCTTCCACAAAGTTGATATTTCACAAGTCACTACTGAAGAACGACCTTCAGTGGCAACTCTGGCCGCTACAAATAGTGTTATACGTTCAGTGGCGACTGTTCTCGCCACAATAGCTTAAGCTTTAGTGGCGACATTAGACGCTCTAATGATGTTCTTTTTTTTGTGACAAAGTTGGGTTGCCACTAAAACCTGTTTTTCCAACAAATACAATATCCAAAATTTTAATGGATTTTATGTTCCTACATAATATTTTAATATTAATATACATGTACATTTCTATGAATTATTTACCAATATTAAAAGCATCCAATATGATTCAATACACACAAAATCATTCTCAACCTGAGTATTATAATTACTTTCATGACTCATGAAAAATCAATTAAATGTACCACACAATACTTCATTGTACACATATACATATGACAAAAAAAGAACATCAAGTGACTTCAAACTCGTCCTTCGACAACGACATTTGTGATTGTTTTAGAATTTTGTCCCTATTATTAAGGGTAAAGGAACATAATTACTTTGACAATTCTCAGAATCTAATGTCAAAAATAAAAGAGATCACCACAGTAATATTGGAATAGAAGATTGCAAAATGCATTTAAGAAAGCAAAGCGACGATATGATCGAGCAAAGTTGTGCAAAATAATTTGATCCTGGCATAATAAGCTGAGATCTTAATAAATGTCAAAAGTATTGCCCAAGGGAGTCAAAGTGGAGGAACTAAACAACCAAAGCCTAACACCACAAGCATGAGAACTTAAAGAAAACACAATTTATTTGTTAGGGTTCAGTGAATTTAGGTTAGACTTGAGTGAAAAATATGACGGAGAGGAGATAAAAGAGAGGGAAAAAAGGCGAGAGGGAAGGAAGAAGGGAAATCGCGTATAAGATGCAATGTATGGAAGAATTGTGGGAGAGGATATTAATTGCAATCAGAATATTAACTAATCAAATATAAAAGTATACAATGATATGGTAATATTCTATCACACCCCCGCAATTGAAGCGGGAGGTTCTTGTACGCTGAAACTGGCTCGGAAATTATCAAAGAGTATGTGCGGAAGTCCTTTAGTAAATATGTCAGCACTTTGATATCAAGAAGGAACATGAAGGACACAAACTTGTCCACGAGCAGCTTTCTCACGTACAAAGTGAATATCCATTTCAATGTGTTTAGTGCGCTGATGTTGAATGGAATTTCCGGAAAGATATATCACACTTACATTGTCACAGTAAAATAATGTAGCCTTGCGGATTGGGTAGTGAAGTTCCAATAGAAGGTTGCGTATCCAACAAGACTCAGAAACAACATTCGCTATTCCTCAGTACTCGACTTCGGCACTGGATCGAGACAAAGTAGGTTGTCGTTTAGAAGAACAAGAAAGCAAATTATCTCCGAGGAAGACACAATACCCTGACGTGGATCGTCGAGTGTCGGGACACCCACCCCAGTCAGCATCAAAGTAAGAGGTGAGACTAGAGACTAAGGACTTGTACAGGTGTAAGCCGAAGTGGAGAGTATTTTGGACATATCGCAAAATACGTTTTAGAGCATTCATATGTTCATCTTTCGAGTTGTACATATGTAAGCATATTTGTTGCACAGCATAGGATATATCTGGTCTCATGAAAGTGAGATATTGCAATGCTCCTGCTAAACTGTGATAGTGAGTCGGGTCTGCATATGGAGAACCCGAAGAGGCACTACGTTTGGAGTTAGTATCCACCGGTATGGTGCCAGTTTACAAGATGTCACGCCTGTTCGTTCAAGAATCTCTTCGGCATACTTCTTTTGACAAAGAAATAAGCCACCTGCATATCTCGTAACAGCAATGCCCAGTCGTGCTTAAAATAGGAGAAGTTCATAAATCACTGTGTATGATATCAAATGATATTAAAGTACTAGAAGATGAAGAATAAAACGGCAACTTGACATGTTTCCCAAAAACACAAGATTCACAAATAGGGGGCAAGAGAAATGTTTGCAATCAATGAACTTATTTTTGCTATGGGGGTGTAAAACAGAGTCTCTAGGATGTCCTAATCTATTATGCCATAGAATAGATGAAATTGCTGCAAAGGTTGATGGAGATGAGGCTAGATGGCCGATGGTGGTGGTGAGAGGATAAAGGCCCCCGGTGCTGTCACATCTCATTATACGCATCCTTGTCAGAAGGTCCTTCACAGAAAAACCAAAATGATCAAATTCAAGGAAACATTATTGTCGGTAGTAAAACGACGCACATAGATTAAATTTTTGATAAGTTTCGGGGCATGGAGGACATTTTTTAAAGTTAATGTCCCCTGCCTTTTGATTCATTATTGTGTACAATATTTAGTAATACATGGTTATTGACAAAGCTACAAACTAAGTAACTAATTACAATGAGAATATTAACTAACCAAATATAAAAGATATACAATGATATGGTAATATTCTGGGAATATTCTATCAATAATATTATTTTTGATATGAAAGTGTTAAACTATATTTTACCAAGGTGCATTTATACTTAAAATTAAATCTTAGAAAGAAAATGATTTAGTTAAAGTAATTAAAATACTAGTGAGACGTGTCTAGTTTTTTATACAACTTTTCTATGGACAACTTTAAAAACATCAATGAAAATAGACATATTCAAGTTATTCAATATTTACGAGATGTTTGGCATTTAAAATAAAAAAGGAGAGAAATCACAACGATTTACCTAAAAATGAAAATGAAAAAACATATATAACATAGGTAATTTATCGAAATATAATAAAATTACCTCACAAATCTAAGATTTTTTTAATTAAATAATGATATCCTTTTATTTTTAATTTAATATATTATAATAAGAACTATTAAATATCTAAAATTACTCCAAATACTTATTAAATAACTCCATAACTAATAAGAAAGTTCAATATATGAATACTTGATTAAAATCATATTACAATATCATATAAAGTAATAGTGGCGGCCTAAATATTGCCACAAAAAGCTCCACTTTAATAGCGACCTAGTTGCCTTAAATGACTATTTGTGGCGACTTTTTCTCAGTCGTCGCTAAATATGTTTTCAGCCATATTTTATTTAATATTGTTAAACAAAGGTAATATACCTGTGATATACACTGAATATACAACAGTATATATCACAGGTATACAAAGCAAAGTCGCTTGGGCCTCGGCGGTGGGCCTTCGGCCGGCGAAGAAGAAATGAGGTCTCTTGGGCCTCGGCATTGGGCCTCTCGGCCAGACCATACAGAATTGTGGACAACACAATATTGTATATATGGTATAAATATTTGTAGTATATTGTAGTGTAAAGGTTACCTTAATTAGTGTTATACACTTACCATAATTGTATAGTTAGAATTATGGTAGAATAAGAATTTAGAAGTAGAATAGGAATAGGATCTTCCTATTATGGAAATATGTAACTTGTATATATAGCCTTTCAATTAATGAAAATAATCAAGGGGATTATTTCTTTCATGGTATCAAGAGACTAGGTCTAAACAAAAGTTTTTTCTCTCAAACTTTTGCCTCCTTTGGCCGAGACCAAACCCCCCCCCCCCTTTCTCTTCCAAAATTCGTCTTCCGCTCTCAAAAACACCTCTCTTAAATTTCCCTTTCTTCTTTGTTCTTTCAATATGTCTAAGAACAATTTTCACCCTGCCCTCACGGTTTCCAATATCAAGCTAAGTGTCCCTATTGTCCTTGAGATGGAAAACGTCCAATATACAACGTGGGCGGAGTTGTTTAAAATTCACGCTATATCTTATCAAGTTCTTCATCACATCATTCCTCCCGCTAGACCCCTTCCTGTGGAGGATCCGGAGTTATGGATTACACTTGATGCTACCGTTCTTCGGTGGATATACGCCACTATTTCGGTGGACCTTCTACAGACGATTATTGAGCCAGATACCACGGCTATGGCTGCATGGAATAGATTGCGTGACATATTCCAAGACAACCAACATTCCCGTGTCGTCACACTCGAGCAGGAATTGTCTCTCGTTCTAATGGATGAATTTCCGAACGTTTCTGCATATTGCAAGAAACTAAAGGAGTTGGCGGATCAACTCCGTAATGTTGGCGCACCAGTAACAAATAATCATCTAGTTCTACAGTTGGTTGCCGGTCTTTCGGAGGCCTATAATGGTGTTGGAACTCTCCTTCGCCAAAGCAACCCTCTTCCCGACTTCCATCAAGCCCGCTCCATGCTGACGTTGGAAGAAGCCGGTTTGGCTAAAAAGGCGGCTACCGGAGCAAGCCCAGTTGTCATGGTGGCGTCCTCTCCTAGTCCTTCGGGTTTTGTTAATAATTCGGGCCAAAACCATAATAATGGTGGCGGCAAGAATAATCGCAAGAATAATAACAAAAATAGCGGGGGCAAACGCGGTGGTTCTGGTGGCGGTTCTGGTGATCAACAAGCAGGCGGTGGGTCCCAGCCAGGGTACAGTGGCCTACCACCGCCATGGCGGTGGGGCCAATGGCGGTGGAACCCGTACCATCCAGGCGGTTTCCGGCGGCGGCAGTAGGGCTGGCCAACAGTCCGTGCCCAATACCCGGCGGTGGCGGCCCACCGGCCGGCCGGTGGCCCCCGTAGCGGTAGCAACAGCAGCTACGGCCCAAGTGCACCACGGACAGGAGTTCTTGGGCCCCGACCACCGCAGGCCCATCATGCAGCAGGCCCCACTCAGACTGATATCGAGGCCGCGATGCACGCGTTAGGGTTGACTCAACTGGACCCAAATTGGTACATAGACACGGGGCAACTAGTCACATGACTTCTGAATCAGGTACTCTCTCCTCTTATTCCAATTTGAGCACCCCTCGGGGTATAATTGTTGGTAATGGCAACTCTATTCCAATTCAGGGTTATGGTCACAAAACGTTGTCTCCCCCCAATCCACCCCTTCTCTTGAAAAATACTTTATATGCTCCTAAATTGATTAAAAATTTAGTGTCTGTCCGGAAGTTCACTACTGACAATTCCGTTTCCGTTGAATTTGATCCTTTTGGTTTTTCTGTGAAGGATTTCAAGACGGGGAGTCATCTCATGAGGTGTGATAGTAGGGGGGATCTGTATCCTATCATGCCTGGTTTCAGTCCATCGAGTCAAACCCTGCCGTCAGCCTTTGCAACCATCTCTCCTTCCATGTGGCATGCTCGTCTGGGTCATCCGGGATCTTCTATTTTATCAGTTTTAGATAAAAATAGTTTTATTTCTTGTAAGGGTACGAGTCGTACTCCAAATTGTCAGTCTTGTTCATTAGGAAAAATTGTTAAGTTACCATTTTTAGACTCCAATTCTCATACTTCTATGCCATTTGACATTATTCATAGTGACTTATGGACGTCTCTTATTCTAAGTTCAGTGGGTCATCGATATTATGTTCTCTTTTTAGATGATTATACTAGATTTTTGTGGACGTTTCCAATTGCAAATAAATCGCAAGTATTTTCCATCTTCATCAAATTTAGAGCGTTCATTCGTACTCAATTCGAAAGAGACATAAAAAGTATTCAATGTGATAATGGGAAAGAATATGACAATAGGGAGTTTCGGGAGTTCTGTGCTAATAATGGGATCAATTTTAGGTTTTCGTGTCCTCATACATCTCCACAAAATGGTAAGGCCGAACGCAAAATTCGTTCCATCAATAACATTGTCCGAACTCTCTTAATTCATGCCTCCATACCTCCATATTTTTGGCATCATGCTCTACAAATGGCCACATATCTTCTTAACATACTTCCTTCTAAAGGTCGACATATTCCTCCCCCTCAAAATCCTATATAATAAGGACCCTTCGTATTCATATTCGGATTTTTGGGTGCTTGTGTTATCCGTTATTCCCATCCACCACAATTAACAAACTTCAGGCTCGGTCTACCCCGTGTGTGTTTTTGGTTTATCCATCGAATCATCGTGGCTATAAGTGTTTTGATTTATCCTCCAAGAAAATCATAATCAATCGCCATGTCATTTTTGATGAAACTCAATTCCCGTTTACGAAAGTTCATACTCCCGAACCTAAGTCGTATAATTTTTTGGATGACCAAATATCCCCGTATATTATTCGGAATTTTTCGGACATCTCCCGTACCCAAAATCCTCCCGGCGGGCCCACCGCCGCCGGCCCAACAAGATCCGCAACACCCAGTTGTTCCAGCCATCTGGAAGCAGTTCCAGCTATTGGGCCAGTCCAGCCCAATTACAGGAACCGGTCCAGAAACCGAGTCCAGTTTTTACCGATTTGGGCCAGCAGGCCCACTGCCTGCTGGCCAATCCGTCCCGAGCCCAGAAAATTTCCAAAATTCCCTCAATTCTTCCTCGAGTCATAGACCGGTCACTCATAGTCAGTAGGGTATTTTTACACCTAAAAGACATTTTAATTTACATTCGGATGTCTCTAAATCTCCCTTGCCCCGCAATCTTGTGTCCGCATTAAATGACCTTAATTGGAAAATTGCTATGACTGATGAATATAATGCTCTTATTGCTAATAAGACGTGGGAGTTGGTGCCCCGTCCATATGGTATTAATGTTATCAGGTCTATGTGGATTTTTGCTCATAAGGAGAATTCAGATGGGTCCTTTGCTCGACATAAGGCGCGACTTGTTGGTGATGGTAAGACTCAACAGGTTGGAATTGATTGTGGTGAGACGTTTAGTCCGGTGGTCAAACCGGCTACCATTCGCACTGTGCTTAGCTTGGCTCTTTCAAAGACTTGGCCAATTCATCAGTTGGATGTCAAGAATGTTTTTCTACATGGTGACCTCAAGGAAACAGTCTATATGCATCAGCCGTTGGGTTTCAGGGATCCCAACCGCCCTAATCATTCTTGTTTGTTGAAGAAATCATTATATGGGCTTAAGAAGTCTCCACGGGCCTGGTATACACGATTTGCTGACTTTGTTTCGACTATTGGGTTCACTCACAACATGTCAGATAATTCCTTATTCATCTACCGCCGTGGTTCGTTATTGGCCTATATTCTGTTGTATGTGGATGATATCATCTTGACTGCCTCCTCCGATGCTTTGCGCCAGTCTATCATGGCCATACTCAGTTCTGAGTTTGCTATGAAAGACTTGGGGCCTTTGAGTTATTTTTTGGGGATTGTCGTCAAGCATCATTCAGGTGGGTTGTTTCTGTCTCAACGGAAGTATGCCGCTGAGATCATCGAGAGGGCTGGGATGTCATCTTGTAAGTCCACTTCCACGCCAGTTGATGCAAACCCAAAGCTAAGTGCCGCAGCAGGTGCACCATATGAGGACCCGACCTGCTATCGCATTCTTGCAGGGGCCCTCCAGTATCTTACCTTTACCAGACCGGATATTACGTATGCGGTTCAAAGCGGGTGTGTTTATTCATGCATGATCCCAGAGTTAGCACATGAATGCAATCAAACGCATCATTCGGTATATTCAGGGGACACTGGACTATGGGTTGCACTTGTATCCTTCATCTACATCCACACTTGTCTCTTACACGGATGCTGATTGGGGTGGTTGTCCCGACACCAGACGGTCGACGTCTGGCTACTGTATGTTCCTCGGCAACAACTTGGTCTCCTGGTCGGCAAAGCGTCAGGCAACTTTATCACGCTCAAGTGTAGAGGCCGAATATCGAGGGGTAGCAAATGTGGTTTCCAAGTCATGTTGGCTACGTAATTTGCTTTTGGAGCTTCATTGTCCATTCAGAAGGCAACCTTGGTATATTGCAATAACATTAGTTCCATCTACCTTTCAGGTAACCCAGTTCAACACCAACGCACTAAGCATATCGAAATGGACATTCACTTTGTCCGTGAAAAGGTTGCAAAGGGTCACGTTCGCGTATGCCATGTCCCGTCTCGGTATCAAATTGCAGACATCTTTACAAAGGGTCTCCCACCGGTTCTCTTTGAAGATTTTAGGGACAGTCTCAGCGTTCGAAGACCGCCCGCTATGACTTCGGGGGTGTGTTAAACAAAGGTAATATACCCGTGATATACACCGAATATACAACAAAGATATATCATAGGTATACAAAGCGATGGATGGGGCGAAGAAAGCAAAGTGGGCCGCTTGGGCCTCGGCGGTGGGCCTTCGGCCGGCGGCCAGCCGAAGTAGCAAAGCGAGAGGGTCTCTTGGGTCTCTCGGCGGTGGGCCTCTCGGCCGACCATACAGAATTGTGGACAACACAATATTGTATATATGGTATATATATTTGTAGTATATTGTATTGTAAAGGTTACCTTAATTAGTGTTATACACTTACCATAATTGTATAGTTAGAATTATGGTAGAATAAGGATTTAAAAGTAGAATAGGAATAGGATCTTCCTATTATGGAAATATGTAACTTGTATATATAGCCTTTCAATTAATGAAAATAATCAAAGGGATTATTTCTTTCAAATATGTTAGCATATATTAGTGGCGACTTAAATATAGTTGCCACTAATGTTTAATTTTCTGTAGCGACAAAAAAGGCTGCCACTAAAACAACCATCTTTTGTAGCAACTTTATCGGGTCGCTACTAAAACCCCTACTTTTGTAGCAACTAGATAAGTCGCCACAAATGTCGCCACAAAAAATCCTATTTCTTGTAGTGTACTCATAAGCATAAAAATAAGGTCCTTATATTTAGTCATTAAATGACCCAAAATCGGAAGGAATTTCCCAGTATGAAGCAAACTAAAGTAAAGATTTGTATTCAAAAATTGTTTAAGTTATTCTTAAGGCCGGGAGAACTTTCATCCGGCTCGACACAAACTAAGTGGTGGTTTGTTAAGGCAAAACTCTGAAATCGGAGGTAGTTTAGCCCGAATTGGGTTTATTTAGTGCTGCCCAACGTTAACATTAAAGGTTTATTTAGCTACATTATTGAAAACAAAAAAAACAATAACGAATGCTAAAAGATGGAAGAAATTATGTCCATTCATAGACAAGGCCAAAAAATGGCCAGAGCAATACATGCAAAAAAGGATTAAAAAAAATACAAAGGCATGTAAGCCTAAAGTCCAATCAAACTCGGATTCGGTGTCCTCAGGGTCATCCTCGGAGCTGTCGCCGTTCAGCCTACGGTAGGCTTTGAGCTTGATGTTTTTTGCCTTAGTAATCTTGTCATCAATGTCTGAGATCCCATCTCGAGCCTATTCCAAAGTATACCTCCGGACGTTCTAGGTTATATGCTCGGTCCTTAGAATCGTACGGGCTACCTCAGCCTTCAATATCAGTTAGGGCTTGATATCTTTCGGCCAAGGCTTGATTGAATTGGGCAAAAAATTCGGCATTCCTTTGGCTAGAGGCCTCAAGCTCATTTCTCAGCCCTTCGATGGTTTGGGATTCTTGGTTGGCTTGATCTTGAGTAACCTTTAGTGTAGCCCATTTGATAGCCCTCTCCACATCCATCGTGGAAAGCTCGGTATCAAGGCGATCGAGTTCACCATTAAAGAAATCTTCCTTCTGTGCTTGGTAATGCTGAACATCTTCTTGTTCTCCAAGCTCTTGGGTGAGGACTTGGACATCATAATAGATCTTTTCATTCTCCTCATCCAAGATTTTGTTTTCCTCATTGACAAGCTTGAGGTCGTTCATTTCTCGGAGGTAATCACTTTTAACCCAATCCAATTCAGCTCGGACGATGGGCAAGTCACTGACTTGCTGCAACTGAGCATCTCACTGTTCAAGTAGCACTTTGAGGTGCTAGATCTCTTTTTCTTGGGCATCCAACTGTCCTTTGAGATGTTAATTTTCATCCTTGCATCGGATGAAACCTTCACTAACCATAATGGATGACTGCACAAGTAGAAGCCAAACCAAAGTTAGAATAAAAAAGACAAGTGTAAATGTAAGCAAGTAAGGAAAAAACATACCCGATGCGATGCATACCCTCGTTAAAGAGGCATTGACATGAGACATTCTTTATTTTCTCCCTGTCAGACTCCAATATCAGGGGCCTCAAATAACTGGCGACCCTAATTGGCCGAGATAAGAAGTTTGTATCCTTGGGGAAGGAAAGAGTGGTTGTTCTCACTCTCGTCGGATCCGCACTCGGGGTTGGGAAGACACTCACGAATTTGGATCGGGAGCTGGCGTGATTCTTTAGAGTTCATGTGTATTTGATTAGTTTCTGTGGAATAACTAAATGGAAAAACCTGGAGCTATTCGCCTACAGCGCCGGGTTTGCAGAGGTTCAAACTTCATTAAAGAAGCGGTCAAAATCATCTTGCCCAAAACTTTGTGCCAGTTGTGTTAAAGGGGGAGGAGTTTAAGTTATTGGTTTCTTAGACAATGACTCATCATCCATGGCTTCGTCGTCATCCTCAATGATAATGAGAACTAGCTCGTTGATCGGTGGTGCGGGGGCAAGAGTAGTTGCGGCATCAATTGACGGTAGAACTGGCTTGGCTGCTTCAGCAACAATGTTTTCTTCTCTAATTTCAACCGGAGTGGTAGTGGTAGTGGTGACCTTTCTCACCCAAAAATCTTCTGGTGAGATGATGGTGTATTGCATTATGGAAGGGCCATCCGCTTTCGAAGCTCTTTTCCTCTTTGAAGCGACCAAAGGTGACTTCATAGGCTTAGAGGATTTGAATTTGGTGGATTTCTTGTTCTTCGATACCTCGGTGATACGACGAACTGATGTCACCGGATTAAGTACTGGATTAGAAACAGTTGGAGCAGCCAAGAGGTTGGTTCTTGGGGTCGAAGTGCCTTTCGATAAACCTGGATGTTTGAAAAGATAAGAAGTGAGCAAAAATACAAGGTTGATAACAGAAAAAGGTCTTATATAAACTAACAGTGATTTCGGGCTACCTATCGATTTTCGAAAAGCACTTTCCATGACCGCTCCTTATGCGGGTAAGTGTTGATGATCTTCTCGACCCATGTGTGGAGATTTTCCATATGAGATGGAATCCAGCGGACGACTGAAAAGGTAAACATAAAAAAAGGGACTTAAGGCAGGTTATTGCAATCGTAAATTAAACAAAAGAAAGTGAAAGAGTTTCGATACTAACGGTGCATGTTAAATTCCTCCGAGAAAGGCATGAACCTAGCCGGGATAATTTCAGCGGTGGGAACCACAACAAAATGTTTCATCCAACCTCGATCTCGATTTTTATCGACGCTGGAGATGATGGGGAATTTTCCTTATTTTGAGATTTAAACGATCACAGCACGGGAGAATCTTGGCACGTATAAATGGATCAAATGATCCAAAGTAAAAACTTCATTGACTAAACCGATCAGGAATCGGAGGCAGGTTACGACCCTCCAGACAGATGGACCAATTTGTGCAAGACACAAATTGTAAGTCTTGCACATCTCGAGGATCACATTGTCGATTGGATGGACAATATTGAAGGTGAAGGGGTAGGTGTATACATTGAAGTATCCGGATCTGAAGGTGGTAATATCTTTGTCCATGATGGGTACAATGATTCCAGAAAGATCAGTCCAACCGCAGTCATTTTGGACTGTGTCAAAGTCGGAAGCACGGATAGAAGATGGCCAATTTTTAGCCTCTTCTCCTCGGTCGGATATTATAGAGGCAATGTGAACGCCGAACTCATTTTTGAAATGAAAAGAGGACAGGAGCATGTCAAAGGTTCTGGGCTCAACGGCAGCTTGAGACTCAGAAGATTCACCGGCGCCAACGCCGTCATCGGTGGCTGACGGAGGTGAAGTAGTCGGAGACGAATTTCTTGAAGAAGAACGGGTGGTTTGGGCCATCGTAATGAAGATATGAAGTTATGGGATTTGACGTCTCGAAGTTATAAAGATTTGAGGCTTTGAAGATATGAAGATTTGAAGAAGGTATGAAGATTTGAAGGTTGGTAAAATTTGTGAAAGAAAAAAAGGGTTTTATAGGAGTGTAGTCATCATTACGAAACGCTTTGGTTCACGAACCGAAGTGACGGTTGAATCAGAGAGTGACACGTGTCCGGAGTGGCAGAGTGAAAAGATGTGGGTCAGATTTTGGAGAATTGGAAGCGTCTCGTTTTCCCGCCTATTTCGGAGTAATTTGAAAAGAAGTTTGCGAGAGAGGAAACCGAAGAATTCACTTCCACTTCCCATCACTTCGGTAAACTTTGATCCGAAAAGTGTGGGGACTATCTGTATACGGTGAAAATTGGCATGACACGTGACATGGTTTAGATATGGAAATCAGATGAGGCAATAATGTTCAACACCAGATGCGTGTTTCACCGGGGTGAGTCCGGTGTCAAAGTAAGACCGGATAGCGACCAGACCAGGAGACACCGGATGGAGGACCGAAGGGGCCCAACGCGTACATGTTCCGGATATGGTGTCAGTCGTTACTCTTTGTTCATTAAGTGATCATTATTCTCATTTAATTGCATTTAATTAGAGAATGAATCTCAGGCATAAATACCTTGTATTGATAGCTATAAAAGGAGTCCAACCTTCATGTTGGAAGGCATCTCATTTTCATTATTCATATTTGCACGATTTACATACAACAATTACAACTTTTTTTTCTAATTGTTGGCTCGAGCCCAAAACAAATCAGCTAAGGATCAAATCAAAATCATTGGACCGTTTCAATCAAGATCATATTATTTCAAGCTAATTTACTTGCTTATTATTTTTATTTGCTCACTTATTATTAATTATTTCTTACACTTATTTACAAATTAATTCACGTATCCTTAAAATTCACTTACAAATTTAACTGTACCTTTTTTGGGGTAAACAAAAATAAAAAGTTTAAAACACCACTTATTATGGAATAGATGGAGTATTAATAATGTAACGTGTAGCATGAAATTCAGCATTGTACATATTTTAAGTTTTAACTAACAAATTTAAAATCTATGGTTCTTGTCTAACCATGATTCCTTTCTAGCTCTAACCAATGGATGATAGAATGCCGATCTAACAAAGAGCTTTTCTCGTACCATTCAGCTGACAGCTTTAATTTCTGCACAATCAATTTTTGCTTCGACTTATATATGTGGTGACAAGTTCTTCCATTAATATGTGTAATTTGAAGTACAGCCACAATGTCACAAGTTTTGTCCCCCCCCACACACACACACAATTATTGTGCCCCTTTTGAGTATGGGTGGTCAGTGGGCCGGGCTCGGGTCTGGCGGGCCGGGTCTGGCGGGGTCGGGGCGGGACGATCCGGGAGGTCGGGATCGGGACTAGCGGGCCTAGCGGGGTCGGGTCCGGGCGGGACTGCTGGCCCCCCGTCCCGATCCCGATCCCGTCGGTATCGGGGCGGGCGGGCTCGGGTCGGGCTCGGGTCGGGGCGGGGCGGGGTCGGGTTTTCCTTTTTTTTTTTTTTAAATAACATATGTATAAAAAAAACTCAATAAATAAAACAAGATAGTGTAATAAAAACATCCCAAGGCTGTTTTTGTGCCTCTTATATTATTTAATAGACATATGATTTTTTTGTAATACAAATACAATTGTCTAAAATCTAAATTGCAACTTTATGGTGTTGTCCAAAAGTTGCAAATTACATAATAAAATTGCAATTAAAAAAATTACATTTTCAAAAAAATCTGTTCTAATTGCTTGATGATTTCATGTGGTTCTTCGGTTGGAATAGGTATTTGTTGGTCAAATTGATCCACGTCGCTTCCACTACCTTCGGTTAAGATTTCGTTGTAGTTTTCATCATCTTCTTCGTTGATCTCCGGTTGACCGCACCTTCTCCGCTCCGCTCGTATCCAATCTCTCGAATAATACCTGCAATTTCCAAGTTGTCTCCGGCCAATGAGTGTCTGTGGTCTCCTATTTGATATCTGCCTGCGAGAAAAGCGCTTTCCGACGCAGTTGATGACGCTTGAATGTTCAAAACATCTCGAGCCATCAATGAAAGTGTCGGAAAGGTCTTCTCATTCCCCTCCAAAGTATTTCAAAGCAAGTCTTCTTGTCCATCTTCATTGATAACTTCTTGATACGGTACAGAACCCCGCAAAACAAAAATATCCAACTCGCTAATTTGGTTAGTAGAGGTACGGCCGCACATTCTATTTCTCGAGGCTTTCAATACTAGCCGAAAAAAGCAGTGTCTTTTGTGAGGTTGTGTTGAAGATGAAGAAGATGGTATGGTAGCCGATACGTTACTAGCATTTTCTTGTTGATAAAATCTATATATATTTTTGCAAAGTGGTGTTCTACGCTATTCAACACTTCTTCTTTAGTTTGTTCAATAGGTGGTGGGTGATTTAGATTTTTGGGACTTGGAGGTGGTAGTACTTCTATACAATCGTAAATAGTTTCAATTAGTGATTTAGTACCGTCTATTTTAATAGTAGGATTTAATACAGAACCAATAATATAAATAGAAGGAATAGGAATAAAATATTTTTTTATTTTGACAAACATTTTTTTAATAGCTGCCTTATAAGTTTGGTTTTTCCATATATTCACTAAGTAATAAAAATATTAGAGTTATATAAAATAACATAGTTGAAATAGTAGGATAATATATACCGGAAAATTCTTTTGTTGCTTGAAAAAATTTCTCTAAAAATACAATAAGTTCGGAAATTTTTTCCCAATCACTATCTAAAATCATATCATTTTGGCTTTTTATTATGAGAGTTAAAAAATAAAGTTATAGGTAATTTATAGTCATAAGCAACAAGGAGTTGCTCGTATAAAGAATTCCACCTAGTGGATACTTCTTGTGGAATTCTTCTAAAAGGTAGTCCACAATCATGACAAATTTTTTTATATTCTTTTCTACGTTGTACTTTATTACTTTTAAAAATAAAGTTTATAGCAAATTGTATTTTACTAAGAATGTCTTCAAAAAGTGATAGACCATCCTTTACAATTAAGTTATATATATGGCACGCGCATTTTATATGAAAATGGTCCGGAAAAGATGGAGCTAAACTATTTTTTAACATTGTAATTGCGTAATTGTTATTAGAAGCGTTATCTAATGTAATAGTCATAATTTTATCGGTAATTCCGTAATAATCGCACACTTGATAAATATTTTCTGCAATAAAAGTACCAGTGTGCCTATCATCTATATATCTATACGCTAAAATACGTTTTTGCATAGACCATTTATAATCTATCCAATGACAAGTTACAAGTTAAATAATCATGGCCGTTAGTACTACGACCTATATCGACGTGATAGATACTTTGCCATTAAAATGATATAATGAAAAACGTAAATATTGTTGATATTCATGCGCAAATTTAAATACATCTCTCTTAACAGTTGACCTAGGAAAATCGTTAAAAGCAGGATTATATATATCTCTAATGTAATGAATAAAACCGGGAGATGAAGGAAATGAAAAAGGCAAACCCTCCACAAGCAACTAATTTTGATATTGCTTCCCTATCTCTATGTTTGTTGTATTTAGAGCCTACAATTCCCCCGTCATAGGGTTAATTTGACCCTGTACTTGGTCCGGGACAGTATCAGTATGTGAACCTTGTCCCGATGGAGCGGCCGTTTGCGCACCCGGTTTTGAAGCCTGGTATTGGGCATACCTAGTTGGATGAGCACTTACTACGTGTCTAATTAAACCCCCCGTCCCACCGTGACCTTTTCCAGTTTTAAATTTTAAAACATTTTTACAAATTTTACATATGGCTACTTGATTCTCTACGTCCCTATCAAAAAATGTCCATGCATCTGATTTTAATGGTCGTTTTGCTGGACCTCGTCTCATACTAGGGGGAATAGGAGGTATTTCAGTTGAAGGTGCACTAGTGGGCGTGTTGTCATCAATATTAGTGGGTGTATCGTCTAGATCATCGTCTAAATTAAAGTCTTCTTGAGTTCCAGAAAATAACTCCTCGTCTAAATCTAATGGTATTGTAGGAAAATGTTGAGTATCAACAAAATCATCCTGTGTAGGAATAAGATGACTAGAAGAAGTACCCTTGCCCTGGTTGCCTCTACTAGAAGAAGCACCCTTACCCTTACCCTTAAACATACCTTTTAATCCTTCCATTTTAATTATGATAATAAATAATTAAAGACAATAAAATTAAGTGCGCTAAATAAAATAAACAGACAATAATAATTTAATGAAGGAACGAATGTACCAAACGCCGACGTAACGTCGACGTGTAATCGAGAGGTTGAAAATTGAAACTTTGCTCGATGGAAGATCCTCAAGCTAGTTGCCAACTTCACTCCCAATTCCCAAATGAATTAATAAAATTGAATATTTAGCAAACAATGTAGAGAGATATATTGAGAAATTAGAGAGATTGTAGGAAGATTTGTGAGAAAGATGAAGAGAAAATGAGTTATTTATAGTTGAAAAATTGGGTTAAAGTGTAAATATAATAACTTATGGGTTAAAAATAAATATTAAGGGGTAGGGGGGGTTGGGGGAGGGGGGGGGCCTAAAATGGCCGTTGGCCAATGGCCATAATCTAAAATGGCCGTTGGTGCAACGGTTATTTTTGCAAAGGGGATTTAAGGGTCGGGGTCGGGGTCGGGGTCGGGACGGGCTCGGGGCGGGCTCGGGTCCGGCGGGCCTGGGGCGGGCTCGGGTCTGGCGGGATGAGACATCGTCTCGTCCCGAGTTTGAGTCCCGCCCCCGTTAAATTTTTTTTTTTTTTTTAGAGCGGGGTCGGTTCGGGACCGGGGCGGGGTCGGGCCGGGGTCGGGTCGTCCCGGCCCACTGGCCAGCCTTACTTTTGAGTAATTAAATGAACACGTATATGACGTGTCATTCTCTGTATAGCGAGACATTGAATGATTCCGTGGCTCGTCGCTAACATGATCAAAGAACAAGGCGGATGTAACCTTCAGGTATCAGGTTTATTGAACCCAGAATTTTTAGCGTGGAACATAAATTTATTACAATAAATAGTAGATATGAATCAATAATTTTAAAATATAATGGGTCAAATGCCACTATAATATTAAACCCATAAAATTTAAATTATTTAAATTTTAACTCCGCTTCTGTCTACTAAGTACAAACAGTTGTTGAGATTTTAACGACAATCATATACGAACTCCAGATAGGTTGAAGATAGCAATGGTAGCCTGACTCATCCGCTGAAACCGTTCAGAGAATGCCTGAATTTCATGAAATTAAGGAAGCTCAATCTATTGTTCTTAATTTAATTCGATGAATATTTGATAAAATAGATAGGCATTCAAACCATGCCCTTGTGGAGAAATGGATGACCTTTATGTTTCTAATTACTTAAATGTAAATACTAAATGCACCTAATACAAGAGTGTGATCTAGATGTCAATAAATGTGGATGAAAATGATAGAATATACCTAGTATATTCCCTGATATTATTAGAGATATTGTACATGTGTAATTATGGTAGTAGTATTGTATTAGGAAAATGTATATTTGATTTCCGTAATTATAGGTTAGGTTTACTATTGTATATCATGTATATAAATCATTTACATTAATGAAAGTAATGAAGAGATTATTCTCTTTTATGGTATCAGCAGTCTAGAACAAACTTTTCTTTCTCCAAAAATATACTCCTTCCGCCGCCCTACTCGAACCCTAATTCTCGGCTGACTACCGACCCCCCCTCCCATCCCTTCAATTTTTTCTGAATCCCTAATTCTCCTCTTGTTCTTCCATCATGTCTACCACAAAGATTATCTTTCATCCTGCTCTTGCAATCTCCAAAATCAAGAACAATATCCCTATCGTTCTTGAGATGGAAAACATCCAATACACGACGTGGGCAGAACTATTTAAAGTTCACGCAAGGTCTAATAGAGTCCTCCATCACATCGTCAAACCGGAAAAAGGCAAGGAGAATGTGCCTTCCACAGATGATGAAATCGAGTTGTGGGCAACTCTTGATACTATGGTCCTCCAATGGATCTATTCCACCATCTCTACGGACCTCTTAAATACAATTATCGAACCCAACGCCACGACAATGGAAGCTTAGAATAGGTTGCGTGTAACAAAAATTCTCGTGTCGTAACCCTTGAGCAGGAATTCTCTCACATCAATATGTAGGATTTTCTGAATGCCTCCGCCAATTGTCAAAGGCTCAAGGAGTTGTCGGATCAACTCAAGAACGTCGGCGTGCCCGTCACAAACGATTGTCTCGTTCTTCAGATGGTTGTAGGCCTCTTTGAGACGTATAATGGAGTTGGAACTCTTCTTCGTCAAAGCAATCCTCTCCCGCCGTTCTACCAAGAATGTTCCATGCTCACCTTAGAAGAAGCAGGGTTGGCTAAAAAGGCGGCAACCAGAGCCAATTCCGCCATGATGGTAGCCAACACCGATGACCCTCAATCATTTTCGGAAAATTCTGGCCAAAACCGTAACAATGGTGGCGGTAAAAAAGGCCAAAATCAGAAAAATGGTGGCAAAAATCACAGCGGCGGTCAAGACGGTGGCAACGGTGGCAGTCGCGGTTGCAGCGGTAGTGGAAGTGGCGGAGGATGGGGTGGCGGCAGTGGTCAGTAAGGGCCTGGGCCACAGCACCACTGGCCGCATCATTGAGCCAGTGGGCAGTGGCCCATTCCACCTTATCCGACTCCTCAATTTTGGGTCAGGCCCAATAGAAACCAACAGCAGGCTCGACAGAACCAAGCTTGGCAGCAGCCTGGCCTGTTTGGACCCCGGCCTCAGCAGGCCTTCACTACTGCAGCCTTCACTACTGCAGGCCCAATAGTAGCCCCGACCCACATGGATATCGAGGCAGCGATGTATACACTTGAATTAAAACCTCCAGATGCAAATTGGTACATGGACACCGGTGTTACTTCTCACATGACATCAACACCAGGTAATCTCTCGTCTTATTTCAATTTGAGCAAAAATTGTGACATAATTGTTGGTAATGATCACACAAATTTAGCTCCCCCGAACCCACCTTTATCCTTAAAAATGTCCTTAATGCTCCTAGATTAATTAAAAATTTGATGTCTGTTCGAAAATTTACTATTGATAATTGGGTTTCTGTTGACTTTGACCCTTTTGGATTTTCTGTGAATGATCTTTTTACGGGGATACCTCTAATGAGATGTGATAGTCGTGGCGAGCTCTATCCTATCACCACCACCACCATCATTAAACAAGCCACACCGTCAATATTTGCCACTTTAGCACCTTTCTTATGGCATGCGTGTTTGGGTTATCCGGGGGCGTCTGTTCTTTTCTCTTAAAAATAATAATTTTATTGAGTGTAATAGTACGCGTGATACTAATGTTTGTCCTTTTTGTCTGCTTGGAAAACATGTTAAATTATCGTTTGTTGCCTCCAATTCTAGTACTATGTTTCATTTGATATTATTCATAGTGATTTGTGGACATCTCCCGTTTTGAGCTCTTTGAGCCATCGTTATTATGTGTTATTTTGGATGATTATTCTAATTTTTTGTGGACCTTTTCGTTGTCTAAAAAGTCTCATGTTTATTCCATATTCCTATCATTTAGAGCATTCATCCGTACCCAATTTGAATGAAAAATTAAAAATATTCAATGTGATAATGGACGGGAGTTTGATAATGGGTCTTTTAGAGAATTTTGTAAGGTTAATGATATATCTTTTCGATTTTCTTGTCCACATACATCCTCACAAAATGGAAAGCCGAGTGAAAAATACGCATCATTAATAATATTGTTCGGATATTACTAGCCCATGCTTCATTACCACCTTCAGTTTGGCATCATGCATTACAAATGACCACTTACCTTTTAAACATACTCTCTAGCAAAGGATTAGCATACCAATCTCCACTCAAAATTCTTTATCACAAAGATCTGTCGTATTCTCATCTTAAGGTGTTTGGGTGTTCATGCTATCATCTCTTTCCCTCCACTACAATAAACAAACTACAAGCCCGCTCTACCGCTTGTGTATTTTTTGGTTATCCGTCTAATCATCGTAGTTACAAATGTTATGATTTATCCTCTAATAAAATCATCATTAGTCGCCATATCATTTTTTGATGAAACCCAATTTTTTTTTGCTAAGTTGCATGATTTCGTGTCTAATTCTTATAATTTTTTGGATGATATGCACTCACCGTATGTGGTCCACCATTTGGTCCGAACCACGTCTCAGGATTTGGACCAGCAGACACCGACATACCCAATTCCTACTGGCCCAGACCCTTCCCGTGATCAATTTCAGCCAGTATGCCCACTACCTGTTGGCCCAAACTCCTTCCGTCGTCCAATTCTGCCAGCATGCCCACTGCCTGCTGGACCAGTTTTCGTCACCCAGCATTTTCGGCTAGCAGGCCCACTGTCTGCTGGCCAAACCCGTGACCCGCCTCTCGGTGCAATCAGTTCCGACGTCCGTACACCAACCAAGGTCCAACCTACTTCTATTCTGAGTCAAGGGCACGTTATTCTTAGCCAACGGGGTATCTATAGCCCAAAACAACATTTTAATCTCAACTCTAATGTCACTAAATCACCCTTACTGTGTAACCCAGTGTCTACCCTTCGTGACGCGAATTAGAAAATGGCCATGGATGATGAATATAATGCTCTTATTGAAAATAAGACGTGGGAGTTGGTGTCATGTACGCCTGGTATTAATGTGATTAATTCTATGTGGATTTTTACTTATAAGGAAAAATTTGATGGTTGTTTTGAGAGGCATAAGGCCCATCTTGTAGGTGATGACAAAACTCAACAGGTTGACCTGGATTGTGGAGAGACATTTAGTCTGGTGGTCAAATCGACAACTATTCACACTGTTCTATTTCTGTCTCTCTCAAAAGCATGGCCCGTTCATCAGTTGGATGTGAAAAATGTGTTCTTACATTGTGATCTCAAGGAGACTGTATACATGCATCAGCCCTTGGGTTTCAAGAACCCCGATCATCTTAATCATGTGTGCTTGTTGAAGAAGTCATTGTATGGGCTTAAACAGGCCCCTCGGGCCTGGTACAAAAGGTTTGCAGATTATGTGTCTACTATTAGGTTTTCTCACAGCATGTCTGATCATTCTCTGTTCATCTACCATCGCGGTACTTCTCTGGCATACATTCTATTATATGTGGATGATATTATATTGACTGCCTCCTCTGATACACTGCACAAGTCCATCATATCTCTTCTCAACTCCGAATTTGCTATGAAAGACTTGGGGCTTTTGAGTTTTTTTTTTAGTATAGTTGTAACTCGTCATGCAGGTGGTCTATTTCTATCCTAGAAGAAGTATGCAACCGAGATTATTGAACGGGCTGACATGTCATCCTGTAAGTCATCTCCTACTCCGGTTGACACTAAATCGAAGTTGAGTGTTAATTCTAGCACACCCTACGAGGATCCCTCCCACTATCGCAGTCTTGCAGGGGCTCTTCAGTATCTTACATTCACGAGGCCCGATTTACTTATGTAGTACAACAAGTGTGTTTATTTATGCATGATCCTAGGGAAGAACACATGCATGCTCTCAAATGCATTGTGTGTTACATTCAGGGCACTCTTGATTATGGTTTACACCTATATCCATCCTTTGTATCTACTCTCATATCTTATACAAATGCTGATTGGAGTGGATGTCCAGATACCAGACGCTCGACATCTGGTTATTATATGTTTCTTGGTGATAACTTGGTCGGCTAAATGGCAGGCTACTTTATCGCGTTCCAGTGCGGAGGCCGAGTATCGAAGGGTAGCCAATGTGATGTCTAAGTTCTGTTGGCTGCGTAACCTCCTCTTAGAACTTCACTTTCCTATTCAGGAAGCTACCTTGGTCTACTGCGATAATGTTAGTGCAATATATCTCTTTAGGAATCCTATCCAACATCAGCGCACTAAACATATCGAGATGGATATTCACTTTGTTCTCGAAAAGGTAGCTCGTGGACAAGTACGTGTCTTGCATGTCCCTTCACGGTACCAAATTGATGACATCTTTACTAAGGGCCTTCCCTTAGTTCTGTTTGAAGATTTTAGGACTGCCTCAGCGTACGACAACCGTCCGCTATGACTGCGGGGGTGTGATAGAATATATGTAGTATATTCCTAATATACTACGTATATTCCCTTGTATTATTAGAGATCTTGTACATGTGTAATTATGGTAGTAGTCTTGTATTAGGAAAATGTATAATTGATTTTCGTAATTATAAGCTATGTTTACTATTATATATCATGTATATAAACCCTTTACATTAATAAAAATAATTAAGGGATTATTCTCTTTTAAAAAATTATATGGGAGATCATGGTAGCAAGAATAAAATGATTTCTCCATATTCTCCTATGTTTTGATGGGTAGTGTTACCTATATCAATACCGGTGCGAAGTTGAAGTATGTGCAAGTTGACCCAACACTACATTATTAAAAAAAACACTTAAAAAAGAAATGTTTTTTTAGCCAAAAGTTAATCTTGACGATAATCTGGCAAAAAACAATTGTTACAGAACAGAATAAATAATGCAGAACTGGAAGGCAAGTAAGAAAAAGTAAGAAAAGAGGATTTTAATCAGCCTACCCTGAACGTTACTAGGGACACGTCAAGAGAAGTCTAAAAGTAATACTACTACTACAATCCTAGCCAATTGCATAGCCAAAGACTAGCAACTCTAGGATCCCACAACCAACCAGAAGCAGAAGGGAATTACAACTAGTTACTGCAACGGAGTAAATTTGCAAATTAAATGGATCAGTTGAGTACAAGTTTCCTGGTGGTGCCGTGAAATAGGTGAATCTTGGCGGTGGCGGCGGCCGTGGCGAGGGCATATTCTGTTGAATAACTGGTGGGGCTGTGAAATAGATGAACCTTGGCGATGGTGGCGGTGGCGACGGTATATTCTGTTGAATTACTGGTGGGCAATTTGTATTAATGGGCTTCGGAGGAGATGGTGAAGGAGGAGGAGGAGTTAGTTGTTGGCTGCATGAATTTCTGCACGGGCATTCTCCACACTTTATACTTGGATCAGGCATTACAAGCCCACCAACATTATTGTCATCATCAGAAGTAATATCAGTGACCTTAGCAGAAATTACAAGTACCATGAGAATGAGATAATTGAACATTATGATTAGAGCAAACTTCTTACTATACATGAAACTTCTTGGCATGCAATTGAACGTAGAAGATATAAGGGTTCTCTATTTGATTGTAGTAATTCTAATTGTCCAAGGCTTAATAGAGAAGTAATAGAGAGGATATATAGCTAGCTTGAATCTTGGAAAGCGAAAAATACCACATAAATTGGGATAGGGGAGTATTAATTACTGTATTTTAATTTACCAAAATAGAGTTCGTATAGATATTACACATGTTGTATGTCATTTAACCAGATCTCTATAGCTGTCCCCACTCCCAACTTCCGTCACATCAACTTTCCTAGACCAGAGTGTTGCGACGCGCGTGGGTGTGATGACGTCAGGATGCTCACGTCACCACAACTTTCTGGGGTCATAATAGTCTAAGTTTTGTCCTATATATACGAGACTTAGAAGAGAAGGAAGATACATTGTATCTCTCAAGCAAATATACTACTCTCATTCTTGTTCTAACATTATTCATTATTCATCTTAGATCTAGTTTACTTATTTGCTTGTTCTCATAGCTTACTCACTTTTATATCTCGTAAACCCGTAACTTGACCAGTAATTCTGGACTCGTTCAAGAGGGTCTCTGGATCGGATACAACCTACTTGTCTTTAAACCCTAGAATACAAATCTCTAACTGTATTTTTGGTTAGAGTCATTTTCACTGGAAAACAGTTTGGCGTCGTCTTTGGGGATAAACAATTGTGGTGTTGTCTTAATCTGTAGCTGATTTTCTTGGAAACCCTAAAACAGAAACACTACACTTAAAAAGAAAAAGGAAGCATGTCGGGGCAAAACAACAGCGCTCACGGATCACAGGAACTCAGGGAAGAACAAGTACCCATCGAACGTCAGGGCCTGGCGAATCAATCGGAAACACTACACATAGAGTCAGAGGAGCAGTACAGACAAGTACGGAGCCAGGGAACCCCGGATAATCAAAAGACTAAAAACGTCCAAAAGAAAACGTCTGAAGAAAGGGTTTGACCAAATCTCAAACCGGCAAACCTAGATCCGTTGAGAAGAGAGAATTTATCACTAAAGAAACGATCGCAGTTGTCCTAGAAGCGCAAAATAAAACGATGATGCGCATGGAAGCAGCGATAACCGCTATAGCTTCCCATTCCAAGACAGGGACTCCAGCATTGAACCAAAATACCGCGAAAACCTCAGCCGCACCAGAATCCAGCAAGAAGCGAGAAGAGGATGGGAAGGACAATATGGACGAGTTCACGGAGGGATTGTGTCGGGTGGAAAGAGAAAAGAACAAGCGAATGAGCCAGATACCCGGAGCACCACCTATCATAAAGGGCGCAGGAGCCAGAAGATATGGAATATTGCCGTACCCGTAAAGTGTGACCCCTCTCCCTATCCTAAAGAAATTCAAGACGCCTGCCATACCAAAATACAATGGCACCACAAATCTAGAAGAGCACATCGTGACCTTTGAAGAAGCCATCACCGGACACGATCTCAAACAGCACGAGATCAAATCTGTCATGCTGAAAAAATTTAGTCAGATGCTTAGAAAGGGAGCACTCTCTTGGCTCTATTGATTTGTTTGCTACTCTTGCAGATACTTTAGTCAAGGACCGCGCAAAGGTCCAAAGGATAGAGACACCTAAGCAGTTCAAACACCTCCATAAAGTTAAAGGAAAACCTCAAGGAGTTCCAGACAAATACATGGGGAGAAATAAATCTCAGGTACACAGCTAATATGTAGATCAAGAAAGATCGACGGGTGACAATGCCAACATAAACGGGCGGTTGCCCCTCGAGAAGGTTGGGTCACAAGTATAACAATAATATTGCAAATGGGGGACGGTACGAGCCATACGATGCTAGAAAATTCTCAGGTGTAGGGGCCAATCGGGGAAGCACTCAAAATCATCAACGCCTCATGGAACGAGCCCCCCGGCGGTCAGAGGAATCAACGTCGAGGGGAACTAGAACCCCAAAGTTATCTGATCACAATTTTAGTATAAATGCGGCGGAGTTAGTAGCAGTAATAAAGATCATGAAAGAAGCAAGGTTCCCGAATGATGTGCGCACCAATCCGGAGAAAAGAAACCCAGGATTGTGGTTCCATTTCAGTAGCACGCATGGTCACACCACGGAGGATTGTGCCAACTTAAGAATCGATGTGGCGCAACTACTGCATGCATGGTACTTAAGGGAGTAGATCAGCGATCGAGCAAAGCTCCACCTGAGCAGGAATGTGGGACAAAGGCCGAGCTAAGTGCCTCTGCCTACCCACACTATCAATATGATCTTCAACACAGAGGTAGTCAATACGATCACATACACATCAATGAGGAAATCCAAGATCTCCGTCACAACCACGTGCCACAGACATCAGGCCCTAAAGGGCCAGGGCATCACATTTTCTAGCAACGACTGTGGAGACTTCGCCTCACCTCACAATGAGACCCTGGTAATATCTTTAAAAAATTATACATTTTTTATTAAGAGTGTTTTGGTTGACCCAGGAAGCTCAACTAATATCATCCAACTGTGGGCCCTAAAATAAATGCAAATGGATGAATTAATCACCCCTGTAACAGAAGTGCTAGCGGGATTTAACATGTCCAGCGAGTTGACAAAGGGGGAAGTTGAATTAACAGTTCATGTTGATGGCGCGAAGCAGGTCACAACGTTCGACGTCCTGTCCGAAGATATGACGTATAATGCAATACTTGGTAGGCCATGGTTGCACGCAATGTAGCCAGCTCCTTCAACCTATCATCAGAAGGTCAAGTTCCCTATACCTTAGGTAATTAGAGAAATCACAGAAAGTAACGGTTGTCCCCGATCAAGGGATACGTTAGCAGTAACGATGCCGCAAGAACAAAAAGTGAATCAATAGCAGTTACAGTCACCGAGCTCAAGCAAGATGCTCGGAGGAGGGAGAAAACATCTTATGGAAGAAGGGCATGCAAACCTGGTCATCCCAAAAGGTTTTGTTTTGTCTCCAGACAAGGATCTCGCAGATTCGACCATTGAAGAATTGGAAAGTGTGATGCTTTTCGAAGAACATCCCAAAAATAAGGTATACCTAGGCTCGGAGCTCTCGCCCGAGCTCAGAAATGCATTTTTATAATATTTAAAAACTAACTCAGATTGCTTTGCTTGGTCTCACCTTGACATAACAGGGATCCCCCTCGGAGATAGCTATTCACTGGTTGAGCACTGATCCTAATCATACTCCATTGAAGAAAAGGAAGTGGCCGATATCCGTGGTCAGGGACCAATTTGTGAAGGAGGAGGTGAAGCGCCTACTTAATATAGGGTCCATCCGGAGGGTTGAGGACCCCGCATGGTTGGCTAACGTAGTGGTGGTCCCCAAAAAGCTCAACAAATTAAGAATGTGCATGGACTTCAAGGACCTAAATGAGGCGTTCCTAAAAGACTCATTACCTCTGCCGCATATTGATTAGATAATTGACGCCACGACAGGACATGAGCTGCTCAGCTTCTTGAATGCATACTACGGATACAATCAGATCATCATGCATCCGAACGATCAGAAAAAAATGTCTTTTATGACTAATCACAGTAACTTTTGCTACAATGTAATTAATTTTGGTCTTAACAATGCAGGGGCCACTTACCAGAGATTGGTGAACAAAATGTTTGAGAAGCAAATCGACTGTACTATGGATGTTTATATCGATGATATGTTGGTCAAATCTCGAGAAGATAGACCCACATGGCCTCCATGCCTGAAACCTTTGACATTTTACATCGGTATGGCATGAAGTTAAATGCAGAAAAAGTGCCTTCGGGATCAGGTCCGGAAAGTTCTTGGGTTTCCTTATCTCCGGTTGCGGTATCGAGATGAACCCCGATGAAGTTAAGGTTATCCAGGAGATGTCAGATGTGCTAAATAACGTCAAAATGGTACAGATATTGATAGGGAAAGTCGCGGCATTGGAAAGATTCATATCACGATCGACCGATCGGTATCATGACTTTTTCAACCTAATGAAAAATGACCATCGTTTTCAGTGGACAGAAGAGTGCAAACAAAACTTACAGGATCTCAAGTCCTACTTAGCCAACCCTCGTGTAATGTCCAAACCTAAAAATAAGGAGAGACTGCTCACTTACGTGACTGTCTAAGCTGTATCAGCTAGTGTCGCTCTTGTATGGGAAGAAGGAGAAGAACAACTCCCCATTTATTATGCAAGAAAAATACTAACCAAGGCCGAGTCATGATATCCGGATGTATAAAAACTGGCCCTGATCCTCATCACGGCCACCCGGAAGCTGTGACTATACCTGCAGTGCTATTCGGTAACAGTAGTGACGGACACCCTACTGAAGGCCCTCATACAAGGAGAAAATCTCACAGGCCGGCTATTGAAGTGGTCAGTTGAGATAAGTGAATATGATCTAACCTATCAACCTCGAACAACATTACGAATGTCGAACCTGCCAGAGTTCGCGGTCGATTTTGTCCTCGCAATACTACCTTAAAAATCGCTAGGTACGAATTCATTCTTTTTTCCTTTTTGTTTTCCATAAACCATTTTTTATCACAGGACTGAGACTGGTTGTGCAAATTACGAGCCAAGGGGCATCGAAGTGAAGATAATAAAATACGTGTTTATTAGTGTTATTGAAAAAACATACTACATGTACTCAAGTCTGAATTCAATATATAAGAATTAACATGCTTTAAAATCTTCCTACACTCTAATGTTGTTGGTATGAACGCGTCCTCCCGGATCCGATAATATCCACCTCAAACACACGACACGACTTATTAGCCTCAGAGCGTGAAGGAAACATAACCTTATACCATTATAAGATGAGGTCGAGACATCCTCCTCATTGATACTGAACAAAAAAGGCCCCTCATTTATTATGAAATAGATTATTTAAATTCCCAATCATAAAATACGCGACCGGAAGTAACATTCTCGGATTGGGTAAAGAGATTGCTCGAATCCGTCACACATTACAAAAAATAAAAATGCAAACCGTGAAACTTAAACACGAACGTTCGAATTCACCATAGAGCATAGTCCCGATGAGGGGGTCCTTGGATGGAATGATCCCTATGGTTGAACGGCTCTACTTCAAAGGATCGGGTAATTCACACACCCGACCACAAAAACATACCAACATAACCAGAGTGATAAATAATAATCAAACGCCTCCCGCATTAGACTTAGATAATTTTGTATGAGAGACTCGGCAATTTAAAAACAAGTTAAAAACAATGTCATGTGAAAGCATTCGATAAAAAAGGCCCTAAAAACATGGGTAACACCAGCAATACAAAATAAATTGTCTTCCAAAAAAGACCAAAAAACATATATAAAATATTAAAAACTCCATGCATGGAGTATAAGGGTCAAGCTTCAAACCTTGTGGATGGGGATGTCTGAGTCGCCCCCAGCCAAACTCCGAGCTCATGTGATGGCGCCGCCGATAACCGAAGAATGCAAAGACATGGCGATAAAAATTTGGTTGAGGAAGAGAAAGAAATAACGACTAGTTGTTTAAAATGTTTTTGAAGAGTGAAACGTCAGCGGAGCAAAAGGAATGTGATAAATCCTTATGGTAAAGACGGTACTTAGAAAGGATAAATAAGGGGAAGCGTTTGGTCGAAAGGAAAGAATATCAAGCCATTATTACGGCGTCCCTTCCCTAAGATGAATATCAACGGATGTGTGACACGTGTAAGGTGGATTATACATGGGTAGTAGTGTATTAACTGCTAAGGGATATCGTGTGATAAGAAGATGGACAAATGAATCGATGCACTATTTCCAAAGGACGCCGTATTACAAGAAAAAATTGACGGTTAACAAGCTCTTCCACTTCCTGGTCCCACGAAGCTCGAAGATCCCAGAAAGTGGGGGACTATCTGTATTGGGTAGAAATTCATCCGGAGGCATTAAGCATATGCAAGAAGTTTCATGGTTCCGTAAACCCTAACGGATCTCTACAACTGTCCCCCGCTCCCAACAACTCCCGTCACATCAGCCTTCCTAGATCATAGTGTCGCGGCGCGTGTGGGTGTGATGACGTCAATATGCTCATGTTGCCACAACATTCTAGGGTCATAATAGTCTAAATTTTATCTTATATATACGAGACTTATAAGAGAAAGAAGATAATGTATTCTCTCTAAGCCAACACTTGTAACAAAAGATCTCTCAAGCAAATATACTACTCTCAGTTCTTGTTCTAACATTATTCATTTTATATCTAGTTTACTTATTTGCCTTACTTTCTTGTTCTCATAGCTTACTCACTTTTATATCTCGTAAACTCGTAACTTGACCAGTAATTCCGGACTCGTTCAAGAGGGTCTCCTAATCGGATACAACTTACTTGTCTTTAAATACTAGAATACAAATTTCTAACGGTATTTTTTATTAGAATCATTTTTACTGGAAAACAAGTATATTATTGTTACTCTAAAGTAAATGGTCGGATGGTTAGTAAATAAAGGTATCAAATGACGGAGACTTGGTATTAAGTAGTACATTATTTCTTATGACTTCAAGGGGAATACATGAAAATGAATTGCATGTGGATGATGTTATTATGTACGTAGGGACATATTTTTACTGTCTTCTCTCCTTATGGATGTATGTATAGAACAATGGATGAAATTCTTCTTACATGTTGATATGTACTTAAAGAATATATGCTCCATGATATAAGCCATCAAGTGATAGGAGAATCACTTGCTAATTCAGCAAAGAAGGTTTAGGCAATCGAATCATGTCATCAAATTAAAGTTATCAATCTTAAGGAATAAAAAGTTGCGAATAAAGAGTTGCGAATGGCCCAGATGTGCAAATTTTTTGCACGGTTTAGTTAGAGCGTATTGTTAAAGTTTCAAAGTCATTTGCATCTATTTTGGTGTATACATCATCCTATATCTAGGGCTAATTAATATTGGAGAGGGGGAAGAAAAAAGAACTAAGGTTAATGGATAATTAATAGTATTAAATATTGCTTTTAATTACCTTGATTCCTTGAACATATATATACACACACTACACAGAGATATTAGGTGGCAGTATTAGGTGAGGAGCAGATAGAATAGTGACAATGATGGAGCAAAAAGTGTGAGGCTGTCGTATTCTCTTCTTTTTCCTTTTCTTGCTAATAAGTTCTATAGGAAATTAAGTGTAGTGATATTCTTAATGGTGTAAGATCTTTTGAGAAAAAATCATGTTGACTTGTTTCAGAACGAACAATATAACACTATGTTAAAAATATCGCTAGATTATTTTTTCCCAACAAGCACACATGTATATATACACACAATTGTGATACAATATTTCGCTATCTCTAACACAATATTAAACATAACTTTTCTGTTTATGCAAGGCACACATAGTTACAACATGGCTATGTATGAAAATGAGCCGAGAGTAGTCTAATGGATCTTAGTTTCAAAGAATTCATTTTATTTAACTTACAGATTAAAGTGGAAGCATTATGAATTCCAAAAGGTAACTAGTCGATGCATGCAATTTGTTAGGGGCAATCTTGTTGATCACACAAAAGGAAGAATCAAATACTCCCAACCAAAGAGATGAAGAAAGAAGATACTTTTCTTTGTCCAATCGGTTGCCAGAAACCTTTATTGTTTCTCTTTTCTCTGCTCATTTCTGGTTCGTATATTTTTGGGTACCAGTGACACAACTTAATTAGACCACTATGGGAAGACACGATTAACCACACTTGGCAAGCCTATTTGTTGAAACATAATCTTAATTAGACCACTATGGGAAGACACGGGGCCTATTTGTTGAAACATAATCCAAAAAATTACAACTAAATTTGTAAGTGGTTTTAAGGATACGTGGATCAATTTGTAATAGATGATGATAAGCCGTTGACAATAAGTAAGCAAAAGTAAATAGCAAGTAAGAAAGTTAGCTTGTAATGTCGTGAATTAAGATGAATTCCTTCAGTCAGAATGGTCCGGGCCTCAGCTTAATTGCTTCGGTTTCGAGACAATAACGAGAGCTTGTGATTATAATTACAATAAGTAAGATCATACAAGTGAATAATGAGAATAGAATGCCCTTCCAACATGAAGGTTGGACTCCTTTTATAGCTATGAATACAAAACATTGATGCCCGAGAATCACTCTTCAATTAAATGCAATTAAATGACAATAATGGTCTCTTAATGAGCAAGGAGTAACGGCTGGCGTCATATCCTAAATGGGTACGCAATGGGCTCCCTCAGTTCTTCACTCGATGTAATCTGGTTCGGCTGCTACCCGATCTCGACTCGACATCCGGACTAATCCGATGTCACCCATATCCGGTCTAGAACTCAACCACCTACCTCGAAACCCATACTTAAATCTTGCCACGTGTCATTTCGAATTTCATCGTATACAAATAGTCCCCGCACTTTCAAGATCAAAGTTTACCGAAGTGATGGGAAGTGGAAATGATTTCTTCGTTGCCTTCTCTTACAAGCTTCTTTTCAAATTACTCTGAAATAGGCGGGAAATGAAACGTTTCCCCTTCTCTAAAATCTGACTCACGTCTTATCATTCTGCAAATTCGGACACGTGTCAAATTTTGATTGCACCGCCTCTTCGCTTGGATCACCAAAACGTTTCACTATGATGACAAAAACCCTTATAAATCCTTCCCCCTTTTCTACCATTCACTTTTGCAATTTTTTTCTCAAACCTACGCATTTATTCTAACCCTTTCTAGTTTAAATCTTCAGATTTTCAAATCACCAAATCTTCAAACCTTAATTCCTTCAAATCTGCTTATCTTCAAATCTTCATATCTACATCATCATGGCTAAAACCACCCGATCTTCTTCAAGACAATCTTCTCCGGCACCTTCATCTCCGTCGATCACTGATGACGCCATCGGCACCGGGGAATCAACTGAAACCCAGGCTACCGTTGAGCCTACAGTATACGATATGATCCACTCTACTTTCCGTTTCGATAGTGAATTTGCCGTTCGCCACATCACTTCAAAAAGTGACCGGGGTGAAATGGCAAAGAACTATCCAACTTCCATCACTCCCTCTGGCCTTGGCAGAGTTCGGACCGATTGCGATTGGGAGAAACTTTCCTCCTGGCCCATCATCCCCAGGCCCGATGATGATATTACTTCCCATAAACCCAGGTATTATTACATTTACACCTATCCATTCACTTTCAAACTCGACCCACCAATTGATGATGTGATACTTAAAATGTGCAATACTTACAATTTGTATCTTGGACAAATCGGTCCAATCGTCTGGAGGGTCGTCACTTGCCTCCGGTTCTTGGCCAACGAGACCAAGGAAGATTTCACTTTGGATCATTTGATACATTTGCATGTCCCGAAGTTCTTTCGTGGTGGGGTTGTTTAAAGTTCCAAAGAGGGAAATTCCCCATTTTTCGGTGAAGATCGAGACCGAGGCTGGATGGAACGTTTCGTAGCAATTCGTATTGTTGAGATTATTCCGGAGAGGTTCTTGCCTTTTACAGAAAGATGGAACTTAAATTGTAAGTTCAACAACTCTTTTCTTCGATTTTATACATTGCTTCTAACGACTTCAGTTTTCTAAAACTTTCATTCGCTACTTTTTCCAACCACTCGGTAGACTCCAGTCCATGTCGAGAACCTTCACGCATGGGTTGAGAAGATCATAAGTTTACATCCGCATAAAGAGCATACATGGAAAATAATTTCCAATGACCATTGGAAAGCACAGAACCATAGTTCGTACTTTACAAACTCCCCTTCTTTTTTTTACTCATTTTTCACCATTTCTTTTGTTCATGTCTGCCTAAAGGTTCTGTACTCCTGAGGACAGCTTCCTCAGCCACTCCAACTTTTCCCAATTCAGTACTCAATCTGGTTGCATCGGCTCATCGTATCACCGAAGTACCAAAGAAAAAGAAAACATCAAAACCCAAATCCACAAAACCTCTTAAGTCACCTTTGGCTACTTCAAAGAAAAAATGAACTTCGGAAATGGGCGGCCTTTCCGGGGTTAGTAATACCACCAACTCTCCAGACGAAGATGTTTGGATAAAAAAGACCACTATCACTTCGGTAGAAGATGCTTCTATCGGAGTCTTAGAAAATGTCGTTGCTGAAACTATTACACCCCCATCCGGCGTTGCACCAAGTTTTACCATCACGCCACCAACTGCCGAGCAAACTCCCATCATCATTGAAGATGATGATGAAGCCACAGATGAGGAGCCATTAGCGAAGAGACAAAGGGCTTCAAATCCTCCTACATCTTTATAACCGGTCTCCCACTTTGGGCAAGAGGATTTTGATCGCTTCTTCGGGGAGGCTAGAACCTCTGTAAGCCCGGCTCCGCCGATGAATATTTTTGACTTTGGTCACTTTTCAATCCCTCAAAAAATCAAGTCGCCCCCCGAAGAATCATGCCTCCTCCATATCCAAGCTCATGGAAGTATTCCCAGCTCAGAGCGTGGATACGAAGAAAATGAGGATTGCAACTCTTCTTTCCCCAAGGACACAAATTACTTGTCTCGGCCAGTCAGGGTCGCAAGCTATTTTAGCCTCTCATATTGAAATCCGATATAGAGAAGATGAAGAATGTCTCTTGGACATGTCTCTTCAATAAAGGCATGCACGTATCCAACCTGGTATATTCCCCGAACCTTTCCTTGTTTGCTTTTATCCTTTTTCTTTTAACACATTCTAACTTGAACTCAGCTCACATTTTCACAGTCATTCATTTTGGTCGGGGAAGGATTCCTACAGTGCCTCGAGGAAAATGAAAATCTCAAGGGCCAAATGGATGTCTAAGATAGAGAGATTCGACATATCAAAGAAATTCTTCAACAAAAAGATGGTCAATTTTTGCAAGCCAGTGACTTGCCCATTATTAAGGCTGAATTGGACCGGTTTAGAGGCGATTACCTCTAGGCCATGAATGACCTCGAACTCATCAACAAGGAAAATAAGGTCTTGGATGAGGAGAATGATAAACTCTACAACGATGTTCAAGTCCTTACCCAAGAACTCGGAGATCAAGAAGAGGTTCGGCACTATCAAGTGCAGAAAGAAGAATACCTCAACGCCGAGGTCGATTGCCTAAACACCGAGCTTGTCGAGATTGATGCGGAGTGGGCTGCCGAATAAGCTACTTTAAAGGTGTATCAAGATCAAGATAGCCAGATATCTCAAACCATCCAGGGATTGAAGAATGACCTCGAGGCCTCTTCCTAGAGGAACGCTGAGATCTCGGCATAGTTGACTCAAGCCTTGGCCAAACGGGATCAAGCTCTTGCCGATGTGGATGCTAAAATTATCCAGTCAGTGCTGAAGACCAAGCACATAACCTGGAATGTCCAAAGATTTACCTTAGAGCAGGCTCGAGATGGGATCCCGGAGCTGGACAACAGGATTGCGGAGGCAAAAGACCTCGAGCTCAAGGCCTTTCGCAAGCTGAACGACGACAACTTTGAAGATGATTTTAAGGGCTCTAACCCCGAATCTAACTAACCTGCTGGCTTTCAAGCCTTTGTATTTTTCTTTCCTTTATGTGTAATTTTTTTCTGGCTATTTCCCCGGCCTTGTTTATGAATGAATACTTTCCAAAATTTATTTTGTCTCAATTGTAATTTTTCTATATTTATGTATCCGCTATTGTTTTCTTATTTTTAATAACTTAGCTAAACAAATCTTTAATCCAATCCGGGCTAATTGCCTTTGACTTTAGAGTTTTACTTATCAAACCAGCAGTCAACTTGTTATGATCGGGGTGAAAGTTCTCCCGGTCTAAAAAATGACTTAATCAATTTTGAACACAAACCGTTACTTTAGTTTGATTCATATCGAGCAAATCCTTTCAGCTTTGGGTCATTTAATGACTAAGTATAAGGACCTTATTTTTATGCTTATGAATAAGATGTCTCTCGTTCATTTCGGGCATGAATATTGGAATTTTATTTAATCTCAACTTTTTAGACAATTCAAGTGTCTTTAAAATAGGCTAGACTCATTTGATCTGGTGCCTTAGAAGCATACTTTAGAACACTATTCATTTAGTTTTGAATACTTTTACTGAGACAGTCCCCAGTTAAGGACTTAATAATTTTTGAGCTCGTAAGCTTAACGATTTTGTTATTTATTCGGTGAAGTGCCGTCAAAGAAGAAACACAAAGATAAACTTTCGAGACAAACTTTGAACAAAGTGCAATTTCATTTATGCTTTGCTCTGGACGAACACTGGGCAAGATTCATTCAATATTTTGCCTTTACACGACTTTTCTATAATATTAGCACTACTTGGGCAAGATTCATTCGATATTTAACCCTTACAAAAATGTTGAACTAAAAAGGTGCAAAACACCTTCGACTTTGAATTTTTGACTTGATCGATCTGATTCGAGCATCCGACGGTATGGCAGTCCCCTAGTGTTTGTGTTCGAAGTATGAGAACTTAAACACTATTCTCTTTTCACTATCAGGCATTCCCCAGTCCCCACTGTTCTTGTCCGACTCTCATCCATTTAGTAACACGCTTTACATTATTGCCTCATTAAAAACCTTGTCGGAAAAACCCTTTTTGGGATAAAAACCGTGCTAAGAGAAAAAGAGTGAAACACATGTTTTCAAACCTAATTCTAATTCTCCGGTCTTTGCATGATGACTCCGACCTTTTCCCTACAAAATTTAGTAATTTTGAAACAAATAAAGATCAACTAATTAACCAAACACATACCTTAGCAATAATATCACTTCAATGACTGATGTGTTCTAATTGTTTGGAAACTTTTGTCCATCTTCGGCTTCCAATTGGTATGAACCTTTATCGGCTATTCCTGACACTTTATAGGGTCCCTCTCAGTTTTGGCCCAACTTCCCTTCATTGGAGTTTTTGATATTGAGGGTCAATTTTTGTAGAACCAAGTCCCCTACTTGAAAGTGCCTAAGATTAGTCCATCGGTTGTAGTATCTTCTCATCCTTTGATTTTGAGCCACTAGCCGTAGTAATGCTAACTCACGGTGTTTATCCATTAAGTCAAGCTTGACTACCATAGCTTTGTTGTTTGATTTTTCGGTTGCAAGGCTAAACCTTAAGCTTGGCTCACCTACTTCCACCGAAATTAGTTCTTCTGCACTGTAAACCAAAGAGAATGGAGTTTCCTCGGTGCTAGATTTTGGTGTGGTTTTGTATGCCCATAATACTTCCGGTAAAATTTCTCTACACTTGCCTTTTGACTCCTTTAGTCGTTTATTCAAGTTCTGAATGATTGTTTTGTTTGTTGACTCTGCTTGCCCATTTGCACTCGGGTGATATAGGGTCGACACTATCTTCTTGATTTTCAATCCTTCAAGAAAATCATTTACTTTCTTCCCAATGAACTGATGACCATTGTCGTAAGTAATTTTCGTCGGTATGCCAAACCGGCAAATGATGTGATCCCAAATAAAATCGATGATTTTTTTCTCTCTAACCTTCTTGAAGGCCTTTGCTTCAACCCACTTGGAAAAATAGTCAGTCATAAACAAAATAAAGTGTACCTTTCCGGGTACCTATAGGAGTGGTCCTACAATGTCCATCCCCCATGTTATGAATGGCCACAAAGATAAAACCGGATGTCTTAGTTCCGCTGGTTGGCGAATCATTAGTGTGTGCCTTTGGCATTAATCACACTTTTGAGCAAAGTTCCTGGCATTTTCATTCATATGAGACCAATAGTACTTGGCTCTGATCAGTTTTTGAACCAATAATTCTGCTCCTAAATGATTGCCACAAGTCCCTTCGTGAACCTCATGCATCACATAATCTGTTTCTCCTGGTCCTAAGAACCTCGCTAAAGGACCGTAATACCTTCGGTACAACTAGCCATCGACCATGCAAAACCTAATTGCCTTCGTATAAAGAGCACTTAACTCCTTCGGGTCAGTAGGCAATTTTCCATCCCGAAGGTAATTAGTGTATTTATTCTGCCAGTCCCAAGTCAAACTTGTTGTATTCAATTTGGCGTGGCCACCATCAATTGTAGAATTGAATAGCTGCACCACAGTACCGAAATTAAACTCCTGAGCATCCACGGAAGATCCTAAATTTGCTAATGCATCTGCTTCATTATTTTGCTCTTGAGAAACATATTTCATGGTCCATTCTTTGAACCGAATCAATAATACTTGAATTTTCTCAAAGGAATTTTGCATTCTTTCTTCTTTTACTTCGAACACGTTGTTCACTTGATTGACAATCAGAAGCGAGTCACATTTTGCCTCGATGAATTATGCCCCCGAACTACTTGTCAATTCTATACCAACAATCATAGCCTCATACTCGGCTTCATTGTTAGTCAATTTTACAGTTCTTATCGATTACCTAATAACATCTCCCGCAGGTGTCTTAAGCACCACCCCAAGTTCGGACCTTTTTACATTCGAAGCTCCGTCCGTATATAAGGTCCAGACTCTCGAAGTTTTTTCCGAGGTTATTATAAGTTCTCTTTCCACCTCGGGAATCATTTCAGGTGTAAAGTCTGCTACAAAATATGCTAAAACCTGATATTTTATAGCCATTCTTAGTTTATATTCTATGGCATACCCACTAATTTCCACTGCCCACTTGGTTAACTACCAGACAGTTCGGGTTTATGTATTATATTTTTCAGCGGATAAGTTGTTATTACACATATATGATGACATTGAAAGTGTGGTCTCAATTTTCTAGAAGCCATTATCAAAGCTAATGCTAACTTCTCTAAGTGAGGATATATGGTTTCCGCACTAACTAACGTTCTACATACATAATAAATAGGAAATTGCATACCTTTCTCTTCTCGGACCAAAACTGCACTTACAACTACCTCAGACACTACCATATACAAAACAACTGCTCATCCGCCTTCGATTTATGCAACAATGGCGGACTAGACAAGTACTTCTTCATATCCCTCAATGCTTGTTGACACTTCGGTGTCCACTTGAAGTCATTATTCTTCTTTAATAAAGAGAAGAATCTATGGATTTTCTCTGAAGATCGAGAGATGAATCTACTTAGGGTGGCCAACATTATGGTGAGTCATTGCACCGCCTTCACATCCTCAATCACCTCCGGAATTTCCTCGATAGATTTGATCTTATCCAAGTTGATCTTTATTCCTCGGTTTGAAACCAATAAACCCAAAAACTTGTCTGAGCCAACTCCAAAAGCACACTTCTCTGGATTCAGCTTCATATTGTACTTCCAGAGTATGTCAAATGTTTCCTACAACTGCTTTAAATGGTCCTCTATCTCCAGGGACTTTACTAGCATGTCATCAGTATAAACTTCCATTGTGTTACCTATTTGGTCTTGAACATGAGATTAACTAGGCGTTGGTATATTTCTCCAGCATTTTAAAACCAAATGGCATCACGTTATAGCACTAAGTCCCGTATCTAGTTATAAAAAAGTTTTGTCTTGATCCTTCGGGTTCATCCTGATTTGGTTGTATCCGAAGTAAAATCAAGAAAACCCAGCATCTCATGCCCTGCCGTAGCATCAATTATTCGATCGATGTGCAGCAAAGGAAAACAATCTTTTGGACAAGCTATATTTAAATCCTTAATATCTATGCATATTCTCAATTTATTGCTCTTTTTAGGTACGACAACTACGTTTGCTAATCAATACAGATACTCTACTTCCCGGATGGAACCTATATTTAATAACTTTGTTACCTCCTCCTTGACAAATTTATGCTTGTAATCGGCCATTGACCTCCTCTTTTGCTTTATCGGAGGGAAGCTTACGTCCAAACTCAACTTGTGAGTCGTAATCTCTGGTGGAATATCTGTCATGTCTAAGTGGGACCAGGAAAAGCAATCGGCATTAGCTTTAAGAAATTCAATTAATTTAAGCCTGAGCTCCGGGGATAACCCGGTGCCCAGGTATACCGTTCTATCCGGCAGATGCACGAACAAGATGACTTGCTCTAGCTCATTTATAGTTGACTTCGTGGCATCTGAATCGTTCGGCTAGCATAAATAACCTCAGGACGCGATAGTAATCCTCTTCTTTCTCGTAATTTATCTTTTCTCCGTCTTCTTTTTTCGGACTCGACGGGCCCAAATCCTGTGATTGCTATTTAACTTCTTTATCCTTAATCGCGTCCTTCACATCTTTTGGTGCTTGTACCGACTCCTCTACCACGAACATTTCCCTGTCATCGGTTGCTCTCCTCGAATTGACTTAATTCCCACCGGAATCGGGAATTTTATCATCATGTCCAATGTCAAAAATACGACTTTCATGTCATGTATCCAAGGCCTGCCGAACAGTGCGTTGTACCTCATTTCGACTTCAATGTCATAGAACTTCATTTTTTTAATCATCCAGGATGCATTGACATATATATATATATATATATATATATATATATATATATATATATATTTCCCTCCTTCGTAGTCTCGTTTGCCATGTTGAATCTGTTGAGAACTCGGGTTGCCACTACAATTTGATCCAACAACCCCAGTTGCTCTATCACCTTCCACCGGATGATATTAGCCGAGCTACCTTGATCAATTAAAATTCACTTAATCTGAAATTTATTAATAGAGATTGTTAGTGCATCATTATGAGGTTGAATGATGCCCTCTGTGTCTTCATTGTTGAAAGATATTGTTTCCTCCGATAAGAAATCCCTGGTTCTCTTTTATCGAGTTATTGAGACTTTCGTATTTTTCAAAGTCATGACGGATCCTTGAGGAACATCCATCCTTCCGATAATCATGTTTATGATATGTTGGGGTTCAATCGGATTAGCTTGCTTGTTCGCTTCTCTATTTCTGTAATTTTCCTTTGCTCGATCACTCAGAAATTCACGTAGATGACCATTCTTAAGCAATCGGGCCACTTCATCCCTCAACTGGCAATCTTTCGTCTGGTGACCATGAGTTCCATGATAATCACAAATCAAGTTTGGATCTCTTTGAGTCAGGTCTGTCCGAAGTGGTCTTCGCCACCTCGTCTCTTTGATGTGCCCAATTACTGAAATAAGTCCGGTCATATCAAATGTTAAAATTATATTCGTAAAGCCTTAGGATTTCCACACTGTTAGAAGATGATCTACTGGTATCATTCTTAAATTGCAAGCCCCTGTTGGTAGACCCTCGGTCATTACGTCTATCTTTTCTGTCTGATAAGAAATTGTGATTGTTGCGACCCCTATCTGACCTGAAGTTCAATCTTTCAGGTTGTCCGTAGGGTTGATACCTATCTTTTAGAGATATTAATTATGACTCGTCTAATCAAGATTATTGTTCCGTCTTGATGACCCCAGAGGAATTTCGAGCTGATCATCCTTCACCCGAATTTTGGATTCATACCTATTATGTACATCTGCCCACGTTACCGTCGGAAATTCCAACAAGTTCTCCTTTAATTTCAGTGAGGCACTAGAGCTTATAGGATTTAACCCCTTGGTGAAAGCTTTAGCTGCTCATTCATCCAGTACTGAGGAAAGAAACATCCATTCCTTTTGAAACCTAGTCACAAACTCATGCAACAACTCCGTATCCTTCTGAGCAATTTTGAATATGTCCATTTTTCTTACTTGGACCTTCTGTGCTCCGACATGTGCATTTATAAAAGCATCTGCAAACATTTCAAATGAGTTAATAGAGTGTTCAGGCAAAATAGAATACCATGGCATTGCCCATTTGGACAACGTTTCGCCAAATTATTTTAGCAACACCGATTCGATCTCATCCGGGTACATGTCATTGCCCTTCACCGCACAAGTGTCTGAGGTCACATGCTTTTGTGGATCCGTAGTTTCATCGTACTTCGGGACATATGGAATTTTAAACCTTTTTGGTATCAACTTCAGAGCTGTGCTCGGTGGGAATGGAAACTAGATGTATCTCTTCGAGTCCGGTCCCTTTAGGATCGAAGGCGCTCCAGGAATCTGATCTAACCGCGAATCGTAGGTTTCAACCTTCTTTTCATTAGTATCCATTAGCTTAGTTAAAGCTTGGAGCATTTTAAAAACCTCTGAGGACTCATTTGCCCTCAAACCAGTGCCATCTCTTTTGACTCGATCCTCTTTTCAGACCCGATCTTCATCCCGAACGGGACGAGTTTCGTCCGTCGCACTTGCTCCACTGCTCTTCTTTTTCAACTGAGTAATAGCCTTCTTTTGCTCCTTCAGCATGTTAAAGATTCGAGCCAAATTTATTTCACCATCCTCATCATCGTTCGGTAGTTTCTCACGTGACCTTCAAGACCCTGGGTTGAAGTCAAGGGGTTATGTTGATGCTCGCCGATGATTTGGTTGACAAGCGGGTCGTTATGCGGATGCTCGCCAGTTATTGGGTCGACAGGTGTGTCGTTGCTGTTGTTGTAGCTAACCTCAATATGGATTACGCTAACCATTTTGCAAGTGTTTAGTATTGACCTATTTTCAAAAAATCTCAAAAGAAACAAGTGCAATTTGAGTTTGAACAAATCACCACTATTATCATTAGCCCCACGGTGGGCCAAACTGTTAACCCCAAAAAATGTATAGTTGAATTTGTAAGTGGTTTTAAGGATACGTGGATCGATTTGTAACAGATGATGATAAGCAGTTGACAATAAGTAAGCAAAAGTAAATAGAAAGTAAGTTAGCATGTAATGCCGTGAATTAAGATGAATTCCTTCAGTCAGAATGGTCCGGGCCTCAGCTTAATTGCTTCGGTTTCGAGCCAGTAACAAGAGCTTGTGATTATAATTACAATAAATAAGATAGTACAAGTGAATAATGAAAATATGATGCCCTTCCAACATGAAGGTTGAACTCCTTTTATAGCTATGAATACAAGGCATTGATGCCCGAGAATCACTCTTCAATTAAATGCAATTAAATAAAAGTAATGGTCTCTTAATAAGAAAGGAGTAACGACTGACGCCATATCCGAAACGGGTACGCGATGGGCTCCCACGATTCTTCACCCGATGTAATCCGGTTCGGCCGCTACCCGATCTCGACTCGACATCCAGACTAATCCGATGTCACCCATATCCGGTCTAGAACTCAACCACCTACCTCGAAACCCATACTTAAATCTTGCCACGTGTCGTGCCGTATTTTACCGTATACATATAATTTAACATGGAGTATTAGCTTCTCCCGTCGTTGCACTTTGTTTGTCATTGATCGACTTGTCACAAAGTTAATAAAGAAATTAAGAGAGTATATTTTGAAATTTATAATCTTAAACGTAAGATATATTTATGTGGCTATAAGTTTTTGAAACTTATGGTCTCAAACATAACATAGGATTAATCTGTTAAAAGCTTCTCATTAAGAAATATATGAATATGTTAATTCTTTGTGAGACAAACTAATATGAAAATAATATCAAATAAAGTGGAACGGAAGAAATACTATGCATAATGGTTATTTTATTTGTATAGAACTTCATTTAAGATAGTCATTTTTCTTTCTTCAAGGAAAGTTAAAGATTTAGTTTGAACTCGGAAACCTAGCTTACACATCGAGTCACTAGGATTATGGCTAAGCTACAAGGAGTAAAGATAAAGTTAGCAATAAAGCATTGAGGCGTAATTCTTGATCCTAGAATAGGGATATCAACGAGGCGGGGCGGGGGCGGGGAAGAGTACACCATATCCGTACCCGCCACCTAAAACCCACCCCCACACCCGCCCCACCACCTACCAAACCATCCCCCATACCCGACCCAACTGGAGCGGGTGCGGGGCGGTACTCGCATTTATCCGCCCCACTGGAGATGCTTGGAGTATTATTGGGCAGGAGGTGACAAGTGTTGTGGTGAAGTTCTTTGAGAATGGTAAATTACTAAGACAAGTAAATTCTACCATTATATCTTTGACCCCCAAAGTGGCAGCCCCCCAATATGTTAGTTAATATAGGCCCATATCTTGCTGCAATGTCCTATATAAATACATTTCTAAATTAATTTGCATGAGATTAAAGAACATCATTCCTACTGTTGTGGCTGAGAATCAAGCAACTTTTGTAGCTGGAAGATCATTGGTTCATAATGTCTTGATATGTCATGATTTTTTTAGGCAGGGAGATCCCATGTCACCACTATTGTTTGTGTTGGTGATGGAATATCTTTCTAGAACTCAACAAGAAATGAGTGAACTATCTGATTTTCAGTTCCATCCTATGTGTAAACTCTCAAAATTGACTCACCTTATCTTTGATGATGACTTGATGATTTTCTGCAAATGAAATATGAATACCATCTCTAGAGTTATGAAGGCACTCAGGCATTTCAGTGATGTAACAGATTTGGTGGCTAATTTAGATGTCAGTGGGGCGGGTAAATGCGGGTACCCGCACCATTATTTAGGCGGTGCGGGTACGGTACAGGTCTTATATGAAATCCACCCCCGCCCCACTACCCATGGCAGGTAGCACTTTTGATACCCATACCCGCCCCACCATCCACCAAACCATCCCCCATACCCGACCCAACTGGAGCGGGTGCGGGGCGGTACCCGCATTTACCCGCACCACTGACATCCCTATCCTAGAAGGAAGCTTAATTGTGACAGATAAAACCAAGATGCTTGTATGGATATGTCATATTCCCATCTCCTTTTGTTGGGTTAATCGAACTAATTTTTTAGATTACTGAGATTATATCAGGTTGAATGGAGGGTGAGAATGAACTAGCTATTTGTCACACAGAGTAGAAAGTAACAGCGCAACGATATCAGCATATACTATATCCCCATAAACTTTTTGTTCAGAATTTATTCTTCAGAGTATTCTTAATAATGAAGTTTTTTCATGCATTCATCCTTCAAGAATAATACTTCTGTTCAAAATGAGCACAGAGGAGAAAAAGAAATTAACTATTTCAGTTGCATCAAATTTAAGGGGGGAAATATCAAAGCTATGCTGTACAATTATGAGAAAAGGACTAAGAGAAATTATAGAGATACAGCATGAGATTCGACTTGTGAATTGGACAAAGTGCTCAAGTAACAAATATTTATATTGTATCAATCATCATAAGTAGCGTGAGGTGCAGCTGTGCAGCCAGTATCAAAAGGATCTTCAGACCCACAACAATGCCAGTATTGGAAAACTTTACCACCATCAGGGGTGTCCAGGGTGCCTCCTGTATAAACACTCTCAAATTTTCTCCTTGTTTCTCCTGTTTGAAGAACCAAGGTGGAATGAAAGATGAGTTAAGATGCTAATTAGCTCATATGAAGTCGGACAAACTAAGGAATGGTGAAGAAATGGAATAATGTAGCAACATAATATCCTTCAGCATAAAACAAGCAGAAGGGCATAAGAAAGTGAGAATACAATGGGTGTGTTCGGTATGGATGAAATCACTGGACAATGTGTTCCAATTTTCCCATGTTAGGTTGGTCAAAAAATTTTGACAACATTTTCTCTAACAAAACAAGTTCTTTTAAAATGAGTAAATGACTTCCTAGTAGAAGTTGGGAAAACAAGTTTCATAAGTGGTATTCCACCACTCTCCATTTTGCAACATACCTCATCCCACTCCAACCCACCCCCACACCCTTACCCTACACCCATAGTGTTTGCCTAGATTATATATAAATATTTTTGGGATAATCGTTTTTGCTTTCTTACAAACACCAGGAACTAAGTAAAAGCCACTTCCCTTGTTAAAAGAAAAAGTAGAAGTCCACTTAATTTCTAGGAAACATTTACCTTTTCCTAATACCAAACACATCCAATGTTCCTGTATTTTATAATTCTTGCCAATACAACATATGAAATGATAACAATAAGGAATAAATCCAAGTGCCTTACATTCAAAAGCAATGCAGATGCAACAGGAATATGATAGAGGAATCACATAATTGGCATATATCACTTGAGTAGTATTGCCAACAGTAAATTCTGCAGAAGTTGCATTGATTTTCTCCTTTAAAAGAAGTGTCACATGAGTTGTTTACTCTATTCTGTAGGAGCAGCCTTATCAGTGACATTCACTACATACACATGAAACACCACGAGGGAGATATTCGGTTCATCATAACGTAAATTTGCATTAACTAAGATCTAATGCTCCACCTGTCCTATTTTGTTTGGTCTTACATCAAGAGAAGAAGGTTTTAGTAGCTTACTAAGTGTTGATTGGCAGAGAAATCGAGAAAAACTGAAATATATGCATAGTCTACAGAACTGCGACCATGATCCTAATCTTAACGTTGATGGTTTCTAGAGGTGACTATTGCAAATCAACACCTTATCCACTCAGAAGGAATCCTAGTTACAACTCTAATGGTGGATAGGATTACCTTGGCAACTTGTGCTAGCGGTTTGGACAAGATGTAATTGAGGTGCCGAGCAAGTTGGTCCGATCACCACTGATATATATTAATTTATTTTTAAAAAAAAGGAACTAATCTCTTCTAGCCAAAACCAACTAATCCATCCCAAGTATATACACATTTATATAGAAATTCTACTTTTTCTCTCTCCTTCAGCTAAATCTTTATTCTAAATTTACTAAAACTCAAATCCATAAATACCCATATCATGTGAGTTCTTAAATAAAGAAAGCACAGAACTAATGATTGGTTGAACATGACAAAAATGTAAGGATTCAGACGCAAAAGTTCTTCATTGTGCATTAGAAGATTTAGCTTGTATGAATCATTATTAGTTTGATATCAATAATGGTAACCATTTAACAACACAATTGCTACACATAAATCTCAACCTAGTTTTGTTCAGTCACATGAATCTTCTATATCCATCCCCTAGTTAATAATTAGGGATTATCTAAATCTCACATCTCTCCCTACACTGTAATACAACTTCTAATCAAACTTAAGAAGCTCCTGAAAAATCTACTTGCTGTTATAACACGCTTGCACCAGTAGGCCACAGCCAAGAGGAACTAGCACAGTAGTACTTATTACAGAGCAACAAGTTTTACTATTATTAAAAATATAGTGAAGTATTTCAAAATCATAAAGGGCAGCCCGGTGCACAAAGCATCCCGCGTTAGCAGGGTCCGGGGAAGGGCCGTACTCCCAAGGGTGTGACGTAGATAAGAGGAAGGTCCAATGAATTTAGGCAGGAAATTGATAAATAGCTGCATAATACCAAAGTATCTCTAGTCAAATCAAAGGCCCATTGAAGCATTTCAAGTAATCAAACTACATGTTTAGTCCAATCAAACTAATACGATATCATTACATACTAAATTTTATTGTTATGTCCATAGATGGGGCGTCACATGTCGCCTTGGAGGACCTTTAGTCAATCAAAGGGAAATTGGAGCATCAACTGATTAACTCTTCTGCGACGAGATTAACATGGAGTGTCGAAGTATTGCTCAACTCTTCTCTCATAGATCAATCAAATCATATTCATTTTCGAAAATATCGGATTTGGTTGAACTCATTATCTATTACATGTTTTATCCACCATTGCAAAGAAGTCAATTGAACCTCCCACGTAAATGCCATTTGAATCACAAGGCTAAAAAAATATGCATGGATGTATTAATTGAGAAAGAGGTTTCTTCTGTTGTTTATTATGGTTGTCAGAGGAGGGTGTTGGAGAAACTATATGCATCACCCACCACAAATTACGTAGTATAGTCTTTACCGGGTACATACATATACTTCTTCGCCAATACCTTTTAGCTTTCCTTTAGCTGCTACTTTTTCCCGGTCCACGCCCAATCAGAGTAGTCAGTGTGCCTGCTCCGTCCTTCTTTGACGAAGAGTAGTCAGTGTGCCTGCTCCGTCCTTCTTTGACGAAATGGATGTTGTAGGAGAGGTTGGGAAGGAGGGACTTCGCTAAAGATGGTCTGTCTGTGCGCGAGGAAGGTCTTTTTCCTTTCTCCTTCCATTGCTTGACTAGGTTCTCTTTAGGGTTTCATAATTGGACCTTGAACCCCTTTCATATGATGGGAGTTGCCGGTGTATTGGGCGTTGCTTTGCTATGCGCCATTCATGGTCATTGTGGACTCGTACAAGGATATTGAGTAGACGGAAGAAGTGACGAATCCTCTTTTCCACTCTGACTGTCCCACTCCGGTCGTTGCTAAAGAAAATCAGGGCAAACCTTCTGCCTCTAATACTTTTACCGGATGGAACCAGCTTCAACTCAGAGAAGCCTAAACCCAAGTCAATCTAAAAGTTATGCCTTTACCAAAAGAATTTTCAACTCAAAGAAGCCTAACCCCAATTCAATCTAAAATTACACACCGTGTTCCTGCATAAGATTGGACTGCTGAATAGTCCAATACATGATGATGCTGCCACGAGCCTTCAAGAAATATAACTAGATAAGGAAGGATAAGAGGAGTCACTATTAGCAAGCTTAAGAATGAGTCACTGGTGGTCAACTAAGCCGCTATGAATGGAAACACTAATGTTAGTTAAAACATTTTCAACTTTTAATATGTTCAGAGAGTAGGCATATTATAATCAAAACAACAAAATATAAGAACTTGACAGCTCTTAAAAGAGTATGAAAACCTCAATATATCATTCTCAGCACTCTCTTTGTCCATTTTTATCGGCTCCGGTTTAGGCCAGAGGCGGATCCAAGATATTAAGTTTATGGGTTCTAAACCACAACTTTTCTGGTATGGTCTTCTGGATAAATTATTTATACACATTAAGTGAATTTCTTACTACAAATATAAGTGAATAGACCCTTGTGGTCCGGCCCTTCCCCGGACCCACGCATAGCGGGAGTTTAGTGCATCGGGCTGCCTTTTTTTTAAAATATAGGGTTTGGGCCAAAGCTATTGGGTTCCGCCGATCCATTAGAGTTTATGTCATATATTACTTTAAGTTGAAGTCAGACCACAACTAGAGATTAATATCACTACCTACTACCTTTGAGTAACTTTGCAAGAGTTTCAAAGTTCCCCTAATGGAAATAGGATTTAAGTTTTATAGACTGACTGTATAATGAATTTTACACCAACGATGTGATTTAACTTGTAATAGCAGGTTACTTATCAATTATTCTAATTTATCAACTTATCATCAATGCTTATTAAGTAGAGTTAAAGCACCTTTGTAGGGTTCTATCGAACACTTTTAGTACATCTATTAGTCTACAGCACCATTAGACTAGTTGCTTCAATTTCATCAGATGTGCAACGATATTCACCCCTTCATAGTGGAGCCTTCTATAATAACCTATTTCTGACCAGTCAGTCTTCTAAGGATCGGTTGGTTTGTCCTTGCTGGAAATTACCTACCTTTTAAGTATCCTTACGCCGCGAGTGCATAGAACTTAAACTCAGTGGAAGTACATCAGCAGCGCTGCCTCCCCCCCTCATTTCCCCTTTCTTCAACCAAGGACGGTGAGATAGATTTGCTACTTTCTTTTTCCTTTCCATAATGTCCAAAGATTGGGAAAATGTGATACTTAAATAGAATAGTAACTACAGACATCACCAAAGATTGCGTGTTGCGTTTTATTGAATCTTGACTTTACATTCTTGCCTTTATTCTTCTTGTCCTTTGTTTTATCATTCTGGTTTGTAGTAGCCTGACTTACCTCTAGATTCTTGCTAACTTGTGCTTTAGTATTGGTTTTCGTGTGTGTTAGCGTTAACCTTTGACTAGTATTTTTTTGCTCTAGAGGCTTTGGTGAATGATGGTAGACTAGGGTCATGTTCTCGGTCGGGGACGAGGGCGAGGGTTAGGGGGGTAAGTGGGGTAAGGGAGATGCTAGGCTGAGAATAGGGTCTTGGAACATTGGGACTTTAAAGGGGAAGTCCATAGAGCTAGTTAGGATTCTTAAAAAGAGGAGGATTAATATAGCATGTGTCCAGGAGACCAAATGGGTAGGACCTAAGGCTAAGATGTAGACGGATATAAGTTACGGTTCTCGGGTAGGTCGAAGTATAGGAATAGGGTAGGCTAAGGGTTCAGGTGGTAGAGGTTAGGAGGGTCAATGAAAGGATGATGGCGATTAAGTTGGTAGTCGGAGGGTTCACTATAAACATTATTAGTGCGTATGCGCCGCAGGCGGGCTTGGATGAGGAGGAGAAGAGGCGCTTGTGGGAGGATCTGGACGAAGTGGTGGGAGGTATACCACCCACTGAGAAGTTATTTGTAGGATGGGATTTCAATGGACATATGGGGTCACTTCCGGGGGTTATGACGACGTGCATGGAGGCTTTGGCCTCGGGGACAGGAATAGGGGAGGCGTCTCACTTTTGGAGTTCGCTAGAGCTTTTGGGATGGTGATAGTCAATTCGAGGTTCCTGAAGAAGAAGGAGCACTTGGTAACTTTCCGTAGTTCGGTGGCTAAGACTCAGATGAACTTTTTGCTCCTTAGGAAGGTTGACAACGGTCTTTGTAAACACTGCAAAGTTATTCCGAGAGAGTATCTTACAACCCGACATAAGCTTTTGGTGATGGATTTGGAGATCAAGATGGAGAAGAAGATGAGGGTTGTGGATGACAAGTTAAGAATCAAATGGGAGAGTTTGACCATAGCTAGTGCAAAGGAGATGGGGGAGAGGTTGATGGCCAAGGGGGCTTGGGGGAGTAGAAGGGATGCGACCAGTAGGTGGGACAGGACGGCCAGTTTCATTTGGGAGGTAGCTAGAGAAGTGCTAGGGTTCTCGCGAGGTAGTCGTGGTGGGCATCGAAGGGACTGGTAGTGGAATGGTAAAGTTCAAGAGAAGGTAGAAATGAAGAAAGTGGAGTATGCGAAATTGGTAGAAAGCAAGAATGAGGTGGAGAAAGTAGACGAACAGGGAATTGTATAAGATGGCGACGAATAAGGCAAAGCTAGCGGTTACGGCGACGAAAACGGCGGCCTTTGAACGCCTGTATGTGGAATTAGAGAAAAAAAATGAGGATAAGAAGTTGTACAGACTAGCCAAGGCGAGGAAGAAGAGGGTCTGTAACTTGGATCACCTGAGGTGCATCAAGGACGAGAACGGAAAAGTATTGGTGGAGGATGCGCATATTAGGCGGAGTGACGGTCTTACTTCCATAAACTCTTGAACGAAAAAGGAGATAGAGACATTGAGCTGGGAGATCTGAAGCAATTTGGTAGGTACTGAGATTTTGGGTATTATAGAAGCATTAAGGTTGACGAGGTTAAGGGTGTTGTTGCAGAATGCGCAGGGGACGAGCGACCGGATCTGATGAGATCCCAATTGAATTTTGAAAGAGCGCAGGCAGGACAGGTTTGGAGTGGCTGACTGAGTTGTTTAACATCATTTTTAAGACGGCGAGAATGCTCGAAGAATTGAGGTGGAGTACAATGATTCCTTTGTACAAGAACAAAGGTGATATCCAGAGTTACAACAACTATAAGAGTATCAAGCTGCTAAGCCACACTATGAAAGTTTGAAAAAGGGTCGTAGAGATGAGGTAAGAAGAGGGGTGTCTATTTCCGAGAACCAGTTTGGATTCATGCCGGGGCGTTCGACTACAGAAGTCATTCATCTTATTAGGAAATTGGTGGAGCAGTATAGGGAGAGGAAGAGAGACTTACATATGGTTTTCATCGACCACGAAAAGGCATACGACAAAGTCCCTAGAGAGGTTCTATGGAGATAATTGGAGGTTAGAGGTGTACCTATGGCGTACACTAGGGTGATCAAGGATATGTATGATGGAGCCAAGACTAGGGTACGGACAGTAGGATGAGACTCAGAGTAGTTCCTAGTGATGATGGGGCTGCACTAGGGATCAGCTCTTAGCCCATTCTTATTTTCCTTGGTGATGGATGGACTGTCGCGACAAATTCAAGGAGAGATGTCATGTTGTATGTTATTCGCAGACGACATAGTCCTAATTAATGAGACTCGCAGCAGAGTGAACGCTAAGCTGGAGGTTTGGAGACAGACTCTGGAGTCTAAAGGGTTCAGGCTGAATAGGACCAAGACAGAATACTTAGAGTGCAATTCAGTAACGAGAGCGACCTTGAGACAGGCGTGGAGGTAAGGCTTGATACTCAGGTCATTTCAAAGAAAGGAAGCTTCAAGTACCTCGGGTATATTATCCAAGGGAATGGAGAGATTGATGACGATATCACACATTGTATTAGGGCAAGGTGGATGAAATTGAGACTCGCATCTAGAGTCTTGTGCGATAAAAAGGTGCCACCAAAACTTAAAGGCAAGTTCTATAGGGTGGTGGTTAGACCGACTATGTTGTATGGACAGAGTGTTGGCCGGTCAAGACTTCGCATACTCAAAAGATGAAAATTGCGGAGATGAAGATGATGAGATGAATGTGTAGGCATACAAGGAGGGATAAAATTAAAAATGATGATATCCGGGACAGAGTGGGAGTGGCCTCGGTGGAGGATAAGATGCGGGAAGTCAGGTTGAGATGGTTCGGGCACGTGCAAAGGAGAGACACAAATACCCCAGTGCGGAGGTATGAGAGGTTGGCTATGGACGGGTTTAGGAGGGGTAGAGGTAGGCCGAAGAAGTATTGAGGAAAGGTGATTAGACGGGATATGGCATAGGTGCAACTTACTGAGGATATGACCTTAAATAGGGGGTTATGGAGGGCACGAATTAGGATAGAAGGGTAGTAGTTAGTCTAGCGTAGTCCTACTTACGCTTACAAACGGGTTGTTGTAGTGTTATTATTATAGGCCCGCTTAGCCTATCATACTAGTAGGCGCAGTATTGCTTTATAGTCCCCTGTCGTTTGATTTTTGTTGCTATGTGTTATCTAGTATATTTTGTTTATCTTATTTACTTGCGTTAGTTGCTGCTTCTTTTTCAGAATGCACTATCATGGTTTATTAGTTTTTGATACCAGCATTTTCATACTGCTTTAAATTTCGTGTCCGGGTCTGACCGTTTCTCTTGCTTTGCTTGTGTTTGTGCTTGTGCTTTGTCTTGAGCCGAGGATCTCTCGGAAACAACCGCTCTACCTACCAAGATAAAGGTAAGGTCTGTGTACACTCTACCCTCTCAGACCCCACGTTGTGGGATTTCACTGGGTATGTTGTTGTTGTTGTTGTATACATCACCAAAGTTACAGTAGCTTTTATCTACCTATTTTGCCATTGTAACAATTTCAACAATATTCCTTTTCAATACATGGTATTATTACTCACAACAACTGAATGAGACTTCACCCATATTTTACAAATCATTCTTACTATAGCATAAGTGAATCATGAGATAGTGCAAATTTATTATTTATGTGAGATAAGGGAAGGGTACCTCCAAAATGGGCAGTGTGGTAACGGCAAGCACGTGGGTTATTGAGCAAAGGGTCAAACTGGGACTTGCAATTCTTGCACGTGCGAAGGTTCTGTGTTTGTCTCTCAGTGCATTGAACTGACAAACACCGTTTCCCCAAATTAATTCTCGGAATTGAGCTGAATAAGGGGTGAATGTTGGTTCGATTTCGATGAGTGATGGAACAATTTGCATATGGAATTACATGATTTGGACGTAATTGGGTGGCCATGGTCGATATAGAGCTCTAACGAAAAAGAAAAGACAAAGGGATTTTTTAGCAAAGAGCTTACGGCCTTAGCTGGCCTTGCCTACAGGGCTACAACTTATGTTTAGTCGTCCTTACTGCGTCATTTTGTTTCTTTCTTTTTTATTTTATTTTTCTCGTTATTTTCTGTGTTATAATTTCTTCCTTCGGTTAGGGATGGGCATAAAACCTGCTGAACCGAAAAAATCGAATCGAATCGATTTTTATTCGGTATTTTAAAAAAATAAATTGGTTCATGAAAAAATCTAACCGAATCAAGATTAAATTATTCGGTTCGGTTCGGTTCTTTCATATTTTTGATGAACCGAACCGAAAACCGGGGCAAATATGTATTTAATCTTATTTTTGCTTTTATGGAAGTCGAATGCGGCATGAACTTAATTAACATATCACGGAAACATTGACATAAAATGTAGGGAGAGAAAGTAGTTGTAAATTGGTGCAACTTTAAATGGTCATAACTTTGCACTCGGATGTCCATTTTCCAATCAAAATGTGTTTTCCCCAAATCGATTTCTAATTTTCTCTTTTCTTTAGTAAACATCTCACGATATACAATACATTTCAACGTCGAAATTTCGTGGTAATGTAGGTGTGAATGTCAATTTCAATGTTGGAAATTCAATTTTAAAAAAAAATCCCCCGACCCGACCCGTTTTTGGACTTAAATTATTATTTTTTTGGACTTTATATTTGAATTGAAAAAATTGATATAAACCGATACGTTCGGCGATATAAACCGATATATCGGTTTTTTTTTTAGAAAGTTTGATTCGGTTTTAAAAAAATGAATTTTATTCGGTTCATATTTTTTTTATACAAAACCGAACCGATATACGCCTACCCCTACCTATGATGATTTAAAGAGCAGCTTGGTACACTAAGCTCCCGTTATATGCAAGGTTCGAAGAAGAATCAGCCTATAAGAATCTATTGTACGCAGTCATATTCTGCATTTCTGCAAGATGTTATTTTCATGGCTTAAACTCGTGACCCGATGATCACCCATTAATTTCTCAATGATATTTTATATTAGTACATTTTTATGTAAGAAAATTACAATTGGAGTTATGCTGTTATGAGTTCGAAATATAATATGTTGCTGTTAATTTAGTACACTACTTGTACATTATAAGGGAATGAATAGTTCTTGACAAATTTTCGACTTATTAAATTTTGCCTATAAAAACACCTATCAAGTACAAGGAGCAAGTTTATTGTATTTCCCTAACCAATTTCTATTACAAATAAAATACGGATATAAGTAACATGTGAATTTTTACGCGAAAAACCTCGTTAAATCACAACCCTTGTGAGTAATTTCTCTCTCAAACTTCACTAGAAAAATGAGCAGTTTTAGTAACCTAAGAAATATCCTATCACTTAACAGCCTACAATCAACTCTAATAGTAGCTTTAGCTCAAAAGTAACAGTTCATCTCAAGAACCACCTAGCTAGAAGGTTGTGGTCCTTCAATTGGTAACAATTGTCTCAATACTATTGTCACATTCGTTATTCATCAAAATCACAACTCAATAAATTCTCCATTTTTAAAAATGACAAAACCAATATTCACATTCACTACCAAAAAAATGAGATATTTATGGCGGTTCATATGACGTATAGCGGCGGTTTCAAACCACCACAAATGATTTTTACGGCGGCCATACATAACGACATAATCTCGTCCGCCACAATCGTATTACAGCAGTTCTGGAATAACCATCGTAATACACATACCGTCGTATTATTGATTTGTTATTGTGGCATTTTTTTATGTTTAAAGTTTAAACTGGAGTTTTAAAACAGTCATAATGCAATAAAAATTCAAATTTTATTTTTCACATTACGGCAGTTGAAACCGCCATAATTTTTCAACTTCATAATTTCTTTTAATTATTCCTATAATTAATTTTTAAAATTTTGTCATTCCATATGCCCAACGTGTTTTTTGCACTCTATATATTTAAACTCCTATAACACTTCAAATTAAGCAATATAAAAGATCAAATAAGCAAATATTCATCGTATAAAATAAAAGTACTCCAAAAGTATATCATCAAAATAATAAAGTTTGAAAGTGTTATTTAACACTCCAAAATTGCATCATCAAAATACTAACGTTTCAAAGTGTTATTTAACAATAATACCCAAAATAAGTCAAAGTTGATCCTAAAAAGAATATCTAATCGGCACCTGATCCATCATTATTGTTACTTCCATCTGAAGATCTTCTTGGTCCAACCGGTGAGCGTGCACCAATTTCTAAATATGATATCGACAAAAAGGAAAAATATACAATTAATTTCAAAGTAAAGTAACAACTCCAAACCAAATTTCAGAACTCAAACAGTCCAATTACAAAGAAGAACAAGAGACAATTCAGATTGGTCAAATACTTGAGCTAAAACTCATATCATTAACAATCAATAAAATAGATCGATGCTTATTGTACCGGCGTGCTCTCTATTCGGTTATATAGACCTTGTCTTGATGATAAATCCACAGTTTCTGGATTGCAAAAATCTGCATTCATGATACAGATATAAATTCTCAACTGACAACGTATCAAACGACAAAGTGAAGAAAAACGAAGGATAATTGATATAAATGACCCTTTGATGGGCGGATACTGGAACAGAGAACAACTCTATTCAATGAATGATCAATTATTTACAATTTTCCTTAATAATTTAAGATCCTGAAAATTTCTCAAAATGTAATATGATTTTCCGGGAATACGTCTGGCCGTGCAGGTGGCGTGCACTGATTCTGCGCCACGCGAGCCTGCCCTGTGCGTTCTCTTTACTGAAGTGTTGACCAAGTATTTTCAAAATTTAATGATCTTCCTCAGTATGCCTAGCACCAATTTAAATTAGATTTTTGCACTAATTTAACAGCCAATAAAGACATTTATAATTCTATCAACATTTTAAAAATGATAACTAGAGATAGTTCCAAAAGTTAAAGAGACTAAAGCTACATTTGTTCTTGAATTCACAACAGACCTCATTCCAAAAATTGACAGTTAAAATAACATCACATTATTGTCGATTGTCATGGCTAGAAAGAAAGTCATAATATGCAACTTGAAGTTAAAATAACATCACAATATCAAAATAAAAAATTAGTTCATAGCTTTCATGTGAAAATCGAAAGAATATTATATTATGCGGTTAACTACTAGGTGCAGAAAATATTATGGACTGCCCTTTATTGTTTTAAAATGGCAGCACGGTGCCCTAAGCTCCCGCTATGCTCGGGGTCCGGGGAAGGGTCGGACCACAAAGGTCTATTGTACACAGTCTTACCTCATATTTATACAAGATGTTGTTTCCACAGCTCGAACCCGTGACCTCCGGATCACATTACAACAACTTTATTAATCACGCCAAGGCTCCAAAGACATTCCAAGACTAAGAGGTATTGTTTCAATTGAACTGAACAAATTGAAGTACCGTATGACTCAATTCGCACTAAGTCTTCGTTTGCCCACTTTCTAGTACTGCAATATCCATCTATTTGTATAAATTTCATCAAACAGTATGGACCGTCAAAGACAATACCTAGCCTAATAATTAAAACAGTAGTATATATAATGAATACCTTGTTACCATTTTCTTATTGTTTTGCAAACTTCACTACATAAACTAATTAATATGATAATTTTGTGGATTTCACTTGTAAATCAAGATGTTTCTGTAGAGAATATTGTGGAATGAACAGATGTACCTCAAGTCAAATTAACTATGGTTAGCTATTAGTTAGTTACGTTATAGTTAGTTTGTTATAACAGCAGCTGTTAGTGGTTAGATTAGCAGTTCCATTAGCTATAGCAATAAATGTATAGCTATATGAAAAGGCGTATTGCAATTCTATTTCTATGGAATTTGTCTTCAACATGCAAGTTACCATTAATTTGTTTGTCAAATTGAGAACAAAATGTGAACTTGAACTTGGAAAAAAAAAACCCAAGTTCGATATGTGGTTTCCGTGTGTATTTCAAGTGAGCTTTCTCATATCATCAATTTATCGATAAAATCTTCAACTCTTACTATTAGCGAATATTCTCAGAATATTCGCCGTATATTTTGTAATTATGATAAATGTATATTTAAGGTAACTTAGGATTCTAATTATATTAGGAATCAACCTTTGTAAGGTAAGTTAGGATTCGTACCATATTAGGAATCAACCTTGTACAGCTATATATATTGTGAATAATGAAAGAAATTCCTAAGGGAAATTATTCTATCTTTCATGGTATCAAGAGCCTAAAACCTAAAACCTAAATCCTCATTCCGCCGAAATCGAATTTTTTTTCTCGCTTTCACAGAAAAAAAAACTGGTTTCTTCCTCCATATCTCGGCCAAACCAGAAAATTCCCTTCCCTCGACAAAGCGGCAACCATGTCTTCCCCCACAAATTCCGCTTCATCCACCGGCACACTTGAAAACCCCTCTCAACGTTCGGTATCTTCTTTTCATCCCGCATTCGCCGTTAACAACATCAAGAATTTTATCCCTATAATTCTTGACCAAGAAGATCGTCAATATTCCATGTGGATGGAACTATTCTACATTCATGCATGTGCATACAACGTGCTTGATCACATTGACGAATACGTTCCTCGTCCCACCGATGTTACGGACTCAATGCGGCGTCGTCTTGACGCCATCGTCAAACAATGGATCTACGGCACCATCTCCAAAGATCCGTTATGCACTATCATGAAAACAAGGTGCTACGGCACGTGAACTTTGGGTCCGGCTAGAAGAAATCTTTCGGGACAATAAAAATACTCGGTGTGTATTTGGAAGAGCAATTCAACAATACCCGCCTCGAGAATTTTAACAACATGTCCGAATATTGTAAGCAATCGAAACTCATAACCGATCAACTATCCAACGCCGGGACTTCTCGTTTCGAAACCAAGATGGTGCTTCAACTTGTTGCGGGTTTACCGAAAGGTGAATATGACACACTCGCAACAATGATTCAACAAGCCGACCCTCTCCCAAGTTTCAACAAGGCACGTTCACAACTATTGTTGGAAGAAACTAAACATGCTAAACAAGAGGAACATAACCAAAAGGCGTTAGCCGTTGACGGGATGGCAACACACTGCGGCCAAGAAGCAACCGGCGTTAGCCCAAAGAAGCAGAGAGAGCGGCGGAGGTCGTGGCGGCAGAGGTCGCAACAACAAAGGCAAGGGCCGCGGAAAGGGCCAACGCAACCGGTGGACCGGACAACGGCCAACCACCGGACAAGAAGCGGCAGAAGTGGTCCAACCAAGAAGAAGGTGGCCCAACCAGCGAAGCGGGCCTCGCCGCATGCCCGTACCCGACCGTAGGGGCCCGGGTCCCGGCAGCCTTGGTCGCGGCTGTTGGGCCCTACCCCGGCCACCGAGCGAGCAACCAAGCGGCGAATAAAGCCCACTGATTGCGGTCCAGAAGAAGAAGAAGAATCGGCAAGCAGCCCCATTGCGGTCCAAAGAAGAAGAAGACTCGCAAGAGCCCCCGGCGGCGGCCCCGACCGATTTGGGCCATGCATACACCACCGTGAACCTTCAACGGTCCGACGACAATTGGTACATGGACACCGGAGCCACATCTCACCTCACCCGATCGTCGGGTAACCTATCTCAACTACGCCGGACTAAAGTGTCCTCAATTTATTCGTCGGCAATGGTAATCGCATTCCAATTGAAGGTTACGGTAACACACACACCAAACATCCACACCCACCTTTCTCCCTAAACCACGTCCTATACACACCTAACATCATTAAAAACTTAATCTCTCGTTAGAAAATTCACTAGCAATAATTCGTGTCCGTCGAATTTGACCCTTTTGGTTTTTCGCGTGAAGGAACTCAATACGGGGAAAATTCTTACACGCCGCAATAGTGTGGGAGACCTCTACCCATTCACTCAATCTTCCGCCTGTCGACCGCAAGCACCTCTATCCCTTGCGGCGATCTCTCCCTCAACTTGGCACAACCGACTCGGACACCCGGAGACCCGAGTTTTTACTTTTCTTAGGACTTCTAAGCGTATTCAATGTAATAATGGGAAACTTGCCCAACACTCGTTTTTCTTGTCCACTAGGCAAACATACTCGTCTTCCCTTTATGTCATCAAACAAGTGTTACTTTTTCTCCCTTTGATATTGTTCATGCTTTGATTTATGGACATCTCCGATTGCTAGCTCTTTGGGTCATAAGTTCTATCTAGTATTCTTGGATGATTTTTCACATTTTTTTCGGATTTACCCATCGAAATTCAAATCGAAGTTTTTGCAAAATTCCTTGAGTTTCAAAAATTCATTAAGACACAATTTGAAAAACCTATTAAATCATTCCAATGTGATAATGGACGTGAATTTAATAACTCGGCATTTCACAATTTCTGTTCTAAACAAGGCATTGTTTTCCATTTTTCTTGTCCCTATACTTCTTCCCAAAACGGAAAGGCTGAAAGAATTATACGTACCATCAATAACATGGTCCGCACACTTCTGTTTCATGCCTGCCTACCACCGCCTTTTTGGGTCTATGCTGTCAAAATGGTAGAATCCCTTCTAAATATTTTACCAACTAGCACACTCCAAAACAAAACTCCTACAGAAATCTTATACCGTAGGCAGCCATCATATGATCACCTACGCATTTTTGGATGCTTATGCTACCCCAACATAGCCTCCACTGCACCCCACAAACTTGCCCCTCGCACTCTTCCATGTGTCTTCCTTGTTCTATCTCCTAATCATCGGGGCTACTTGTGCTATGACATTGCTACTCGCAAAATCATCATCTCCCGTCACGTTACCTTTAACGAGACAACCTTTCTCTCACCGATTACATCTTTCTCGATGAACCGAGTTTGTCTCCGGTCATCCAAAATCTGTACCAAGGCGAGCTCACCTGTCCCGACGCCACTATCGCCTCCGGCGGTGTCATCATTCGACCCTCCCGCAATGCGCCACCGATCCGGCTCCCACACCACCCATGCTGCACCCTGTCGAGTCTAATGCACCACCCACACTGCCTCCAGTCCAGCAAATCCAATTACCTGTCGATTCTCCTGCTTCTGCAGCAACACTGCTGCCAACCGAGTCCAGCCCCCGCCCCCAGTGCCCTACCGGTCCAAAGAACCGGTCCCGACCTCCCACTGCTGCCCCCTCACCGCATGGAGACTCGTGCACAACATGGGATCTTCAAACCCAAGGTTCACTTCAATCTCTCCACACAAACCTTATCACCCATTTCAAAGAATCCAAAACTAGCTAAACTGGACCCCAATTGGAATGCGGCCATGTGCGAGGAGTTTAACGCTTTAACCAAGCAGAACACTTGGGATTTGGTACCTAGACCAGCTGGTGTGAATGTTATCCGGTGTATGTGGCTATTTCGTCACAAGTTCAGAGACAGTGGTGACTTAGAGAGGTATAAGGCAAGACTAGTTGCAAATGACACTAATCAGCATGAGAGTATTGATTGTGGTGAGACATTCAGTCCGGTTGTTAAACCGGCCACTATTCGGACTGTTCTCAGTATTGCTATGGGCTTGCATTGGCCGATTCATCAGCTTGATGTCAAGAATGCGTTTCTTCATGGGGATTTGAAAGAGACTGTGTATATGCATCAGCCTCCTGGTTTTGTTCATCCGGCAGCTCCACAGTTTGTGTGTCGTCTCAGGAAGTCATTGTATGGATTGAAACAGGCCCCCCGCGCTTGGTATGATCGGTTCGCCAGGTATCTTCTGCAAATTGGTTTTGTATGTAGCAGGTGTGATACCTCTCTCTTCACTTTTCACCGAGGTAGCAGCACTGCATATTTGCTATTATATGTCGACGATATTCTTCTTACTGCCTCATCATCGACGGGTTGAAGAATGAAATCATTTCTCTACTCAAAACCGAATTTGCTATGACCGACTTGGGAAGCTAAGTTATTTTTTGGGTATATCGGTGACTAGATCTCGCTGCCAATATGTTCTTGTGTCAGCGAAAGTATGCAGAAGAGATAGTGTACAGGGACAAGATGGCAAATTGTAAAATTATGCCAACTCCGGTGGACTCAAAATCCAAGCTTAGTGCCAATGACGGTGCGCCAGTTTCTGATCCCACTCTATATCGGAGTCTAGCGGGTGCTCTTCGCATCTTACATTCACTAGGCACGATATTGCATATGCCGTTCAACGGGTGTGTCTGTTCATGCACGACCCCCGAGAGTCCCATTTTGCCGCCCTCAAACGTATTATCAGATATGTTAAGGGCACACTTGACTTTGGCTTACATCTATACCCCTCTGCCCCAACCAAATTGCTAGCCTACACGGATGCAGATTGGGCAGATGCCCCGACACACGTCGCTCCACCTCCGAGTCGTGTATTTCTTGGGGATAATCTTATCTCATGGTCCGCCAAGCGGCGAGCCACGCCTTGTCCCGTTCGAGTGCGCCGAAAGCGAATATCGCGGAGTTGCTAATGTCGTCGCCGAGATCTGTTGGCTCCGAAATCTTCTTTTGGAGCTCCAGTGTCCATTACGCAAGGCGTCTATAGTCTATTGTGATAATATATCTGCTATCTATATGTCTCATAATCCAGTCCAACATCAGCGGACTAAGCATATTGAGATGGATATCCACTTTGTGCGAGATAAGGTTGCTCGTGGTCAGGTCAAAATTTTACACGTGCCTTCCTCGTATCAGTATGCAAATATTTTCACAAAGGGACTACCGCGACAACTCTTCACCGACTTCCGATCCAGCCTTAGCATTCGGCCTCCTCCCGCTCCGTCTGAGAGGGAGTATTAGCGAATATTCTCAGAATATTCGCCGTATATTTTGTAATTATGATAAATGTATATTTAAGGTAACTTAGGATTATAATTGTATTAGGACTCAACCTTGTACAACTATATATATTGTGAATAATGAAAGAAATTCCTAAGGGAAATTATTCTATCTTTCACTTACAATTCTTCCTCTTTTTTTTCAAAACAATACGTATCCAAACTCCATTTTAGTTTTCGCAAAATAATTTGTTTCACTATCAAAAATTTCATAAATAGCTATAATTTAGAGCGTAATTACAAAATGTAGCTATAGTTTGCGTAATTATGGACTATAGCTACAATTTTCATATTTACGAGACGTACCTACAGTTGTTGTATCAAGTGGAAGAGTAATATCAGGCGGGTATCAACTGCATCAGCGAAAGAGATGTGTCAATCGGATATCAACTCAATTGTATCAGGGGTATCAATTGTATCTACACATATTGTATCAGCTGAAAACGCGCAAAAGAGTTGTATCAGCGTGATGGTTACGCTTCGTAAATACAGTAGCAATGTTTCGTAATCTTTTGAAACTATAACTAAATACAGTCTAAATGTTTGTCACTTCGCGTAATTTTTCCAACTTTAACTTCAAATATACGCCTAAATGGGTCATAAATCTCATCAGCCCAAAAAGTGGTCATGGGGAACTAATTTGGGCTTTTTATCGAATTCGCGAAGGGACACTAAACGTTGGGCTTTGAAGGGCCTTTTAATTATCCACAAACGAAATAAACCAAACTCCCGCCAAAATCAGTAACCGGCTATACCCTGTAGCCCCAAGATCAACCGGCTATTCATATAAATAACCGGTCATCAAATTAACGATCATAACCATTTCACAGAAACTGAGCTGCTTCGTCTTTCTTTTGCCTTTGCCTCTAAATTGTTCCTTCATATAAATAATCTCGTGTTTATTTCATGAAAGTTCCAAAATCTCATATAAACTTTTCATTCATATAAATTCTCATATAGTAGTAAGAGAGCTTTTATCAGAGTTAATTTGAATATTGCAATCATGAGTGCTGTGAATGTCACAAACGTCGCCGTGTTAGGCAATCCATCGTCGTTTCAATCGCCTTTCCAGTTTGAAATCTCTTACGAATGCGTCGCTGCTCTCAAAGAAGGTGAATTATCTCTCTTATTTCCTTTTTCTGTTGAATATTTTCGTAATTCATCTGTTATTAGTATGATTATCTTGTTTTTTCTTGATTGTATTATCTCGGATACCTGGTTAGAGTTTCAATAATGATAATTCGATAAGGAAGTTGTTTACAATGTACTTCAAGTCGTTGATAATCAATTTTTTACAATCTATTCGATTTTTTTGCATACATTCGTTTGTACTATATAATTTAATTTTTTTTTGCTTCGTTGTATCATTTTGAAGACCTAGTTATTGGTTTATTTGTATTCAGTAAGTTGAGTTTCAATTTTGATGCAATATTAATATATTATCAACTCAGTTGAATAATTGTGAGAAATCAGTTGTTTATCTAACGAATTTAGGTTGTACATAAGAGATTTGTGTTTTTATACTATTAGAAAAGTCGATATGAAATGGTTATTGTGCGTACAGTGTGTTGATTTTCTTTACATTAACGGAGAGCTTGTAAAGGATTAGTGACATATAGTTACTACTTAGAAGAATTCCTGACTTATATCAATGAGAGAACGTTTTAATTAAGCTAGTGGTCTTTATGTATCATAGCTATTTGTAAAATTGTGTAATAGAGGTCAAATTTTGTTTTGTGAAGGGTAAACATCTTCAAGTGTTCATTGATGTAGCGAACAGCGTTTGGTGTTTGAAGCGAGGCCAAGTTTTGGTGCTTTACGATATCTTAGTCGTACATTCCTCCCCGTGATAGGATACAATAGGGTTCTTGAAAGTAATTGGTGTGATTTCTCTCATTCATGGACACCGTTTTGTTAGTCATGTGAATGCTGGCGCACAGCATGTGAAGACCACTGTAGATACTAGCAAATGTTCCAAATAAATGTGGATGGAACTGTTGGAACATTAAACCACAGATACTCATAAAATATGTAGGATTTCGTGTTAAGGTCTATGGCACGATTTGTGCCGCGATCAGTAAGAAATTAGGAATCTCTTGAGGAAACTTAGCATTATTCATGGAACGGAAGTGTGCATGATGTAAGTATATTTGCTAGTACCCTTGTGGTCGGGCCCTTCCCCGGACCCCGTGCATAGTAGGAACTCAATGCACCGGGCTGCCCTTTTTTTTTAAAAAAGTAGCCAGTTGGATAGAGGAACACTCCTGCCAGTGGCCGATGCAGCTCTTAGGCAACAGGTTCATCTTAACCTAGTTTTTATATGCGAAGTGCGCACACGCTTAGAAAACCCACTATTATCTCACCAAATATTAGATTTGAACTCATCCCATAATTTAGAAGTACAATGAATTAAGTTTGAAGAACCTTAAAGGTCGAACATATCAAGTTTAAGTCATGGATGTGCCTCTACACCGTTCTATAGATTTCCTGAGACATACATACTAAATTATTACTGGAATAGAAATAAAATGTATTACAGGATTTCAGCAGATGTTTACTCTTCCATTCTCTTAAGGTTGGACCATAATCTTATGCCTCACTTTCCGTGCATCCTTACAGTGGCTGAATTAACCAGTTTCTTAAACCAATTAATTGGAAGTTTTCTGTGTAGTTCTGTTATCAAAGTAATGTTTTGTAGAATATTGTCCACATCTTGATTCTGAAGAATATATTGCTTCTTGTGTGCCTCTGCATTTTATTTCGTTTGCACTTACTCCCTATTGCTAATTTGATGATCCAATTTAGGCCATTTACATGTAATACCAAAAGCATTGAAATTGGTATAAGGTGTGGATAGTGTTAGTTCCAGCACTAACCTGAATGATGAAGCCCAACTCTATAGTTTCAGATTTCACATTAAGAATGTTAAAAGATATACACTAGTATATCTATTGGGAGATTACTTACAATACTACTAATCGCTGAAAAAACTCATAACAAAATCTTTAGTACTATGTGACGTCTGCTATTATAATAGCATCCGATGCTCCTCTTTCATTTCTACAGGGTAAAGCATAGGATTAATGGACTTATCTCTGTAGTATCTCCTCGGTTGTGTGTCTTAACACTTCAGGACTCTTTAGGTAGTTGGCTTTGGAAGGCAGTGAACTTAATTGTTTAGCAATTGTTAGGGAACCTTCTATTCTACTTGAACTGCTCTCTGATTGTACGTTTTCTGGATGTGAGGTTTTCTCAATCAACTGTCATATTTGTTGACAGTATTAATGATTTTGTGACTTTTGAGAAGTAACTGGAAGAAGATCATACTTCATTTGTTTTTCTTTAAGAACTCTTTATTTATGACAAATAAAAAGATTGTTTCCAGGAACAGAGTCAACTGCTATTATGGAGTTTTTATTTCACATGCGTACCTTGGCAATTCAGATTGTTTCTTTCATGTGGTATGGCACAAAACTGGTCTGCTTGGTCCAATACCCACCCAGTGAATTTTGAGGCATTAGGGAGTAATTGTGCAATCCTTAATGGTGACTTGCTAAAAATTAAAAGTAGTAGTATATTTTATTTTCTCTTTTTGGGATTGAAATACTAGAGAATCATCTCTGCATTGTAAATCCTTTCCCAATAAAGATACATAGGTCCATTCTTTGACAATCGCACAGAAATGCTCCTACCAAGTTGATGTTTTTTCTGCAGGATGCTGTTTTCGACTGTTTTTAAAATTTAAGCAACTAAGCATGTTGTTTCTTTTCAAATAATTATTATTTGTATCTTGGTTAACTTAACAGCTTTACTTAGTTTCTATTGGCCTTATTTTGCATGCAGATTTGGAATGGAAACTCATCTATGTTGGATCTGCTGAGGATGAGACATATGACCAACTACTAGAAAGTGTGTTTGTTGGCCCCGTCAATGTTGGAACTTACCGCTTTGTATTGCAGGTATCATCTCCTAGCTTGACAAGTAAATAAAGTTTTACTAGGTCAAATGCCTTTCTGCTGATTGGATTTGTGTTATGTTTTCTTTGTCCTAATACTAGGCGGACCCTCCAGATCCTGCCAGAATTCGTGCAGAAGATATAATTGGTGTCACTGTGCTCCTGTTGACCTGTTCCTATGTGGGTCAAGAATTTGTACGAATTGGCTACTATGTGAACAATGATTACGATGATGAGAAGTTGAGAGAACAACCTCCCCAAACGGTTTTAATTGACAAGATTCGAAGGAACATACTAACAGATAAACCTAGAGTAACAAAGTTCCCTATCAATTTCCACCCTGAAAACTGTGAGACTGGAGAGCAAGCTCCTCCACCTGGTAACGTGTCTGAAGCAGATGGGAATGAAGCTCTTCCACCTGATGGTAATGAAGAACAAGTTCCTTCACCTAAGAATGGATCAGACAAAGGTGGGTCGTAACTGTGGAAGGGTGTTAACTTTTTGCGTAACTCCTAACGTTTTAGTTTGACATCATTCTGCTGGGCCATCATCTCATCCTAAATCCTCATACATGATCATTAAATACTTTTGTAGTGTCTTCGTCTATCTCAGTGGAGCTGCCATGAAACTGTGTATAAACACGAGTGGCATTTTGTGGCTGTTAACCTGGTTGTTTGTCCTTTCTGTATGCATTCAGCAATGGTGTTCGAGACCTCTGCTTATATAGACACCATCTTTAGCTTTACAGTCATACTCCAAAATGTGAGTTGAGAAAGAAGTTGTGACCATATAGTACTGATAACATTGATATTAGTTTTGTACGTAATACAATCGTGAGGATTCAGACAGGCAGGAAATCTTTTATCCATTTATCATATTTTTGGCTAGCAGCTACTGAATCACATTACCTAGATGGGCCAATTTATGATGAACAGTTGAACTGCACCATTTATGGTGCCGTTACATTTTCTTTTATTCTGATGTATGCTAGTCATTTTGCATAGTAATACAAATTAGAAACATTTTTCCTTCTGATGTATGCTAATCATTTTGCATACTGATACAAATTAGAAACAAGATATTGCAGCCAACTGTAAGTCAAACCTGCAAAGTCACAACAGCATGTGCATATATGCTGATTCCCATTGCACTCCGCTACTTCGTAAATTTGTGGCTCTTATATGATTTGAAGGCAATGAAAGAGGTAGTCTAGCAGAATTCCTCAAATTCTATAAGCAAATCTCACGTGATAAACCCAACAAAAGAAAAAATCTGAACCACAACACTGCAAGTTTACCTTCAAAGATAAGCAGTTGAAGACAAGGTTTTAGTTTTATCCTTTGCATAATTACTCGGTAGGACAGCCGCATCCATAAAAAAGGTTGGTGGGGGGAGAGAGAGATCTGACATTTTAATATCTTCACAGAACATAAATTTGGATTGTAATTTCATTTTACAGAACAGATGTCAAAAAGCTTTGAAATGCATGACATATCTTTGTCGCACTTTACTAGAAAAACAAAGCTTCAGATTCAACATCCCAGTACAAAATTGCTCTCTCAGATCAAAATTTGAAAAAAGGAACGTGATGTTTTGGGTGACACCGCCGAGCAATCACAAATAATTCCAGTCCTATCAGACATGTAGTTCCTTTTGCTTCTAACTTCTTGTAGCAAGAATTCCTGCTCAACGCATATATAGCAAGATCTGACTATGTTCTTCACTTGTTTTTCTGCCTCTTCCTGGACTGATCCTTTCTTGATTCTTTAGCATTCTCCGCGGGCAAATGGTTTTCCTTATTCTGCAGTGAATTTGAAAATTCTTATTTGACTAAACAAGGTATTTTACCACGAGTAACATGGGCTATCAGGATCAGATCTTAGCATGTACCTTCTTATACTTCTTCTCCCTGAGTTGCCTCTTCAATCCTTTGCTTTTCTTCTTTAATCTTGAAGGGTCCTATTATGATTCATAAATTATGATGTAGGCAATTTATGAAAAATTTTGCCCTTTTTCACTACGTCAAATTCTTCATGCAGTATAATGCGAATGAACAAACCTGCCATCCAATTGGGCTATCCTCCTCGGGATGAATCTCTCCCTCAATTTTTCCATCTTCATTAAGCATAAGTTTAAGCCTCCCTTCTTTCAACAGCTTTTCAGAGCGGGCATGCCTCTGTAACAAATATAAAAACTTTATGTTAGATCAGTCACAGTGGGTCAAAATCATGTGCATAAGTTAACGTGCATTTAAGATTCTTTAACATGGAAAGAGCAATATTGCAGGAATCAGCCCCTGCACTAGTAACGGGGAGGTGTTAGCACCATAAAATTTACATGGAATATGATCTGAAGAAGTTAATTTAGTCACAATTGGAAAAATGAAAACACTGATACTGAATGCTTACTTTGGATTTAAGATGAGCAATTAGAGTCTGAACTGTCAAGCAGACGATTCTTGGACACAGCCGGCACTTATAAACTGATTTACATTTCAAGACATATTGTGAAGCATCAGATGGAATCTCATCCTCTTCGGGCATAGAATTATTCTGCATATTATCTGTTTCTGCAATGACCTTTTCAGACGCATAAGTTTCACCAGCAAACTTGGTGTCGTTTAGAGTTGTAACATCTTCATCACTCGTTGGAAGACCTACCAATGGTAATTTCCGGAAAGACTTAGAATTGAACACTATGAACAAAACCTAAGGATTTAAATTATTTTCCGAAATAGGAAGATATGGCACTATAGCTCAGGTGCAACATGATTAAGAATAAATAAAATCTAGAGTTGCTTCTCTGGAGTTGATGAAAGCAGCATGGCAGAGCAATAAATACTGGGCTTTACCCAAGTATTTCATCCTGTATAAATCCCTTCCATATTGCAATTCATGATGTTCAAACAATGTTTCACATAATTTTTAATTTCAAAAATAATTTCGATGAACGCAAACTCTTATCAAACAACACGATGTTTCCTTCTCAGTTGATTCAGAACAGCAGCGCAAGGCAATTACAAGCTGCATAAGACAAACCTACCATATAAATTACGAAAAGAAAATCAGAGTTCAGAAAGATCTTTCATTTGCCATCTAGAAATAGCAGCAAAATCAGTTTTCTCATTCAGCTCTAACTAGCAACCTTTAAGAAGTGTATTGGCTTCAAATAAAACATCATGAAAATCTAAAATCATGTTTCCATAATTAATTTCATTGACTTGATAGCTGTAAATATTACCAAATGCCACAAGGATGTGCGGAAGATACTTAAGAAAATATGATGCAGTCTTCAACCAGAAGCGCTAAAACTCCAGAGGGGGAGAATGGCTATGATACTAAATCCCAATTCTTACGATATGACCATCTCTGTGAAGAACTACCAATCAAAATAAAAGAACTGACATCCCTGATTTCATGAAATTTCTGATACATAGATTCTGCAGAAACTTCAAGTTTGTAGGGCTGCAGCTCAAAAGCTGTAGCTTCCAGACTAGGATTAAGTTCGTAGGACTGCAGCTTCCCAATAAGTTAAGACATAGAGCATCGAACTTCTCTTCTTTTTTTCCCTTTTCTGGAATGGAGTGAGGGAATTTCACTTTACACCTTGGCTAGAGATAATCCACATTCACAGTGTAATGCATCAAGTTGTTAATCTTTCCTAATCAAATGATCGCCCTATTAATAAACAGTAAGAGTTGGGAAACAGTGTATACAATGTTGACCTACAAATAAGGAATGGGGAAATATAGCAGCTTCCATTTTAATATTTTATAACTAAACTTTACTCGTATGTGGAGCCAACATAAATACTTAAGAGTATACACAAGTACGATGAATTGCAGCACATGTTTCAAGCAGAAAACTGCCATAAGACTCATAACTAGCCAAAATTTGGGACAGCAGACTAAATCCAACCTGATGAGTCAAGATTAACTTCATTGGCAGAGCTATCTTCACTCTCATATCCTGCAGCAAAGGAAAAAAACAAGGGGGAGAAAAATCTGTTATCAGTTGTACCATGAGGAGATAGTGGAAGAATCTGAACATCCAACCCAAAACCTTAGGAAATGGATGGAGTGGCCCAACACCCTTATAAACCCCTTTGGAATCCCTTTTGCAATACATGTTTTATAACTCAAAATCCTCTCACATGTAACCCCATTTTGGTGTTCACAACTGAACCTCAATGTAGACTTATGGGTGCAAGAATGGGCTTACGAAAGATTGGCTCTGAAGCCATTTGAAAGTATCTAAGCTACCAACCCAAAGCAATGGGTGGAGCGGCCCAAAATCTTTATTAATCCCTTTGGAAGCCCTTTTTCAGTCTCTGGGGGAAAATTTATAACTTAATATAGAAAGTAACTTACACGTGCTGATAGAGATTTAAAATCAAGAATTGTCCAAAAATACCAGACAAAGTTTCACTAATCCAGAATTCCAGATACCAAACCAAAAAATTTAGAATTCCCATTTCCTGGAATACCCTCTAAGCAATAAAATGTCAGCAAACAATAGAGACAAGCAACTGCAGATCATCAGGATAAGCATACCAGAAGAAGATTCATTTCCCCCTGTCAGTCGAGCAACACCATCATCCTCCTCTTCCTTTGTGTCATTGTCATCCTCCTCCTCCACCTCCTCCGACGACTCCTCTTCATCTTCTGTTGCCTCTGCCTCAAATTCAGAGTCGTCGGATGAAGAAGACTCTGAAGGAGCATCTTTATCACCATGCTCAAGCTTGTAAAATCGCCTTTTTATCATTTTCTTCAACTTTTTATAACTCAACTGCAAGTAATACAAAGAAATCCATGAATCTAACATATATAGTCGATTAGCTACAAAAAGACCCCCTTTTTTTCAATAACACCCTTTTTGTTAACCTATAGAAAGAACACCTACTGAATTTGATATGTAAATAAGCGACACAAGCGACTTTGCCAACCCAGCATTCATTTAATTCAAGTTAAAAATAATAAAACAGCATCCCTAATATTAATCAGTTGGCCTCAATCTCAAACTAGTTGGGGTTGATTATAGTAACTTTTGCTACAAGAGAATTCACAGAAATCAATTAATCCAGCTCATAAAGTTGATTACTTTGCTTTACAAACAACAAATAAAGAACCTTTCTTTTTCAAGAACACCCTTTCCTTTTGACCCATAGAAAGAATATCAGCAGTTCTTTTGATAACTAGACTAAAACCCATCATTCATTTACTCCAAATTGGAAAAATAAAAGAGCATCCCTAACATTAATCAATAAAACTAGTTGGGGTGGACTATATTAATTATTTATGACAATTACAACCCTTTTATTTATCTAAACTTGAAACCAGCTATGGTGGGAATTAAAATAGCTTCTATGCTATAGCAAGCAAATATGATTTATATAAATTTGCAACTAAAACATATATAATAAGAAGAGAAAAGAAAGGAACCTGAGAAATAGATAGAGCTGATTGTAAGTAATACGAAGGAGGCAGGGTTTTTGGTCGGGGGAGAGTAGAAATCAGATGTAGTCAACATTTAAAGTCAAATGCCACCTGTCATGTTCCAATTGGTATATATTAAGTTCCCCTTTGCCTTTTGTGTAACTTTCACAAATTCACAATTATAGGATTTTCGTATCAAAGTTACATAATTTTATTTTTTAGTCACTAGAATTCACAACACTAATATCTTGGTAACCAAATAGTCTCAATAATCGCAAAATATATCTTCCATTGTACTTTTTTTAACGACTTATTGAGATTCACCAATGTAGTACTTTTTTTTTTAATTACATACTGATTTATAGGAAAATGCATAATAATAGTTTACAGACTGATTTATTGGACAATGCATAAATATTTATATTTTTCATATGTTTAATGTAAATTCATTCAACTTTGACTGGGTTTTTATAGGCATTTTTATATTATCCTCAACAATTGCTTAGTTTTATTTGGCTAATTAACTCTTTGTATACTGCCAGTTAACAATGTGAAAAACAAAGAATCAAAGGATTTCCATTTGTCTCTTTTGAGTTTTGAGTGTCTTTTTTTATCAGAAAATGAAAACATTCTTTTTTTCCTTTTGATTTTTCACTCGAAGCTCAATATCTGACTAATCTAAATTCGCGTAGCGTAAGGCCCGTTAAAAGGGACGATCCTAATGTGAAAACATCCTTGAAACTTAAGAGCAAATAATTGCTGAAACAACTATCAACATGCAGCTAATGATGCTGAATTTCTCAATTCGTCTACAACAATGGAAGCCATTTGGTAATTCTCTAAATGGAACGAATTTGGTTAATTTATCCCAGTACAAAGTAAACCAAAAATAATCTTTTTTCTGCATCATATTCCACAATATACTATACAAATTAGTTTCAAACAAACTAAAGAAAAATTGAACAATGTCATACAAGTCTTTACATATCACTCAAAAATAATATCAACTAAATATACCATATATGCTTATGACACTGGCTATTAAACTCGAATATCTTATCCTTGTATGTGCAATGGCCAAAATGTCACAATTCGAACTATAATGTCACGAATTCGGTTCTGAGTAACTTCCAACTTGAATATTCCTTACTTCAACCGTTCAACGTATCCTACACCATCAAATTAAGATTACTCCGGTTGGCATTAGCAAGAATGACAAGTGGTAATTTTGATGATAACTGACAAAGTGAATGAACCAGGTCTATGGACTTGTTCTATCCAAGGGCAATATAGTACAAAGTAGAAGTGAACCAGGTCGACGAACGTGTTCATCAACAGACACGGTAGCGAGACAGGATTGACAGGAACAAATGCAAGGATCAGGTCCATGAACGTTTTCCTGTTCAGAGTCCTACCGCGAGTAGAATTTGTGATTTTATGGTAAATACTTGGCGTACAAGGCTGCAACATTTCTTGTCATACTTATCAAGATATTTTAGGGTCCTACAAGAAAACTAAAGCAGCGTGGAGGTGCAAGAATCCTAAACTAAAGCAAATCATATTCTACCATGATAAGCGCATCATGGTGGGTTTAGGTCAGCCGCATTGATGAAGACTAAAGCTATATATATCCAAGTCTTGCCGAGAAGAAATTTATGCACTCACAAAGAGAGAAAGTCAGAAACGAGAGCAAACCCTACCAATAATAATTGGGAGAGTTCTGATTTTATTAGTGCGACCCTAATACTACGAAGAAGATTGAAGGAGTTGTTCTACTGAATAATGTTTTTCAGTTCTTAAGTCTAGATTCTTGTAATAGGATTGATCATCGAGTTGTACCTTTATTTGCTTTCATAGAAGCATATTGCTAGGTGTAAACAGTTAGTCAAATTCAACTTCAAGTTGGGGAGCAATTTGGAGTGGGCTTACTAGTCTAGGGAGATTAGTAGGATAGGAATTAGAGTTTATAGTTCCTAAGTTGCATAGGTTGTAACTTGAATTTGCATAGGCTCACTTTGTAGTGGAGTTTGGGTTAAATCCTACAAAAAGTGTAGGCCGTGATTTTTTCTACCCTTGTGAACCGAGTGATTTCCACGTAAAAATTATTGTCTCTTGCTTTACTATTCTTTACAATTTCGCAGATATTGTATATAGAACAAATAGAGTAACGTGTTCCATCCTATAGGCAAAAATTAGGTATCGCATAGAATAGATATCTGAGTGTGCAGAATATCAATTGGTATTAGAGCATATTCTCTTCAATAAGGCTAACACCTTAAGAGAAAACTATGATGAATGTTTCACCACCTATTGGACACAGTGAAGGTCAATCCACTCACCGACCACCACTTTCCAACAGGAAGTATTACGCTTGGTGGAAAGCTCGCATGGAGGACCACTTGCAAGCTAAAGATTATGAAATGTGGGAAAGAATTACTGACGGTCCAAAATGTCCAACCAAGAAGGGTATAGATGGAACTAATGTTGTAGAGGAGAAAAAGGAATATGAGGAAGCTGACTACAAAATCCTCTAGAAGAATGCTAAGGCAAAGAATGTCTTGATGTTTGGACTAGGTGCAGACGAGTACAACAGAATCTCTGGTTTTACCACTGCCAAACAAAACTGGGATGCATTAGTGAATGCACATGAGGGGACTAGCCATGTCAGAAAATTCATGAAAGTTATGCTTGCCACAGATTATGAAAACTTCAGGATAAAGCCAGGAGATACTATTTCTGAGATGTTCACAAGGTATACATCTCTAGTTAACAAACTAGCGTCTCTGGGAAAAATCATCACCACAGAAGACTCAGTCGGCAAAATTCTGAGAACCCTACAAAGACTTTCAAAATGAAAGTCACCGCGATAAGAAAATCCAAAGACATATGAGATATGTCATTGGATGAACTGGTAGAAAACTTGAATACATATGAGATGGACATGGAAAACTCCAAGAATGATGACTCAAGTTTTGAAAGATCCTTGGCATTGAAAGCTACTAAAAGTGACCAGTCTGAAGTAGACAATGAAGAAATGACATTGATCACTAGAAACGTCAAAAAGTTTCCCATCAAAGAGAGAGAATGGCAGAAGAAAAAACTACGAGAAGCAAAAGTGACAAGCCTCAAACTGGTGGTTGCTTCAAGTGCGACAAGACTGGTCATCTGATTAAAGATTGTTCACTGTGGGAAATCGAATGAAAGAAAGAAAGATGTGAGAAAAACAAGTTGAAGGAACATGTTCAGGGAAAAAGAGAGAAATGAACCCCTAAGGCACTAAAAGTCACTTGGGACTCCAGTAATGATTCAGAAAATGAAACAAATCAGCATGCCTTGATGGACATAGGAGACTCGGACTCAGAGATCGAGGAAGACACAAAAAAGGTAAACATTCTTGATTTAAAGAATAAGATAGATCTACTTTCTAAGAAAAGATTGACCCTCTTAATGAAGTCCCTAATTGATGAATATCTTGAAATAAGGTCAAAAAGAGATCAGATGTTTAGGACCTTCACTAGTCTGAGATATGAATTCATTGATGTAGAGACTAGTATGGAAAAAATTGAAAAGGAAGTATGTTCTCTGAGGGAACAATTCAATCAACTTGATTCAGCTAATGTCGCCTTGAGATTTGAAATCCTTAAGCCTACTAGAAATGAGAAATCTATTATAGATAGTTGACTTCTCAAAACTGAATCTGACCTAACTAGAATTAGGACTGAATTGAGCCTTGAAAAGGAAAAATCTAGAAAGCTAAACACATATTTAATTAAAGTCAAAATTGATCTAGACAAAGCCAACCGCTGAACAAAATCGACTAGGATCCTTAATAATCTCATCAGCAAAACCTACAGTGTTACTACTAGATTAGGCTTTAGTAAGGAACATGAAAAAGGAAATTTTGTAAAAAAGGGGTTGTGTGCATCATATGGTAAAACGGGTCACTATAGGACTAATTGCCGATCAAGCAAGAAACATAAAGAAAGAAATCTGAAATTTATGAAAAAAATCCTTTAGCATGTAAAATCAGATAAATGGAATAGGTCTCCATTTATATTGCCTAGATGGATAAAACGGAATTTGATTCATTCATTTATTCAAAGAAAAGGACCCAATCTAGTCTGGGTTCCTAAAACTAACATCTGATTATTCTATGCAGGTGAGAGTGAATGAAAGCAAGCAAAATTGGTACATGGAAAGTGCATGCTCTAGGCATATGATTGGAGACAATGAGAAGTTCTACTCACTCTCATCCGTAGAAGGTAGAAATGTGGCATTTGGAGCAGGCAAGAAAGGAAAAGTCAAAGGTATAGAAAAAATAGGCAGATCTAAAGAACATGCAAGTGACAACGTGTATTATGTAGATGGTCTGCAACATAATTTACTAAGTATTTCACAGTTGTGTGACAAAGGAAATATGATCGTGTTTACCGCTGCAGGATGTAATGTTACAGATCTAAAAATATGTAACACCGTTCTGACTGTTATGAGGTACAAGAATATATACAAAGCTGATATAATGGAGATACCAAGCAATGATCTCGCATGCCTGAGTGTGATGGATTGTGACCCCTTGTTATGGCACAAAAGGCTGTGACATGCTAGCCTGGGACAACTTAATAAACTAGTCTCTCAGAACTTGGTGGTTGGACTACCAAACATTAAGTTTAAGGATGATAAAGTGTGTGCTTGTGCAAGGGGAAAGAAAGTTAGATCTTCATTCAAATCTAAGAAGGTAATAAGCACAACCAAGTCCTTGGAATCGATCCATATTGATCTATGTGGGTCAATGAGAGTCATGAGTCGTGAAAGAAAGAGATACATACATGTGATTGTCGACACTTTTTCGATTTTACCTGGAAAGAAGATTGGAAAGAAAGTTAACTTAGACACTTTTTCTTCGTAACAAAATATAAAAAATTTTTTTATAGGAAGAATTCATAATCTTACTATTATCCGGAAAGAAGCATTGGAAAGAAAGTTAGGAAACAAACTACGTTATTTTATTCTCGCAAAATTGCATCGCATTTTTTTTTCGTCCAAGCCCAATCCCCAAATTAAATTCCCACAAGCCCAATCCCAAAATAAACTCCCAAGCCCATTCCCTTATTTCACCAAGCCCAACCGGCCAACCCATCACCCTTCCAACCCAACCCGAACCGGCCCACACCAAGTAACCCTTGACCCCGAACCGGCCGGCCCAAACCCGCAAGCCCATTTCCCCTTACCCCTTTTAATTCCCCCCAAAAAACAAAAATCCCAAAAATCAGAAAACCTAAACCCTACCCCCCCACCAATCGCCGCACCCCTAACCCCTACGTCGCCGCACCCTACACCCCTACCCCCGACGTCGCCGCACCCTACACCTGACACCACCACTCGCCAACACCGCCGCCTGACACCACCAACCCATACCCCTAAAAAACCCGTTCCAAAATCATTTTCTTTGGGCCCTTTATTTCGAATTTGAGCTCGGTTTTTGGGAGAAATGGGGCTATACCCCTTGTGTTCTTCGAAAATGGGGGAAGAGGAGAAAAAGGAGAAGAAAGGGGGAAGAGGAGAAAAAGAAAAAAAAGGGAGAGATTTTTTCGGAGGTCCGATTTGGATATAAATATTTTTGGTTGTGTTCTTGGTTTCAACCATTTTTCCTCCCTTGTTGTTCAAGAATTGAGTCCGAAAAGGTTTGTTCTCCACTTTTGATTCTCGGATTTTTGACACGATTCGGGTCGGGTCACGACCCGGTCGGGTATTATTTTCGAGAATTCTTGCATTTCATATTTTACGTATGTTGGTTATCTGAATTTGGTGAATATTTGATTTCGGATTTTGGGTCACTGATTCGGGTCGGGTCACTGACCCGGGCGGGTCGACCCGGTTCGGATAATATTTTCCCGAATTCTTGCATTTCATATTTTTTGTTATTGATTATCGAATTTGGTGTTAAAATCTGATTTGGGTTTGGATCATTTGATTTCGGATTCGGGTCACCGATTCGGGTCGGTCACTCGATCCGGATCGGTCGACCCGATTCGAATATTTTCCGAATTCTTGCATTTCATATCTTGTATATTGGTTATCGAAAAAATGAAAAAAATCGATTCGGGTTGGCCTACGATTCGGGTCGGGGTCACGATCCAGGTCGGGTCGACCGGACTTGGTATATTTCCAGATTATGGCATTTTTCATATCTCGTTGCTTGGTTATCTAAAAAATCTGAATTTCGATTTCATCCCGGTCTGTTTTTTTTCTTCTCCCAGAATTAACTCACTTTGTTCACTTTTCCGGTCTGTTTTTCAAAATTAACTCACTATTTCATCTGCTTTTATTTATTTCTTTCGTTTCTCTGTTTTTTACGTTATTTGGGTTAAACATCCGGGTAACGGATATCTTACTATTCTTAATGCTTTACTATTTTATTAATACCGCATTTAGGCCGACGAAATTGAATTCGAGGTCGCGCTTTTCTTTCGTTGCATTTCTGTTTTTCAAAGATCGCTTGTTTTAAGTATCCGTGCAACGGATATTTTCTTGTTTTTTTTTTTTCTTGTTTTAAACTAAACACCGCGTCTTTTTCGGAAATTATTTTTACGCTTCTTGTTTTACCTTCTCTGTCTGTTACATTTCTTGTTTCATTTTAATTTTCTTGATTTGAACACGATCTTGCATCGGCCTATGAAAAATATCCGTCGATTTTGAGGCCTCCACAGTTGCAAAGACGGAAATATAACTTCTGGGCAATGATGAAGACTTAAACCTTTTTATCCGAGATCAACATGTTTAGTAGGCGAGGTGACTAAAATAACCAACAAGTTATATATTCGCAGCCACGACGTGATTATAGTGATCCTTTCTATTTCACCCGAGAGACCAACACGTTTAGTAGGCGAGGCAATCAAAATAAACTACATTAGTCATATGTTTGCAGCCACGACGTGATTGGAATGTTCTTTTCAAAATTTAAGTCTGAGCCCTCCGTGATCAAAACATTCACTGTTTTGAATACGGATATGGAGTTATTTGTATTTAACTGTTTCTAACCGTTTGTTCGTGACAGCTTGCAGGGATTAAAGCAAATAAAGACAAATATTCCTCGGAGTTTATTTATTTTTATTTCTTTCTTTAATTCAGCTTTTATTCCGCTTTGTATTGTAATATTATTTATCGCACTTATGTAATTATTGAAATGCTTAGAATAGGCAAACTTAGGATTAATTCATAGGTTAGTTTAAGATTTGAAACCCGTCGCTTGACTTATTTATTTGTAGGCTCGGTTGAATTCAAACTTAGAAATCCTTCGTTAGTTTATTTATTTTAGGCTCGTCACGCGTATTCAAGATTTTCAAAACAACTTTTGTCATCTTTTATTCGCTTTATTAATCATACCGAATAAGCTTATCTTTTTGTCAATTTACAATTCATTGATTCTCAAAATCTTACTTCTTTGGCATTATAAATAATTTGTTTTACTATCAATTGTCAAATACATATTTTTCAACTCTACATGTATTTTTCTTTAATTACCATACAAACTACCCAGGGAATCACCCGAACAGGTGCCATCAGATTTGATCATGGAACTAAATTCAAGAATGCAAAGTTTGAAGAATTTTACCTGGTGAATGATATTGACCTTAACTAGTCAGTACTTATAACACCAAAATAAAATAGAATGGTAGAAAGGAAAAATCAGACTCTTGAAGAAATGGCTAGAACCATGATGTTGACTAGTGAGATTGCAAGGAACTTCTGGCCTGAAGCCATAAATACTAAATGCTACATTCTCAATAGGTGTATGACTAGATTATTGCTGAAGAAGACTCCATATGAACTGCTTAAAGGAATAAAGCCAAATATATCACATGTAAGAGCTTTTGGGTATATATGTGTTTTATCCGCAACAACGGAAGGGATTGGGAAAATTGGATGCAAGAAGCGATGAAGAGATCTTTTTGGGCTATTCACAAAGTAGTAAAGCCTACAGGGTTTTCAATAAAAGAACTATGTGAACTGAAGAAAGTATGCATATTGTGTTTGACGAGTCCAATGTTGTATCTGAGAATTAAGCGTATGAGGATGATGAAGAGTTTCAGTGATTCCACTCAAACAGACATTCAGCCAGCAAATGAAAATGAATCAAGTAACCTCATTTATGAACCAGGTTCATCAAACAATGAAGAGCATGCCACACTAACAGTCAGAACCACTGATGAATGGCAGGATGAACTTGGTTCACCAAATGTTGAAAATGATAACTCAAACAATTCTCAAGTGATAGTTCTGAAAATATATAGATATCAAAGATCTCATCCTATTGATAATGTCCTAACAGTTCTGAATGCTGGGGTAACAACCAGATCTGGATTGAAGAATATTTGTTCCTTCAATGCATTTTTGTCTATTATTAAGCCAAAGAAAGTTAATGAGACTTTGCAGGATGCAAACTGAATAGTTTTCATGCAAGAGGAACTAAATCAGTTAGAAAGGAACAAAGTATGGCACCTCGAACCAAGGCCAAAGAATAGAACGATAATTAACACCAAGTGAGTGTTTAAAAATAAGCTTAATGAGCATGGAACAGTCACGCAGAACAAAGCTCGGCTGGTGGTTCAAGAATATAACTAGGAAGAATGGATAGACTATGATGAAACATTTGCTCATCTGGCACGTTTAGAGGCCATAAGGCTTCTTATAACATTCACTGTTCATATGGAATTCACATTATATCAAATGGATGTGAAAAGTGCCTTCCAAAATGGATATTTCAAAGAAGAAGTATATGTAAAGCAACCTCCGATGCTGAATATCTTGATCATGTCTACAAGCTGGATAAAGCTCTCTATGGACTTAAGAAAGCACTAAGAGTCTAGTATGAGAGGTTGTCCAAGTTTATTTTGGGACATGGCCACAAAAGAGGTAACATTGATAATACTCTGTTTCTGAAGGTCAAAGGGAAAAACTTGCTAGTTGTATAGGTCTATGTAGATGATATCATCTTTAGAGCCATAAGTTAATCCTTATCCAAGGAGTTTGATACTCTAATGGGAAGTGAATTTGAGATGAGCATGATGGAAGAATTCAACTTCTTCTTAGGTCTGCAAATCAAACAAACGTCAATTGGTACTATGATTCATCAGTAAAAATATATCAAAAAACTCCTCAAAGGTTCAAGATGGAAGATGTCAAACCAATTGACGCACCTATCGCTACTGCCACAAAACTTAACCTTGATGAGCCTAGTCCACCTGTTGAACAAAAACTGTACAGAGATATGATTGGGTCACTATTATATCTCACTGCCAGCAGACCTGACATAGTATTCAGCGTGTGACTTTGTGCAAGATTTCAATCAAACCCTAAGGAATCTCATTGAAAGTTGTGAAGAATCCTGCGATACTTGAAGGAAACCAGTGAGCTAGGTTTGTAGTATCCAAGAGGAAGAAACTTTGATTTGCTTGGGTAGACATATACTAATAATGCAGGGTATTTGGTAGATCGTAAAAGCACCTCAGATATGGCTCATTTTATTGTTTCATGCTTAGTCTCATGAACTATCAAAAAACATAACTCAGTAGTCTTATCGATTGTTGAGGCAGAATACGTGGCAGCTACATCCTGTTGTGTTCAGTTGTTATGGATCAAACAACAGTTAAAAAATTTGGTATGAATATTGATTGCATTCCCATATTTTTTTATAACACTAGTGTTATTAACATTGCAAAGAATCTTGTGCATCATAAGAGAACTAAACACACTGACATAAGACATCATTTTTTGAGAGACAATATTGAAAAAAGTCTTATTTTAATCAAGTTATGTGCTACTGAAAAGCCGATAGCAGATATTTTCACAAAGGTCATAAAGAGAGACCACTTTGAGAGAAACGGGTTAGAATTAGGGATGATTAAATTGCATAAGTGTTTCCTCATGATTGGGTAGAAAAGTTGTCTCAGTTCAAACAAACTTCAAAATTGAATAAATATTATACTCAATCTTGTACATTTAGTTGTATGTCCTATACTCTCATAGTATCTTGATCTCATAAAGGCTATTAGGTACTTTTGTCACAGCAGTCGGCTTGAAACACCTGGATGAAATTGTTCACTACTAAGGTACGTCTCATTTCCTTTGTCTTACTTATACGTTCAGGCCATGAACCATATTACCCAACTTGTTCTCCCATGGCCCGGTCAAACGTCTGGCCTTAAAAGGAAATTGGTTTCACATAAAAATAATTTTGTGTTTACAGTAACAAGCCTTTTTCAAAGTTCCCTCTGAAAGAAATGGCGTTGCTCTTAATATTTGACCATTAAATCAACCTCTTCTTAATACAACATTATCTCTACACTGGTCACACCCCAGTCTTCCTCTACTTAAACCAAACCATTCATACACTATCACAATAATATTCCATCTGCAGTTCCTAGCATCACAAATGGATTCACAATTGAAACTTGTGTTTTTCATTCTTTTGGCATGATCTATGAATAACGTAATCATGACAACGTTACACCCAAAAAAGAACTCTATTCTTGAAATTGAAAGCTTGCGAACCTCATCGTTCCATGTTGACGTATAATTCCTGGATTTTATTGTTGTTCCTTGTCAAAGGCACCTCTCGTTTTCTTTGAAGAGTTTATTTTTCTTATGAATGTTGTCGACCCTCATATAATTGATACAAACACAACTACATAACGATAATCGGAGGATAACGATATTGAGTCACTCTGATTGGTTTCATAAGGCCCTTCAGAGTCTGTCTTGCATTGCACTTATATATATAGTTATTTTCTTATCGAGCTGCGCTATAGTCGGCCGGGTACGACATGTAGATGTGCACCCAGCTGCAGTTGATTTTCATATTACTGAGTCTCACATTTGGATCAGGTACGATCGAGTCCTCATCGAGGCTGAGTACGATATATATATATATATATATATATATATATATATTATGACATGATTTACCCCACAGAGAGGCTATATATTACTTTATATGGCCCCACTTAGCGGCTTGATTTTTACAGACATACATACATTTTCATGATTGTGTCAGGTAGGCCATCAGAGGCTTGTTATGTGTTTCAGGTTGACTTTTTATACCCTTACCTCTTACATATTCAGTACATCTTTTGTACTGATGTCCCTTTCCGGGGACACTGTGTTCCATGCCCACAGGTACAAATAGAGATGTAGATGCTTTCCTCATACTAGGACTCGACTCAACTGGAGTTGTCACGCTCCTTTCTTCCGGAGTTGTGTAGGGAGTTAATAGGTATGACGGTTGTGCATATGTATATAGTTGGGTATGACTGTTCCGACTAGTTATTGTCAGTATACTCCTTAGAGGCTAGTAGACAGTTGTGTATGTGTCATAGTCGTGTGTGGCCTCCTCGGCCTCTTCAGTAGAATTATTACGTACATGTCGGGCTTGTTATATATATGCATGATTTGGGCCTTTTTCTAAGTGCGTGTGGTTATGTCTGTATTCAACCGAGTATGTGTCCGAGTCTTGGTTGGCCCATGAGTTGTGGTGTATCTCTCAGGCATCAGGATCGGTTCGCTCGGGCCTTAGGACGTCGGGTGCCCCCCCAAAGGTTGGGGTGATGAAAAGTGGTATCAGAGTAGGCCAGTCCTAGGGATGTCTACAAGCCATGTATAGTAGAGTCTTGATTATGGTGTGTTGCGTGCCACACTTATAAACATGAGGCTATAGGACATTTAGGATGTTACCTTTTTTGAAAATCCAGATTGTACGATAGAAGCAAAGTGATAAGTCATTAAATTCCTATCTTTTCCTCTTGACCTTTCTTTTCAGTAATGCCGATATCCAAGGAAAGTTCTGATAGCAGAAAGTGGATTAGAAATGCGGGAGAAGGTACTAGCCGACAACCACCCACTAGTATGAATCCGAGGAATATAAGAACTTCATAAATAAATGTAAGTTATTCAATAGAAGAAGACTCGTCCATGGACGGAAAACTGTCTATGGAAGAAGATCCGTCTGAGGATACATCTATGGAAGAGGATCCATATGAGACCCCAGAGGAATCAGCCTTTCGAGTGCCACCGATTCCATTGGTAGTGCCAAATTATAGGAAAGCCCGTACAATACAGACGCCATCGGCGAATCGGTTGTTTCCATTTAAGTTGGGTGTGAGTGGTCATGTGTATGCAACAACACCTCCATTTATCTTTCCATAGCAAGGTCATGTTCATATACTCTCACGGAATAGACCTTTAGAGAGACTCAGGAGCCCATTATCGTGGACATCAGTTAACGAAGGTTCGCCCATAACAAGTAAAAGAGATGAGGAAGTAACCAGTAAGCAAATCGGAAGGTTCGAGATGGACGCAGGTGCTGGAGAATTGATAATGAGAGAAGCGTCAGATCGAATCTTCCGGGTAGTAGTCAGACAAACACCAGAAGATGTTGGAAGTAGTAGGCCACGATGTTAGCAATGTGGAGAGAGAAATGACATATTTCTCCGACATTGAGTTATGTTCTAGATGTGGAGCTTTAGGCCATAGGGCTAGGGAATGTCCCGAGAGATTTCAGTCGTTATGCCACCAGTGTAGACATGTGCATTGCGGGCCATGCCTAGGTGATCTTGAGGGATGTTATTGGTGTGGGAGCAGGAGCCATAGAGTATATAGATGCTTCAGGTTGAGTCAAAGAGACTAGTCGGTTCCGATGTTACCTAGAATCATGTAATCAATCAGGTATGTTAATAACTTTATTAAGAATAGTTGTGTTTATGTATATGCATAGTCAGTTACTAGTGATATAAATATTGCGTCATACAAGACATATATGAACCGTAAATCGATACTAGGAGTTGCATGTGGTAAGTGAAAAAATGCTACATGTGGGAACAGAAAAAATGCTACATATGATTGGAACAGAAAAAGTTCCCACCATCCGTTTAACTCATTCCAGGACACTTTCATCTTGAAGCCACAAGTTCCAAATGTCTTTGGTAACACCTTCTGCTTTATGAAGCTCAAACTGTCATCTCATTCAGTGATAAATTTTAGTGAGAATTTTGTCTCGGTTCCAACAGCAAATCGCCAAGTCTTGCCAGTGCATTTGCAGATCACTTCCACAAAGGAATGAAATTGTTATGTGGGTTGATTGACTTATGCTTCTTTCTGCTCTGTCATGAGGTGATTGTTTTTTTGGAGAACAAGCACAAGCCCACTTAGTTTCTTTTATATGTAATCAGTGTAAGGGCAGCCCGGTGCACTAAGCTCCCGCTATGTGCGGGGTCCAGGAAATGGCGGACCACAAGGGTCTATTGTACGTAGTCTTACCTTACATTTCTGTAAGAGGTTGTTTCTACGGATTGAACTCATGACCTTCTGATCACGTGGCAACAACTTTATCAGTTACTCCAAGGCTCCCCTTCTTATATGTAATCAATGTATATTGTGTAATTAGTGTAAATATTAAAAGAAGATGAAAAGTGGAGAAAAGAAGTTATTTATACCTTGTGTTTTAAGATGAAAGGTGGAGAAAAGAAGTTATTTATACCTTGTGTAATCAATGTATAATCATTATACAATATGTATATAATCAGTGTGTATACATTATATATAAATTATACACTGATTTATACATTTAAATAAATAGTGAATGTGCAACTTCGACTAAATATACACTTGCAATTTATACACGAATTATAGTTTAATTATACATAAAATATACATGCAAAGGAAAATACCCGCAGCACATACAAAAAAATATATACATGCAAACACATTTTTTATACATATTTTTCTAAATTTGGGTAACCAAAATGGAAGAGAGAGAATGAAAGATAGTATTTTTTATTTGGGTAACTGACAATATAAGAGAAAAAAGGGGGAAAAAATTAATTAGAAAAGAGAATGACATGATCTTTTTAAAATGGAGACTCTTTCGCCTAGATTTCTGCTAGGATTGATACGGTTAGATGTATTTTACGGCTAATTGCCCTAAACCATCTCTTAGGGCTAGATTAAGTTTTAAAGATTAATGGACTTGGCTAATTATGTTTTCTTATTATTGGCCAAACCACTAGCCTCTCTTTCTCTTTTCCAAATATCCCCCATTGATAACCAATTGAGCTGCCCAAGCGGACTAGCCTCTCTTTCTCTGTCTCTATAAAGAAGAGAGAAAAAATGGGAGAGAGATCAGCTTTGGAGGCCCCTGTTGAATTTTAAGGTATTTCTTTTTTTCTTTCACCAAAATTCTATTTTTATTTACCAACAATTTGGATATGCTCAATTCTTGTTTATCAACTAATATTGGCGTTTGATTGTCCGCTTGGGCAGCTCAATTGGTTTCAAGGGGATATTTGGATTAAGGATCAAGGATCGAATTCCGTCAGCGGCAGTGTGGGGGTTTCTTCTTGAAATAAAGGAGGGGCCCTTGTGCGCAGCGTAGTACTGGTCTAACCTTTGAAATCAATTGAGTCACCATGATTTACCTCCTTTACAGACCTGTCGGACCGGGGTGTGGGAGCTCCTGGGGTGGGAGATTCCACCTTTTTGGAGTAATATTGGCTTTTGATTAGGTGATTTTTTGATATGTTCAATTATTATGGGAAAACAGAGAATTTCTTAAAGCTTATCTTAGAACTAGCCTATGTTGCTCGGACTTCTCAAAAATGTTGTCAGGTGCATGTCAGATCCTTCAAAAGTATTGCAATTTTTGGAGGATCTAACACGGGTGCGACAATATTTTTGGAGAGACAACATTAAAATCAGCCTACGTTGCTCTAACTCTTTAAAAATATTACCGAGTGCATGTCAGATCCTCTAAAAAGTAGTACTAATTTTTGAAAGATCTGACACGAGTGCGGCAACATTTTTGGAGAGTCTGAACAACATAGAAACCAGCCAAGTAGCTTGGAAAACATAGAATCTTCAACTTCATCTCAGTCCCCTCTTGCAATGATCTATTCCTGTTCTAGTATAACGGGACACAGGACTACTATAGTTACAATAGATGAACTAAGATTTGAAGCAAACTTAAATGTTGCAGATTTCAGGATAGAAGAGGCAGGAGAAAAAAATGGGAGCTTGTGGCAATATGTTTAATACAACAACTAAAACAGAATAAAAATAAAAATCCTCTCCAAATAGTGTCAATTTCAAAGGGCCCTTTTACAATTGATGATATCAAGAAGGCCATCCCTCCTCACTGCTTTCAGCGATCTCTCGTTCACTCGTTCTTCTAACTTGTTCAGGATCTCATACGTGTATCCATCTTTTATTATATTGCCAATACTTACTTCCACGTCCTTCCATCCCCGTATAATTACCTATCATGGCCTATTTACTGGATCGTTCAAGGTTGTGTTTGTTGGAAATTAGCCTTTGGCGGGAGTTGCGACCGACCAACTTTAACGGCTTAAACACTAGTGTTACGTATGTTGGAGAATCCGGTTCTTCACACATGCATGATCTACTAAGTACGTAGATAACCGTAGGGCCAAGAATCGTCAAATTTCATTGAGAAATGAAAGAGATATTGGTTCACGAAGTAAGGTGTTTGAAGCATGAAAAGTGTGGTATTGTGTTCAATTCTCCCTCATCGGTAGAGGAAGAAAGAATTGTTATGTATATAAGACTCGAAATTGGTTTGGGGTTTGGGACCCTAAGGGGTATCCCATGTGTTTAAAGGAGGGAGGACCTAGATGTGCTTCGGTTCAAGGAAAGACCACACGCGCGCCGCCGCCCGCCCGTCCCGTCCGTCCCGTCCGGTTCCGGTTCCGGTTCCGAGTTCCGGGTTCCGGGTTCCGAAGCACATCTTAGGAATTGGATTTCTAAGACATCTAACGGACTGGTCAATAGTTGACAGTCTCGTTGAAGCCACCAATGGATATGAATCATAAAACTGATTGGAATCATGGTGCACCCATAGACAAGGAGCGATATGCTCAGGTCACGTGTAGTTCAATGTATTGTACACACTACAACCGACCTGGTATCGTCCTATAAACAGATCAGTTGAACTAAGGTTCACTGATGATCTTAATACATGATCAATAGAAGGCGTTAAGTCGGATATGACGATATCTAAATTATTCGCTTATCTACGGATTATAGTACGGATGTCCGGCGGTTCTAGGAGAACACGGTGATGCAACCGGACATCGGATCCGAAGAACACCAAAGTCACAAGTAAATGTGTATGGTAGGTCTTGGAAAATCCTCTAAGCAAACTTGCATCGGCCGATTCATGATGGAATCGGAGTTTATCGCTTTATACAAAGCATGAAAGAAGTTGAGTAACTTCACGGCTCCTTAGAGGACGTCCCTTATTGGGAGAAACTCGTGCCTTCAGCAGTTATACACTGTGGCTAGCCGGTCGGCTTCAGAAAGGACACGGATGACGGCGTGTGGACATATCTCGTCGGGATCGTCGGAGACATAAGATCGTATGGCAGTTGATCATCACGGGTGTCACTTCCTTATTTACTAACTAAGGGACTACCCGGAGATCAAGTGTTCTGCCTGTCTAGGGGAATGGGCTTAAAACCCAAAATATACGGACCAATACAGTGGTAACCCAACCTTACTAACTGGAGATCCCAATAATTTGGTTCAATGGGAAAACTAAGTTGTACACGTTCAGTTGATCGCTTCAGTGGAAGCATGAGCACTTCGGATAGTGATTTCTGAAAAGAAACACCAAATCCAAAGTCGTTCCCGTGATAGACTTTAAGTGCTATCTACAGTGTGGGTAAAGGTTAAGTTTTCAAAACTTGTAATGCTCCTCAACATTTGAGGTTAGGTTTTTGGGAAACTTTTAATGGTTCCTAACACTTGTGAAGTGGGGTATAGCAGGATACCTTGTAGGAGACCACCTATTTAAGTGCGAGGACGGGCCGCCTCAAAATAAACACACTTAAGAATCCAAGACGTTGTCCATGGCCAAAACGGACAAAACATTACGAAGAAGAGAGTAAGGGAATTTGTTGTGTTGGTATCATTGACTTGGCTTACACTAAACACTGACGGTTCAAGACATCACGTTCACCGCGCAGTAAGTAAGTCCGATGGTATTCAACTATGGAAGGTTCAAAGCTGATGCTACCTCTCCTTATGCAACATCGGTCCGCTGAAATATTACTGGAAATGAAAAGACACCATGTGAGTGCGCCAAAATCTCTTTCAAGAGGGGATTGTTGGAAATTAGCCTTTGGCGGGAGTTGCGACCGACCAACTTTAACGGCTTAAACACTAGTGTTACGTATGTTGGAGAATCCGGTTCTTCACACATGCATGATCTACTAAGTACGTAGATAACCGTAGGGCCAAGAATCGTGAAATTTCATTGAGAAATGAAAGCGATATTGGTTCACGAAGTAAGGTGTTTGAAGCATGGAAAGTGTGATATTGTGTTCAATTCTCCCTCATCGGTAGAGGAAGAAAGAATTGTTATGTATATAAGACTCGAAATTGGTTTGGGACCCCAAGAGGTATCCCATGTGTTTAAAGGAGGGAGGACCTAGATGTGCTTCGGTTCAAGGAAAGACCACGCGCGCGCCGCCGCCGCGCGCCCGTCCCGTCCGGTCCGGTTCCGGTTCGAGTTCCGGGTTCGGTTCTGGGTTCTCGGGTTCTCGGGTTCTCGGGTTCACGGGTCACGAGTCACGAGTCGCGGGCGTGGTCGTGGGCCTTGGGCCTTCGATATTATCTTTTTGGACCGAGAGAACTTTGCCGAAGTATCGGATGTACGTTTGGACCGAGAATTCTTTCGGATGTACGAGTTTGATCCCCGAAGTTTCAAGATGTACAGTTTGGTCCCTGAAGTTTCCAGAAAGTCAGAATTGGGCAGAAGAGAACAGAAACGCCAAGCACTCAATTCAGCCATTTATTTTGGCTGAATTACTCCTCCTATAATGGCCAATCCGTTGGTCTTTCACCATTTATGTTGGTGACTTTACAACCTCCATAATGACCATTATTTGGCTGTTATGGAGGCAGTTTTTCAGTCTCCTCCCTCACCTATATAAACACCCCCTTACACCATTGTTGAGTCACATATATGATACACGAAAATATAGAAGCATACACAAGCAAAAATAGTTCTTCCTACAACTTTCAAGCATCATTTCGTTACTCAATATTCTTCACGGTAGCTCTTGAGTTTCATTTGCTCAAGTGTTCCATTGCTGTTTTATCTTGGGAGACAAATTATCCAGGACGTATAAAGGATACATACGGGGCAATATTGTCTTAAGGACAGAGTGTCACACTCGACTCAGCAATAACAAAACAGTTTCGACTTTTTCTCGTTCTACAATTATAATTTTAGATTTCTAGTTGAATTATTGAATCTTTATTTATCCTTTCGAATACTTGTAATAGTGATATACTTCTCGTACTGCTGTATAAAGTACAATAGAGAATAGAGAGAAGAATCTCCAACAGTGTTTTCACTGGAGTATATATGATTGGCCATTGTTAAATATAGGTTTTGGTCCAAAATCAGTCCGTGTATTACCAAAGTTTATGTATAGTGTTAGGTCATACTTTAGTGTAATAATTAGTCTTGTACACTTACCATAATATTTGTATTACCATAATTGTATAGTTAGTGTCCAAGTAGAATAAGGTTTTAGGAGTATAATAGGAATATGATTCTCCTATTATGGAAATATGTAAATTGTATATATACTCATTCAATTAATGAAAATAATCAAGGGATTATTTCTTTCATGGTATCAGAAGTCTAGGTCTTAAAATCCTCTCTCAAAATTCCTCCTAATTTCTGTCCAACTACATTGTTTTCCGAGCCCCTCCTCCTCGGAATTCCTGTCGACGGTCTATCATCTCTTCCCAAATTTTTTTCTTCCAAATCCCTCAATCACATATTGTTCTATCAATATGTCTACATCCCGAAACACGTTTCATCATGCCCTTACAGTTTCTAACATCAAGAATAACATCCCTCTTGTTCTTGAAATAGAAAACGTCCAATATGCGACGTGAGCCAAACTGTTCAAAATTCACGCACGATCGCATCAAGTCATCCATCACATTATCCCGCGGCTCCTGAGGATACGGAGGTGCCAAGACGTGAGGATGATCCTAAGTTGTGGATGACTCTTGATGCCACCGTCCTTCAGTGGATATATTCCACAATTTCTACCGACCTTTTGTAAACAATTATTGAACCTGACGTACGGCGCATACAACTTGGGATAGACTACGTGATATATTCCAAGATAATCAAAATTCTAGAGCTGTTACACTTGAGCAAGATTTCTCCCACGTCAATATGGAAGATTTCCCTAACGTTTCAGCTTATTGCAAAAGATTAAAGGAATTGGCGGACCAACATCGCAACGTTGGTGCTCCAGTTTCGAATGATCGTTTGGTCCTCCAAATGGTTTCAGGTCTCTCCGAGGCCTATAGTGGTGTTGGCACGCTTCTTCGGCAAAGAAATCTGCTTCTGCAATTTTATCAGACTCGTTCTATGCTTACACGCGAAGAAGCGGGCATGGCAAAAAAGGCGGCTACCAGTGCTAGTCCCGTGGTCATGATGACCGAGTCCACGGTTCATCCTATCGGTTTCAACAACTCGGGCCAAAACTGCAACAACGGTGGCGGCAAAAAGGGTGGAAATAAGAAAAATAATGGCAAGAATCACGGCGGCAGCCGGTACAGTAGTGGTGGCGATGGTTGCCCTAGTAGCGGTCAATAACAGCAGCAGTTTTGGGCCCCACAGTCACAGTTTGGGCCAAATAATTTTCCACCCCACTGGTAGTGGGCTGCCCAGCAGCACTCCAGGCCCAACACGACCTGGTCCACTTCCAGTCAGTTCTCTGGGTCGAGGCAGCAAGCAGGGGTACTTGGGCCTCGGCCCCCGCAGGCCCATCACGCAGCGGCACCGACTTCTACCGACATCGAAGCCGCAATGCACACGTTTGATTTAAATCCTCCGGACTCAAATTGGTATATGAACACCGGTGCCACTACCCACATGACATCCGATTTAGGTACGCTCTCGTCTTATTCTAATTTGAGCAACCCTCGTGGCATAATTGTTGGTAATGGTAATTCTATTCCAATTCGTGGTTATGGTCATAAAACTTTGTCTCCCCCTCATCCACCCCTTATCTTGAAAAACACCCTATCTACCCCCAAATTGATTAAAAACTTAGTGTATGTCCGTAAATTCACTACTGACAATTCTGTTTCTATTGAATTTGATCCATTTGGTTTCTCTGTGAAGGATTTAGTAGGGGAGATCTTTATCCTATCACACCCAGTTTCGGTCCATCGAGTCAAGCCTTGCCGTCAGTGTTTGCAGCCCTTGCTCTTTCCTTGTGACATGATCGTCTTGGTCATCCGGGGTCGTCTATTTTGTCATCATTAGATAAAAGTAATTTTATTTCATGTAAGGGTACGCGTAGTACTCCAAATTGTCAGTCTTGTTCTTTAGGAAAAATTGTAAGGTTGTCATTTATAGACTCAAATTCTCATACTTTAATGCCATTTGATATTATTCATAACGACTTATGGACGTCTCATGTTCTTAGTTCTTTGGGTCATCGGTACTATGTTCTCTTTTTGGACGATTATTCTAAGTTTTTATGGACTTTTCCGATAGCGAAAAAATCTCAAGTTTTTTCCATCTTCTAAAAATTTAGAGCATTCATTAGAACTCAATTCGAACGCGAAATAAAAAATATTCAATGTAATAATGGCAAAGAATATGACAATGGGGTGTTTCGGCAATTCTGTTCTAATAATGGGATCAATTTTTGGTTTTCTTGTCCTCATACATCTTCACAAAATGGGAAAGCCGAACACAAAATTCGTACCATTAATAACATTGTCCGAGCTTTATTGATTCATGCTTCCGTACCCCGTCTTTTTGGCATCATGCTCTACAAATGGCTACATATCTCCTTAACATAATTCCTTCCAAAGGTTTGACATATTCTTCACCCCTTCAAATTCTATATAATAAAACCCCTTCGTATTCACATCTTAGGGTCTTTGGGTGTTTGTGTTATCCACTATATCCGTCCACCACAATTAATAAACTTCAGGCCCAGTCTACTCCATGTGTGTTTTTGGGTTTTCCGTCTAATCATCGTGTTTACAGATGCTTTGATTTATCCTCTAATAAAATCATCATTAGTCGCCATGTCATTTTTTATGAATCCCAATTTCCGTTTGCTAAAGTGAGTAATCCCGTGCCTAGTTCGTATAATTTTTTGGATGATGGTCTATCTCCGTATATTATTTACCATTTTTCGAACATGTCCCGCACCCAAAATTCTCCAGCGGGCCCATTGCCCGTTGGTCCCACTGGTCTATCACAAGCAACAGTTCCCAGTATAGTCATTGGGCCAGTTTCAGTGCCAGTCCAGCCCAATTCTAGAATTGGTCCAGTTCCTGCATCTGTTTACCGTGTTGGGCCAGCAGGCCCACTACCTGCTGGCCAGTCCGTCCCGAGTCCAGAAAATTTCTCAAAATACGGTCAATTCTTCCTCGAGTCATAGACCGGTCACTCGTAGTCAACGGGGTGTTTTTAAACCAAAAAGACATTTTAATTTAAATTCTAATGTTCTTAAATCACCCTTACCCCGTAATCCTGTGTCTGCGTTAAATGACACAAATTGAAAAATTGCTATGAACGATGAATATAATGCTCTTATTGATAATAAAATGTGGGAGTTGGTGCCCCGTCCATCTGGTATTAATATTATTAGGTCTATGTGGATTTTTGCTCATAAGAACAATTCAGATGGTTCATTTGCCCGACATAAGGCGCGACTTGTGGGTGATGGTAAGACTCAGCAGGTTGGTGTGGATTGTGGTGAGACGTTTAGTCCGGTGATCAAACCGGCTACCATTCACACTGTGCTTAGCTTGGCTCTTTCGAAAGCATGGCCTATTCATCAGTTAGATGTAAAGAATGCTTTCATACATAGTGATCTCAAGGAAACAATCTATATGCATCAGCCTTTGGGATTTAGGAATCCCGAACATCCTCATCATGTCTGTTTGTTGAAAAGGTCATTATGTGGGCTTAAGCAGTCTCCATGGGCCTGGTATAAGCGGTTTACCGACTATGTTTCGACTATTGGGTTCAATCACAACAGGTCGGATAATTCTTTGTTCATCTATCGTCGTGGTTCGTCCTTGGCCTATGTTCTGTTATATGTGGATGATATTATTTTGACTGCCCTTCCGATGCCTTACGCCAGTCTATCATGACAATGCTCATCTCTGAGTTTGCTATGAAAGACGTGGGGCCCTTGAGTTATTTTTTGGTGATTGTTGTCACTCGTCATGCAGGTGGGTTGTTCTTATCCCAGCGGAAGTATGCAGCAGAGATCATTGAGAGGGCTAGGATGTCATCTTGTAAGTCCACTTCCACTCCAGTTGATACTAAGCCCAAACTTGGGGCTGCGGCCGGCGCACCATACGAGGATCCGACACGCTATCGCAGTGTTGCAGGGGACCTTCAGTATCTTACATTCACGAGACTAGATATTACATATGCCATACAGCAGGTGTGTTTGTTTATGCATGATCCCAGAGTTGAGCACATGAATGCGCTCAAACGCATCCTTCGGTATATTCAGGGTACACGTGACTATGGCTTGCATCTATATCCTTCATCAATGACAACAGTTGTCTCGTATACAGATGCTGATTGGGGTGGCTGTCCGGACACCAGACGGTCTATGTCTGGATATTGTATGTTTCTTGGTAATAACTTGGTCTCATGGTCTACGAAGCGTCAGTCGACTTGTATCGAGGGGTAGCTAATGTGGTCTCTAAATCATGTTGGTTACGTAATTTGTTGTTAGAGCTTCATTGTCCTATCCAGAAAGCGACCTTGGTTTATTGTGATAATATTAGTGCCATCTACCTTTCTGGTAATCCGGTTCAACACCAGCACACTAAACATATCGAGATGAACATTCACTTTGTTTGCGAAAAGGTTGCTCGTGGTCAAGTTCGCATCTGCCATGTCCCGTCCAAGTATCAAATTGCCGACATCTTTACAAAGGGTCTTCCCTCGGTTTTTTTGAAGATTTTAGGGACAGTCTCAGCGTTCGAAGACCACCCGCTATGACTTCGGGTGTGTGTTAAATATAGAAAATATACCGTGATATACACTTAAGGTATATCATGGGTTTGGTCCAAAATCAGTCCGTGTATTACCAAAGTTTATGTATAGTGTTAGGTCATACTTTAGTGTAATAATTAGTCTTGTATACTTACCATAATATTTGTATTGCCATAATTGTATAGTTAGTGTCCAAGTAGAATAAGGTTTTAGGAGTAGAATAGGAATATGATTCTCTTATTATGGAAATATGTAAATTGTATATATACTCATTCAATTAATGAAAATAATCAAGGGATTATTTCTTTCAGCCATGAATGTGGCCACCATGCCTACAGTGATTACCAGTGGGTAAATGACACTGTCGGTCTTATCCTCCACTCCACAGTTTTAACACCATACTTGTCATGGAGATATACTCATCGTCGTCACCACTCCAACACTAATTCCCTTGAGCATGATGAAGTGTACGTGCCTAGGCTTGAATCTGAGCTAAGATGGTTCTCTAAGTATTTGAACAACAGTCCACTAGGACGAGTACTCGGACTTGCCTGCGCGCTCACTCTTGGGTGGCCTTTGTACTTGGTCTTCAATGCCTGTGCAGACCTTATTGTCGCTTTGCAAGTCACATGGACCAATTTATAATCCACATGGACCAATTTATAATGATTGCGAGAGGCTACAAATCTATGTTTCAGATGCATGTGTGATTGCAAGTTTGCAACTACTTATGTTTTGTATCGCATTTCTCTGGCACAAGGGCTAACTTGGCTCCCATGCATCTATCGGATGCCCCTCCAAATTATGAGCAACTTCATAATGTTAATCACTTTTTTGCACCATACTCACTCGTCATTGCCACATTACGATTCATCCGAGTGGGATTGGCTAAGAGGAGCTCTAGCTACGATAGACAGAGACTTCAGTGTACTAAATAATGTCTTCCATCACATTATAGATACTCATGTTTTGTATCATCTACTCCCAACCATGCCGCATTATCATGCACTCGAGGCAACAAGATCTATCAAACCATTACTAGGAGAATACTACCCATTTGATAGTACTCCTGTTTATAAGGCAGTATGGAGGGATTCGAAGGAGTTCGTCTATGTGGAGAAAGATGAAGGATCTAAAGATAGAGGTATTTTTTGGTATAAAAACAAACTTTGAAAGATGAATAAAGAAAGATACTTCAATTGGGTTTAGTGTTAAGCCTTGGTCGCGGTAAGTATTTGAATTTAGGTGTACTTATTGTTTGTTAGGATTGTTGTTTCCTATCAATCTATGTATCGTTTTTATACCGAATTGTATTATACTATATTGTGTGGTTGAAGGATAATATTTTGATAGACTATATTATTTATTGTCCTCAAATAATAATTTTTTTGTTTGGTTTGACTGTGTTGTACTATACAATAACAAATAAGTTTGTCCATATCTCTTTTTTTTTTATAACATAGGTCCGGACTACTTCCACATGTTACCTGCTAACTCCCACCAGCACAGCTATTGAGTATCCTTTGTTTGTATCTCTGGGCACATCTAGTTTTGTGATTTGAAAGAGAAACTAATCGAAAAGATTGTTTGCCTCGATCTACCATAACTTCAAAATATTTTAAATGTATTAACACCAAGTGGACTAGATATGAAAATCTCTCCACTGTAGAAGTTCACATGCTTTCAACTTTATATACTTTCTATAAAGAATGAAACATATTTTTGTTTGTTAACAATTTGGTTCTTTTTCCTCTTATAAAACAGAAAGCAAAAAAAGAAAAGAGAAGAGAAGAAAAGAAAGCTTACTAAAAAAAAATTATATCAGACCCTGCTATTTTCCCAGCCTCAGCAAATGCATCCACCATCTTTGAATCTTCTCCACATCATCTTTACATTTTTATCTCATGTTGGGTAAATGACTAATGCCAGTGACGATACGTTTCTTTTTTTGTTGAAAGGCATCAACCAAATGCTTTAATCAAGGGACATAACAATCGACAGACTGCCTTAACAACTCAAATTAACAATCGACAGAGAATCAAATTAACAATCGACACAGACAAAAAAGGCGCATGCCACTGCCAGCAGATTCCATGTTTTTTTCATTAACCTCATATCTAGTTCAATACACAAATTTAAGTGAATAATCTTACAGATCAACAACAACAATAACAACATACCAAGTGAAATCTCATAAAGTGGGATCTGGGGAATTGAATAATCTTACAGATTGTAGACATATAATACCTGCCACAAAGCCGAATGCGCCTCCAATGATGCTGATTAGCAGTTGGGTAAAGAAGACGAATGTGTTCACTTATTCTATGACAATAATGAACTTGCAGAACTTTTCTAAGAAAAAACCTACCCGTGGAAGCTTCATTTATATGCGCGATCACAATAGCATCAAACTCTTACTTGTTTCTGTAGAACAGCAGACAAATAAACCTCAGATTTTCCAGATCCATTGAGCTTCTCACCCACAACCCATTTGAGCTTTTTGTACCCAAAACGTTCAATTAACCTAGTTAATACAGTTTTCTTGTCTTCATTGGAACAAAGGAAATTATCCAACCAAAACAATCCTCCAGCCCTCAGAACTCGATCAATATCAAAGACTAAAAACTCTAATTTCTCAGGGCGGCCACTGACATCCAATACATTGCCGGCATGAACCAAATCAAACACATTATCATGAAAGGGGAACCGATGATCTAAACTTAAATACAAAGGGAAAAGACCCCTTGCAGCAATGAATTCATTGAATGGTGCATCGACATTCAAAGTGGCAGTAACTAGAGTCACATTCCTATCAGCCATTCTAGCAGCAAAAGTACCAGATCCCCCACCAATATCAAAACCAATTCTGATTTCACCATTTCCCATTGCTAACACATGATCAATGAGGAAATCATTCTTCCCTCTAGCCTTAACATACTTCTGAGTCTCATACCCACTAATTATATCAAAACAACCAGCACAATCTCTATTCAGTTTCTTAGAATTCAAACAAGCTAAATTCTTGCAACCAAGACCACTCCAGCTATAAATCTTTTCACTATAATTTTTCCAAAGTGAATCAGGAAAAGAATGTAAATCAACCTTTGGAATAGTCTTTGCAAAGCACCTTCTTCTTGGCAAAGGCTCACAACCACTGAGAATCAGCTTCTGTCCAAGACTCCAATCATCGGGACAGGGCGCATTAACTTTGTAATTCATATACTGAGACAGCAAATCCAGAGATTTAACACAAGAATGTCCAACAGAAGCCACCATTTCAGTGATGCCAGTTTTTGAATCTTTACCCAAAGGAAGCAAATGATGCTGCAAGAATGTTCTCAGTTCACTTGAGATCTTTGAACTAGAAAGATCAATGCTTTCATAGCCTAAGAGCTCTTTCTCCATCTGGGCAAGCTTTTTCTGGGAAGAATCAATCTCTCTGAGGATTAAAGACACTTGTTCTGAGATCAAAGATATGTTCTTGTGGGTATGTGGTAGTAGATGAGCATGATGGTTCTTGGGTGAGGATGTAAAGGCATATAAAGCAAAAAGGTTAGTTGTAACTACAGAGAAGAGCATAAGCAGATTCAGAGCAGAAGAACAGACTGAAGCCCTCTTGAATCTGGCAGTTCCATCACCTATTTTCAAAGAAACAGATCCCATCTTTGCTCAGCTTCTACGAGGGTGCTTTAATTTGTCTTATGTTGGAGTAAGCAACTAAGCATTGAAAGTATGCAAGTGGGGAAAGAAAAAGGTTGCAAGGAAGAGAGTAGATTTGGGATAAATTTTTAAGGAAGATTTATTAGGAAAGTGACTTTGGTGATCTGCCCTCCTCCAAGCACTTCATTCTGAAAATAATTACCTTTGCCTTCAACAATCTGCATAAGATAAACAAGAATACAGTAGGTAAGGAATCTCCAAACTGTCTGAGAGTACACACAACTGCTATTCACATTGTTGAGTTAACATACCACCAACTGTAAAAAAAAAAAAAAAGGTGCATTATATTAAAATCACTCATCAATCTCCTCTTCATTATTTACCGCAAGAATACCATCAACACCTCATGCATCCAGAATATTATTAAGATCTATTATTCAAAAGGGAAAACCAAACGAACATAAACAAGGTCACATTGTTTATCAACTGAAATGAATAGCTACAAGACAAGGAGAAAAAAGTTGTTCAGTTCGGCTAGATTTGATATCAAATTGTAGTAGTTATTTGAAATGGGTCAAACTATAGTAGCTTTACTAACCTTTCTGTTTTATTTTTTAACTTTTTGTACTTATAGCTTTACTACTAAAATTTGCATAGTCTAATTAATTATAGTAGCTTTATCACCACAATTCATAATCTTGAGGTGACCTGGTGTGTAAAGACTCTAAAAACAAAAACAAAAACAAAAAAACTCAATAATCCTGTCATTTCTAGCATTATTATAGAACCTATAGCTGCGCAAACATCAAAGGCAGAACAATAAGTTGAAGAGGCAATTGACTATTATGATACCCTCCTCGCCAGCTTGATTTGATTTACTAATTACCCTAACAAATGGCAGAAGTCCAATTATATATCTAGTTTTCTGCTGACAAAAGTATCAATACAGAAGTCCAATTATATATGTACCACTTGGTACCACTTGATACTTCCTTCAACACCTAATGTTGTCTTAGTCATCACAACTTACAAACTGTTACCTAACAGTGGCATTCACTGAATTTGGGTCAGGGGCTGTGGGTTCTTATTCCATATTGATGTTTAGTTTGCATTTTTTTTTAACCGGTATGAACATATTATATGTATAGATACCAAAACATGACCCGTCCTACTACTGAACCAGCTGCTCCGGCAAAAGTTGTGACGCTGTCAGTGGAACTGCTTGCAAATTACCGTCCCTTACCTTTGATAGCTTTCTCCCTCCTCAATTTCAGTCAATCCCAGAGGAGGCGGAGGGATGTAACTCCGATACTGATTCGCACAAGTCAATCCACCTTCAAAGCTATGGAGCGCCGGGGTCCTATCCAGCTGTGCGAAAACTTCAATTCTCGGAGGTGGCATCGTCAACACAACCTACTCCAACAGAGAAGATGAATGTTCGAGAAAATCGACTTGCTCAAAGAGGTAAAACCCTGTCTTATGTAGCACCCACCACTAGGCAGGGCAAATTGTGTGTGACCATTGATGATGAGGATATTAAATCTTAAGTCCTATACTGGAAGAATGCTTTGATAGGATTGTTGTTGGTGATACCCCATACATGAAAACAGTGCAGAGTTTTATTGCGTATACTTGGTCTGATGTTGAAAACCCCCAAGTACTTGAATGCACGTATTTCATTTTTTGGAGCTATTAGAGCGGGATCTACTTTTTGGGGAATATGAGTCGAAGTAAATCACTGTTTATGATCGCAATAAAAAAAGGAGACAAATAAGTCTCAGAATTCCTTCCACTGTCTTTGAACAGAGACTAGGCAATTGACATGATTCGGGGTATTTCATCTTTCGTTTTGCAAATGCTGAAGATTGTGATAAAGTTCTACTGGGTGGCCCTTACTATTTTCATAATAAACCATTTATTGTGCAGAGTTGGCAAATTGACTTTGCATTCAATCCAGATTTCTTAACCACAATCCCACTTTGGGTGACTTTTCCTGGTCTGCCAGTTGGGTATTGGTCTACTGAAGCATTAAGTAAGATTGCTAGCACTGTCGGGCGACCTTTGTACACTGATAAGTATACAAGGGAAATGGAAAGAATATCTTATGCGCGTGTCTTAGTTTCAACTGATGTGTCTCAGCCCCTTGTGGAATCTATTGAGATCAACACATCTACTGGTGTGATAAACCAAACAATTGAGTATGATTGGAAGCCCAAATTTTGTTCTAGCTGTATGAGACATGGGCATACTTTAGAAGATTGTTGGACGGGGGCTGAGGAAGAGCCAAAGGAGAATGAATTTCAAGAGATACCAAAGAGAGGAGAAGAATGAATAGAAGGAGGAGAAGGTAGGCTAGACAAGGGTGGATGCCTAGGGAGAATGCAGAGCCTCTTGCTTCTACTCAAGTGCAACCAGATGATGCTGAGAAGGTAATAACTCCTGCAGTCAATGGGCCACTGGAGATAGCAAGACAAGCCCCTCCTGTACTACTGGCAACACCAAGTCCTTCTACCAGTGCTAATAGATTTGAAAACCTTCAGGAGAAGTCCACATATGCTGAAACTGGACAGCCTGGGGATCTTGGGATTGCTCATAATCCCCCATGATCATAGCAACATGATATATAAGGGGGTTGAACCAGCCCCTGAAGCAGAAAGAGATGAAACTCTTTTACAAAAGTATAGTATAGATATATTTGGTTGTTTGGAGACTAGAGTTAAAGAACAGAAGTCGTTAGGAATATTGAGGAAAGTTGCACAGGGCTGGCAAACCTGTTGTAATTATCTTAAGGCACCTAATGGAAGAGTTTGGTTATTTTGGAAAACCCATACATTGTCATGTGGAAGACCTGGCCACCTCTTTCTCTGCTTATGTTACAGTGGTGTATGCACACAATGATGTTCAGCAAAGGACTCTCTTATGGCATGATTTGAATCAGTTGGGGAAAAATATGCAGGGTGCGTGGTTGCTAGCTGGTGATTTTAACACTGTCCTTTCTACTGAGGACAGGATTGGATCACCAGATACATCTACTGAAACTCAGGACTTTAGGGTTTGTATTGATGCACTCCAACTGACTCCACTGAGGGCAAAGGGTTGGCACTTTACTTTTTGCAATAAGCAGCAGCAGGTTGATAGGGTATACTCAAAAATTGACTGGGCTTTTGGAAATTTGCTTTGGTTGCAGCATTATGGGCATGTGGAAGCTGACTTTCTTAATCCTGGGGTTTCAGACCATTCTCCTATCCTTATTCACCATAAACCTCATATACAGCTCCATCCCAAGCCCTTCAAACTGTTTATGACTGTTATGCAACATCCAGATTTTAAGAGAATACTCTCTACCTCATGGGCTCAACCTATTAGGGGATCTAAAATGGTTCAGTTTAGTTTAAAACTCAAGCACCTAAAGGAAAATCTGAGAGGATTGAATTCTTATCTAGCTTCATATGCTCAGAAGCTGCAGCAGACTAGACAACATTTGGATATCACTCAAGCCAGGCTGGTAGCTCTACTTTGGACCAGTCACTCATTAAGGAAGAGAAGAAGTTATTGAATGATATTAGAATGTGGAGTAATGTTGAAGAACAGGCTCTAAGGAAAAAATCTAGGGCACTTTGGATATCAAGTGGAGATGCAAACTCCAAATACTTTCATGCTCAGTGTAAAATCAGATCCAGCAGGAACAACATAACCTTTGTTTATGATGAGCTTGGGCATAAAATTACTGACCCTCACCTTGTTGAGCAAGAGTTTATATCCTTTTTCACCAAGCTCATGGGCTCAGCTGCTGAGGAAATGCAATGCCCAAATTCTGTGTTGACTAGAGAAGGGCCTTGTTTGTCCTATGACCAGAAATGCTTGCTTGTCAAACAAGTTACTGATGAAGAAATTTTGCTTGCTATAAAAGTCCTGCCTTATGAGAAAGCTCCGGGGGTGGATGGATTGAGTTCTTTACAAAGCACTGGGATATTGTCAAGCAAGATGTTCTCATGGCTGTCAAAGAATTCTTCCAGGCTGGTAAGATTCTCAAATCATTTAGTTGCACAGTTGTTACACTAGTACCTAAAATTGACTCTCCTACATTGGTTAAAGACTATCGGCCCATAGCATTCTGTAATACTATTTACAAGATTATTACCAAAGTCTTAACGAACAGAATTAAAAGTGTGATCAGTACCATTGTAAGCCCCTCTCAGTCTTATTTCATTGGGGGTAGAAGCATAATAGATAATATCTTGTTCAGTCATGAAATTTTCAAATGGTACACTTGGAAGGGACTGTCACCTAGATGTGTCATGAAAGTGGACCTTAGAAAGGCCTATGATTCTATTGAGTGATGTTTTCTCAGAAGTATGTTGGCTGATTTGGGTTTTCCTCACCAATTTATACATTGGATTATGGAGTGCATTACTTCTGTCTCATATTCATTGGTACTAAATGGTGGTCTCACTGCTCCCTTCCAAGGCAAGAGAGGTATTAGGCAGGGTGACCCAATGTCACCCTATTTGTTTGTCATAGCTATGGAGTACTTGCAAAGAGAATTAAATGTGGTTGCTACTAACAAGAACTTCAAGTTCCATCCTAGATGCAAGAGATTAGGGGTCATGCACATCTGCTTTGCAGATGATCTTTTAATGTTTTGTAAAGCTGACCTCCCTTCTATAAAGTTACTTCAGGAGGCATTTGCTAGATTCTCTGCTGCCTCAGGTCTAGAGGCTAACATTGATAAGAGTTCTATTTATATGTCCGGAGTTAAACCATCACTGAAACAGGAAATTCTCAGCACTTTAAGTTTTTGTGAAGGATCACTTCCTTTCACATATCTTGGTGTGCCTATATCCTCCAAAAAGTTGACTATTGCTCAATGTCTACCTTTGGTGGAAAAAATTACTGCAAGGGTAAAATGTTGGTCTTCTAAATTGCTTTCCTATGCTGGAAGGTTGCAACTGATCAAATTAGTGGTATTTGGCATTCAAACATATTGGGCACAAATTTTCTTATTGCCTAAGAGAATTATGAAGCTTATTGACAGTATATGCAGGACCTATTTGTGGACAGGAGATGTTAGTGTCTAAAAAAAGGCACTAGTTTCATGGGCTAAAACCTGTCTTCCAAAAGCTGTGGGGGGCCTGAACATTATGAACCTATGCAATTGGAATAAGGCTGCCATTGTGAAGCAGCTCTGGGCTGTATCAGAAAAGAAAGATTGCTTATGGATCAGATGAATTCATATATATTATATGAAGAATGAGACTGTGGAGGTATGCCCCATCCCTAGTTATGCTACTTGGGTGGTGAAAAAGATCATTGAGGCAAAGAAGTTAATACTAGAAGCACCTTCTATCCAGGGTACTATGCAAGCTAGATTTGATGTTGTGATGGACAAGGGAAGTTCTCTATTAAGAAATTGTATCTTGCTATGATTCCTCAGTATCCAAAAGCACCTTGGAAAAGTATCACTCTACACCATAATATTCATCCTAGGCACAAGTTTATAGTATGGTTGACAATGATGAGAAGGTTAGTTACTGTTGACAGGCTGATGAAGTTTGGTATCCATGTTGATCCAATTTGTGTATTTTGTGGCTCAACTGATGAAACTCTTAACCATCTGTTCTTTGAATGTAGTACTGTCAAAGCTCTATGGCAAAGGATACTACTATGGCAGGGGTTTCACAGGAATATTGGAGACTGGACTGCAGAAGTGCAATGGGTAATTAAATGGGCAAGAAGGAAAACTGGGCAAGGGGCTATTGTCTGCTGCACCTTAGCTATGTTGATTTATGTCATATGGAGGGAGAGGAACCATATCAGGTTTCAACAGGGTAGATATCAAGCTGACAGAGTGTATAAAAAAACTTGCATTGCACATCCATATAAGAGGCAGAGATCTGAAGAAGTGGCAACCATGGCTGGCCAACCTCAATTCTAATCCATGATGCTGATGCTGCAACTTAGTTACTCTTTCTGTTTCTTGGTTGTTCTGATGTACTGCTTTGCTGAGTTTTTTGTTTACTTACTGATAGTGTATAGGTATATATCTGTACAGAAGAAGAAGAAAACAGCATAATTGCTACTGTACTACTTATAAAGTGTACGTGATTAATTAGCAAAATGTATTGCAACGACTTGCAGGAAAAAAAATATTCAAGCTCATTAATCCATCTTTTTATAAGTAAAAATAATCATAAGATTTGCTGATACTAATATTTAAGCTCGTTATCCTTTTACCAAGAACAGGCTAAAAGCCTTGACTCAAGGTTAAATTGCTCCCGTGGTTACTGTGGATTCATGGCAAAAAGATTTATGAAAAAAGATGTAACTGATAGTTACCACTGCCTAATCTAGTGAGGGAGACAACTTCTTGAAGGAGCATCATTCGAGACCACTTCATCTAAAAGTTTTACTAAATAAATGCAATACTTTTCTTTAAACGAATATGTATTTATAGAGTATGTCACACCCTTTTTTCACACCCGGATAAGAAAGGTTTTATTATTAAAGGGTTTCTCCATTTGAAGTGATGGTCTAGAGTATAATTAACTATTTTATGGGGTCGCCACTTGGAAGTGAGTTTTGGTGTTCCAAGTCACCTTATAGAATCCCTAAGCAAAAGAAAATGACTCTTTATTTTTGGTATGCGAAAATAAGACTGAGTAAGAAATAATGTTGATCGGAGAGAAGGTATTAGGCATTTCCCGAATCCTGTGATTCTAGCACAGTCATTTTTATTGACTAATATTCGACTTAAATTAATCTTTGGATAAATTATGCTTGCTTTAATTCTTACCTATGTTTGCCTAAATTATTACACCCTCCGTCCCAAAATACTTCTCATGTTTTTGTTTTTAAAAGTCAATTTGACTAAATTTCAAAGTTAAATTAGATTATATTAATTCAATATTTTAAAATTAAAATTTAGATATTCGGAAACTATACAAAAAGTACTATAAGTTGCAATTCTTCTCATATTAATATGATAAAAAATATAGCTCAAAATATTTGTCAAAATTCATATAGTTTGACTCTTGAAAAACGTAATGTGACAAGTATTTTGGGACAGGGGGAGTAGCTTAGAAACCGTGACTTATATTTTCAGCCTAAAAGCGTAACCACATACAACAACAACAACATATCCAGTGAAATCTCACAATGTGGGGTCCGGGGAGGATAGAATGCAGACAGACCTTACCTCCACCTTGGTAGGTAGAGAGGATGTTTCCGGGAGACCCTCGGCTCAAAGAGCGTAACCACATACAAAATCTTTTATTTACAAGAATCGACCAAGGAGTGTATCCGCACACATGATCAAACTTGATTGATTGCACTTCTCTTTTATTTTTATGACGAGTTTTGAATTAATCGCAACTCGCCTCACTCCCTCACACATGTCCTTTCCGATCTTTTCTTTTTATTTGCCAACGGGATTTGAAATAAATTTGTATCCCATCTCACTCTTTTCACTATCTTTTCGGTTAAAGTGGAATCAAGGAGAGTAACCTCACACGAAACTCGTTGGAATTATTGATTCCTACTTAGCCAAGGGACGTAACCGAACACATGGCCAAAGTACGTTTAATTATTAAATGTCAAAGACTGTAACCGCGCATATGACTTTTAAAGTGCTAATTAGTGTTTAATCAAGGATCGTAACCGAATACTTGGTCAACATATCTTAAACGCACTTAAATTTAATTAACGTGTGAAGTGTGTGTGTGTATCTCTCTCTCTCTCTCTCTCTATATATATATATATATATATATATATATATATTGTTGGGTTCAGGGATGAACCCAAACTGGGAAGTGTTACACAAGAGTCTCGGTTCACTCTTCACCATAGTAGTGTCGCAGCCCTTAAACAAAAAGGCCCTAAGAGGGCATTTCAAGTATTACATACATGTAAAATTCTAAAGTACAACAGCTTAACATTCTCTATTATTAACATTAAGGAGCACTTAATTAACCAATTAAACCCAACTAAATTTGTTTAATCACGCAATCTAAATTTTCAATATACCACTATAGTCCTTCCACCTTACTTATTTCATTTTCAATCCAAGTACATAATAACAATATCACAAAATCAAATGTTCAGTAAGAAGGAAAATGTTGCTTTGAAATAGCCCAAACCATCATCTTGCTTTGAATCACCACATAAGTATTAAACAAATAAAAACAGTAAATGAAAAAATGGAGCTTAAATTGATAAATCCGAACCTTTTGATACAGAGAACTCGAAAAGACACTGAATGGACCTTCAACTTGGATCTAAACCGCTACCTTAGGCTGATTAGTCTGTAGATCTAGGTCAAGTTTGAAGCAATACCCAGTTCAATTTCAGCAGATCTAATAATACGCAGAAAATAAAAATACAATCTTGATTTCAAAAATTCTACAGAACCATAAAAGCATATGAGTTATGTTAACAATGAAGAAAACAATGAGTAAAAGAAAACGAGAAATAGAGAGAGGGGAAGATCAATTGTGAGGTACTTACTACTATACTTCACTATATTCAGTGGGGAAATGGAGAGAAAGCGTTCTTACATACAAAAAGGAACAGTGGGTAGATTGCAATTGCCTCCTATTTAGTTCCGTAAAACTAAAGTTAGACCCTTATATTTTATTTTAGTTTTTCTTTTCGGATAGGCTCTGATTAATTTGAATTCGCGTCGGTAGGGCTCATTCGGGGTAGCAATCCTATCAAACCCTTATATTTTAACTTATGAATTCACTCGAGCTTCGCGCGATCACAACAAATAAATGAAATATAAGAAAATATATGATGCCTTGAACTTTATAAACAAAAATCAATCTTTAATTAAATATTTAAACTTTAAGGGTTTTTAAAAAAAAAAATCAACAAAATAAATCTCAGTTTTAATATATTTACTTATTCACACTTTGATTTTATTCTCATGTCTCTTAATCACTCAAGACTTCCTCAAATTAGCACCATATAGTATCACTTATTATTTTTATGTTGTAGTTGTAATTTTTTACTGTTTCATTTTTCATAGCAGCAACATTTATAACAGTAGAAAAATTATATGAACATTTGTTTGCAGCTTATCTATTAATTTTATGTTAATTTTTTATTATTATTTTAGGAATGTTGTTTAAACATTTGCTTTCGAAATATATTTTCGATAAATTATCTATTCATTAGTATCAGGACCTTTCTCCTATTTAAAGTATTTAGATAATCAAAAGTTATTCATATATTTAGCTTAATTAAGGCCTTTGTTTCACCGAAAAATTGATAATTTTTACCACATATAAAAATTAAATGAAAAACACAATTTCTATTATTGATAAGTCAAAATCATAAATTTACAGGATAAAAGGAGAAATTTTAGAAAAAAATAAAAATAATTTAAATCACGCAGTTATGATATCGAACCGCTCAATGAGAGCATTATCCTGAAAACTAAAACATAAGAGATCAAAATCTCAGAAAGTCACTAACCATTTAAACAAAAGATAAAGATAATTAAGAATGAAAAAATTGGAAATGTAATAATTTAGATTCTAGGGATCCTCATCTTCATATATAAAGAATAGAAAATTGAAATAGTAAATAAATGAACATAACGAATATGAGAGTTTAAATAGTAATTGATAGTGAATATATTTATATATATTCACCATATATTCTGTATTATTCTGTAATTAATATTTTAATATAATTATGTAAAGTAGAGATCCTTATTCCATTAGAACTATAATTGTATACATTATATATATGGTATTAATGAAAGGACTCCTCAAGAGAGATTTACAATATTCTATATGATATCAAGAGTCAAAAATCCCTCCCTACCCTAAACCCTATTATCGACTGCCACACCCAACTTTTCCGCCTCCCTCTTCCGGCGAAAATCAGTCGTATACCTACCATATACCACTGCTCCTCGCTGATATAAAACCACAGTCTCTCTTCTTCTTTCCTAAAACCAGGCTTGTATACCTCTGGTATACTGTGATATACAACCCACCCAGCCCTCATATTTCCTTTTTTAGCCCGTATACATCTGGTATACAGGTGATAAACAGCCAACCCGAACCTCATATCACCCGACCAGACCTGTATACCATTGGTATACACCTGATATACGGCTGCCCCAAACCCTATATTCTTCTACCAATTTTCGGCAGCCCCCATAGCATCACCCACGACCCACATAGCTTCTCCCGCTTCCTCTTCCTTAACACCTGACGTCATAAATCCTCCTCCCTCTTCCACCTCCACCACCTTTCATAGACTTTCGCCGTAACCAATATCAAGAACTTCATACCGTTGATTCTTGATAAGGAGGATGGACAATACGCGTCATGGGTTGAACTCTTCTATATTCATTCATGTGCTTACAACGTGCTTGACCACATTTATACCACTTATCCCCGCCCACCCAACGTCGACGACATGATGTGGAGGCGGCTTGATGCCATCGTCAAGCAGTGGATCTATGACACTATCTCCAAGGAATTACTTCATACTATTATGAAGACCGAAGCCACGACTCACGAGTTATGAACACGGTTGGAGGAGATTTGTCAAGACAACAAACATACATGTGTCGTGTATCTTGAGGAGCAATTCAACACCACTCGTCTTGAAAATTTTGTAAATATGACCGACTACTGCAAACGTTCAAAATTAATTGTTGACCAATTATCTAATGTGGGCAATCCAATTTCAGACACAAAGATGGTTTAGCAATTGATTAATGGTTTACCAAAGGTGAATACGACACCCTTGCAACGATGATCCAACAATCTGATCCCCTACCGAGTTTCAATAAAGCACGATCCCAACTGTTATTAGAGGAGACGAGATGAGCAAAACAAGATGAACACAATCCCAATGCATTGGTAGTCGACACCGCCGCGGCAACCGCCGTTCCCACCGGTCAACCACCGCACTCCGACCACCACTCGCTGTAAAACAACCGTTGTAGAGGTCGTGACAGAGGCTGAGGGGGTGGCCGGGGAAACAAAGAAAAATGTTGAGGGGGTCGGGGCCAGGCAGCCAACCCACAGCAGCAGGCCTAGAACCCAACACAGTGGGTTGGCTCACTACCATGATAGTATTTTGGCAATTGGGCCTCTCCAGCAGTCGCGGCCCAACAACACCAGTAGCAACAACCGTGGCCCAGCATACTGGGGCCCATCTAGCGGTCCAACCAGGCAGCCAATAGGCCCACTTCTCACAAGCGCAACCACATTTGGCCCAATTCCAACCAACTTGGGCCAGACCTTCAGTTCCTCGAATCTTCAGCAGCCCGATGACGCATGGTATATGGATACGGGTGTCATGTCTCACCTCACCCACAATTCTTGTAATATTTCTCAACTACGCAATTTAAATACTCCTCGATTTATCAATGTCGGAAATGGTCATCGCATTCCAATTCAAGGGTTTAGCCACACACTAACTCCACCACCGCACACCCACTACTCCCTTAAACACGTCTTATATGCCCTTAACATTATCAAGAACCTAATCTCTGATAGAAAATTTGTCATTGATAATTCTGTATCTATTGATTTTGACCAGTTTAGTTTTTCTATGAAAGACCTACGTACGGGGAGACTTCTTATGAGATGCAATAGTGTGGGGGACCTCTATCATTTCCTATCCATGTTCGCTGCCAGTGTCGATCCTCCCACATCTCTAGCTGCAATCTCGTCTTCAACGTGGCATAGTAGACTTGGACATCCCAGAGCTCATATTTTTATTTTCTTAGAAACCGCAGTTTAATTAAATGTAATAAAGGGAACCTTGCCCAAAAATGTTATTCTTGTCATCTTGGAAAGCATGTTAGACTTCCATTTACGTCATCTTTGAGTAAAAATTTTCTCCATTTTATATTATTCATATAGATTTATGGACCTCTCCTATTACTAGCAAATTATGTCATAAATACTATTTAATATTTTTGGATGATTTTCTCATTTCCTATGGGTCTATCCGCTCCACTTTAAATCTCAAGCCTACTCCAAGTTTCTTGAATTTCGTACGTATGTTAAAACACAATTTGAAAAAGAAATAAAAATGTTTCAATGTGACAATGGTCGTGAGTTTAACAGTTCTCTCTTTTATAAATTTTGTACGGCTAATGGCATGGTCTTTCATTTCTCCTGACCCATACTTCCCCTCAAACTGGTAAAGCCGAATGAATTCTACGCACCATTAACAATATGATTCATACCTTACTTTTTCATGCATCTCTTCCACCCAACTTTTAGGTATATGCATTAAAAATGACAGAATACCTACTTAATATACTACCCACCCGTACGCTCCAAAATAGGACCCCTACCGAGTTCCTATTTCGTCGAATCCCTATCTATGATTATCTTTGGATTTTCGATTGTCTCTGCTACCCGAATTTGGCCTCCACCGTCCCTCACAAATTAACACCCTGTTCCACTCTGTGTGTCTTCTTAGGGTTCCCCTCAAACCATAGGGGGTACTTATGTTATAACGTGTCCACATGTAAAATCATAGTCTCACGTCATGTCACGTTTAAGGAGAACGTCTTCCTATTTGCCAACATCCACCAATTCCGACCTACTAACTACGGATTCCTTGATGACTCGGACACCTCACCTCTAGTCCAAAATACACTACAAAATCGTACCCTCAAGCCGTACCGCTACCCGCCCCGTTGACCCCACCCCGTTGACCCCACCCATCCTTTCGATCACACCCATCCCACTGACCTCCCCACTCGATGAGCCTATCACTACACTGCCACACCCCACTAATCCGCCATTGCCCCACCCCACTACCCAGCCACACTGCCCGTCGCCCTCCCATACCATGCCCGACCCCATTGCCCAGTCCAGCGCATCACCACCCAGCCCCTCTACCCTACCCATGATAGTCCCCACACACCGAATGGAAACCCATGCACAACACAAGATTTTCAAACCAAAAGTTCACTTTAACCTATCCACTCAAACTGTCTCACCTATTCCTAAAAACCCAAAATTAGCCAAACTTGACCCAAATTGGAATGCGGCCATACGCGAGGAGTTTAATGCGTTAACCAATCAGCACACTTGGAATATTGTTCCGAAACCAGAGGGGTGAATGTGATTCATTGTATGTGGCTCTATCATCACAAATTCTGTGATAGTGGAGAGCTTAAACGCCATAAGGCATGGCTTGTGGCTAATGGTACTGGTCAACAAGAAGGAGTTACTTGTGGAGAGACTTTTAGTCCGGTGGTCAAACCAGCCACCATTCTCATAGTGTTGAGCATAGCTATGGGGGAAAATTGGCATATTCACCATCTTGATGTAAAAAATGCTTTCTTATATGGGGATTTGAAAGAAACCGTTTATATGCATCAACCGCCTGGATTTGTGCATCCGAAGATTCCTTATTATGTATGTCATTTTCATAAGTCACTATATGATTTGAAACAAGCCCCTAGGGCTTGGTATGAGAGGTTTGCCACATACATCATACAGATCGAGTTTGTGTGCAGCAAGAGTAATCATTCCCTGTTTATTTTTCATCGAGGTACTGACACGGCTTATCTTCTTTTATATGTGGATGATATTATTCTGACAGCTTCTTCTGATATACTGAAACACGAGATCATTGCCCTGCTCTATGACAGATTTGGGTAAGTTGAATTATTTTTTTGGGATATCATTCACCAAATCCGCACATGCTATGTTCTTATGTCATCATAAGTATGCAGAGGAGATTGTCTACAAGACTAAAATGGCAAACTGCAAGATCATGTCCACTCCTGTCGACTCAAAGTCAAAACTCAGTGCAGATACCGGGGATCCGGTCAGCGATCCCTCTCTTTATAGGAGTCTAGCAGGTGCTCTTTAGTATCTCACCTTCACTCGGCCTGATATTGCATATGATATTCAGCAGGTGTGCTTGTTCATGCACGCTCCCAGTGAGCCTCACTTTACAGCTCTTAAACGTATCATTTGGTACGTTAAGGGCACTCTTGACTATGGACTACATTTATATCCCTCCGAACTGACTAGGTTGCTTTCTTACATAGACGCAAATTGGGCAGGTTGTCCAGACACCCGTCGCTCTACATCTGGCTATTGTGTATATTTGAGGGATAATATTATTTCATGGTTTGCCAAGCGGCAAGCCACCATTTCCCGTTCGAGTGCAAAAACAGAATATCGAGGCCTTGCGAACGTTGTTGCAGAGCTATGTTGGCTCTGAAATCTCCTTGTTGAGCTTCATTGTCCCTTACGTAAGGCATCTTTGGTTTACTGTGATAACATATTTTTGTCTATTTGTCTCATAACTCGCTTCAGCATTAGCGAGCCAAGCATATTGAAATGGATATTCACTTTGTTCGTGAGAAGGTTGCAATGGGTCACGTTAGGGTGTTGCATGTTCCTTCTTCATATTAGTATGCAAATATCTTCACTAAGGGACTTCCTCGACAACTGTTCCTTGACTTCAGATTCAGTCTCAGTGTCTGGCCTCCTCCCGCCCCGACTGAGGGGGTGTGATAGTGAATTCTGTAATTAATATTTTAGTGTAATTATGTAAAGTAGAGATTATTTTTTCATTAGAACTACAATTGTATATACTATATATTTGGTATTAATGAAAGGACTCCTCAGGGAGATTTACACTATTCTACCGTAATAATTTTACTCTTATAATAACATAAGCAAAGAATAAGAAGAAAAAGCAAATTCGATTTAACATATGTAGCGTCAATGTGAAAATATATCCCAGCATAATTCAAATACAAAATAAGTATTATGGCCCTTTTATAAAATTTTCACTATTATATGAAAATATATTCAAGCATATTTTAATTTAAATAAGTATCACGGCTATTTTATTCGAATAAAAATGATAAGAAATTAACGATCAAGCATGCTATTCATGTTTACACTACATATAACATCTTCATTCTGGATAGAACAACATACCAATAACAAATAATGAGAAATTGATGTTCACTTTCAAATCCGAATCCAAATGCTCACTTCCGGTTCCAGGCCATGCTCTTATCACGTTTTCTTCCTGGTGAAAGACAACCTCAGGCACTACGTAAATTCAAGGACTAAGAATATATAAGTATTCATGTCTTTGTCTTTTGAAATTCACAATGCATATTTACAAGAACTTTGTTGGAATATGCGTAAAGCAACAACGGGAATAGTAAATAACTATTACAGTGATCGAAAGGATAAACAACAAAAAGGACAACAACAAGTTGTCAATATCTTGATCTTTAATGAAACTTCAAATATAGAACTTGTATTCAGAAATACAAGAACATGAACCTCTACACTTGTGACTTGGAGATCCGCTGAGAATACGAACAGTTAGAGTTCTTCGTCTGTTAAGTTAACACCTAAAACACTTAGCAACCGATTAGATAAACCACAACACCACCGACTGAGTCGAGAGATGACTCTCTGTCTTTAAGACAAGATTGCCCCCGTATATAGGCTTTACAGAAGTATGGACAATAGTCTCCCAAGATGAAACAACAAACTATCAAGTGTGCAAAGCCTACACAAATGATCGCAGCGAAGAACACGAATAATGAAGATTGCTAAGAGAAGGATTGATATCAGGAAAATCTAATCTCTTTGTGGTGTTATGAACTTGTTTTTCTGTTCATATGTTCATTATGTTCTTCTCTTCATCTATTGAATTGAGCCAAATGCCTCAATTTATAGGTGTGCAAGATGGTCCCTTCAAGTGCCCATGTAATGGTCATTTAAATGTCATGTAATGGCCCTTTAAACCACCAACTAATGCAGCCAAATAATGGCTAAGTTATGGAGGAAAAACTGTCAAGTTAATGCTACAAAACCTCTCCATAATCAGCCAAACTTTTGGACTTCCGTAGAGCACTCACTGTCTGGGTAGCGCCGCGGCTCCAGAACCAAAACACGAATTAGCGCCGCGACGCTGCAAGGGGGGCGCTGCGATGCTCCGGCGCCGCGGCCTAGTCCGGTCAGCGCCGCGACCCTTCTCGGCTCCGCGGTTCGACCCGTTCCATCTTACACCTCGCACAATTCTTCATTCGTTTACTAACGTGGAACACTTGTTATTAATCCAATAATCATCCATCATTCTATGTCTCAAATATTTCACTTACGTACCAATATCTCTTTCATTAACGAAATTTACGATACTTGACACTAAGATTGCACGTGTGTGGAAACGATATTTCCGACGTGCGGGGCCTAATTGTTCGAGTCATAAATAATTGGATAAACTTAATTCCACATTAGTAAATTTCCAACAAACTTAATTGTTATCCTCATTATGATGACAACTGTTTCATTAGCTAAGATTTAGGAAAATTATTTGTGGCAGCTTTAATTGTCACAATTATTACTTTCATTATATGTTCTTACATTTTAGAATGGAGAAAAGAAGAACATGAGAATAATGATAAATGTATTTCTTATTAAAAGAGACATGTCATATCACATTTCTTTTATATATATATTTTGGAGGAGTAACATTATGAATTACTCATCCTCAAAATAAATAATCTTTATCAAGTACACTCACACAAACTTAAGAAAATAGTAAAATAATTACATAGCCTCTCACCACTAATTTAAAAATAAATAGATCCCTATTTTAAGTACCTATTTTATCTTTATTGCATTTAAAGCTAGAAACTGATATAGAGAATTGTGGGATGCGAATATAGAGTGAAGATGTAATTAAGAGATTGTGGGTTGTTTTTTTGGGAAGAAATTAAATGAGAACGTTACCTTATTGATCTCTCACCTCATTGTTTTCATAACTGTAATAGTACCATTTAGTACTCTTTCAATTTCCAAAAGACTTCATTCTTTGCTAAAACGTTTCTTTCTTAATTTTTTTCATTAAGAGAAGGAATCAACTAAATGCTAATAATCAAGAAAGAGATATCAATTATTTTTTGGGACAGAAAATGAGGAGAAAATCCAAAATTCTGAGAAAAATGATAAATAGTGATGATGGCCAATGAGGTATGCCACATCAGCTTGATGTAGCATGCCTCATTGGCCGTTATAATTATTTTATTTGTATTTGTTATCCCCTTGAGATTCTCGGGCGTATTTTGGTATCAAAGACATGCGGAGGTGGGGGTGGGGGTGGGGGTGGGGTAGAGATATAGGAAAATATGTTCAGATTTATAATTTTTTTATCTAAAGATTTAGGCTCTTTCAATTGTTTTTGCCTAGGAAGGTTCGGGTAATAAGTCCTCAAGGAAGACAGTTAAGCCCAGGAATAGCTTAGGATTGTAGAAAGAACTTAAGTTTCGAAAATAAGATTTTATAAAAATGGATATATTTTTCAATAGATCTACTTCTTCAAACGTTGTTTCAACATCTTCCATGGATTCCAAGAAGATAATAAATTTTGAGGAAATAGTATACAAGACTTTGAAAAATCGATAGACAATTGGGAAATACCGAGAGTAACTAGAGATCAAATTTATAAAATTTTAAATACCATTTTTTTAAAAAAGATTTCACAATTAAAACAGTAAAAAGAGATATTCAATTAACAAAACCCTTTGAAACAATTCAATTACTTTCTCAAGATTCATTGAAGAAACATAGGGAAAGAAACTATTATATACACTCATATTGACTTAGTTCAAGTAGGGATAAAACCATTAACCAAAGAAGGATTAAATACTTCAATTCTTGCGATCTTAAGAGATGCCAGATTCACTAACTTTGAGGACTCCTTATTAAGTTCTGTTGAATCTAAGCCTCTGCACGAGGTCAATCTCTTTTGATTGTTATCCAAACTTTTCAGTATCTCTTAAAGATAAAAATATTCTAAAATCTCATGTCTTACAAATAAAAACTCATAATTACCAAATGCTTGAAGGATCAATTCCAATAGCAATAATCTTTAGAATCCATTACAAAGCCATGCTTTCGACTTTTGCTACAAAAGTGAGATACCATAGATAAAAAGGTGAAACACTACTATTACAGACAAATACAAGAATTTTTTTAGATATTCTTTCAAAACTTTTTAGATACTAGGAAACAAATACAAGAAAAAATTATAAATTTGTAGACGAAAATATAATAAACATTCTATTCTTCGACTGAATTGAAATATATTCTTCTCAAAATTTCATAGATTATCCTTTTTCAAAATCAGTAAACCTTATACAATTAGGAATAAAACACCAGAATGGGAGACCCTAACCGATAGTAGGAAAATCCAATCTAACCACCCTCCTCTACAGGCATGAAACTTAATATACATGGTCACACTGTAGAAGCAATTCCTTTTAAAAATTCAGCAGAAGATGAAAAAACAAATATAAAATCCATTCTAGCACAAAATAATTTTACAAATATAAATTTAAATTCTATAGAAGAACAATTAAATAGAATGAAAAAACACATAGAAAAACAACCTTTAGTCACCATAGATTCCCCGTAAAAATCTACGGATCTGAAACTAAAAAGCCCAATCTTTAAACCCTTTCAGGTATCTAAAGATAGTGTAAAAAATATTCAACAAAATAAATCTAAATTTATTAAGGCTATACAAGACCAATTAAGTAAAATTGGGACATTTAGTAGTTCTAATACAGAACCTATTGTTCCAGATACACCACAATCAAGTAAAAAAATAACGACTTTGACATGTGATTCTGATAATAGTGAAGCCTTAGAACAATTCCAAAATACAACACCCTTAATTAATAGAATTAATTGGAAATAACCAACACAACAACAACTACAAATAATTGCAGCTCCAGATCTAGGAATAGTAAAACCCTTAGCTCAATCCCGATTTAACGCCTCTTTCATCTACGATTGGAACATATATGGGATGACTGAATATAATATCCTTAGCTTTCTCCAATAAATGACCATGGCCGCAAATGCCTACAAAACACAAAATGGTGCCCAAGATAGGACCATAGCGGAGCTGCTTATCGCATGATTCTCTGGTCAATTAAAAAGATGGTGAAATAACTATCTCACTAATCAACAACAAGAAGACATCTTAAATGTCATAAAAACTGATGGAAAAAGGAACACCCATCTTAGATGAAGAAGGAGAACCCCTACAAGATGCAGTGTCAACCTTGATACTGACAATCTCATTAAACTTCATAGGTGATTCTTCCCATCTAAAAGATAAAAATGTTGAATTACTTTCAAATATAAAATGTAAAAAAACTAAGTGATTTTCAATGGTACATGAACACGTTCTTAACCAGAGTAATGCATAGAGAAGATTCCTACCAACCATTTTGGAAAGAAAAATTTCTAGTAGGATTGCCTACCCTTTTAGGAGAAAGGTTAGGAGTAAAATTAGAGAAATATGTGGAAAATAGATAATACCCTATAATGAATTCACATACGGACAACTAGTAAGTATAACCCAACAAGAAGGATTAAAAATATGCCAAGATCTAAAATTACAAAAACATCTAAAATGGGAAATAAAAAGAACTAGGTTAGAACTAGGTTCTTTTTGTCAACAATTTGATATAAATTCTCTAGGTTGTACAGGAAGCTGTAGTAAAACTTATAAAAACCATATAAGAAAACACAAAAAGAATATAGGAAGAAAAAATTCAGAACTAATGAAGAATATTATAAAAATCCCCATTACAAAAATCCCAAAAATAAAAGAAATCCTAAGAAGTATGAATCCAAGTACAAAGATATTACATGTTACATGTGTAATAAAAAAGGGACATACTTCAAAATACTGCAAAATGAATAAAAAATTACAAGAATTAAAATTAGATGAAGAAATAGTTCAAAAAATCTCTAATCTCTTAATAGATTCTTCTGATTCAAACACTGAAATAGAATTTGAAGGGTTTTCTTCTCTATCTTTGAAAGATAATAAACATCTTCAAGTGGATGAATTGGTCACAACTAGTTTATCTGAAAATTGTGGAAAAGAAAAAGAAAAACGCATATGTGTATTAACTAAAGACCAAATATTCATGTTAGACATGGTAAAACACATAGATACCCAACATAAAAAAGAATATTTAAATAAACTCTTAAAATCCTTTACTGAAGAAAAGAAAGAAGTTAAAAATACCATTTTACCAAACACATCTAAAAATACTTATGATTTAACTAACATTTTATGAAAAGGGAAAAAGATAAAAGAAAGTAAAGAAATAACAGTTCAAGAACTACAAAAAGAAATCAAACAGGTAAAATCAGAAATAAAAGAATTAAAAAAAAAAAATAAGATTCTGATTTAATAAAAGTAATCCTTTCAAAAACTATGCAGGAAATCTCTAATTCTGAAAACTCCGATTCTGAAAATCCCATAGAACTGGAAGAAGATATTGAAAACCAAATACAAAGTCTAGAAGAAGTCCCAGAAGACTTTCTCAACGTCTTAAGACAAATCACATATAAAAAATACCTAATAAAAATAACTCTTAAATTCTCAGAAAATTTTAAATATAAAACACTTGGCCTTTTTTTCATATAGAAGCAGATTTAAATTACATAAAAACAGGTATAGTATCGAAAAATCTCCAGGAAGAAACTCACAAAAAATTAGCAGTCGCTAATAATTCTAAATTAGAAATTAAATCTAAGACCAGTGCGTCAATTATAAATGATGGAGTTTCTATAGCAACATCATTTATTTTAATAAAAGACATACATAATTCAGTCATTTTAGGAACACATTTTATGAATCTTATCACCTCATATAATAAAGATAATGATTTCATATATTTTAAACTCATTAGCAAGATATTAAAATTCCATTTTATAACAAAACAAAAAACAAGAGACCTCGGCCTAATAAGAGCATGTTCAATTCACGAAGAAAGTATAAATGTAAAAATACAAGGAAAATCGTATTATCTACAAGAACTGAGAAATAATTTTTCTTCCAAAAAATTAAATACACAATTAGAGATATCAAAAGTTAAAAAAAACTCCAAAATTCTTTTAAAAACAAGATATGTTCAGATATTCCAAATACTTTTTGGATTAGAAAGCGACATGTCATGGATCTGCCTTATAAAAATGATTTTGACGAAAGATAAATTTCAGCAAAAGCTAGGCCGATCCAAATAGATAGTGATCTTGAAGAACATTCGGGAAAAGAAATTCAAGATCTTAAAAATACGAAATTAATTTTCAAATCCAGGTCCCCTTCAAATTGTGATGCTTTCTATAAGTGGAATGAAATACCTTTTGGGGATATCTAGAAACAAAAATTAGGGGGGAAAGAGTGTATAGTCCAATATACTTCTTCCCATTGGAATGATACTTAGAAAAATCATTCTACCATTAAAAAATAAAATTTTAAGTATTATTTTATACATACAAGAATTTCAAAGTAATTTACTAAATCATTTTTTTTTTACAAAAAGATATTCAAAACCTTGCATTTAAAGATTTTCTTGCAAGTGATTCTTAGAATTTTTTACTTTGATATTGAATATATTAAAGGAGAAACAAAATCCATTCCAAATTTCTTAACCCATAAATTCCTCCAAAATAGGAGAAGAATCCTCCGAAAGCAACTTCCGGATACGGGTCACAACTCAGCAATGTCCTACTATTGTCCTATGCCCAATTTCTTGGGCTACCAAGAAAAAATATCACGAAAAGAGATGCGTGAATCAGGACAATACTACAATTATGCAATGTGTGGAAATAATTCATCAATTGTTATTCTTCAACAACAAACAAATTCCGTTGCTTCCAAGCAACCCATGAATATCGTTGTTTCCAAGCCTAAAAAACCCTCCAAGGAAGAAAAAGACAAACTCCCTGCTCAAACTCCTACTGAAAAACCCATGACATGGTATGATGCAGTCATGAAGGAAGAAAATGAACTAAAAAATACCGCACAGACTGTGCCTAAAACACCAGGAGATCCCGCACAAGAAACAACTGCTGGAAACCTTTTACAACTCCTTGTCAAATCCCTAGAATTACAAAAGGCGTTGGTGCAGTTACATATTCCTAAACAGGAAATCACCCAGAGTTCAGGAGAGGTTAAACCCTCTCAAAGTTTTGTAAAATTAGAGAAAGAAGAATCTTCAAAAACCATTTCTCAAAAATATTTTCCAAATTCCCAACTTGTGGTACCACAAGTTGCCATAAAATCCATTTCTGAATTTTTTATAAAACCCTTCTTTCAAAATATTGTGACTATTGAAAAAATATTTTTTTAAAAGATCATTTTTTAGCAATCCAAAAATATTTTGGACAAGGATGGTTTTACAAATCATGGGATATTTTTAAAACATCATATTTTTACCAGGCTATCCAAGAAATAACAGGATCACCACAATAAAAAATATTTTGTATAAAAATAACAAAGATCCCTCATACTCTACTTGCAAAATAGTTAGAGTAATTGTTCCAAGTGATTGGAAAATGACCTGTCTCAATTCCTTAATTTTTCTGATACCTATAAAACTACCCATTTTTTATGTTCCATTTAATTACTGAAATTACTAGCAAGCTTGGTTTAATTCATTTTTTATTCAAAATGTCAAACGAGCATATACCTGGCTCTTTTATTTCTATACATCATGCATTCCATGCCAATTTCCAACATGGAGGAATTCATGGTGGGAACAATTTGGATCCATCTTAGATATTTTAAAACCCCAAATTATTCAATCCTTTAACCTTTTTAAATCCCTTTATAAACCTACTAATGAAGAGAAAAATGTATGCCCCTAAATCTATTTCACACTAAATTTTCGCATGGTTCATGGATTATTCTTACAATAAAATTCCGACAGTTCGAAGAAGGTTCAAAATAAGATGGTGGGACAGCTATAAAATACCAACAAGCTTAACCCCATCAAAAGTCCAGGAATGGTTAAATACTCGGAAAATCATTCATGAGCAACCATTCATGAACAGGTACCACTGTAAACACCGGAGCACACCCAATTTCTTACCCAAAAATCTCAAATGGCCTCAATGCATGCAGCGGCCAAAAATCCTGAAGAAATGTAGGCAATAATTCTAAAGTTTGCACCATCTTCATCAAAACAAGACTCTTTATCAGAGGAAGAATAACCGTTGATTGATTTGGAAGATGATGCAGTTTTGACAATAGTGGATTCTAAAAAGATTGCCAAAAGAAGATAAAATACCAGCAATAAAGTTAAGACAAAATATCGATAATAGAAAATGCCACAAAAGATACTTTCAGAAAGGTAATAGTGAAAGTGAAAAATTCCAGCAATAATTCAAGAAAATGGCAAACGACAACTTGCACGTGGATGATGTCATGAATGCCGTAATTTCCCACTTGGATGATGTAAATTTTTCTTCCTATTTACGAAATTGTCAGGTAAAATTCCTATAAATGGAGACCATCTCTCCTCTTTAGTCATAAGTCTTTTTCTCTCACAAATTTTCAGATTTTAGGAAGAAGTTCTAGATAGAGAAATCTCCTCATGCAAAATTCTCAAAGCCATTGTAAACTCCTCACAATATTCAAATCCAAATCTTTATAAGTTTTGATACTTTTAATATATATGATTATGGATGATAATATCATATAATCTTTTTAAATTCTTGCATTATGTTTAAATTATTGGTCGGTTCTACCGCCTTAAATTCTTGCACTATGATGTTGGCTAGTTCTGTCGCCTCTATCACATAAATTCTTGCAGATCCTTTGAATTATGGATTCCCTCTTGGGAACCTTAATTTAAAAGTTAATTTGATTTTATTTTACTCTTTGCATATTTCAATATCTTATTATTTTTCCATCTCCTTTATAATTATTTTCTTTGTATTTGTTAACCCTTGAGATCATCGGGCGTAGTTCGGTATTAGAGCCACGAGGGGTAGAGATATAGAAAAATGTTCAGATTTATGAAATTCTTATCTAGAGATTTAAGCTCTTTCAAATGTTTTTGCCTAGGAAGGTCCGAGTAGTAAGTCCTCAAGGAAGGCAGTTAAGCCCATGAATAGCTTAGGCTTGTAGAAAGAAGTTAAGTTTCGAAAATAAGATTTTATAAAAATGGACACGTTTTTCAATAGATTTGCTTCTTCAAACTTTGCTTCAACATCTTCCATGGATTCCAAGAAGATAATAAATTATGAGGAAATAGTTATACAAGACTTTGAAAAATCAATATATAATTGGGAAATACCGAGAGTAACTAGAGATCAAATTCACAAAAATTCTAAATATCATTTAAAAAAATAGATTTCACAATTAAAACAGAAGAAAGAAATATTCAATTAACAAAACCCTTTGAAACAATCCAATATATATATATATATATATATATATATATATATATATATATATATATATATATATATATATATTGTATATATATATATATTGATTTATTGTGGAGGAGTAACATTATGAATTCTATCCTCAAAATAAATAATCTTTAGCAAGTGTTTACTTTAGAAAATGTTCTTCACTCACACAAACTTAAGAAAATAGTAAAATAATTACATAGCCTCTCGCCACTATTTTAAAAATAAAGAAAGGATATCCGTATTTTAAGTACCTATTTTATTTTTATTGCATTCAAAGCTAATTCGCAGATGATATAGTCCTGTTTAATGAGACTCACAGCGGTGTGAACGCCAAACTGGAGGTTTGGAGACAGACTCTGGAGTCTAAAGGGTTCAGGTTGAGTAGGACCAAGACAGAATATTTGGAGTGCAAGTTCAGCAACAGGAGCGACCCTGAGACAGGAGTGGAGGTAAGGCTTGGTACTCAGGTCATTCCAAAAAAAAAAAAGCTTCAAGTACCTAGGGTCTATTATCCTAGGGAATGGAGAGATTGATGACGATGTCACACATTGTATTGGGGCAGGGTGGATGAAATGGAGGCTCGCATATGGAGTCTTGTGCGATAAAAAGGTACCACCAAAATTTAAAGGCAAGTTCTATAGGGTGGTGGTTAGACCGACTATGTTGTATGGGGGTAGAGTGTTGGCTAGTCAAGACTTCGCACATACAAAAGATGAAAGTTGCGGAGATGAGGATGCTGAGATGGATGTGTGGGCATACAAGGAGATATAGGATTAAAAATGATGATATTTGGGAGAAAGTTGGAGTGGCCTCGGTGGATGATAAGATGCGGGAAGCGAGGTTGAGATGGTTTGGGCATGTGTAGAGGAGAGACACAGACGCCCCAGTCCGGAGGTGTGAGAGGCTGGCTATGGACGGGTTCAGGAGGGGTAGAGGTAGGCCGAAGAAGTATTGGGGAGAGATGATTAGACGAGATATGGCGCAAGTGCAACTTACTGAGGACATAACCTTAGATAGGGGGCTGTGGAGGACACATATTAAGGTAGAAGAGTAGTAGGTACTCGAGCGTAGTCCTACTTATGCTTACAAATTGATAGTTGTAGTGTTATTACTGTAGGCCTGATTAGCATATCACTTATAGGCACATTATTGCTTTATAATCCATTGTAGTTTAATTTCTGCTACTGTGTTTTTTAATATATTTTGTCTAGCTTATTTAGGTGTGTTAGATACTGCTCCCTTTTGTTAGAATGCATTTTATAGTGCTTTAATTCTTTATCGGAGTCTGACCGTTTCTCTTGCTTTACTCTTTACTCTTGCTTTGTTTTGAGTGCTTTGCTTGTGATTATGCTTTGTCTTGAGCCGAGGGTCTCCCGGAAGCAGCCGCTCTACCTAACAAGGCGGAAGTAAGGTCTGTGTACACTCTATACTTCCCAGACCCCACAGTGTGGAATTTCACTGATATGTTGTTGTTGCATTCAAAGCTAAAAACTGATATAGAGAATTGTGGGATGTGAATAGAGAGTGAAGGTGTAATTAAGAGATTGTGAGATGTTATTTTTGAAAAGAAATTAATGAGAATATTACCTTATTGATATGTCACCTCATTATTACCATAATGATAATAGTAGTATCATTTAGTACTCTTCCAATTCCCAAAAAGACTTCATCCTTTGATGAAGTGTTTCTCTTTTTTTTTTTTTTTCATTAAGAGAAAGAATCAAATAAATGTTAATAATGAAGAAAGAGATATCAACTATTTTTGGGACAGAAAATGAGGAAAAAATCCCTGATAAGGCATCAGCACCACCCTAAACTATACCCGAAGTTTCAGGGAAACATTTTATCTTTATATGAGTCCTATTACTTTCATAAATTATCTTAAAGTGTAATAAATACACCCTTCGCTGTTGAGGTGACATAGAGAGTGTGCTCACTCTCTTGGAGTGATGTGAGAGACGAAAAATGAGCTAAATTTATGAATAATATGGACACACGATATTTTTTAATTGGACACATTTTCAATTAATTAGTATACATAACTAATTAACATTACAAAAGGTTGATTTTCAAGATTGTTTTTTAAATAAACAATGTTCTTCATCTTCTTCATTTTTGGGTCTCAAAATTCAACAAAAACTCAATCAAATTCGCACCAATCAAGGTTAAATTTCAACTACAACTTCACAACAACATCATCACCAAACTCCAATAATCAATTTAGCCAACAACTAAGAATTTAGACAAACCCATTTTTTGTTCTTCAAGATCTTTCAAGGTTCAACAATGGTGGATTCGAAATTCTTTCTCCGTTTTCGAATTTCAACAACAACTAAGGATCTAAAATGAGTTTAACACTTGAATCTTAGCTTTAAAATTTCAACAACCTTCGAATATATTCAGCACATCCAATTCGTTATTAAGTTCATACAATAACAATAACAATAACAATTGTCCTGTTCATTTTTCTAAATACAAAGTGATATTTCCATTATATTTTGGAATTAAAAAGTAAACAAAAAGGAAAAAATGAAATAGATTTAAAAAAATTACGAAAATACACGTGACAATGCGTGTATTTCACTGCCCGCCAAGAGTTTGATTCTTTATGTCACGTCATCATTTGGGGTTGCGTTTATTAGACTTTAAAATAGTTCAGGGGGTAATAGGACTCTTGTAAAGGAAAGATGTGTCCTAAGAACTTCAAGTATAGTTCAGGGTGTTACTGATGCCTTATTCCAAAAAATTCAAAATTCTGAGAAAAAAGATAAATAGTGATGTTGGCTAATGAGGCATGCTACATCAACTTTATATATATATATATATATATATATATATATATATATATATATATATATATATATATATATATATATATATATATATACGTGCCAAAAATTAAGACAAGAAAAATAGCGATAAATTTATTGTACAATCAAACATCTCTATAATTATCATTCGCTATAACAACATTTCACTATAACGACCTGAATTTCTCCGAAACTGATTTTTCATGTTATATTTTACTTCTCTATTACAACATTCTACCTATAACAGCAATGACATTGTTTAATATACATATTATTCCTGTGATATACACTTCCATAAATAAGTGTATATCACGGGTTTTGGCCTTATTAATTAGTGTAATATAATTGTAATAATTTGTAGTGTACACTTACCATAATTATAGGATTCTTGTATTATTAGAATAGGGTTTTGGGATTAGAATAGGAATAAGATTTTTCTATTATGGAAATTGTAAATTTGTATATATTCTTTTTCATTAATGAAAATAATCAAAGGATTATTTCTTTCAGACATTCATTATAGAGGTACACTCTTTATAAAATTACCTCTCTATAACAATCATACTCAAATACTGTGTAATAATATTTGTAAGAAGTATATTATGTATAAAAAAAACAAAATATTAAAATGTTTATGATAATCATCATTAATGTCACGCACATAGTAAATTTCAAGTATGAATAAATAGAAGGAAAAATATATATATTTCTCGTAGTGATCTGATTTAGACTTTAAAATTTTCAAAATCATATATTTTCTATCTACCGATTTTTAATAAATTTGATACTTATTTACTTGATTTTGGTAGATATAATCAGTCTATTTTATGTTTGAAATTTTGCAAGACTAAATTAGATGACAACAAGTTCAACTTACGACAAGCAAGTAACACTCTTGTAGAAGCATAAAATGATGTTAAGACCTCTACCATCCTCCATTGTTGGAGAAATACCAAAATTCTACCTACATATGAAACTCCAATATTAATAGTTAAAATTTATAACTTGTTGAGTATGTTGATAGTGTGTCATCACTTATTGCCCAAATCCCATCTCTTAACACCAATCAAGCCATGTATGCTACCGTTTATACGAAGTTTAACACAATTCTTCCAATCCTTGAAACTTACACCGATGAAGAGATTATTGGACAAGTGACTGGAGTGGATTAACAAGAGACAACGGATATAGAAGGTGACAACGAAAGTGTTGACGAAGAGCCTCAATCTATTTCTACTTGGGGTGACATAGAAAAGTCAATTGTTAAGCTCTTACACAACTTTCAAGGGAAAGCTATTGAATTCCTTTTGCTAAAAGTTTGGACAAAATTCTTCGTCAATTCAAGCGTTGAATTATCGCTAAGAGACTTGAATTTACTAAGAACCTACAATTGTAGAATTCTTACATGAAATTACTTGAAATTATAGTTAAATTCTCAATTAATTTCAAATGCATATGTTCCTTAGATTTCAATTTAGTCATGGATTTATTTATAATTTATTAGTCTTTGTTAAGAGTTCTACATCGGAAATGGAATGGGAACATGGACTCCTTATATGGACTTGGACAATCCTCATCCTACAAGCTAGCTTTTGGGGTTAAGTTAGGCTCAAGATCCATTTTTTACATGGTATCAGAGTCAGGCTCATTTCAATTCTTTGTTCACCGATGTTGGACACCCAAATGATATTATCCACGCTCTAGTTAACATGGTCTGGGCACGCGGGGGAGTGTTAACAGTCTGACATTGGATATGGAATGAGAACATGGACTTGGACAATCCTCACCCCAAAAGCTAGCTTGTAGGGTGAGGATTGTCCAAGTCCATATAAGGAGTCCATGTTCCCATTCCATTTACGATGTGGGACTCTTAACACAATATATATTAGGTGTCATAACTTGTACATTAAATTAGTAATTATAAAATTAATTACTCATATTAATAGGAATAAATAGTAGAAGTTATGAAGATAAAGGGGTGTGAGTTATGGAGATAACTTTTTAAAATAAAAATAAAATAATTAAAAATAATATAAAAAGTCAAGAAAAGAGAAAAAAAATAAATATGATTCTTGGCCATTTTGAGGTGCCACATATGATTGTCTATTCCTAGCTTTATATTATATATATGTTATTCTAGATATTGTCATGTGTATTCAATCAAATCAAAAGATGAAGCTTTTTAGAAATTTAAAAAATTTAAAATTGTTGTAAAAAATCAAGAGGATCAAAAGATCAAAATGTTAAGAAGTGATAGGGGAGGAGAATATTTCTCCAATGAGTTTGATGAATTTTGTGAAGTTTATGAAATTATACATCAGAAAACTTCGCCCTACATTCCACAACAGAATGATTTGGCTAAAAGAAAAAATCGAACGTTAGTAGATATGACTAACCCTTTTCTCTTAAATGCTCAGTCACCTCAAGATTTGTAGGGAGAGGATGTACTAACAATTTGTCATATTCTTAATAGAGTTCCTTTTAAGAAAATTCAGACCTCTCCATATGAGCTATGGAAAGGTAGAAAACCTAACTTAAACTATTTGAAAGTGTGGGGGTGCTTAGCCTTTTATAAGGTTTCTGACACTAAGAGATCAAAGTTATGTCAAGAGGTATTAAGAGCATATTTGTTGGTTATGCACAAAACTCAAAAGCATATAGACTTTTAAATTTAGAGATAAATGTTATTGTAGAATTGGTGCATGTGGAATTTTTAGAAAATAAATTTCTATATAATTCTAGTGTGAATTTCTCAAAAGAGCAAAGTACAAGTTATCCTACTCAAAGTAATTTTGAAATAATAAATAAGAAAATAGGAGATGATTCTTAACATGAAGTTGAACCTCAGAGAAGTCAACGAGTGAGAAAAGAAAAGTATTTAGATTATGATTTTATTTCTTCACAAGTCATTGTATTTCTTGTAGAAGGAAATAGGAGCAAGGTACATCAATGTATACCCATTATTAAATACTGAAAGTAATCCAAAAAGTTTTAAAGAAGCAGTGTCTTTTAGAGATGCAACTTCTTGGAAAGAATCAATAAACGATGAGATGGATTCTATATTATCCAATAACACTGGGCTAATAGTAGATCTTCCTATTGGTTCTAATCATATAGGTTGTAAATGGATATTTAGAAGAAAATATGATACCAATGATCGTGTACAACCTTGAAAGCTAGGTTGGTTGCTAAAGTTTTTACACAAAAAGAAGGTGTTGATTATTTTGATACATATGCTCTTGTTGCACCAATAACATCCATAAGATTGCTTTTGGCTTTAGCCTCTATATATAAATTATATGTGCATCAATTAGCTCCTCCCGATCATATTTCTCCCGAGATGAAAGAAAAGATTGGCAATTTGTCTTTTCAGAGCTATCTCCCCTGACACAAGAAGGTCAGCTCACCAAAGGGGGAAGAAAGGTCAGCACTTGAGAGGCTTGCTTCGCTCAAAGGTGGGAAGAAAGGTCAGCACTTGAGACGCTTGCTTCGGTAGGAGTCAAAAAGAAAAGGCTCAAGAAGGAACTGCACTCGAAGAATGGAAAGGCAGGATGCGAAGGAGCTAATACCATTGTTCTCGATAGAAAAAGGAAGAAATTACCGGGAGTTGAAGAGTAAGAAAAGGTCTTCCCCTTAGACCTTTAGACCTGACCAAGAGAAGTAAGACCGGTAGCCAATAACTCAGTGGATGTGAAAATCACATTTTAAATAGTGATTTATGTAAAGAAATATATATATATATATATATATGGACCAACTAGAAGGATTTGTTTTTCCTAGAAGTGAGAATAAAGTTTGCAAATTAGTAAAATTCCTTTAAAGGTTAAAACAAGTTCCAAAGCAGTGGCATGAGAAATTTGATGATGCCATTTTATCATATGAATTTGTACACATTAATGCTGATAAATGTATTTATTCTAAGCTTACAAAAGCACTTCCTAGAGATGCTACTACAACATCTAGTGGGATGCAGTTAAAAATCTTAACTGTAAGTACACTAATAAAGGTAACCCAACCTTGAGTTAGCAAAACTTACAATAAAGGTTCAATGGGTAAAAATAATCTATTAATGTCATTTTGAGCACTGAAAAAATAAAAACATCAAATTTTTAAGCCCCATCTGAGGATGATTAATGCATACTGTTACCAAGAGAGGATGAGCAAGAGCTCTTAATGAAAATTTCAAATGTCTGGAGTAACCGGGGCATAAAACATTTTTACCTATATGAATACATGAATGGTGCCGCTTCAACAAGAGTTTTTAAGGTTTGCCGTGGTAAGTATTCATGAATTGGAATTAGCAAATGACCTTTAAGTGCTTGAGCGAATATGTGACTTAAAATGGCTGGATAATATCATGCGTGTGATATTTTTTATTTAGGCATAAGGGAGTTATGGTTCAATTCTTAGTAATACCAATAACTTCGTCTAAACTTTAAAATATTTATACTACTAGAAAGTTTAAAACTATGAAATACTTTCTATTATGTATAATATTAGGAGTGGGGATTGTTATATAGTTTGTAATATTGGAGTAATAATATTCTAAATTATTTGGATACTACAATTGAAATAACTAATTAGGGTACCATAGATGAAATAGGTACCATCATTGAAAACTTATTTTGATACCACCATTGAAATGGGTACCACCGGTGAAATATTCCAACGGTTACCACTGGTAAAATATTCTAACGTGTTTGTTCTTCAAAAGGACATAATTTTTCGGAACAAGTATTTATTTCAACTACTTATCTTCTCTATAAATAAAGAGGTAATTACTCCATATCAGTCACTTTTAATTCAACTTACAATAGACTTGTTGTATCCCAAAAGAGCATTGTCTGCTAACCCCATAAACAGTCAATCACTCTTTTGAGACAATAATAAATCTTTCCTTCCTATTCTCTTTATCTAATTTCTAACAATCTCTGCGTCGATCTGCCTCAAGCCTGACCTGATTTGCAGGACCACTACTGAACTACTCTATTAACAGGGACATATATATAGTGTAAACTAACCCAAAGGATATAAGAAACTACACGAATAAAGTGTAGATCAACAGATATTTCAATATATATTCCATCCGTCTCAATTTATATGATGATTGACTTATTTGGAGTCAAGCAACTCTTTGTTTGACTACGGTTTTCTCCAACTCTTTTAATATATTATGAACTTATTAATATGCAGACTTATAGTACTTTTTATATAATTTTCAAATATATAAATTTTATTATAAAATAATCGAAGAATCTATGTGTGAAATTGAGTAAAAAAAAATTGTTTAACTCCCCAAATAGGTCAACACTCATATAAATTGAGACGGAGGGAGTACTTGACATGAATTAAAAGTGTTTGAAATAGTAATGTGAGAAAAAAGGAAAAAAAGAAAAAATTAATTCTAAGTGACCAAAATAATAAGGGAAATAACGTCTATTTCCCCTCAAACCAAATTAATTATCCGCCCATACACCATTACTTTTGTACCCCAGAAAAAATTAAAACTATTTATTCGAGATTCTCCCTCCCTCTCAATTATGATACCAACGTAGTATATAAATATACTGAGATGACATCATGAAAGACTGCTTCAGTTCTTCTCTTAGTCCTCTATGATACCATCCTGTTATATAAATATAATGAGATGATATATCATGGATGATCATGTTCGTTTATTAAAAAAAGACCCATTTTTCTCAAAAAAATACTCTATGATACTATTGTCTTATGTACATATACTGTGATGGTATAATGAAGAATTGCTTCAGTCCTTCAATGAGACACTCCTCAGGACCATGATACAATCGTGGTACGTAAATATATTGAGATGACATCATAGAGGACTACTTTAATCTTCTCTTAGTCCTCCATGATGTCATTATGATATATAAATATACTGTGATGATATTACCGATAAAGGGCTTTAAGCGTGGAAATATGTCAGGTAAATAATTTTGAGCGAGGGTGTACGACAAATAATTAATTTAAAAGGGCATGAAACGGATAATTAATTTGTTTTTGGGGATATCTCAGTTAGCTCCCCGAATGATAAAAAGTAGGGCCACGCCCACATCATCACGTGACAAGGTTCTGGGATGAACCCTGTAGGCTTAAACAAAAGCCTTCCAAGAATAAGCAATAGAGAAAGAGCAACAGACATTGCAGCTCTGTACCAAGTGAAGCTGATACGCAGAAGCACAACAGAAGCAGTGCAATGTTTTTCCGCTTCTCCAGTTTCTTGTTTCCTTTCTTCCATTGATTATAAAATATATATTAAATATGATTCTAGCCCATTGAAATCTAAAGAATGAAATCTTCGACTGAGTATTAACTTTTACGAATAAAAATATTATTAGTCATGATTCTAGCCCATTGAAATCTATAGTATTAAGTAGGTAAGTTTTGTTTCTGCGTAATGGAGAACTTGTAAATTAGTGGACTTGAACCAATGCTTTTAATTTGAATTGAGTAAAATTATTTTCTTTGGACTTGTATTAATATATGTAAATTGAACCTCCATGCGTTGAGGTAAGTTGATGCTTACTCTCCTAATGTTGACTTCCATTAGAACCCACAAACTCCATACTCCATATGTTCGATAAATTCCTAGACCGTGCTCTAGTATTCAATTCACTCTATTATTTCAGTACGACTTTACATGAAATTGTAATTGTATTACATGCTTATGTGTATCACAATTTGGTTATGTGACTTTCTTTATGAGATTTACATACAGTTCAGCATTCAGCTTCAATATTCATTTCATGCATTAATGTGATCACGTTCAGGGGGAGAAGTGAGCAACCTCCCCCATAGTTGTTGGTGTCATGAAGGGAGTGTCAATTAATTGTTGGAAGATGGGCTGACACTCCCGTGCATGTTGCCAGATCCTCACGTACGCAGTGTCATTATGTGATTTTTCCCCCTCAAAAACTGTTCTCGCCCCGAATTCTGTTCTCTGCCGTTTTATTAGCTGACGAAATTGGGACACAAATTGATTCCTTAATTTAAGCGATTTGGGCTGGAAACGAAACTCTAATTTTCAGCAATGGGTTCCCTAACTACTCCAGAAAGCGTTAGGACGGTGGTACGAGTAAACTAAGAGGTAAGAAACATGAATGTAGTTGAGTACAATAAAGTAAAGGATAAAATAAAGTAAAGGATAAAGATAGATAAAGATTGAGTTGTTTGATTGATTGGTTGTCTCTGTATATACAAAGAATGATCCTATTTATAGTACAAAAAGGATAAAGAAATTGTACAATGTGATCCCCCCTCTATGTCAGGCATCAAGTAACCCAATAAGTTCAATGGCCGACTATGGAGGAGGTGATGCCGATTTTCTCGCCCTCTACTCCTCTTGTTCGGATAATGGCCCTTTCTTTTAGCTGTTGTCGGCCGTTACCGCTTCTAGGGATCCAAAAACCCTTTTGACTTGGTCGTTGAGGCGTCTACATCTGAGTGGGTCCCAGTCGTACCTCTAACTAACAACTCGGCTAAGATGCCTTGGTAGCCGATGAAGTTCTTGTAGTCGAGGGCTAGGAGTAAATTCAGCTTTGGAACAGTTCGGCTGTCACTGAATTCAGCTAAACACTTATTACATTTGAGTGTTAACAATTGCCCCCTACATTAACTCGAGTGTGACTATTGAGTTGATGTATTCGAAAGTAGCCGTCGTTTCAGTCTGACAGCTGCGCATGTCACTTCAATCATCTCATCTCCAGTGCATGCAATGATGATCACTTCTTGAAATGTGTTTCCCCTTTAACCGAGTGTCTCTATTACCATGAATTGGCTCTGATGATTTTCGGTCGTGCTTTTGAAAATAATAAATTAATCTGAGTCGCGCCTCCGAAGATTATTTAAGGAAAGGTATAGGTTTCTCACCTAATCTTTGGCCCTTTTCTTAGTCGAAAACCATGGCTTCATCTTTTTTATCTCGAAGATCAGAAAAAATCATTCTAGACGATAGTGACCTGACCCCTGCCTTGGCCTTCATTGATGAACAGTTGGGTCTGACTCCGTACAGTGGATCGGAACAAGGTGATTCTCTCTTATTTCAGTACCTCAGCCCGATAAACCACGACTTTCTTTCTACTTGTGACTAGTTCACCGGCGGCCGCTGTTCGGCTAACCTTCGTACTTGGCCGACTAAGGTCGCTTATTATTCGGGTTGGTTGGACCGAGCGAAGTTGGTCACAGAAGCCGAATGGAGCCGCTTGGGTCCTTTTGATGTCATCGCCCTGTCGGAATTTGATTTATGCTGTAACGCCGGGCTCGGGTATGTGCGGCGCCTCTGTTTTTGTGCTCGGTTTACTTGGATGAGGGAATCCATATCCCACCCTTTAACTTTAGCATTGCTCTCAGCATTCTTGAGAAAATTTAGAATAAATCCCGCATATTTGATGAGCTATTATCTTTGACCACTTGGGAAGGCATTTTTTCACCTGAGCAGTGCGACTAACCTTATGACGCAAGCGTATATAAATGGCTTTCTCTGTATTTTGTGACCGGACAGCCGGTCTGTGGCTGTCATTTAGCCATACATCTCCCGTCGGAGGGAATTAGCTTATTTTGTGCGACCAGGCAGTCGATCTATGGATGTTGTTTATTTATACATGCCCCAAATCGAAGGATAGTACTTTTTTAAATACTTACCGTTTACATTCCTATCCATTTCTTCGTCATGCATGTTTATTAGTCGATATGCGTTGTCGGCGATCCGTTGGCTTACTACAAAAGGTTCTTCCCAATTTGGTGACCATTTGCCGAATTTACGATCTTTCATCCCAATCGGCAAAACGGTTTTCCAAATTAAGTCTCATTCGACAAACCTCTTAGGCTTAACATGTTTGTTGTATGCTTTAGCCATTTTACATTTACCAGCTTCGATTTTCTCTAGGTCCATCAGTCGATCTTCATCTAGCTGGTCTAACTCCATTAGCATGGCCTGTTGATACTCCTCTAAACTTAGAGAGTTCTGCTTGGCCACCCATAAGGATTTGACATTAATTTCCAATGGCAACACTGCATCTTGGCCATAGGTTAGCCGATAAGGTGTCGTCCCTGTAGCTGTAGATTTAGAATTCCTGATCGCCCAAACGGCTTCATCCAGAGTGAGATGCCACATTCGTGGTTTATCCTCCATGTTCTTACTAATTATATCCATAATAAGTTTGCTGGCTGCCTCGGCATGCCCATTCACATGTGCATAATAAGGCGAGGATATGATCATTTTGATCCCAAAATTCTCAGCAAAGGCTGCCACTTTAGAACTAGTGAACACCGTCCCTTGATCAGTTGTAATCATCTCAGGGATACCATATCTATATATGATATGGTGTTGGATAAACTTAATGACATCTGTCTGATGAACCCTCTTTATCAACTGTGCCTCTACCCATTTAGTGAAGTAATCGGTAGCCACGATAATGAAATTATGGCCCTTGGCCGATTGTGGGTGAATCTTGCCGATGAGGTCTATAGCCCAACCTCTGAAAGGCCAAGGCTTCACGATCGGGTGCATTAACTCAGCTAGTACTCGTTGGATTGGTCCATGTCTCTGACACTCTTCACAACCTTTTGCATATTGAAAGCAATCGGTCGTGATGGTAGGCCAATAATAGCCATGGCGATAGATCAACCACTTCATTGTTGGCCCTACTCGGTGCGATCCACTGATTCCTTCATAAACCTCCCCCATGACTCTTAAGGCTTCTGCCTTATCAATGCACTTGAGTAGCACTCCATTTATGCTCATTTTGTAAAGATCATTGTCAAAGAGCACATACTTCAAGGCTCTCCTCTTAACCTTAAGGTCTTTGCATGTGGATGGATCTTTTAAGCAGTCGATTAACACCGCTTCCACGAGTCGATCTGGTCTATGGCTAACACTTCGGCTGGCAGTTCGTCATACTCTAAAATGAGTAGAGACTTTCTAAAGCCAGAAGCTTCTTGCGCTAAGTCGTTCGCCTCAACATTCATGCCTCTGGGAACATGACTTAATGTAGATGATGCGAACCTACTAAGTAACCTGCTAGCCATTTTGTAACGGGCCAACAGTCATATTCCCCGGCCAACTGCTTGATAACCAACTGAGAGTCTCCGCGAATCTTGATGTATTTTGCTTTCATAGAGACTAGGAGTTTGAGTCCTATAATAAGAGCATCATATTCGGCTTGGTTATCCGTCAAGTCAGAATCTAACAGATAAGAGAACCTCCATGTTTCATCTCTAGGATCGGTTATCGTTATCCCGGCTCCGACTCCTTTCTGGGTTCTTGACCCATCAAAAGTCAGCGTCCAAGGGATGCCATCCATACATGCGATAGATGGGGTTCATGGGTCCTCCACATCTACACAGGGGTGGTCTGCCAAGAAATCGGCTACCGCCTGGCCTTTGACGGCCCTGAGTGGCTTATACTCGAGAAAAAATGCTGTGAGCTTTATTGCCCACTTCATTAGTCGTCCTTGCAAAACAAGTCTGTTCAATAAGTACTGGACGATGTCAATCTAGTTTTAGCTTCATTTAACATTCGGCTAAGGTAGTACATTTCCTTTCGGTTCCATCATCGACATCTTGTGATAATAGGCAGCCGATAGACAACTCTGCGGCCGAGATGTACAATTTCAGTAGTTTCCCTAACATGGGAGGCACCAGCACACGAGGCGTTGCTAAGGACTTTTTAATCTGGTCGAATGCCTCTTGTTGTTCTGGGCCCCATACTAGTTCTTCTGTCCCTTTAAGCCTAAGCAAATGTGAGAACACCTTCATTTTGCCAGCTGAATTAGATATGAACCTCCTTAGGAAGTTGATCTTCCCTAACAAGCTTTGTAACTCCTTCTTTGTCCTGGGTGGTGTCGACTCTATTACTGCCCGGGATTTGTTATGATCTATCTCAATACCTTTCTTGTGTACCAAGAAACCCAGGAAGTTGCCAGTCGATACCCTAAACATGCACTTGACTGGATTCATTTTAAGATTATAAATCCTCATTCTTTTTAGTGCATGTTCCAGATCAACTAAATGATATTTGAAGTCCTTAGACCTTACCACCACATCATCAATGTAGACCTCCACAGTCTTACCGATCAAATCATGAAAGATGGTGTTCATTGCTCTCTAATAAGTGGCACCAGCGTTCTTCAGACCGAACGACATAACTATTCACTTATAAATGCCTAAGGCTCCTGAACATCTAAAAGCAGTCTTGTGAATATCTTCCTCGGCTACTGTTATCTGATTATAGACGGAGTATCTGTCCATGAATGTCAGCATGTAGTTAGCAGCCATCGCATCGACTAACACATCGACTATAGGCATGACTATTCATCTTTGGGAGTGGCTAGGTTTAGCTTTCTGTAATCAATACATACCCGAACCTTGCCATTCTTCTTCTTGACTAACACGATGTTTGCCAACCATTCCACATACCTAGCCGTTTTTATAAGCTCGACTTTCAGCAGTCGTTCAATCTGAACTTTAATTTGAGGCATTAGTTGCGGGTGATATCTATTGGGCGGTTGTTTGTGAGGTGCGAAACCCTCTTTAATTGGCAATCCGTGGTCTACCAAAGTACGCGCCAGCCCAGGCATTTCATGATAATCCCAGGTGAAACAGTCGTTATACTATAGTAGAAGAGCCGTTATGCTTTGTTTATCTTCCTCTTTCAGGAAGACACTAATATGTGTTAGTCGAGGGCTTCCTCAGTACCCAAGTTGATATCTTCCAAGGGATCCTAAGACTCAAAACTAGGCATGGCCCTTTTTATGGGCGATTCAAGTTCCATCGGCAACTCGATGTCCCTCGGCGCCAGTGTTGGTTCTCTGTTGCAGTCTTCTACTTGTGATGCCTCGGCTATCCTTACTTCAGAATTGAGAGCAGTCAGGCGATGCCATAGATCACATACAATTTGGGTCTCCTCAATCATCTAACTCTTCCAAGATAAGCCGTGGTTCGTCTAATTATTTTATTTCAAAACCTCATGCGGTTAGATTGCAGTATTCCCAAGATCCTTCTTCGTACTGCTATGCAACAGCTATGGGAGCAACATAGGGTGAATATAAAACCGCCTCCAAATTTTTTACCCATGCTTGAAATGGGTTATCATCGGCTAGGATGATTTCAATCTTGTCTCCTTCCCAGAAAATGAGCTTTTGATGCATGGTGGAAGGAAGGCATTAGCTGGTGTGAATACAGTCTCTGCCCAACAGGATGGCGTAGGACGGCTTGCCATATATCACAAAGAATACATATCTGATCGTCTTGGGACCCACGGTGATTACTGCCACTAAAATCCCCAAAGCTTCAGAAGCCTCTCCCATAAAGCTTGCCATTTTCATATTAGTTGGGATGAGATCTTCTCTGGTTTTGTTGAGGCTTTTCAAAGTAAGCAGCGGCATCACATTCAGTATATCCCCATTGTCGACGAACACTCAACTAATAGCTTTGCCGTTGATGTAAGGCTTCACATAGAGGGGCTTGAGGTGTTTAACCATCTCTTCCGTAGGTGCACCAAACACAGTGTTGTCACCCATTCAGTGTCTTCCACACATATATCACCTTCTAGACTATCCAGCGTAGAGCAACTAGCCCAGAACTCACATTGAATTAGGCTAACCATTTCAATAGCTGCCCAGATCTCATCGACCAAGTCATGGCTAAATAAAGTGAGAATGGAGTCCCATCCTTCATCCAATTCGGCTGACCAGAAACTCATATATTCCATTTCCTGGAGAAAAATGGGGATCGACTGGGGATCCTCTGTAACGCCCCGTATTTTCGGGTAGCGGTTGAACTCATAACGTAGGTGAGTAGACCCGGACCCGGGAAAATTTTCGTTATACTTGTGTATATTAATAAGAGGATTAGTATATAAAAGGGCGTGATCCCGAAATAATTTTAGGATTTAGTAAGTGTGACGATGGAGTTAAATAAGTGTGTATCCGGAGAGAGTATAGACTTGGTATTTTATTACGGGAAGTATGATATTGACATAAGAGGATTTTAGTAATCGTCGGGATTTAAATAATTGGAGACCGGAAGTTTAATGGTGTGTATAATTAATTAATTGTGGGATTAATTAATTGGGGGGGACAATTTATAGTGGGAGTAGGTAAGTAAGGTGTTATAATCGATTTGGGGGTGACCAAGCCCCAAATCGATCGATCGAGCAAAACGCGCCCATAAGGGCCTTCCTTCTCCATTTTTTTTTCTCTCCATTTCTTCAACTCCATCAGTTCTTCAAGCTCCCTTCATCTCAATCAAAATTCCTCCATCAAATTCGAGTCTAGCAGAAGGAGAAAACTCCATTGGTAGGTTCCCTAGAGCTCTCAGTCGAAGTTGGGGGAATATCGTGAATTTTCGCACAACCCAAAAGGAGAAATTTATGACGTTTTGAACCTTGATTCCAGCTAAATCAAGTTCTTAGACTAGCCTACGTATTTCGAGGTCAGGCAAGAGACCCAGAATTGTTGGAGGAGTTCTGGGGGTCTTTTTTTGGGGGCCCTGTTTCTGCGTTTTCTGCTTGTCGGACGCTATGTCGAGCAAAAGGGTTTCCCAACGATTCTCGTCGATATGTTTAATGAGGTAACCTTCCTTGTTCTTAATAGTTTGTACAATTTTCTGAAGTCATTTCTTGCTATTAGTTCTAAAGACGATTGTCGGAAATGCGAATTTGGGTTGGGTATCGTTAGGACTGTCGTTTCGAGAGTTGGTGGGCTTGCATGTGAAATTGTGGTACCTGTTTTGGAGATTTTAGTAGTATAAGAAGGAGGATTAAGAGAGTTGGATGTTTCACTACTTACATAGATTTCGATATAGAAGGAGTATAGGTTCTACGCGTTCAAGGTGTTCGTTAGAATGTCCCTAAGAATCTGTTTTCAATATGTTGTGTCGATTATGATTTAAATCATCCGTATGATGTAGATAAGCATTCATAGGGGCTTACAAGGACCCGCGGAACTTAGATAAATTCGACAACAAGGTTGAAGTTCTAAAACGAGGCGTACGCTAATATTGAGTCGATTAATTCGTCTAAGAGGTATGTGAAACCCTTACTTCTTTCTTTTGGCATGCTTTAATGAAAGTACGGCGGACGTACTTAATTCTTATATAGTTTAATTCCTAAAGAGGATTGTTATGAGAAGTGCCTATGATTTTTCAGCAAAGAGTTTATTATGACATTATTGTAATGATTTTATTGAGAGTCAAATGATGATTTTTACTTACATGGCACTCATGATATCTACTCGTGCTAAGTGTTACTACTTCACCTCACCGAGTCCGGCCGGGTTACGACTCGTGCACGGCCTTGCATTGTTCACCGAGACCCTCACTAGAGGGCCGGGTTACGTAGGATGGATCCATAGATGAGAGATGATTTACCGAGTCCCGGCATGGGCCGGGTTATGATATGATTCACCGAGTCCCGCATTAGTGGGCCGGGTTACGTTACGGTATATATATGTATATGGACGGGCATGCATGTTTTTCTTGACTTGCCTCTCATGTTTATAAGGCACGGTGACTTTTATGGTTTATGGCACGGTTGGATTTGGATCCCGATTTTTATACCGATCTCATGTTTCGTTGGCTACTTATGATTTATTTTGCAGCTTCATGTTTTACATACTCAGTACATTATTTCGTACTGACCCCCCTTTCCTCGGGGGGTTGCGTTTCATGCCCGCAGGTACATGCTCTCAGTTTGGTGAACCTCAGGCCTAGGTTCCTACTCGGCGGAGTTGGAAAGCTCCTTTGATCCAGAGTTTTGTCATGTTGGTACCGAATCTCTTTAGAGCTTCTGTTGTATTTAGGGGCACGACGGGGCCCTGTCCCGTCATATGTCGTTCTTCTTCTTATAGAGGTCTGTAGACAGTGGTGGGTTGTACGTATGTAAGGGTTATGACTCTGTTTGGGTCGGTCATGTTATTGTATTCTGTTTGGGGTGTTCCCATGTTTATACGTTACTATACGGTGGCGACCTTGTCGGCTTGCTTGTTATTTTATATTGGCTAATTGTGACTCCTCGGGGAGACGGGTGCATTCGGGGGTAAAGGCGGCCTTGTCGGCTTGCTACTACCCGGCATATGTTGTTATTGCGATGTTATCTTTGCCGGATTTCGAGACTCATTAAGGGTTAGTTGGATTATGTGTGACGGGTAAGTATAATGACGTCATTAGGGCGGTTAGTCGCGGCCGTCGGGTCGGGTCGTGACAAAAGTGGTATCGGAGCGATTAGTCCTCGGAACGTCTACGACCGTGTCTAGTAGAGTCTTGTGTATGGGTATGTTGTGCACCATACTTATACGTAGGAGAGGTCGCTTGGGACATTTAGGATTGGTTTCTATTCTTCTTACTCTAAGATCGTGCGATAGAGCTATGCTATTAGGTTATTCCTCTCTCGACGTATTAATGTGTTACAACTATGCCTCCAAAGAATGCGACAGCCCGCTAGAAGGGCAATACGAATTCGAGGTTATGAGAACCTACCTTACTCGTATACGGGGAGAAATAATGTAAGTTTGGGACATGGAATATTTGAGACTCTTAGCATATTAGATAATCGTTGAGACCTTAGATATACAAGGCCTTCTTGAGTAAAATATTTTATGTTTGATCTGGGTTATAGTACATGGTATATGTGAAGTCTATTAGTTGTGATGACTCTTTGGTATGCTTATGGTTATATGAAAAGGAATATGAGATATGCGAAAAAGCTGGAATCGCTCTTGTTGTACATATAAGGTTTGTTGTCTCTGAAGCAAGTTGTCTGGATAAGTCCTTGAAATTTGTTCAGCAGGTAGTTGATAGTCGTTAACGGGTTGTCCTACTTGTGGATGGGGCTTAGGAGTAGATGGTCCTCTACATGTTGTAATATTACCCTGTTTAAGTTGATGTGTTCCAGCTTTTCTTATGAGTTATGCTATCCATGTTATGTATAAATGTATTCTGTCTTGGTCATACTTCTTTCGGAACGGGGTGGTGTTAATGTCCCCTGTACGGTATGTGGGTTGAGTATAAATCACTTGTGTTAGGACCTATCTTTGCCAATTTTGCTCGGTAGGACTACCCCTAAACATGATTAATTAGACTTGTCTAGATATCATTTATGTTTGATTAAAATTTCCCCCGTAATTGTCTCTGTGTATCATAATGAAGAATGCAAAATGTTCTAATAACTTGGCCTGCGTTTTGTCTCTTAAATAGGGAATAGATTCGTATGCTAAACATGTTGTCAATAGTTGCTTAAGGGAGTGGAAAATTGAGTACTTACATAATTCCGGGAATGACTTGCTACGCAATAAACGGTTTGCTTATTTAGTTAACTATTAAACCGTGAATACATTATGCCAAGCATTATGTAATATATGTGAATATCGTGGCTATTTGTGACTACTCTATTAATGTCTAGCAGGTTCGGTTGATGAAAACAATGTTAGAGTATTGCGTGGCGATTATTTGTGTGTTAAGTGGTTGTCTTGTTAGGTTTAAGAGTTATTTGACCTTGTATGACCCGTTTAAATGATTGAGGGGCTTAATGCTTTTAGTTATTTATTGATCTGCCTATAATAAGGGAACTAAGATGTAGCATAAGGATGTTGTTATAATTATGATAGGATCACCTAATGACTTTGAAATGGATGTGTGTTTTGTTTAAGTCTTTGTCGTGATCGAAGGATAGTTTAGGAGCATATTTGGTGTATGTTTTTTGGTTAAAGGGTCATATCTATCCTTGGCATGTCCCAATGAAAAATGAAAGATGAATATCGAGTAGTTCCTCAACTATGTGCATTCCCTTGCTTCGCCGATTTGGTTAAGTTATTAAGTGAGTAGTGATGAGGTTAGCATGACATGGATTGGCGAGGTTCGATTGAAGTTAGGTTTAGCATGTATGGGTTATTTAAATTAATGTGATGACCGATATATTATTTTGGAAACTCTTTGGCTATCTGTAAGTCGTTTGGTCATATTATCTACCTAAAACAAGCGCCTCTAATTAAGAGCAAGATTAGTTGTCCTATTTAGCAAAACTTGTCTTATATCGTCTGATATGATAATTTAAAACTAGAAGAGAATGACTTAAGTGTGTTGATATGGTTGAGGTTATGTGATGTTAATTATGACGGGAATTGATAAAGGGTAGCCTATGTGATGATTGTGAATTATGAATATTACCTAGATTCCGAGAACTGCTTTACCGATTTGGGGTATGTTAGAAGACATGACTAAGCATGCCTAAATAAATGGTTATATGTTTGGATTAATCAAAAAGGAATATGTGGATTTTGCATGTTGGTTGATAAGGTTGTTGTATAGTCCGGTGTAATTTTAGTTGAATCATGAAATGACTTTTAAACTATTGTATGCATAAGTTAAGCGATAATAACCTTGTTTGGATTGATTTCGAAGTGATTAGTGTTGGTAGATACAATTCCGACGTGATATGAATCTAACCTAAAGTTAGGAGTAACCTATGACTTATTGGTTATAGTAAAAAGATCGGTGTGGCTTCTATAACATTTTTCATATAAGTACAATAGTAACCTTGGTTGAGTATAAGCTTAGAGAATATGTCGGCTTACTGTTTTTGGTTTTTCCATGTGGTATCCAATAATTTGAAATGATGTAGCCTACATGTGGTCTCCAATGACATGTTTAGCTTCAATTATGACTACATAATGTCCCATCATGTGCTATTGATATCTTTGTTACTTCTATGGATGCATCTTTGTGATATAAACTGGAATTTTTGTTTTTAAACCAAAGGACTTATTTTAGTTTATTGTTGTAATTTATGAGCTTAACACGACCCAAGAGGTTGTGGTATGTCCAAAGGGAAGTTTAGTTCCTAAGTTGTTTTCTTAGGTATGTACTTGTTGTATCTATGTTCTTGTAACTTGAACTTTATGTGGTCGAATGTTGAAGTTATGTTATGAATGCCTAGAAAAGAGTATTTCGCACCCATTCATGTATCCATGTTATCATTGCCAATGTGTAAACCAATCCACCTAGTTTAAGTGCATGTGTAAGATAGGAATAAAAGCTTAGGACCACTATGCTAGTTGACATATGTTCCTAACAAGTTAAAATGATAAACTTAGGCTAATTTCAGCATGATGGCCTTTAAAGGGGTGATTCGAGAAAATTCCTCGGACCCCGTAATTACGCTTATATGAACTTGTTGGTATGCAGCCTCTTAAGGTATTTGTTATGGCCCTGGATATGGTGTGATCATAGGTTAGGTGCAGATATTGAAGCAAGATTAATTCGGCAAGTATTTGATGTCTATTAACTATGGTATAAAGGGTTGTTTGACTTAGTATTTGCATTTCAAGTTGCTATTATTTTTTTTTCTCTGATGTTAGGCTTTACATAACCATGTCCATAGGTGAGTGGCACAACCAATCTAGACCTGAATTTGGTAAATGAATCCGTACTAATTAAGGTGCCGATTGTTTATGCTTGAAATAGAGGCTCAACATGGTCAAGCCCCATTTCGCACACCTAACCGTGAGTAGGTTGCATTTAGTTACTTGTTTTTATGTTGCCTAAGGACCAGCTTGTTTATGAAATGTCGAGCATGTTTAGACTAGTCTTATTACTTGCGATTATTTCTTGTTTTGTTCTTGCCATCGTTGTCCTGTGGGTCTTTAATCACATATTATTGCCTCGGTTGGCACATATGTTGTCTTTGCCCTTTTCGATCTCAAAGGTCCTGTTTTCAAGCATGTTGTCCTCTCCTAGTTATCTACATTCCTTGTTAAGGCTTGTGTCTCTTAAAATACTTTGAATTTCGAATTATAGTTCTTTGCAGTGATTGAGGTGATAAATCTTTGTGTGTTTAAGGTGGAACTTGTCATATTTTGAGATAATTTTAGACCTTGAGGACTGCTATACCTTAGCCATTAACACTTTACTTTGGGTATGACTTATTGCAAATTTTTTGGGCCATTCTACTTTGATTACAAAATGCTGCATTCTTATCCAAGGTGCTGCAGTATATTTTCTGCAGTACATGATCTTGATGAGCTGCTGTCCTTTCCTCAAGGATAAGACATATACTACACTATAGGAAGACATTGTAATGTGTTGTGTAAGGTATAGGCTGAGTGAGGGTCTTTGGGTTGTTGTGCCATGGGGTAAGTAGTGGCTACATGGTGACCAAATTTTCTTGCATTATACCTCCTTTGTGGTTCTTTGTTTTGGTTCTTGTTAGATGCGATTTCTATTTGTATTTAGCTTCTTGTCTTGGTCTGCTATTTTGGGCTGTTATTTGAGCTCGGTTTCTGCTGTATTTAGGCTGCTTGTCTTGGTTTGCTATTTTGGATTCGTTATTTGAGCTCATTTTCTTTTGTATTTAGTCTTGTCTTGGCTCGCTATTTTGGACTCGTTATTTGAGCTCGGTTTGTTTGTATTTAGCATTTCTTGTCTTGGCTGCTATTTTGGACTGTTATTTGAGCTCATTTTCTGCTGTATTTAGCTGATGTCTTGGCTGCTATTTTGGACTATTATTTGAGCTCATTTTCTGCTGTATTTAGCGTCTTGTCTTGGTCGCTATTTTGGATCGTTATTTGAGCATTTTCTGCATTGTTATTTAGTCATTGTTTTGGCTACCAGTTGATTGCTATTTTTTCGTTATTTTTCTTTGTAATCCTGCCGTATTTTGGTGGAATTGTGCCTGCACAAACACATGTTTCGCCTTATTTTGAGGCAAATTTGTAGGTGAAATTCGGGCAAGGGCGAGTGAGAAAAAAAATCAGCGAGTTGTGTTCTTTGCACTTTAGCCCAAAAACGAGTGCAATAAAAGTATCAACCGCAATGGTATAAAAACAGTTGCATGGCTAATTGTATTGAGGTGTGAGCTTTTATAAATAACTAGGTTGCGTATAGAACTCTAAAATTAGATATTAGGATCTTCTACCTTCTTTACCTATTGTTTGAATTTAAAGAATGTAGTCACCATGTGTTTATTTTGGTTCGCATATGAAAGCGGAGTCTATTTCTTTAGAAGTAGTTATGGATGGATATGTACCGCCTCACGGTTTAAAAGATAGTCGAATTAATCCCGAATGTCGTACCCCTTGTTTTTGAGGAATTGGAATAGCAATTTGTGTATTCTTTTTGTATGGTGTCAAAGGTTAGAAATGCGTATCGACATTCGAGGACGAATGTTTCTAAGGGGGAAGGATGTAACGCCCGTATTTTCGGGTAGCGGTTGAACTCATAACGTAGGTGAGTAGACCGGACCGGGGGAAAATTTTCGTTATACTTGTGTATATTAATAAGAGGATTAGTATATAAAAGGGCGTGATCCCGAAATAATTTTAGGATTTAGTAAGTGTGACGATGGAGTTAAATAAGTGTGTATCCCGGAGAGAGTATAGGCGGTATTTTATTACGGGAAGTATGATATTGACATAAGAGGATTTTAGTAATCGTCGGGATTTAAATAATTGGAGACCGGAAGTTTAATGGTGTGTATAATTAATTAATTGTGGGATTAATTAATTAGGGGGGGGGGACAATTTATAGTGGGAGTAGGTAAGTAAGGTGTTATAATCGATTTGGGGTGACCAAGCCCCAAATCGATCGACCGAGAGCGGCGCCATAAGGGCCTTCCTTCTCCATTTTTTTTTCTCTCCATTTCTTCAACTCCATCAATTCTTCAAGCTCCCTTCATCTCAATCAAAATTCCTCCATCAAATTCGAGTCTAGCAGAAGGAGAAAACTCCATTGGTAGGTTCCCTAGAGCTCTCAGTCGAAGTTGGGGGAAATGCGTGAATTTTCGCACAACCCAAAAGGAGAAATTTATGACGTTTTGAACCTTGATTCCAGCTAAATCAAGTTCTTAGACTAGCCTACGTATTTCGAGGTCGGCAAGAGACCCGGAATTGTTGGAGGAGTTCGGGGGTCTTTTTTGGGGGCCTTGTTTCGCGTTTTCGCTTGTCGGACGCTATGTCGAGCAAAAGGGTTTCCCAACGATTCTCGTCGATATGTTTAATGAGGTAACCTTCCTTGTTCTTAATAGTTTGTACAATTTTCTGAAGTCATTTCTTGCTATTAGTTCTAAAGACGATTGTCGGAAATGCGAATTTGGGTTGGGTATCGTTAGACTGTCGTTTCGAGAGTTCTTTGGGCTTGCATGTGAAATTGTGGTACTTGTTTTGGAGATTTTAGTAGTATAAGAAGGAGGATTAAGAGAGTTGGATGTTTCACTACTTACATAGATTTCGATATAGAAGGAGTATAGGTTCTACGCGTTCAAGGTGTTCGTTAGAATGTCCCTAAGAATCTGTTTTCAATATGTTGTGTCGATTATGATTTAAATCATCCGTATGATGTAGATAAGCATTCATAGGGGCTTACAAGGACCCGCGGAACTTAGATAAATTCGACAACAAGGTTGAAGTTCTAAAACGAGGCGTACGCTAATATTGAGTCGATTAATTCGTCTAAGAGGTATGTGAAACCCTTACTTCTTTCTTTTGGCATGCTTTAATGAAAGTACGGCGGACGTACTTAATTCTTATATAGTTTAATTCCTAAAGAGGATTGTTATGAGAAGTGCCTATGATTTTTCAAAGAAAGAGTTTATTATGACATTATTGTAATGATTTTATTGAGAGTCAAATGATGATTTTTACTTGCATGGCACTCATGATATCTACTCGTGCTAAGTGTTACTACTTCACCTCACCGAGTCTCGGGCCGGGTTACGACTCGTGCACAGCCTTGCATTGTTCACCGAGACCCTCACTAGAGGGCCGGGTTACGTAGGATGGATCCATAGATGAGAGATGATTTACCGAGTCCCAGCATGGGCCGGGTTATGATATGATTCACCGAGTCCCGCATTAGTGGGCCGGGTTACGTTACGGTATATATATGTATATGGACGGGCATGCATGTTTTTCTTGACTTGCCTCTCATGTTTATAAGGCACGGTGACTTTTATGGTTTATGGCACGGTTGGATTTGGATCTGATTTTTATACCGATCTCATGTTTCGTTGGCTACTTATGATTTATTTTGCGGCTTCATGTTTTACATACTCGGTACATTATTTCGTACCGACCCCCCTTTCCTCGGGGGCTGCGTTTCATGCCCGCGCAGTACATGCTCTCGGTTTGGTGAACCTCGGGCCTAGGTTCCTACTCGGCGGAGTTGGAAAGCTCCTTTGATCCGAGTTTTGTCATGTTGGTACCGAATCTCTTTAGAGCTTCGTTGTATTTAGGGGCACGACGGGGCCCTGTCCGTCATATGTCGTTCTTCTTCTTATAGAGGTCCGTAGACGGTGGTGGGTTGTACGTATGTAAGGGTTATGACTCTGTTTGGGTCGGTCATGTTATTGTATTCTGTCTTTGGGGTGTTCCCATGTTTATACGTTACTATCGGTGGCGCCTTGTCGGCTTGCTTGTTATTTTATATTGGCTAATTGTGACTCCTCGGGAGACAGTGCATTCGGGGGTAAAGGCGGCCTTGTCGGCTTGCCTACCTATGTTGTTATTGCGACGTTATCTTTGCCGGATTTCGGACTCATTAAGGGTTAGTTGGATTATGTGTGACAGGTAAGTATAATGACGTCATTAGGGCGGTTAGTCGCGGCCCGTCGGGTCGGGTCGTGACATCCTCTGACTAAATCTTTGCATGATTTGTGGGATTGCCTCGGTTAGAGGTCCAGTTGGGGCCACGTTCTCTTGCTGGGGTTCCTCTATCAGGTTATTGCTAGGTTGTTCATCCAGCTCTAGTTGACCCAAAGTCTCTCATTCATGCGATATTTCCCTGAAGTAACTGAGCCGAATGCCCGCTCGATAGCCTCGGCTACGACAAACTCAGGTTTCTCATAATTTTTTGTTGCCTTGGTGTTTGAATTAGATGCAATGTCTATTTGCATCTTACGCAAGGCCTTGGCACATTGCATCCTTCTTTTTTAAGTCCTGGATGCGACTTACGGTAGTGCCTCTTTCTTCCGGGAGCATGATTGACAGACCACTTCCCCTCTTATGTGTTGGTGGCTGGTTTAATCATTCTTCGGGGTCTCGTCTGGTCCTCATTTCTCGCTGTGATACGTAAGGACGAAACACCCTCATTTACATTAAACTTGACCACCCTCTGTTTGGTTTTAGGGAGTGGTTCTTCATCTATTCGAGGCATGCTTGGCTGCCGGTTGGTTGGCATCCGTACTTGCCCCCAAGCCTATGCCTGGCGCCGATAGGGACCCTTCTGAACCTCATGGTTTGTTCCTAAATTTCTTGTGCAATGTCCCTCGAGTATTTAGGGTGGCCATGAAAACTGCTCCTAGCTGGCTGCCTGTCATCACGAATGTCATGTAGGCTACCTAACCGATTGAACATAGAGGTCCTTGTGGCCTTCTTCTCTTCGGTAGGTTTCTTTGGGACCCACACTCTTTTCTTCAGTTGTCTCCCTTTGGTGTCCCTTGACTCATCGGTCCTAGCAAAAGATACCATAGATATTGGTATTACAGGAAAAAGGTCGATATCAATGGATATTTCAGCCGTACTTTTGTCGGTTAGTTTGAACCTCCCCTCTTTGATGCCCTTTTGGATCAACTTTCTAAAGACCATACAATTAGAAGTAGAGTGGATGTATGAATTATGCCACTTACAGTACTTCTTATCTTTGAGTTCCTCGCCAGGCGGAATCCTATGACCATCAAGCAGCCGAATCTGCTTATCTTTGAGCAGATGATCAAAGATTTGATCTGCCTTCGTGATGTCAAACGAGTAACCGACCCTATCATCGGATGAACTCGTCTCCTTGCCTTTTATGAATTTCAAGGCTGGGCAAGAGTAAAGCTTACCCCTAACAATCTCAGCCACCATTGTGTCTGCCACGCTGTCGGCTGACTTTGAGTTGGACTCATTCGCTTCAATGATGGATACCAAGTGGGAGCCTCGATTTCGACTGGCTCTTCTCCGCTCCTTTTCCTGGACGTACCGCTCTATTTGGCTAGCCTTTTCGGCTAACTCGCTCAGGTCATAGTAGAATTGTCCTACCAACTTCTCCTTTAATTGAGGGTGTATGTTGTTGATTATCATGTGGGCAAACTCAGACTCGGGGAAGTGTACGGTGCATTTCCCAACCTTCTTTCTGAATCTCTCGATAAAATCGGCAGCCGATTCATCGACCTGCTTCTTGAGATTCGTTAGATCAGTCATGGTACCCTAAGGTTGGGGCTAATAGAACCTATCATGGAAGCAACCCTCCATGTCAGCCCAGCTCTGTACGAAATCAGGAGTCAAAGAGGAGTACCATGCAAAGGTTGTTCCTGTTAGAGAGAGAGGGAATAACTGCAACTTGTGATACTCATTCTGGCCAGCCTCGCCGCATTAGGCAGTAAATCTACCGATGTGCTCGATAGTGGATTTGTCGTCGTCGCCAGAGAAGATGGCAAACTTCGGTGTTTTGAAGCCCCTCGACAAAGGTGCTATCCGATCTACCTAATTGGGGTAAGACTTCTTATAAACAGGCATATCCAAAGGTTTCAGTTGGATGCCGAAGTACCTCCGCATGGTATTAGCAATAATTTCTGGGTTTATCAGTTGTGACGTCCCCTGCCGATTCTCGACTGGATTCGGCTGGTAGGCGTTCTACACTGGCGGCTTCCATTCTGCACTTTGTTGGACAGGGTTTTGAAGGTTGTAGGTGGTTTGCTGGCCATTAACAATAGGTGGGGTAATGCCCCATTGCTGATGTTGGGTATGTCCACCAAAGCCTGCAACTTGAGCTCCTGGAACGGCTAACGAAGCCTGAGGATAAGATGGAACAATATTCCATGGCTGCGCTCCTCGGACGTAAATTGTTCTTAAAAAATTTACGCTTCCTGGAAGGTATGGACTGGGTACTGGAAATGACTGCTGGAATGGTATTCCACTGTAAACAACGTCACCAGATAGCCGAGCTAGGTCATAGCCAGGGGCTATCGGCTGACCAACATTGTTCACCTGCATCGTAGGGTCATTCGTAGAAATGTACGACATAATGAGTGGCAATCCAAAGTGTCTTGGAGCCTGAACTGGTCTCCGAGCCATGTTGATCCGCCCATACTGCAGATTCGCTTGGTCAAGTAGCACATTTTGCCCCCAAAGTTCGGCGGCAACCATGCAGTGTGCTGGTTGCCAGGCGATTGGGCTTGTGTTCCTAGGTGCGCTATCGACTGCACCTGAGTAGGCACTAGCTGATGCACATGCGGCTGAGGAACAACACCGGGAGTCACGGTCTCATGCTGAACAACACCGCTCGTCAGAGGGATGACAAAACTAGCCGAACATTCTCCTGGGTGCATTCGTTGGTTTCCATCTCCCTCGTTTGTTGAACCTCATTATGTACCATCGTCTTCACAATGTCAGTCAACTGTTTAGAAACTTGGTACATAATATCGTGGATGCCCAAGTCGATCTGTTGTCTAATAAAAGACGTGGTCATTATGGTTGGACCTTCAGATTGTCTAGATTCTTCCACAGCTTGGGTTGATGGAGGACGTGGAGGGGTATCAACCGATGTAGGCATACCCGCAGAGGATGCTGGTTCGTTGTTCCTTCTGGGAGGATTTTGTTTAGGATGTGGACTGGACTCGGAGTTCATTTTATTACCGGATCTTAGGCACATACGCCAAGAATGATCCTGACCTGGAGAATCAAACTTTGCTATTAATTCACCTATGGTCCCACTGGGCGTGCCAAATTTTCTCGTCCCGAATTCTGTTATCTATCGTTTTATAAGCTGACAAAATCGGAAGACAAATTGAATCCTTAACTTAAGCGATTTGGGTTGAAAACGGAACTCTAATTTTCAGCAATGGGTTCCCCAACTACTCCAAAAAGCGTTAGGATGGTGGTACGAGTGAACTAAGAGGTAAGAAACATGAATGCAACTGAGTACAGTAAAGTAAATGATAAAATAAAGTAAAGGATAAAGATAGATAAAGATTGAGTTGTTTGATTGATTGGTTGTCTCTGTAAATACAAAGAATGATCCTATTTATAGTACATAAAAGGAAAAAGAAACTGTACAACGTGATCCCCCATGTCAGCCATCAAGTAACCCACTAAGTTCAATGGCCGACTATGGGGGAGGTGGTGCCGATTTTCTCATCCTCTACTCCTCTTGTTTGAATAATGGCCATTTCTTTTAGCTGTTGTTGGTCGTTACCGCTTCTAGGGGTCCGGAAACCCTTTTGACTTGGTCGTTGACGCGTCTACATCTGAGTGGGTTCCAGTCGTACCTCTAACTAACAACTCGGCTAAGATGCCTTAGTAGCCAATGAAGTTCTTATAGTCGAGGGCTAAGAGTAAATTCGGCTCTGGAACAGTTCGGCTATCACTAAATTCGGCTAAACACTTAAATTACTTTTTTAAGTGTTAACAAAAACGTTATTTTTATTTAAATATAACACACTTCTCAATTTCAGCTTCAGTTATCAGTTTATGTCAGTTTTCATTTTATCTCTGTTTCCAGACGCTTATTTGTTCTACGTGTTTACTTGAGAAAAGGTATTCTTCATTTTTTATCGGTGGTACTTGGTCCGTCGGGGCCTACTTTCATTTTTTTGGATACAATTATTGGTCACCACGCTACAGGTGATTTCAATTAGGGTCAGCTCCAGTTTCCTCCCTCTTCTTTTTCTAGTGGGTGTTCCAGATTTATTATTTATTTACGTTATTTTAATATTTCAGGATACATACTGCCTCGTGGACATATCTTTTATTAGATTATTTGTCAGTATTCTTGTAGAGCCTCATGACTTAGCCTAGTGGGTTACGTTAGTTTCACATTTCAGTTTTTATGTTTTTATAGTATTTTCACGTTTTGTATTTCAGTATTCAATGCAGATTCAATTTTGCTCAGTTTACCCTGCTGGGGTAGTTGTTTCTAATTAATTCATTAAGTGTTATGACCAGACAGTTTAGTTCAAGGTTCGCTCGACGGGTGGCTTAGTTTGGGCGCCGATCATGTTCCACCATAGTTTAGGACTTGACAATTTGTGAATTAGACAAATTTATCAATCTATATAACTTGAGAACAATTTAAAAGTAGTTAAAATAAAAAATTTACTTAACATCATGACTCGCCCAACATGATGTGTGACAACGTAACTTTTTATTCTTCCAAAGTGTGTAGCGTCGATGTTACTTTTGTCCAAATTCCATAAATGGGACAAAAGTAAAATAGCGATGCGAATGATCCTATTTGTGAAAATCACCCCAGATGGGCAGGCTGATGTATCGAGTCTTTTGGTCTAATTTTTCTCGGGTCGTTCATACGTTTTCCCTATTTTGTTCCGGTCTTTAATTTTTATCCCTCAAATCAAATTTATGTTTTCTGGGGCACAAGTTCTTTACGGATTCAACACAAATTATGCCGAATTTGTAAAAAAATTATGCCCCAGAAGGCATAAATTCCATTTGAGGAAAAAAATTAAAGACCAGTCCTTTTGAAGACAAGCCGTGTAATTTTTTTATTTTTCTCATGGGTCAAGATTGATTATTGCTCAAATAACCTCATGAAGAAATATCCAATGTCCAGCGCGTTAAAAGTTAAAACTGTTTCGGAACTGATGTATTCAAACGTTGACATTAGCACAAGAAGTAACCTCTCTAAAGTGTACAAACATTCACCTTTTAACACTTTCGACAACTTGATTCAAGATCAATCATAAAAAAAATATATGATAAACTTGCTCATCACTCAGAAATATGTACGTATTTTTACACATAATGGGCGAATAAGAGGAATTCGAGTTTAAAATGTTAATTAACCTGAAAATGAGACAAATTACATGGTATAATAAGTTAAAATACATTGAAATTGTCAAAATTATTATACTCCCAATTTATATAAGTTTAATTGTAAATTGAAATATAAGGAGTCCAAAACTCGTCGGTGCATCTAACTGATTGTGAAACGTGGAAATATATAAAATAATTTAAAAAGGATCCTAAGTGGTGGCAGATCTCCATAACAGCTCCCAAGGACCTTTAAATATACAAAATTGGGAGACCGTATCAAAATTCATATCTGTGAACATGATCCTCGCCTTGGAATAGGAAAATATTTCAATATCCAGATGAGTTGAAATTTCGAACACTATTAAATTGATCAATGGTACTGATTACAATATTCAAACCAAAGGAAGGGGAAAGAAAAACTTCAATGTGAAGTGTGATTAGATCTCTTATATTTAAAGTATTAGATAAAAATTTCGTGAATTAGATGATAAGGAAGAACGACACTAGTCGAAATAGGCAAGAAAGTGGAACTTGTCTAATTATACATCATAATTATAATTACATCATAATTATAATTAGGTAGTCTGGTGCATAAAACATCTCGCGTTAACATAAGTGGAAGAAATCGCATACCAAGAGAAGTCTCGTTAACAGAATTGGGAAAATCGCACCCCAACAGAAGTGTGCTGTAGATAGTCTACCCTAATATAAGCATTAGTGACCGCTTATTTTCTTATACACGTGAGGATTACTTATTTTCAAACCAGTGTAACTTTTTCTTTTTTGGGTGAAATATTGTTATCTTTGTGTAGGTTCAATTATATATTTAAAAGAGAATAATCCCTTGATTATTTTAATTAATGAAAAAGTATATATACATGATATACAATATTTAATTATAGAAATTAAATCTATCTTTTCCTAATACAAGACTACTACCTTTTTCTAATACAAGACTACTACCATAATTATACATGTACAAGAACTGTAATAATTATGGTAAGAAATATACAAAATATACACACCATATACGTGACCAACTTTCACACCCCCGTAGTCATAGCGGACGGTTGTCGTATGCTGAGACTGTCCCTAAAATCTTCAAACATAACTAAGGGAAGACCCTTCGTAAAGATGTCAGCAATTTTGTACCGTGAAGGGACATGCAAGACACATACTTTTCCATGAGCTACATTTTCGCGAACAAAGTGAATATCCATCTTGATATGTTTAGTGCGCTGATGTTGGACCAAATTTCCAGAGAGATAGACCACACTAACATTATCGCAGCAGATCAAGGTAGCTTTCTGAATAGGAAAGTGAAGCTCTAATAGGAGACTACGCAGCCAACATGACTCAAACATCACATTGGCTACCCCTCGATACTCGACCTCCGCACTGGATTGCGATAAAGTAGCCTGACGTTTAGCCGACCAAGAGACCAAGTTATCACCAAGAAATATGAACGTTTGGTATCTAGACACCCACCCTAATCAGCATCTGTATATAACACGAGAGTAGATAGGGAGGAAGGATATAAGTGTAAACCATAATCAAGAGTGCCCTGAATGTAACGCACAATGCGTTTGAGAGCATACATGTGCTCGTCCCTCGGATCATGAATAAATAAACACACATGCTGCACTGCATAAGTAATATCGGGCCTCGATAAAGTAAGATACTGAAGAGCCCCTGCAAGACTGCAATAGTGGGAGGGATCCTCGTAAGGTGTGCTAGAATTAACACTCAGCTTCAGTTTGGTGTCAACCGGAGTAGGAAAGGACTTACAGGATGACATGCCAGCACGTTTAATAATCTCAGTTGCATACTCTTTGTGATAGGAAAAGACCACCTGTATAACGAGTGACAACTATACCCAAAAATAACTCAAAGGCCCCAAGTCCTTCATAGCAAATCTTGAACTGAGAAGAGACATGATGGACTTCCGCAGTTTATCAGAAGAGATAATCAATATCCACATATAACAGAATGTATGCCAGAGAAGTACCATGACGATAGATGAACATAGAATGATCAGACCTGCTGTGAGAAAATCCAATAGTAGCCACATAATCTGCAAACCTTTTATACTAAGCTCAGGGGCCTGTTTTAGCCCATACAAGGACTTCTTCAGCAAACAGACATGGTTCGGATGATCGGGGTCCCTGAAACCCAAGGGTTGATGCATGTATACAGTTTCCTTGAGATCACCATGTAAGAAAGCATTTTTCACATCCAGCTGATGAATGGGCCATGCTTTCGATAGAGCGAGACTAAGAACAGTGTGAATGGTCGTCGATTTGACCACTGGACTAAATGTCTCTCCACAATCCATGCCAACATGTTGAGTTTTTCCATCACCTATAAGACGGGCCTTATGCCTCTCAAAACAACCATCAGATTTTTCCTTATAAGTAAAAGTCCACATAGAATGAATTACATTAACACCAGGCGGATGGGGCACCAACTCTTACGTCTTATTTTCAATAACAACATTATATTCACCATCCATAGACATTTTTCAATTCGGGTCATGAAGGGCAGACACTGGTTACGTGGTAGGGGTGATTTAATGACATTAGAATTGAGATTAAAATGTCGTTTAGGTTTAAAAATACCCCATTGGCTATGAGTAGCGGGCCCTTGACTTAGAATAGAAGTGGACCGAACCTGGGTTGGTGTCAGATCATCTCGGGACTGGAAAATTTGGCTAGTAGACAGTGGGCCTGCTGGCTGAGAGACTGGACCGGGAAGGGAATGACTTGGGCCAGCAAGTAGTGGACCTGCTGGCCGAGACGCTGGAATTGAAAGTGACAAAATTGGGCCAGCATGCAGTGGGCCCGCCTGGCGAGGTGGGTTACGAACCGGACCGTGGGTAAGCGGCGGTGGGCCGCTAGCGGAGGATTGGACACGGGACGTGACCGACCGGGGGGCCCGGTGTTTGTTGGTATAGATCCCGAGATGGGGGTCGTACTAAATGGTGGACCACATACGGCGAGAGCCCATCATCCAAAAAATTATAAGAATTAGATACGAATTTACACAATTTAGCAAACGGAAATTGGGTTTCACCAAAAATAACATGGCGACTAATTACGATTTTATTGGAGGATAAATCAAAACATTTGTAACCACGATGATTAGACGGATAACCCAAAAATACAAACGGTTGAACGGACTTGAAGTTTTTTAATTGTAGCGGACGGGAATAGAGGATAGCACAAACATCCAAACACCCTAAGATGAAAATACGAAGGATCTTTATGATAAAGAATTTTTAGTGGAGATTGGTATGCTAAGCCTTTGATAGGGAGTATGTTAAGAAGGTAAGTAGTCATTTGTAATGCATGATGCCAAAAAGAAGGTGGTAATGAAGCATGGGCTAGTAAAGTCCGAACAATATTATTAATGGTACAAATTTTTCTTTCGGCTTTCCCATTTTGTGAGGACGTATGAGGACAATAAAACCGAAAAGATATGCCATTAGCGCTACAAAATTCCTGAAAGGCCCATTATCAAATTCCCTTCCATTATCTCATTGAACGTTTTTAATTTTTCATTCAAATTGGGTACGGATGAACGCTCTAAACGATAAGAATATGGAAAAAACTTGAGACATTTTAGATAAAGGAAAGATCCACAAAAATTTAGAATAATCATCCAAAAATGACATATAATAATGGTGGCCCAAAGATCTCAAAACGGGAGATGTCTACAAATCACTATGAATAATATCAAATGGCAACAAAGTACTAGAATTTGAGGCTACAAATGGTAATTTAACATGTTTCCCAAGCGGACAAGAAGGACAAATATTAGTACAACACGTACTATTACATTCAATAAAATTATTGTTTTTAAGAGAGGAAATAACATACACCTCTGAATGACCCAAACGCGCATGCTATAAGGAAGGTGTTAGAGCGGCAAACATTGACGGTGTGGCTTGATTAGTGGAAGTGCTGGTGATTGGATAAAGCTTTCCCCGACTATTACATTTCATTAGAGGTATCCCCTTCGTAAAATCTTTCACAGAAAATCCAAAAGGGTCAAAGTCAACAAATACCCAATTATTAGTTGTAAATTTTCGAACAGACACCATATTTTTAATTAAGTGAGGAGCTTGAAGGACATTTTTCAAGGCTAAAGGTGGGTTCGGGAGAGATAAATTTGTGTGACCATAACTACAAATTGGAATTGAATTACCATTACCAACAATTATGCCATGATTTTTGCTCAAATTGAAATAAGACGAGAGATTACCTGGCGCGGACGTCATATGAGAAGTGGCCCCGGTGTCCATGTACCAATTTGCTGCCAAGGCCCAAATAGGGCAGCCTACTAATAAGGCCCAGCCCATAACTGCTGGGTCGGCTGAGGGGCATTGGGCTTGACCCAACTTGCTGCTGAGTATGTTGGAAATTATGGCATGGGCCATTGCCCACTAGCCCAGCCCTACGGCCACTGTGCACTGTCCCAAGGCTGCGACCAGTGGTGTTGCGGCCCAGCCGGCTGGCCACTGCCACCCCCGCCACCGCCGCGGTTTTTGCAACCATGTTTCCGATTGTGGTCCTTTTTTCCGCCACCATTGTTACTATTTTGGCTAGAATTTTCTAAGAAGAAGTGAGGGTCATCGGTGTCGCGGGATGTGACTACCATCATGGCGGTATTAGCTCCGATTGTCGCCTTTTTAGCCAACCCGACTTCTTCTAAGGTGAGCATGGAACGTGCTTGGTAGAACGACGAGAGAGAATTGCTTTGACGAAGAAGAGTTCCAATGCCATTATAAGCTTCGGATAGGCCTACAACCATCTGAAGAACAAGACGATCATTCGTGACGAGTGCGCTAACGTTCTTGAGTTTATCCAACAACTCCTTGAGCCTTTGAAAATAAGCTGAGGCATTCGGAAAATTGTCCATATTGATGTGGGAGAATTTCTTCTCAAGGGTCACGACACGGGAATTTTTGGTATCCTAGAATATATCACGCAACCTATTCCAAGCTTCCATTGTCGTGGCATCGGGTTCAATAATCGTTTACAAGAGGTCCGTAGAGATGGTGGAATAGATCAATTGAAGGATCGTAGCATCAAGAGTTGCCCACATCTCAATTTCATCATCTGTGGAAGACACTGTCTCCTTGCATGTCGCCGATGGGACGATGTGATGGAGGACTCTATTAGACCGAGCATGAATTTTAAACAATTCTGCCCATGTCGCGTATTGGACATTTTCCATTTCAAGAACAATAAGAATGTTGTTTTTGATATTGGAGACTGCAAGGGCAGGATGAAAGGTGTTCTTTGTGGTAGACATGATAGAAGAACAAGAGGAGAATTGGGGATTTGGATAAAATTTGAAGGGAGGGGAGGGGATCGTCGGTCGGAGGCGGAGCGGATGTGGAGTAGGGGCGGCGGAAGCAAGGGTTTGGAGAAGAAAATTTTTGCCCTATACTTCTGATACCATGAAAGAGAATAATCCCTTGATTATTTTCATTAATGAAAATGTATATATACATGATATACAATATCTAATTATGAAAATTAAATCTACATTTTTCTAATACAAGACTACTATTTTTTCCTAACACAAGATTACTATCATAATTATATATGTACAAGATCTCTAATATTATGATAAGAGATATACAAAATATACGCACCATATACGTCACCTGCTTTCAATATTGAGCATAGAAAGAAGTGGAAATTAGCTTTAATTTGAACTTTGTTATGCTTTTTCCATCTGCTTTTGTGTTTGTTTTGTACCATAGTTATTCGTTCATGAGAATAGTGTTTGATATGTAAATCATAATTATACATGATACAGAGTTGTAGGGAATATAACATATACTTCATCTGTATCAATTTATGTGATATTATATTTTTTTAGTAAAAAATATGATATTTTTTATATTTAATAACAATCTAACTTTTAAATACTTATTTTATTTTTAATGAGATAATTTATAATTACATAAATATCTATAAATTATTCTAATTCAAAATTTTTAATTTTTTACTTATATTTTTTTATCGAATCAAACAATATCACATAAATTGAGATGGAGAAAACCCTATAAATTGATCGAATAAAAAAAGTAATGCACCATGTGGATGTTCTATCCTAGTCAAAGTAGTAACTATAGTGAACAATATCAAAAAGAAAATCCGAACCTATAAAATAGATAAAGACATGTGCCATCATCGATCTATGGATGCTTTCATCATTACTAGAGCAAAAAACAATGGAGCGGTACCAATCCCCTAGCTATATATACATGCCAATTGAAATTCCACTATTTCACATACAAATCATTTGCTTTTTCTTGCTTTAATTTCTTATTTCCATATTATGGCATTGTCCACCATTTCCTACCATCTCTTTTCATTTTATTCCTTTCTGTATTGGGTGAAAAACGCATCCGGAGGAAATTCATATTCGGAGGCTCAGATGACCCGGGGACACCTTACAGTTGTTCCCCATTTCCAACAACTCTTGTCACATCCGTCAGTCTCGATCAGAGCGTTGCGAAGCGTGTGGATGTTAGGATGTCAGCATGGTCACGTCATCATAACTTTTAGGGCTAAAATAGTTTATTCTTGGCTTATATATGTAAAGCTTAGGAAGGAAGCAATATCATTTTGTTTCTCACTTTGTAACCCTAACATATTATTTCTTTCAAAGCAATATACTCGGAGGTCCATTGTCTATTCACTTATTTTTTGCTTGACTCATAGCTTGTTTATTATTTTTTGCCTTACTAATAAGTCTTCCGAAAACTGCCGCTCTACCTACCAAGGTAAAAATAAGGTCTGCGTGCACTCCACCCTCCCCAGACCCCACGTTGTGGGATTTCACTGGCTATGTTGTTGTTGTTGTTGTTGTTGTTGTTGTACTAATCAGTCTTCCATATTTATTTTTCACTACTTAAACCGAACTCGTCAAGGAATTTTCCGGATCGTATACAACCCACTTGTCTTCAAACCCTAGAAAATAAATCTCTAACTGATTTTTTGGTTAGAATCATTTTCACCGAAAAACAGTTTGGCGATGTCTGTGGGGATAGAAAGATGTGGTGTTGTCCTGATTCGTCGTCCAAAACTCTCAAACTTACGTTGGCACAGAACCATCCCATTGCATAACTCTCAATCATGGCTAAACAAATTAATAGTGCATCGGGAAGTAGTGTTCCACTCGAAACAAGGGACTCGCAGGGGTCACGACCAACAGATCTGCGGAGCTCCAACAGAGAGAACCATGCGGAGTTGGATGCATGAAAAGAAAGGGAAGATGCATTAACGCCCCCATGGGAGGTCCCCAACAACCTCCCGAATAAGGAAAAAGAACAAATTCATCAGTGGAAAGCAGGGAGATACGGCCCAAAGGGCGTTACTCCAACAAAAGAAAGAGACGCCCACACTCTAAGGTGGATGAGATGTTCAAAGAAGAAAGATCTCCTTCGGAAATGGCTTTGGCCGCAGTTTTGGCATTAAACCACACAATGACGGAGCGCATCGAGAAACTCATAAATTCCTTATCTGGGGCAGCACCAGATATCATCCCATTGGACAACACGGAAGTTGTCGATGTACTCGGGACTTCTGTAATAGATGTGGGGAAGGTAGATCCAGAACTAGTCATATTGAATGTGAACCTGACAAGGCTTGCCGTGCTAGAAAAGGAGCTCCAGGAGCGAATGAGCCAGATCCTAAGGGCCCACATGTCTTGAAGGGAGTCTAAGCAAGAAAGTATGGACAAATACCATACAAGTTGGATGCGGCTCCCAAGTCCATCCCAAAGAAGTTCAAAATGCCAGACATACCCAAATATAATAGAACCACTGATTGGGAGGAGCACATTGTAAGTTTCGAAGCAGCCATCACCAGGCACGACCTAAAGTAGCATAAAATCAAATTCGTCATAGTGAAGAAATTCAGTCAAACCCTCACAAAGGGAGCACGTTCTAGGTATACTCTTTTACCTAAAAATTCTATAGACTCTTTCGCTACTCTTGCATATACATTTGTGAAGACCCATGCAGGGGCTCGAAGGGTCAAAACCCACAAAAATAAGTCTTTACCATAAATTAAAGGAAAGATGAACTGCTCTATAATTACATGAAACAATTCCAGCGAGAGAGGATAATGATTCCCTCTATCCCTGAGAATTGGGTCGCCACAACGTTTGTTGATGATCTGAATGTCAATAGCTCAGATGCCTCAAGAAAGTTCAAAGAAAGCTTGAGGGAGTTCCCAGCTAAGTCCTAGAATGAAGTAAATAATAGGTACACAACCAAAATAAGGATAGAAGATGACCTCAGGGCTGACACTGGAGCTGAGGTCAGAGGAAGGCCATAAGATAAACCTCAGAATGCTCTCCTATTCAGGCAGCGAGACCCAAGAGGGTGTATGAGCCACACTCAGCTCTCCCACCTCCGAGAAGTGAGTGGAGGAAAAATAGGTCACGATACGACCAAGGTCAACCCAGGAAAGACATGGAGATGTCACAAAGAAAGTCGACAAATGAGTCGGGTCCACCGAGCGTGGCGTCTTACAATTACGATGTGAAAGTTGGAGAATTGGTCATAGCAATGAAAAATATGAAGGAAGCAAAGATTTATAGTGGTGACACAAACCAATCCAAATAAGCGAGACATGGAATTCTAGAGTGAGTTTCGCGGGATCCCGGGGCATTCGACCAAAAATTGAAAACATCTTTCCTATGAGATGGCAGACTTGTTGATAAGAGGAAACCTAAAGAAATTCTTCAGTAGCCGATCCAAATATGCTCGAGAAAATAGAGTTGGGACTTCGTGGGAGCATTCGATACAACCAGACGTGATCAATATGATCATCGAAGGAGAAATAAATTGAGCAGTTTGCTCGGTTACATGCAGTCTGACACCGAGCAAACTACATTGCTTGCTTGTCAACATGGGCATCAAAACATGCTAAAGAAATGATTTTTAAATCATGTAAAACATATGTTGAAAATATATTGCGGAAGTGGTATGAAAATAACTGAAAATCTGACATGACATGATAACTAGACTAGTCTATGAAACCTCTGACATGAATCTGAAAAACTGTCTACCAGGACAAGGCCCTAGTATACCTCTACTAATAATCATTACATGTGAAAAATAAATGACTAGCACCCCGAATGAGAGGGGCTTACTAAAAGCTGAAACTGAGACAGTCCTATTAAGCTGATCTTTCTCCCTGAAACTCAGCACCTGCACTGTGAAGTTCAGGCCCCATGCAAGGGGACGTTAGTACATTTGAATTGTACTATATGTAAAGCAACTGAAGAAATAAGCAGGCACATGATATAAGAGAAACATGAAACTGAAACATGAACATGAGTATAATAACATGAGTAAAATCTGAAAACTATATGTCTGTATATATATAACTGTATATTTGTGGGGAGAGCAGTAGCATAACCAAAAACATAAAACACCATGCGCATATGTTGAGTCTGGTATCTGGCCAACCAGTAGAGCTTTCCCATACCTTTATATATATATATATATATATATATATATATATATATATATATATCCGCGGGGAGAGTAGTAGCATAACTAACAATATAAAACAACACGTGGGTACGTGGAATCTGGTACCTAGCCCAACTAGTAGAGTTTTCACATACCTTGTCGGGGTATGAGACATGAACATGGCAAAAAAGGATCTAATATGCAAGTATGAAGGTATCTTCCTCTGGACAGAGTGATCATTATCCTATGGTGGCATACGTAATTTCAGGATATTAAAGCCTTCTCGGTAAACTATGCAAGTCCCAAAATATGTACTTGAATAACAATGTCTTGTAAGCCCATGAATTTCATGAAATAACATGTAAACATGATCTGAGAGAGTTTAACATGAACATAATTTCATAATATATGTAACTTGTGAGAAAACATATATAATTTCATAGGTTAAGTAATAATAATTCATGACATGATAATTAAGAACTCATGAAAATCAAAGCATGAGTACATGGATTACGGACAGGTTCATGGCGATCACAATGACATATCATGAATATGATTGATGAATTATAATATAGAAATGATATATAATATTACATGTAGTTAGAGTTATCATGATAAAAGAATAAAATCCTAAACTTATGAAGAATTCATGTGTCATGAAAGAACGTGGAGTGGGGAAGAACATGGATACTCCCACACGTGGATAGAAACTCTACATAATTGACTTGCTTCTAAACTTGTATTAAAAATCTTGACTTTGAAACAGAACTCCAAAGATTGCACCTTGAAACCTTGAATTGGGTTTATCTTGAAAACCCTAGGTTAAGAGTAGTAGAATACACTTAGGAATTGATTATACTATGTTAGAATCGTATGGAAATACATGAAAAGGCTTACCTTGATGTAGGAGATGGTTGGGAAGAGAGAACCTTCGTTCTACGGCTTGGAAATTGTGTAATATGATTTTTAGAATCAAGTCTCATATTTATACTGTTTGCTGTTGGGGGATTTTGACGGTCCATCGAATGTTTGACGATCTGATTCTAGGCCACCAATATTTTGACGGTCTATCGAATGTTTGACGGCCCGTATAATCTGATCGTACTGTCATTTTTTGGAAAATTCTAGAGAGGTGAAATCTGGAATTAAGAGACGGAGAAGATTGACGGGCCCGTCAATAGTTTGATGGTTCATAGAATTCACAATTTGACCATCATTTTCAAAAGTGAAGATCGACAGTTCGTTTGACGGACTTCTTGTCGTCAAATTTTCTCTACAGAGCTGAACTTGGTTTTCTAAAGTAAACTCCCCGTTTTAGTTTCCTACACTCGTGGATCATGAACAAGGCTTAGTTTGAAGGTACGAGGTGTTATAATATCTCCATCTTGGGATCATTCGTCCTCTAATTATAGGTCATAGTTAGAAATGATACTGGACATAACATAAGTACATGAGCGTGAAGAAACATGACATGAAACATGGAAGCTGAACTGACATAATTAAATGAAAACAAGGATATGGGACATGAGTACTGAATACATGAATGTGAAACATGAGACATGAATACGCAAGGGACATGACATGAATACTGAGGGTATTTACCTTATTCATTTTGTGCTTGCTCCTCGAATAAATGCGGATATCTGGACTTCATATCTTCTTCGGCTTCCCATGTAGCCTCTTCAATATTTTGACTTCTCCACAACATTTTAACTGAGGCAACTTCATTGGTTCTCAACTTTCGAATCTGACGATCCAAAATAGCCACAAAAATTTCCTCATAGGTCAAACCATCTTTAACTAGAATGGAATCGGTAGGAACAACCAATGACGGGTCTCCTACAAACTTTCTCAACATTGACAAAAGAAACACTAGATGTATAGCAACCAATTCTTGTGGCAATTCAAGTTCATAAGCCACTTGGCCAACTCTTCTCAAAATCTTGTAGGGTCCAATATATCCGGGACTGAGCTTCCCTTTTTTCCAAACCTCATGACACTCTTCATAGGTGAGACTTTCAGAAATACCCCATCATCAACTTGAAACTCCAAGTCTCTACTCCTCACATCTGAATAAGATTTTTGATGACTCTGAGCTGATTTCAAACATTCTTGCATCAACTTGACTTTCTCTAAAGCCTGATAGACCAAGTCTAGCCTTTACAATTCTGTTTCATCAACTTCGAACTAACCAATTAGCGTTCTACACCTTCGCCCATACAGATCTTCGAATGGTGCCATATGAATACTAGCATTATAACTGTTATTGTAAGAAAATTAAATGAGAGGCAAGTGATCATCTCAATTAAAATTGAGAGCACATGCCCTCAACGTACACTCAAGAGTCTGGGATGAAATGATGCTGAGATTTACCTTGGTACCCAATCCTTTCTGAAATGACCTCCAAAAGTGTGTTGTGAACTGAGCATCACAATCTGAAATAATAGACATTGGGGTCCCATGAAGCCTGACAACTTTTCAAATATACAACTTAGCATAATCCTCTGTTGAATCTGTAGTCTTAACTGGTAAGAAGTGAGTTGATTTAGTTAGTCGGTCCACAATCACCCAAATTGAATTATGCCTTCGGACTGAGCGAGGTAGACCTGTTATGAAGTCCATATTTATCATATCCCATTTCTAAACATGAATATCAATAGACTGAGCCAACCACATGGCCGTTGGTGTTCGACTTTCACCTGCTGACAATTCAGACACTTGGCTACAAAATCTGCCACACTCCTCTTCATATCGTTTCACCAATAAAACTCCTTAAGATCATGATACATCTTTGTAGAACCAGGGTGAATATAATACCTGGAATGATGTGCTTCTGCCATGATTCATTCTCTGAGTCCGTCTACATCTGGAACACATAACCCACCTCGGTACCTCAAAGTAGCATCATCTCCCCCTTGTTCAAAAGTCATAGTCTTATGCTTGTAATCCCCTCTTTTAGTTGCAATAGATAATGATCATGAAATTGTTCTCCTCTTTTACTCAACTACTAAGGAGAATTTGGCTCTATTTTGTACAACAACTATACCATCTTTGGGGTCCGAAAGTTGCACTCTTAGATTTGCTAAAAATGAATTTCTCCCATTATGATTTTCTTGTCTGCCTCAACATAAGCTAAACTACATAGACTTGATATCTTTCTGAGATGCTTCTTGAAATACTCATACTACTGTTGTGCACTAAGTCTTTGACCAATGCTCTGAAAATGGAGTCTTATAAGATGGCACTATCTTTGGAGACTATCTTATTATGCCCTTATTACTGAACTGATATTCTTCATATCTCATGCTAACCCTTAGGATTTTCAATATTCAACTGTACTTATTGACAATTTACAATCTTTATCTTGGACCAAAGGTTAAGATCTTATATTTGGGGATCCTTCTCTCTCGTTGGGATCCAACCAATTTTCCTTATCTTCTGCAATTCTTTGCACTTTATGTCACTGATGGCTCATCTTTTGACTCACTTCTGAGCAATATGCCTTACTAGGGAAAACTGAATACTTACATGGATGGAGAACTAAATTACTTACATTGACTAAATTACTGGCATAATCTATCTTAACAACTTAACTTCGCTCACACTACTAGTCTTTTGGAGACCCCTTTTTGATAACTCTAAATGACCATTCTTCTGTAATCTCCTCTCTTATTGCCTAACTAATTTTCTTCTCCCACTATCACTGTACTTCATACTTATCTTAAACTCTTTAGGTTCTAACACAAATTCGGTGTATTCAAACTGCTACTCACTCACTAGTGTCAACCTGATTAAGGAAATCAAATCTTACCTCTACTGACTCTGCTAAAATTGCCAATTCACTATATCTACTCAAAACTTACTATTCTCTATTAAACACCTACTAGCATAATGTTCCTTGGTTCTGTCCTGACTACTAAAGTGAAACATAGATTATTTCTAACTTTCCTCATCATCCGACCCTATTCTGCGGTCGTATACTATTTTTTTCTGAGCTATAGACATGGATCAAACTTAGGGGAAAATTTCATCAGTCTTAAATGAAAAATTGAAATACCTAATCCCGAACTTTCTATACACTTTAAAATCATATCATACTATACACATCCGGGGTTAAACACTTAATCATATAACCTTAGAGGGAACTGTCACATCTTATCTTCTCATAGTAATATCTACTTCTTGTAGTAACTTACTAACGTCATAGGCTTTGGTTCTGATCTGAATAAACTTAAATAATTTAAAACTATTCCCAGAAATTCAATATCGTCTGCTCATGGTTCTTATGTCGTATACAATCTCTTCTTAGTAGTGTGCATGGGTCATATGGCAAAATATATATATCTTTTAATAAAAAATTTAGGCATTCTAGAATCACAGGTGGTCTGCACTTAAGCTATTTGTTGCTCAAAACTATCATGGGCAGTTTATGCCTGCTGCGGCTAGCTTCATAACATGTTACCCTGTTGGATCTTAAATTTGAACTATCATCCTCATACCGGTAGCTCTGTGGTCAAAAAATCCAAATAAACTTATTATGTAAGGTATAGAACATACATATACTATCATGCCGAAACTTGTCCTTCGAATGGTATTATTACCTGATAAATACATTATGCGCCATTTGATGAGTCTTGGGTCTCAATCTGGATTCAACACATGCGACGATTTCACTATAGTCATCATCACTTACACTTTATTTTATCACCATAGGCATCACTAAATACTCACAAGTCAAGTTACAAGAATCTGGGCACACTGAAAATTGAAAATGTGATAACTACATAATCAAACACTAGAGTACTTAATAACCATGATCCTGCTAATTGAGACATTGTATAGCTGGTAACTGAGGTAAACTAATAACCATAAAACATTATAACTGCCTTTGTACTCTCTGATAAGGGTTATGCTCTATTCTATAGTAACTACGAATTTTGTCCAACTTTTGATATTATCTCAAGTCTCATCTGTTACCAACTTTCCGATTATATCCCAATGGGTAGTCATCCTTACTTGGACCTTGAATTTCCTTCTCGCCACTTATGCATTCGATACGTTTAGAATTCGATGGAGACAGAATGTTACTTACTGCTCTAGGCTTCATAGAATGAGTTAGAAGAATTCTTGAAAGTACTACTCTAATTGCACGATCTTGAGTATGCAAAAGTGAGACAATCCTAAATGACTTGGTAGTGAACTGTTTACATGTGTGGGCGCCTCACACACATAAAAGAGATCCCACTAGACACGGTTTCATAGACTTCCTAAGACACTTGAACCTAGGCTATGATACCAAGCTTTGTCATGCCCCGAACCATGGCCTGGGCAAAATACAACACTCGGTGCCTGACTGCATGTGACCGAGCGAACCACATGACTTACTTGTTAACATGCTAAAGAAATGGTTTTTTAAACATGTAAAACATATGCCAAAAATATATTGCGGAAATGGTATGAAAATATCATAAGTCTGAATAACTAAAAATCTGATATGACATGATAACCAGACTAGTCTATGAAACCTCTAACATGAATATAAAAAATGTCTACCAGGACAAGGACATGGTATACCTCTGCTAATAATCATAAAATGTGAACAATAAATTACTAGCACCTTGAATGAAAGGGGCTTACCAAAAGTTGAAACTGAGGCAGTCTTATTGAGCTTATCTGTTTTCCTAAAACTCAGCACCTGCACCGTGAAGTGCAGGCCCCATGCAAAGAGATGTTAGTAGATTTGAATTTTATTGTATGTAAAGTAACGGAAGGAATACGTAGGCACATGATATAAAATAAACATGTAACTGAAACAAAAACATGAACATGAGTATAATAACATGAGTAAAGTCTGAAGACTGTATGTCTGCATGTATATATATATATATATATATATATATATATATAAAACTGTATATCCGTGGGGAGAGCAGTAGCATAACTGACAATATGAAACACCACATGGGTACGTGGAGTCTGGTACCTGGCCCGACCAGCAGAGCTTTTCCGTACCTTATTAGGGTATGAGACATGAACATGGAATGAAAGGATCCAATCTACAAGTCTGAAGGTATCATCCTCTGGATGGAGTGACCATTATCCTACAGTGGCATACATAGTTTTAGGATACTAAAGCCTTTTCGGTAAACTATGCAACTCCAAAAATATGTACTTGACAAATAGTGGCTTGTAAGCCCATGAATTTCATAAAATAACTTGTAAACATGATCTGAGAGAGTTTAACATGAACATAATTTTATAATATATGTAACTTGTGAGAAAACATGTATAATTTCATTGGTTAAGTAATAATAATTCATGACATGATAATTAAGAACTCATGGAAATCAAAGCATGGGTTCATGGATTACGGACATGTTCATGACGGTCATAATGACATATCATGAATACAATTATTGAATTATAATATAGACATGATATATAATATTACATGTAGTTAGGGTTATCATGATAATAAAATAAAACCCTAAACTTATGAAGAATTTGTGTTTCATGGAAGAACGTGGTATGGGGAAGAACATGGATATTACTACACGTGGATAGAAGCTCTACATACCTGACTTGCTTCCAAACTTGTATTAGAAATCCTAACTTTGAAGAAGAACTCCAAAGATTGCACCTCGAAACCTTGAATTGGATTTATCTTGAAAACCCTAGGTTAAGAGTAGTGGAATTCACTTAGGAATTGATTATACTATGTTAGAATTGCATGAAAATACATGGAAAAGGCTTACCTTGATGTAGAAGATGGTTGGGAAGAGAGAATCTTCATTCTAGGGCTTGGGAATTTTGAAATCTGTTTTTTAGAATCAAGTCTCGTATTTATACTATTTGTTTTCGGGGGATTTTGATGGTCCGTCGAATTTTTGACGGTCTGAGTCTAGGCCGTCAATATTTTGACGGTCCAGATTGACGGTCCATCGAATGTTTGACGGTCCATATAATTTGACCATACCATCATTTTTTGAAGATTTCCAAGGAGTGGTGAAATCTGGAATTAAGAGATGGATAAGATTGACGGGCCGTCAATAATTTTACGGTCCGTAGAATTCACAAGTTGACCGTCATTTTTAAAAGTGAAGATCGAAGGTTCGTTTGAAGGACCGTAAAACATTTTACTGTCCGTACTTCTTGCCGTCAAATTTCCTCTAGAGAGCTGAACCTGGTTTTCCAACGTAAACTCCCCGTTTTAGTTTCCTACACTCATGGATCATGAACAAAGCTTAGTTTGAAGGTACGAGGTGTTACACGTACGCCGATGCATTGGTAATATTTATCCAAATCTTTAATTTTAACGTTAAGTGTGTGCTTGTTGATCTAGGTGGCGCTGTAAATGTAGTGCAACTCCGCGTTGTCAAGGAGATGCAACTGACTGAACGGGTGATCCCAGTAATCAAGATCTTGACCAGATTAAACTGCTAGCGAAACAACCCGAGGACAAATTGAGCTACCCACTCATGTAGAGGGGGTCTCTTTGAAGGCCTTGTTCAACGTCCTCAAGGGAGAAATACCCTAGACTCTGGTGATCGGGAGGCCTTTGTTGCACGCCATAAAGGCAGTCCCGTCTACTTTCCACCAAGTTATAAAATTCACAACGCCGTAGGGAATTACCGAAATTCGGGAAGACTCAGAACCTAATTATGGGAATATGACCCTGGTTACCACAAAGGACAAACAGGCTGAAAGCGACAGCTAGAAATTACAAGAATCCAACCCCAGTATCAAACCAAAAGTGGGACGCAAAGAAGAGCAAACAAAAAACTCATCTCCAGAGGAGCCGCCGGACTGGATACCCAAAGGTTTTGTCGCGCCAGAAGAATCAGACGCAGGGAGAACCATGACAAATGACTTGGAGCTGACCGCTTGTCACTTGAACCTTCCTAAAGAATAGGTATACCTGTGTTCGGGCCTGGATCCCGAGTTTCGGGATATATTACTTAAATTTCTAACAGATAACATAAATAGCTTTACTTGGTTGGGGCTAGATATTACAGGTGTTCCCTCGAAGTTAACCATTTATTAGCTGAGTATAGTAAAAAAGGCGTCCGATATCGGCTGAACATAGCCAATTCATCAAAGAAAAAATGGCTCGACTCATTAAATTGGGAACGGTTCGAAAGGCAAAATATCTTTATTGGCTGGCCAATGTAGTGGTACTGCCTAAAATGTGTGATACTTTTCAAATGTGCTTAGATTTGAAAGATCTGAATAAGGCGTGTCTGAGGCACTCGTACCCTATGCCCCGTCTACACAAGGTTGTTGTCGATGTGGTGGCCGGGCATGAATTACTCAATTTCTGGATGTTTTCTGAGGGTTCGACCAAATACGATTAAACCCAGCAGACCAAAAAAACACTTCGTTCATCACAGAGTATGAAACCTACTATTATACTGTCATGCCCTTTGGCTTGAAGAATGCGTGGTCCACCTTCCACCAACTGACCAACCAGATGTTCCAACATCAGTTGGGTTAGAGTGTGGAGATTTATTTAGATGACATAATTATTAAGTCCCTGGAAATAGAGGAACACATAAGACATTTGCAGGAAATATTTGAGATTCTTCGCAAGTATAATCATAAGAAGAACCCAGAGAAGTGCATCTTCGGAGTAGGATTAGGAAAATTCTTAGGGTTCATAGTATCAAACAAAAGAATCGAGGTCAATTTGGATCATATCCAGAAGATCGAACAAATATCGGGCGTGCTTAATAGCGCCGGAGAAGTACAACGACTAACTGGGAGAAAACCTCACTGGGGAGGTTTATATCAAAGTCATCCGAGCGATGTCCAAAATTCTTCAACGTGCTAAAAAGGAAAAAAGACTCGAGTATACCTCGGAATGTCAACAGGCACTGCGAGATTTGAAGTACTTGTCAAATTCACCACTTCTCGCAAGGCTAGAGGTAGGAAAGCCCCTATTGATTTACTTGGCAGTCTTTGAGGCCACGGTAAGTGTTGTGGTTGTCCGAGAGGAAAAAGGTTTGGAGCAAGCCCGAAGGCTCAAAGACAAAAATGTATAATTGAAAGGCGACTCTCAGATAGTCATTAACCAAATCCTCGGCAAGTATGAGGCCAAAGATAGCCAAATGCAGGAGTATTTGAATAGATTTATGACATTATTGGCTCGCTTCAGACAATAGAGGGTCACACAGATTCCTCGAGAGATGAACATTGAAGCAGATGCTCTAGCTAATCTAGGTTCCTCATCCAGGATGACAGGGGGTGATCCGAATCCATAGTCCACCTCCTGCATTTCGTCCTGGGCCTTATCTTGCATGAAGTAAATTCCACCAATTTGACATGGCACTGGCGGGATGACATCATTAATTACTTGCAAAATGGGACTCTTCCTGAAGACAGCAAAGTCGTGCGAGCCTTATGGGTCAAAGACGCACGATATTGCATGCATGAAGGAGAATTGTATCGAAGATCTTACCTCGGACCCCTAGCTAAGTGCTTAGGACCGATGGAAGTCGAGTACGTGATAAAGGAAAAACATTAAGGTAGATGTGGAAACCATTTCGATTATGACTCATTGGTTAGAAAGATAATAAGGGTCGGATACTATTGGTCTCAGATGGAGAAATATGCCAAAGCCTATATTCAAAAGTGTGACAAGTGTCAACAACACTCCCCCATAATGCATTGGACCGCCTAACCACTTCACTTAGTGGTGGCCCCATGGCTATTCCTGAAATAGGGAATGGATATCATAGGATCACTACCGGGAGCCATGGGAAAAGTGAGGTTTCTGTTGGTCTTAACAGACTATTTCTCAAAATGGGTTGAGGCTAAAGGAAACAAGAAGATTTGGGAGAAGGAGATGATAAGTTTCATCTGGGATCACACCATTTTCTGGTTCGGGGTGCCAAAGGAGATAACATGTGATAATGCTCGACAATTCATGGGAGCAAAGGTTACTAAATTCCTGGAAGGGCTGAAGATCAAGAGAATTACCTCTTCACCGTATCACCCGTGCGCAAACGAGCAAACTCAGTCAACAAACAAAACACTAATCCAAAATATCAAGAAAAGGTTGGAGGAAGCCAAAGGGAAAAGGCCGAAAGAATTACCGGAGTCTTGTGGGCTTACAGAACTACGGCTAAGACAAGCATCGAAGAAACTCCATTTTTCCTAGAAAATTGGGGTGCAGTCCTGATACCCGTGGAGATCGGTGAACCTAGCTTTTGATACACTCGGACCATAGAGGAGTCCAATAACAAAGCAATGGCAGTGGGACTGAAACTGTTGGAAGAGTGCAGAGAGATGTCCCTCATACGGCTGGTGGCACAAAAACAAAAAGTCGAAAGGTATTACAACAGAAAAAAAAACTTGTGGTATTTTAAAATTGGGGATTACGTCCTCCGGAAGGTCACGCTCGCAATCCGGGAAGCCTGCGCGAGAAAATTGGGGGCTAACTGAGAGGGTCCGTATCAGAGAGTAGGGATCGCAGGCAAGGGATCCTATCGGATCAAAGATGAGTGCGGCAAAAAGCTGCAGATTAGCTGGAACGCCAGCCATTTAAAACGATTCTTCCTCTAAAAGGGTGACATGTATGATCATATGTTTTTGCACCGTCTACCTTCAGTTAACTTAATTTCTCTCCTTGACAGAGTCTGCCCCTAGAAACAAAATCTCCTTATCACCAGGGGGAAACTAAAAGATATGCATTGCACTCTTTTCCTTGGCCAAGGTTTTGTCTCGAATGAGTTTTTCTGGTAAGGTTTTTAATGAGGCAACAATCCAAAAGCATACTACATCCTGCATATGCCGTGACGGAAGGTTGTAGCCCAACACTAGCCTCCTAGTGACCTCACATCCGAGTGTCCGGGGGAGAAGATTGGATCTACACAAAACAACAAGGTTGTTAGAACACGGGATCCTCTTGAGGTCATCCTCATACAGACTAGGACTACTGGCAGTCAGTGCACTCGCCTGATTTCCTCTTTTTCAACATCTTATGAAGATTCTGTAAAAAACCTGAAGGGGATTATGTATCAATAGGACGAGTCATCCCTCAAAAGTTTAAAGATGAAATAAGAATTCCCATTTATTTTCAAATATCATCATCAAGACATCATTTTCTTGATAATTAAAAACATCTGGGGCAAAACCGGACTCGAAGCTATATGGCTCCGCAAACTGCTTCTAACACGCGATACTGCCTAAGAGCCTCCGAGCGTGTAGGTTCTATGAACCTTTGTGCGATTAAATAAGGTTGAGATGCCCTCCTCATCAGAACCAAAATCAAAGGGACCTCCTTTATTGCGAATTGAATATTTAATTCCCCATATTGCAAAAAGTATCTTCGGAAGTGACATTCTCGGATTGGGTTAGGAATGATGACCTCAAACACAAAATGCAAAAATAAAACAAGTGTGCACCGATCATCATACCTCAACTCAAACACTGAACACTCGAATATGAACATAGTTCTGCTAGACATGCATAACAGTCACGCCTTGACGGTTAAGTGTTAAATAAAAAGCCAATAGGTCATTTATGACTACCATTGTTGCAAACACAAAGCGCATGTCAAAGCGTAGAAATAAGAAGCCAAGGTTGGAAGCAAACTAGTAAATACCATTAAACAGGAGGAAAGGAAAGCACAAAGGCTCATATAAAAACATTTAGAAGGGCACACATGCCCTAAAGATCTGACAAAAAGAGAGTGAAGGCTCAAACAAAAGGAGTCAAAAGGGTACACATGCCCTAAAATATCCAACAAACAAAATGGCCCACCGACCAAAACAAAACATCCAAAAAGGGAACACAGGCCCACAAATAAATTAACATAGCTAAGTAAGGGGGAACATTTTCTTCGCCCGAGGAGCCGACAGAGGCATCGAAAGAGGGAGGCGTCTCATCGCGAAGGTCATCCATATCTGCCTTAAAAACACCCAAGTCTACCTCTACATCAATCAAAGCTAAGGAGACGTTGATTTGTCCCTTACTTACACCTTGCAGAACCTCGTGGCAGGTGTGGAGAACAACATAATCTTGGAGTAATGTGGCCCTCTGCTGATCAGCCGCTCAGCGAAGCCCCAGACGATGGTTGCGGGCCTTGAGTCAGGCACAAGAAGCCTCCATATCTTGCACTCATCCCCGGGCAGTATCACGATCCATTTCCACCCCTCTCCAGCAGCAATTGGTAAGTCATGGTCATATGCTGAAAGGTATCTTCCCTGGCTGCCAAAGCCTAATTGGCCTATACCCATTGCAGTCCTAAAGTGGGCTTTAAGGCCTGAAGATCTTGATTCTCGAACAACAGCATGGAGAGGTTATCCCAGAGACGTTGTTTCTCAGCCCCCAGCCTCTCCACCTAGCAGGAGGAAGAAGAAGGCATGCTCCTAAACAACTCAATGGCGGAGAAAGCGGCAATATGACCCTAAGGAAAAAAGAAATCAAAAGGGCAATCATAGTACATATGCGAACTCTGAAGAAGCAAATATGGCAAGAAAATGGGAATTTGGCTTACCTAAAGAAACATATCCACCATGTGGGACAAGGAAGCCTTCAGTCCGAGGTCAGAGCTGTCAGCCGGTGGTGGTGGAACTGAAGAACTGGCGCCCGTAATATCAAGTGGAGACTCACCACCACCCACGCTCCCAGCCTGGTCTCACTATCTCTCGAGGAAGCATGCACTGGAAGGCCCCTCAGATCTATAATGGCCTTAGTAGAAGGGACTCTCGTGTCCCCGGACTCAGCAACTTCTCCATTATCATCCTCAAGATTGACCACCCCTTGCTTCGCCTCCCTCCAGTATTCTTTGAATCGGCGATGCATTCTCACACGTGCACCAATCCCCCCTGAGGAAGACACACTAACATCATCTGGGCCTCACGCTTCCTACTGCTTTTAGCCTCAATAGTTGCTTGGGCAATATGAGCCTGGGATTCCTCCCTAGAAGTGTGCCTTCCTGGTGGAAGACCCTCGCGTAGAAAGGCCTTACAGATGAGAAAAAGTGAAAACCATGTCAAGAAAGATACGGTTGGATAAAAAAAGGAGATGAGAAAAAGAAGAACTTACCATGGCTCTTGCCCTTGCATCGATCAGAAGAGATTCCTTTTCAAGTCCTCTCGATGTTTCGAGAAGCACGCAACATGCTCATTACCTAGCCAAAAATATCGGCAAATGGTTCCGGTTGAATCAGGGCTTCTGGTAAAACATGAACGACAAAGTTAGAAGTAAACCTCGGAGGAGATATGAGGAGACAATGCAAAAAGAAAGAAAATAGATACTTACAGGTGTTGTTCCACTGCTCCGAAAGGGGACCAAGGGCGGCATTGTGAAGGTGGATGGTATAGTTGTTACGAATCGAACACACCATCCCCAGTCATGATATTCCTCTGCACTGGTGATGAGGCACAGAGAGCCTTGAAAAGATAAATTTACCATTCCCCCACGAAACACGCGAGGGGAGTAAAAATGGATCAGGTGATTCAGAGTAAAGAAAAGGTTTGAAAGTCCGGCTAGGAACTGCAAACAACAGACAACTCTCCATGTTTGGGGGACTAATTGCCCTAGACAAATGCCATAACAGCGATAGAAGGCCTCTTTTACTTCATGTATGGGGAGGCCAAACTCGATGGTAAAAGGATAGGTATAAATCATCGACACACTCAGGACATGCCAGCAAAATGCTAGCATTAACAGGAGGGGGCAACACCTCAACCTCAGGTCCCCATTGACAGTTAATGCGAATCTATGGGATTATGGACTCATCAATCAGAGAGGCGATCCCCTCAACAGACTCATATTGGTGGCTGGCATGAAAATCTCTATCATAATTGAAGTTAGCCGGGATGATATCAGTGGCTGTAGAACCAAGGTCTATTGCTTGAGTGACAAATAAAGTCATGGCCCGACAGCGAGCGAAGTCCTCGGAGGTACCGCCCAGTTTTTCTCAAAGATGGGCAATGGTAAGGTCATAAGATGAAGATGAGGTCGAAGTAGGTGAAGAAGACATTATTTAAGGATAGTTAGAGCAAACAAAAAGTTGGGTGCGCAGAAGAAGAAAGCAGAAAGAAAATGTGAAGAAAGAAAGTGGGGGTCGCCCGCTTAAATAGCCAATAGAGGTAATCATTAGCCTTGGAAAGCGAAGCGGCATGCCTGGTAAGAAAACGCCAATTGTTGACTCTGAAAGAGCATCACCGAATGGGCGAAGAGATGCATTAAATATTGTCCTGACAAAACGTCTAATCTTGGAAAGAGTGGCGATGTTTCGGTTAAGTTCCCGTATAACGTTCAAAACCGTGCTTCTTCCACTTTCCAGACTCATGGAATGAAGGGCCCGAAAAGTGGGGAACTATCTGTATTGGGTGAAAAATGCATCCGGGGGCAATTAATGTATCCAGAGGCTCAGATGACCTGGGGACACCTTACAACTGTTCCCCATTCCCATCAACTCTTGTCACATCCGCCAGTCTCGATCAGAACACTGCGGCGTGTGTTGACGTTAGGATGTCAACAGAGTCACATCATCGTAACTGTTAGGGATAAAATAGTCTAGTCTTGGCTTATATATGTAAATCTTAGGAATGAAGCACTATCATCTTGTTGCTCACTTTGTAACCCTAGCATTTTTTTTTTCTCAAAGCAATATACTCGGAGGTCCATTTTCTATTCAATTATATTTTGCTTGAATCTTAGCTTGTTTATTATTTTTTGTCTTATTAATCAGTCTTACATATTTATTTTTCACTACTTAAACCGGACTCGTCAAGGAATTTTTCGGATCGGATATAGCTCACTTGTCTTCAAACCCTAGAAAATAAATCTCTAACTGGTTTTCTAGTTAGAATCATTTTCACCGAAAACACTTTCTTCTCATAATAATATCCACTAATTGCCTAGCTAAAGCCACTTTCCACCCTAAAACACTATTTGTTGCAGTGAAAAAAGATCCAACAAGCCTACAATACATAACTGAAATTAAACAAAGAACATCTTTGGTTCCCCTTAAACTCTCTATTCATCTTGCTGGTGATAGCTTATGGGTGGATTGTGAAAAAGGGTACAATAGCTCAACTTACAATCCATCTCGTTGCAATTCAAGACAATGCAAACTTGCTAGAACCACACAATGTGGAGAATGTTTCTGGGATTTGTACAACGTGGTCCGGGATGTAACAAAGATGCATGTTATAACCATGTTGAAAATCCACTTGTTCAAATCTTAACAAGTGGTGAAATCGCCCGGGATGTTTTGTCAATCCAATCCATTAACGGATCTTTTTGAGATACTGCACTGTCTATTTTAATTTATATAATATAGTTTGATCGATCATAAAGTTTTAGAAAGAAATAAAAACTTTTAAAATTTGTGGTCTTAAGCATGCCAGGATATGACTATAAAAGCTTATTATTAAGGGTAAGATTAAAATTTCAAGTTAAATTGTTTCAAAATTAAAAAATGTGTTATTCTTTTTTTAAAGAACTAATAAGGAAATATTGCCATTCTCTTTGAAAAGGATGGAATATTCACCTAGACATAAAAAAAAAGGCTTCTAGTGTAGTGATAATGAGTGTCTAAAGATATATAATTTTGTACGGCTTATACTTAGAACTTAAATCTTTTATTGAATCCCCAAGTTAAAATTTCTGACTCCGCCATTGTTTTTCAGGCTCTGTTGCAACCATGCCAAAGTATATATTCAGCTGTGCTGGATCATATGTAACTCAAGATCTCGGTAAAGATGTTAAAGGAACAATTGGTTTTGGACACCAAAGTGCAGTATCACTTCCTGTTCAACTTGCATCAACTTCGCGATTTGCTTGAGCTCATCATCAGAACGAAATGGTATAATCTTAATCGGAAACAGCCCTTATTTGCTTAATAGTGGCATTGATGCCTCACAAGATCTTATTTACACCCCTATACTTAACAGCCCATATGACATTGTCAGTGAGAAAAAGTCCTCTTGAGTACTATATATAAGTTTCATCCATTAGCATCAACGGGAAAAATATACCACTTAATAAAACATTACTCATTGAAAAAACAAGCTGTTACGAGTATTAGCACGGGTGCACCTTATACTATATTGGCCACTTCTATTTACAATGCATTAACAAAAGCTTTTGTTTATGAGATGCCAAAAGAGGTTAGATCTGTGACTCCAGTTGAACCATTTACAACTTGTTTTAACTCGAGAGATATTGATATGTCACGACTTGACTTCGATGCTCCTGAAATTAACATCGGTCTCCACAAGAAAAATGTGTATTGGAGAATTACTGGAGCGAACTCATTGGTAAAAGTTAACGAGGATGTCGTGTGTTTAGCCTTTGTCGAACGGCGTACTCAAGATTGGGGACAAGCGATGGTTATTGGATCATATCAAATGCAGGACAATCTTGTGGAATTTGATCTCGACAAGCGATGGTTATTGGATCATATCAAATGCAAGACAATCTTGTGGAATTTGATCTTTCGAGAAGAAGAATAGGTTTCAGTAACTCGCTCTTTTCCCATCACACATAGCGTGGCTCAATAGGTTACTGCTTCTTGTTGATGAAATGGTGCAACAGTATGAACTAGGATGGTGCAATTAATTAAATTGCTCAAATTAGACTTGGTATTTGACTCTTTGTTGCTTACTTTACCAGAAAGTGTTGTTTTTTTAATCTCTTTCCAACTAATCAATAAGTCTGAAACTTGTAATAACAATATCTGATGTTAATTCAGATTTTTTAACTTTTTCACTCTGCTTGTAGGCCTCTGTTTAACCACTTCCAATTCTGGATTAATAAAACGGGCAGCTGATAGCTAAGCTTAACTCTAGTGCATTCCAATATCTATACATGTCAAAAAGTCCAAACCAAACTGTTGCTTCAAAGGGATGTAATACTTTGCAAGTCTATCATCCACATTATTTTACATGTACCGGATACTACATTTATTTTCTGCACTAAAGCATCAATCAGTAGAAAGTAGAACATGATTTAACTTTTTAATAGAACAAAGAAACTACTCTTATTTTTCTGGTTTTGAGATAGATGGCCAAAAAAGCCATATTTTGGTAGGCATTTAGTTGTCTGCTCATTTCTTTACAAAGGCAACACCCTTCTGAATACTTGTTGCCAGCTCTTTCTTTGCCTTCTCAAGCCCAGTCCTGCAAAATTCAGTAATTAGAAAAAACTGACCAGTTTTTTCAACATATAACATCACAATGAACATGGCAATGATTTCATGGGATAATTGATTAGAACAGTAACCTCTCGTATTCATTTAGGGGACCAAGGGGGTAAATTTCTTCAACTCCATTACGGCCAAGCCGTACTCTTGATGCAAAAAATGGAAGCTCAGTTACCTACAAAGACGATTAACCACTACTAACTGTCATGAACACCCAAGTTTTGTATATTCCAGAATAAGTCATGCAATGTAACAAATACAAGCTGCAGGGAAACTTTAGCATGAGAAGGTTTAAAATATATGCCTGGGAAGATACAAAGGCACATTCAACAATGGCAGCATCTCCTCTCAATCCATGCAAACATGCATCAGCAAATTTAACCGCAGCATATGCCTGAAAAGTTAGGACAGACTTGTCATTCAGCATCTCGGTCGATAATCAGGGGCGGAGCCAGTAACGCTCAAGGGGGTTCATCGGCGAAAAATTACACCGTATATATAAGGTTAAAATTATTTTTTATTTATATATAGTAGATGTTGAATCCCCTTCGTTTCTTCGTGTGTTTACTCTTTATATTTTTGAACCCCTTAGTAAAAATCCTGGCTCCGCCACTGTCGATGATATGAACTCTCAACTGCAATACAAAGGGAAAATTAAAATGTACAGAAATGATCCTAACCATAGAGAGGGTTGCCGAACCAGCACCAGCTTTTGCCTGCAAAAAAGAGCACCATGTCCACTCAACAACAGATGAATTCAAAAACAGTCAACGAAAAGCAACATTGCCAGCCAGGCACAACCATTATAATAACCAAAAGACTCATTGAATAAATCTTCAATTTCATCTTTACCTCGACAACCTCAGTTCCACCATTTTGTATACGAGATGTTAAATATTCAGTTTCCGCTGGAGTAAAAGAACAAGGAGGCTTAACCTGAATTCCATTAGACAAGTGAAAAAGAAATTCTAAGTCAAATAAGATCCCGTGAACAATCTATACTCAGTCTGAACTAAGTTCACCGGACCTGAGAAAGAAGAGGTAGAATTGTAACACCAGCATGGCCCCCGACAACTGGAACATCCACTTCCCTAGGATCAAGCCCCAAAACTTCAGCCTTCATGACACGAAAGAGACTAGATCAGGCAGAAGCTCAACATTAAATGTCAAAGCACAACTCGAAGAGCGTTCAGTTGGAACACACAAAATCATCCATGTCATGTTTTAAGTTCTTGATTATATGCCAATATAATATGCAGCAAAGTTCAGGTTTATATCTTTCAAATTAAACCAGGATTAGATGCCTGATAGCCAGTCTCAGTTCCACAAACTAATCAGGAGTATAAGATTCCCCTCGGGGTTTGTAATCAGTTTATACTTGTACACAAGGTCAATAACACAACAGGTCTTTGAAGCAAAAAATGTAACATTACAGCAGTGGTACATGCTATTTAAAATGAATTAAGTTCAACTACTAAAGACTGTTACACAATAGTACTCCACCAAATTCTATAGGTTTGGCCTAACATGGATATAGAGAGTTAAGATAAATTAAAATATATTTTTTAGAAAAATTAGTCTGCAGCAGATGTTACGTAGACTTTTCGCCAAGTCTCCTTTGTAAGGATAAGAGGGTGTCCATTAACACCTGAGCTATTATGATATTCAAGAGAAAATGAATGGTGGATTAATTTTTCATTCAGATATTTGGACCTAATTTTGGGACAGACCAAAAAGGATTTTCTGGATGGAACTAGTAACATGGTCCAATCACTTTGCCTGAAATAGGCAGTCAAGAAAAGGACTTGTTTATCGGCTTCTAGCTTTTCAAACATTGAGTAGCTGTTCTGTTCAAAGGGAAGCGGAAGGAGGGGAAATCACATAAGAATCAGATCAGAAAGTTTATGCATACCACAAAGGTATTGGCTCTGACGATATCAAGCATAGTGACACCCAAAAGTCTCCTGGGATCAAAGGTACCAGTCATCTTGAAAACCTCTGCTGCAATTGGTACTGTAGAGTTTACAGGATTACTAATTACATTGACAATGGCCTTAGGACAACACTTGGCAATTCCTTCACATAAAGTCTTCACAATTCCTGCATTTATGTTGAAGAGATCATCTCTTGTCATGCCTGGTTTTCTAGGAACACCAGCAGGGATTATTACAAGGTCCATGCCAGTGAGAGCATCTTCCAATTGTTGAGGCCCTAGAAACCCACGAACCTGGAAGTCGAGAAACTCAATTTAATTATTGATAGACATATAAGAATGACTCTGATCATTGTCTTAGCTAGAAAAAACAGAACATTATAGTATGGACTATATCTCAGAACTAAGCAAGCATCAACTTGCAATGTCGAGCAATGTTATAAAAGGCAAAGTTGGGTGCATTAGTTTGAGGTAGGGTCTAAAAGCCCCCAACATAACCACGGGGGACAAGAAATTTGACGAGTAAACACCCCCGTCATTGGCATATTAGCATCAATTTAACCATTTATATGTTGTGACTTGCAATCAACTTCCTGTTTGTTGTGCTATTTTCCTTTTTTTCTAACATCTCAACAGATTATTCAATTTTTCAGCAATGAATTTATGAGTCCTATATAACTGACCTTTTAGTAAATTTCATACTAATCCTCCTCATATGACTTTGAAAGGACAGTTCTGGTAGATGCACTAGGCTGGTAGGTAGGCTTAAAACCCAGTTAATTAACTCTGACTCTACCCCAAATTAGTGGGGATCAACTTTATGAATATCTTGTTCTTTCCGCTTTATTCAGTTACATTGCATTCCAATATTATATAGTTTGCCTTTAAAGGCAAAGCAGGGGCTCTCTAAAACTAAAAGTTCAAAACTATTTTCCTACAGGTACATACAAGTCTTTAAAACAACAACTACAAGGCCTCAGCCCCTAACAAGTTGGGATAGGCTATATTAATCCCCACTGACCATGTTCCCCATTTAAATTCATCTCAAACCAGAGACAAAAGTTTCTGACAAACAATGTCGTTAGCCAGAAAAAAGAATGTCACAGACAACGGATCTAATATAAGTGTAAGCCTAACCGTTAACCTATATCCCAGCTAGTCCTTATTGCTTATATGCATCCTTTACCTTGATGTGTTCTATTCTTAAAAAAATTCAATTCGTTTTGAAAGATTGATTTGTCTTTTGAGATAATTTCCTTCTATAGGATTTTCGGCCTACCTCGTAGCTTTTTACCATCTTCCATAATCATATTGTCAACACCTACAAACCGATACATCCAGAAATCAATAAATAACATGCTATACATCATAAGAAACCACCTATCATTTTGTCATCAACAAGTGCTAAATACCACTTTATGTTGGATGTGATCATCTCTAATCTTGTCCAACCTTGTATAGTCATACATCCATCTTAATAATTTCATCTCCGCAAATTCATCTTGTGGATATATTGGGCTTTAGACGCCACACATTCACTCTCTACACACTGCGGGCCTCATCACTACTCTATAGAACTTACATGTACTTCAAATTTACAGGTGTATCTTCCTATCACATTACACTCCAATAGCAATCTCCATTTCAGTCATATCCTATTTAATTTGGGATTTTATATCTTTATATATCATGAAATTCTTTAGGAAAACTGAGCTTAAAATATCTGAATTGTCTGAATTTAGGCACCACAATCTCGTCTAATGCTAATCTCACTTCATTCGTTCTGTTTCTCCAATTTAACTGAATTACTCCATTTCCTTCAACTGTTATTATATTCAGACAGCTTCACTTGTATCTCATAATGGACAGGAATTTTTTTTCTGCGTAAACTATACCAATGCAATTACAGAATTTATTGAATGTCATCAATTTTGCTGTATTCTCCCTTGACAACTTTGTTTTTTTACTGCTCCAATTTTACAGTTCCATGGTCCCATTCAATGTAAAGCTTTCATATTTATCGAAAATAAAATAACAGTGGTAATATATACTACTCCATATGATTAAACACACAGTAATTGATTACAAAAACAAGGCAAACAGGACGAGGAAATTACCACAGCACCAGTGTCCATGTGGCTAATATCAGCAGTAACACCAGGAGTATTGGCAACATCATAAAGATGCAGAACTGAAACCAATGGATTCATCTTCATAAGCATAGCAAGTGGCTGACCAATACCTCCTGCAGCACCCAATATCGCCACTTTGAATCCTGCAGAACCCCCTTTCGCCCTGCAATTAGCTCTGCTCAAATCCACACCTCCTTCCATCTTCAGCCCCAAATGCAAGTATGTTTACAAATACACAACAGATTATATCCAGAGCTTAATTCAGAGTGTTAAAAGTTAAAAAGGGACTATTAAACAAACGAAGTAAACAAGTAGAACAAAGTAGTACTTCCTCTATCTCAAATTATCTGTCGTGATTTCTGAAAATATTTATCTCAAATTATTTGTCCTTTTACAAGTTAGAAGACACAAAATTAATTATTCTTTTTCATTTTACCCTTAGTAGTTATTGGACTACAAACACCTTAATTATAGGGGTGATGTCATGATTATTCAAATGCGATGTTATGACTGTTCAAATAACAATGAAGGGTAAAATAGTTAAAAACACTTTCTAATTAATGTTTTTAAGAGACTGTAAAAGAGGATCACGACAGATAATTTCAAGAATTAGGGAGTATCGTTTCACTATCATAAAGTAAGAGTGAATGCAGCGTTTTCTGTAATTTAAAATCTTAGATTGGCCTAGACTAATAATTGATCAATTATTAAACAAGGCAAAAAGAAAGAAAAAAATAGAAACCTGGTAAGAAGAAGGAGAAGGGTTAAGGTGGGCTGAGATGGTAGCGATTCGTTCTGCACTGCGCTGCATATTTATCCGACCTTTGATTTGGTCTGAGAATTTGGTGTATAACGAGAAAGACAATTAGGAGAAATGAAAGGGGTGGCGTATGGAATTGAATTTAGTTGATCAAATGATTTATAAGGGAGAGATCGGAATGATGACGATATGGTTCATTGAGATGTGTGAAAATGGATTATTTTTTAAGCCCAAGGACTAGAGACTTATCCTTCGACGTCCCCCTGTTTGGATAATTGTTTCATGTTAGTTTATAATTTCTATCAACAAATTATTATTCAAGATTATGTTGTATGATGTCGTAAATTCTTTTGTAATTTTGTGATTATATAATTTTGAAAAATTTCCATTTTTGTAATCACGAATTTACTAATTTTTATGTGATTATGTATTTTGTTTACCCATCATACTCTATTCACCTCCTTCAATCACATCCAAAAACACCCACCCTACCAAGCCCCACACTCTGTCATCCACCACCCACTTACCCCCTCACTATCACCCACCACCCCACCCCCACCCACTTAACCCCCTCATTATCACCCACCACCCCCTTACCACCACCCTACAACCACCCACTCCCACAAACACTCACCCAACCACCCCCAACCCTACAACCACCCCATACCACCCACCCCTTCACCTTCACACAACCACTCACCCCACCCAACCACCCACCACCCATCACCCGCCCCCACCCCTAACCCTACAACCACACCACCGACCCCTTCACCCCTTCCCAAATAACCTACTTAAATCAAAGTAACAATATGTAACCTTTATGTAGGTTGAAAGAGGAGAACACTAGAAATGAATACTTCTCATTTGAAGTAATCATGATGATAAAAACATCTTGACGATATAGATATTCTAAGACAACTTTATTATTTGCTTTTTTAAATTGAAAGAGTCAAAGAAAAAGAAGAAGAGATGAACGCAGTTATTTATTTCATCTTTTAATTGGGTTATTCTAGTAAATATTGATATTTTTAATAGTTATATTAGTTAAGGATATTTTGATAAACGTATATGTTATTATACAATACCATACATTCAAATCAAACAATAGAAATGTCATTAAACCACAACAAACAAACGATACAATTTATTCAAATATTATATTTATTAATACATTACAAAACAATATAACACCATACTATATATAACCATACCATACTATACATTAATTAACCATAGGAAACAACCATCCAAACAGAGGATAAAGAAGAGATTTTTAGAGAGATAGACTGTAAAAATATTTATATTTATTAGTATAATTAATAATATTATTTTATTTTAAAAAATTGCCATAATACCTTTATAAAATATATTCAACTTCCAATGAATTTCACTAAATTAGGAATCTTGTCTTCTTTCAAGAAACTCTTATTCGTCACTGTTCCCAACCCACTCGTCGGTCGTCGTTGCTCTTTCGGAAAATTGTCGTAGCTTTGCAGGAAAATCAAAATTACACTCCATTTTACTCACAAGAATTCTCTTTTTCGCCGAAGTTTTCTTACATGGCTTCCATAACTTTTCTCCATGTATTATATTATGTTATACATATGTCAATGTATATATTTCACATACATTGATATACTTTGATATACACAAGACATTTAGACATACACAAAATATACGGTGTGATATACCCAAGATTCTAAAATGTTCGTGTTTCCGTCACAATCATTGATCTGTGACGGATTTGTCCATCATAATTTTGCTAATTTCTTGTATTCGACGATGTATGTCTTTGTATGTCACTGCATGTGTGATGCATAAGATATACAGTAACATGCATTCACCTAACATATACCAAAAATACATCAGATATATACTAAACATACTCAACCTTCAATGCACCACCACAAACCACCATTCTTTTTAGTATAACAATACAAAAATCACTTTCATATTAAAAAATAAAAGAGTTCCGCTTGAGTATAACCACCACAAACCACCATTCAAGAAATTCGTCTGATAAAGAATTCACTCCTTGAAAAAAAAAAAAGTAAAAAACATGTGTTGCAAATTTCGTATCTGGATTAATGCTTTCTTTGTTTGATGTCAATCAATTCATACTAGTTGATTAAAAGATTAAGATGCTAAAAAGAAAGACTTAATGCACAGTTGACTTTACAATTTGTAGGCAAATTTCTTTCGCATACCTTAGATTTTTGGGCAATCATTTACACTCCAAAGATATGTTTGATACATTAATCGACTTCAAGAAAAGATGAATATGGGTTCACTTTGGAGCCCATGTATTTGGGCTTCAACCCAACTACATTGACTTTGTTTGAAGTGGATTAGAGTGAATATGTCTTTAGGGGTAATTGGCACTTCTGTCCGTATTTTGTGTTGGTCTTTAATTTTTGCTCCTCATAATAAATAATTTTTTTACAAAGCATAAGTTTAGATTTTCGCATCATATATTTCATAAGTGTTAATGTTGGTTTGGTGTTGTGAAATTTGACCCAACATATCTTCTGAAGTACTGATTTGAATGCATAAAAATGTTGGGACAAATGTCATAACATTCGGACCAACATCTTCGAAAAACAGTTCTGCCTTACTTCACGAAATTAAGTAATATTTTTGTAAATATTACTATGAAGTAAAAATGACTTGGCAAGGTAAAAAGGAGCCGGTGAAAAACGTGGGAAGAACGAGTCAAGGTTGTTGCTTTGCGTGAGAAACATGTCAAAGATGTTAGAGGATTCTACTCCATGATCTTCTCCAACAAACACACCAGTTGTCCACCTTTCCCTCAAACTTCTCAACGGATCGATGAACTTTTCAAGACTCTCTACTATAAATAGAGAGGCTACTACAATGAATCGACATCTAGAATCAGATTGCAAAAATACCAAGAGAGCTCTCGAGATTTCATCTCAGAAATCTGGATCACAAGTGTTGCCTGAGTGTGTCAACAACATTCTGTCCAACATTACAATTGTTGTTTAGAATGCATAAAAATGTTGGGACAAATGTCATAACATTCGGACCAACATCTTCGAAAACAGTTTTAACTTACTTCACGGAATGAAGTAATATTTTTGTAAATATTACTATGAAGTAAAAATGACTTGGCAAGATAAAAAAGGAGCCGGTGAAAAACGTGAGAAGAACGAGTCAAGGCTATTGCTTTGCGTGAGGAACAAGTAAAAAATGTTAGAGGATTTTACTCCATGATCTTCTCCAACAAACACACCAGCTGCCCACCTTTCCCTCAATCTTCTCAACGGATCAATGAACTTTTCAAGGAAGACTCTCTACTATAAATAGAGAGGCTACTACAGTGAATCGACATCCAGAATTAGATTGCAAAAATACCATGAGAGCTCTCGAGATTTCATCTCAAAAATCTGGATCACAAGTGTTGCTGAGTGTGTTGACAACAATCTGTCAAACATTACAATTGTTGTTTAGATTCTAAAAATGTTGGGACAAATGTCATAACATTCGGACCAACATCTTCGAAAAACAGTTTTGCCTTACTTCACGGAATAAAGTAATATTTTTGTAAATATTACTATGAAGTAAAAATGACTTGGCAAGGTAAAAAGGAGCCGGTGAAAAACGTGGGAAGAACGAGTCAAGGTTGTTGCTTTGCGTGAGGAACAAGTCAAAGATGTTAGAGGATTTTACTCCATGATCTTCTCCAACAAACACACCAGCTGCCCACCTTTCCCTCAATCTTCTCAACGGATCGATGAGCTTTTCAAGAAAGACTCTCTACTATAAATAGAGAGGCTACTACAGTGAATCGTCATCCAGAATCATATTACAAAAATACCAAGAGAGCTCTCGAGATTTCATCTCAGAAATCTGGATCACAAGTGTTGCCTGAGTGTGTCAACAACATTCTGTCCAACATTACAATTGATGTTTAGATTCTAGATTGGTTTTGTATGGAGCGATTGTAATGAGAGGTTGTCTATGTCTACTTAGTTAGATTTTTCAGGAAGAAGTCACATGTGACTTCAATTGTTAATTCATTTCCATTTTATCTTGTAAATCTGTAAATAAAGGAATTTGTAATTTTGTATATAATATATATACAATACATTTTGTCATTGACCATCATAAGTTATATAATATATATAACTTATGAAAATTTTAAACCTTTGTATTCTTTAAATTCCGCTGCATTTACTCTTTAAAGTTTCTGTTTTGCTAAGTGTTGCTACTGGTGTTGGATGACATAATTACTGACATTCATAAACAGAATTGACATTCGATTTATTTCATCTCTTGTTTTTACTTTCCATAGTTCTTGACACCCTTTCAAGTGGTATCAAAGCCGACACTTAACAAAATAAATGCTTGGTCTTGTTGTCATAAGCTATGGATCCGGCAAATCCGACTATTGGTAGACTTCCTATTTTAGATGGATCAAATTATGCCTATTGGAAGATTCACCTACGTTCGCATATCAAATCAATTGATATTCATGCATGGAGATCTATAACCAATGGGTATGTTGTTCTAATGTTGCCACCGGATGAAGAAGGTGACATTTTTGCTAAACCTAAATCTGAATGGACTATAGAAGAAACCAATAATGCTAGCTTTAACGAAAAGGCCTTAAATATAATTTTTTTGATGGGTTGATCTTTACATGTTCAAACTCATTCAAAACTGCCCCACGACCAAGTACACATGGGATACTTTACAAATTCATTGTGAATGAAGCTCAAGTGTTCGTTGAACAAAGCTATGCATGCTCATGAGTAAATATGAACGTTTAATGATGGAAGAAGCGGATGATATTAAATCTTATTTTGAAAAGTTGATTGACATCTCAAATGAATTTCAAGTGCTTGGTGAACCATTAACCAACACTCAACTTGTTGAAAAGGCTCTCCGTTCTCTTCCTGAAAAGTTCAATTTAAAGCTCACAATCTTGCTACAATGGACCTTCATACCTTGATGAACATACTAAAAACTTATGAGATGAACATTGAGAATCAAAAGGAATTGTATAAAAGCAAGAATGTGACACTTCAAGTTTAATCCTCGGAGAGTCAAATCGAAGAAGAGGATGAGAATCTTGAAGAAATTGGTGAAGGTGCAAATGTTGCCTTACTCACTCAAAAATACAATTCGATGGTGAAGAAGTTCAACAATGAGAGAAATCAATCTAAATCTAAAGGGCACTAAAACCAAGTCTTCAATCAAAATCCCATTCCTTCCAAATGTACAAAAAGGAAATCAACTAAGAAGAACCAACTTAGATCGTACCAAATTTGATCCCAAACAACTTGAGTCTGTGCAATGTCATGCATGCTCAGGTTGGGGTCATTATGCTAACGAATGTGCAAACACTCTTAGAAAATTTGGTAATAACCTATAGGTTTCTCTTAGTGATGATGAAGAAGAAGTAGAGGAAGGAGATCGTGAAATTGAAACACAAGCAATGCTGGCCACTATTTTCGAATAGTCTCTATCGGATAATGAAGATGTCGTATATAATGTTGTCTCAGATGTCACGACATTTGCTCCAACATCATCAACGACCTCAACATCCTCAGCGACATCCGAAAGGTATGAATTCTTTAACTATTCTGATGTTAATTACTTTAGTGGTTCTATTTATGTTAGTAAGGCTGATTGTATCGATCAAGTTGAATGCAAACATGATATGATTAATGAATTACAAAGTATTTGTAAAGACTTAATCATAGAATCCAAGCAACTTGATAAAAATGTAAAATCTTTAACTCATGAGAATTTAGAATTAACAGGCACGATAACCCGACTTGAGGTTGCACTTATCAAAAAGGATATTGATTTTGGTAAGATTCGCGCAAAATTGGATTTAGCCGAAGCAACCTTCCGCAAGCTCAACACAGGGACTTCGAAATTGAATGAGATACTCAACTTTAGTAAACCTTCACATGAAGGAATTGAGTATGAAAACTCTCTTAAAACCATATGCTCTAATCTCTTTGATAAAAATGAGAAAATACACTTTGTAAAAGAAAAAGAGATGAATAATAGGTTCTCATATATGTCAAAGAATATGAAGTTTGTATGTCATCACTGTAACTCCCCTGGACACTTAAAACCATACTGTTTCAAACTTCAAAATTATGTGAGCAAATGTTGCCTAAATTGTTGTCCAACATTCCGGAAGCAATATTTCTGAGCCAAAAGGTAAAAAATATTTTAAGAGAGATTGGGTTCCTAAAAAGGATATAACTTGTAATGCTGCCATAACTGCATTAAGAACTAACATTTTAGGTTATTGGTACTTTGATAGTGGGTGTTCACACCATATGACAGGTACAAAAGAATTTCTAAGGACTCTGAGTCATTCAATGGAGGAAATGTGACTTATGGAGGTGGTAGTAAAAGCAAAATAATTGGAAAAGGGATCTTGGATGTTCCTGGTTTTCCAGCCTTAAGGAAGGTCTTACACGTTGAGGGATTAATGGCTAATTTAATTAGTATAAGTCAACTGTGTGATGATGAACTGGAGGTAAAATTTAATATGAATGCCTGTAATGTTACGAATGAAGCCAATATATGTGTCATGACAGGTACTAGAACATGTGACAATTGATATTTTGTTGTAAGAAAAGAAACATGCAACAATGTTAAGATCGATGACACAGCATTATGGCATCAAAAGTTGAGGCATGTCAACTACCGCAATTTAGAAAAATTGGTCTCATATGAAGCGGTTAGAGGCTTATCCAAACTTAGCCATAAAAGTAGAATTGTTTGTGAAGATTGTTTGAAAGGTAAGAAAACTTGTGTCTCTCATAATATTGTCCAACACGACGGACAACATTCAAGTACGTCTCACTGTTTTCAATTATTACATATGGATTTAATGGGTCCAATTGAAGTAGACAGTCTAGGGGGCATGAGGTCTTCCTTTGAGATAGTGGATGGTTTTTCTAGATATTCTTGGATATAATTTTTGAAAAAAAATCAAAAACGTTTGACATGTTTATAATCTTGCATTCTAGAATTACAAATTTATTCTATTCTCCTATTTTTTTTGGATTAGATCCGACCATGGAAAGGAGTTTGAAAATAGTTCATGCTCAAATTTTTGTGAGAAAAAGGGAATTTTTCATGAGTTTTCTGCCTCCAAAACTCCTCAACATAATGGGGTTGCAGAACGGAAGAATAAGATATTACAAGAAATGGCTAGAGTGATGCTTAGTTCTAAATATTTGTCAAAACATTTATGGGCAGAAGCCTTGAATATTGCCAATCATATCGCTAATAGAGTCTATTTAAGGCTAGGAACAAAGATGACACCCTATGAGATTGTAAATGGGAAGAAACCAAACTTGCGTTACTATCAAGTTTTTGGGTGTATTTGTTATATTTTAAATGACAGAGATCATTTGACAAAATTTGACTCTAAGAGTAATAAAATATTTTTTGTTGGCTATTCACAAAATAGTCATGCTTATCGAGTATACAATCTAAGATCCAGAACTGTACAAGAGTCTGTAAATGTTATATTTGATGATCTTTCTAATGTTTCAGGAAAAACTATTGAAAATAAAATTATAGATACAATGGAAAGTCCACAAATTGTAGAAGAATTGGATGTTGCCACACCTGAAGCAACATCTGAAACAACTATAGAGACCACAGAGGCCACAGATAGGGAGTCAAGTGCTAAATTGTTAGACCAAATTCGTAGGGACCCCTCATCAAGTATTAGGAAGAATCATCCAATGGGCCAAGTGATAGGGGGAGTTTTTGAAGGAACTAAAATAAGAGGGAAAGAACCACTCAACTACAGAGAAATGGTAAGGTATGCGTGTATGTCTACCATATACCAAGAGGTTAGTCTTTCTTGTTTTATATCTACTTTAGAACCAAAAAATGTTTTAGAAGCACTCAAAGATAATTCTTGGATTCAAGCAATGCAAGAAGAGCTTGAACAATTCTCTCGAAATGAAGTCTGGGACTTAGTTCCACGTCCAAATAATACAAATGTACTTGGAACTAAGTGGATTTTTAAAAATAAATCAGAAGAATCGGGAACAATTGTTAGAAACAAAGCTCGTCTAGTTGCACAAGGCTATACTCAGGTTGAAGGAATTGATTATGACGAAACATTTGCACTGTGGCTAGAATTGAGTCAATTAAACTTTTACTTTCTATTTCTTGTTGTCTGAAAATTACTTTACACCAAATGGATGTGAAAGGTGCATTCTTAAATGGTTATCTAGATAAGGAAGTCTACGTTGAACAACCAAAAGGATTTGAAAATCCTTATCGTCCACACTATGTGTACAAGCTCAAAAAGACTTTGTATGGGTTGAAACAAGCCCCTCATGCATGGTATGGTCGTTTAACTAACTTTCTTCTTGAATTTGGTTTTAACTGTGGCGAAGCTGACCATACTTTATTTATTAAATGGCACGATTTAGATATTATAATTGCTCAAATCTATGTGGATGACATAGTTTTTGGGTCGACCTCACAGTCGTACCTAAATTCATTTGTTGAAGCTATGTCATCAACATTTGAAATTAGCATGATTGGGGTATTAATTTTTTTCTTAGGCTTCCAGATAAAACAAAGTGAAGATGGAATTTTCATCTCTTAGAGTAAATATGCCAAGAATCTAATTAAAAGATTTGGTTTGGAGAACGCTAAACAGATGAAAACGACAATGGGTTCATCGCAGAAGGTATGTAAGGATAATGTTGGTGAAAATGTCGACCCAACATTATATCGAACTATGATAGGTAGCCTTCTTTATCTTACTGCTAGTCGCCCAGATATTATGTTTAGTGTTTGTGTTTGTGCACGTTTTCAAGCCTGTCCCACTTAAATGCCGTGAAACGTATTATTAGATATGTTGCTGGCATATGTGAGTTGGGAATTTGGTATTCCAAAGACACTAATCCTAACTTAATAGGATTTAGTGACTCGGATTGGGCTGGAGATGTGGATGATAGAAAAAGTACAAGTGGAGGATGTTTTTATCTTGGCAATAATCTTATTTCATGGTAGTCGTAAACAAAACTGTTTCTCACTTTCAACTGCTGAATCTGAATATGTAGCAGCTGGAAGTTGTTGCTCTCAAGTAATATGGCTCAGACACATGTTAGACGACTATGGATTTACTAGCAACATTTTGATTTTTGTACTGTGATAATTTGAGTGCTATAAATATTTCCAAACATCCAGTTCAACACTCATATACAAAACATATTGATATTAGACATCACTTTTTAAAAAATTTAGTTGAAAAACAGCTAGTTAAAATTGAACATGTTGACACTCTTCATCAACTAGCTGATATTTTTACAAAAGCTTTGGACCATGAGAGATTTTCTAGTTTGAAGAAATCTCTTGGTCTTTGTAATCTCTAAAAAGAAGACATTTTTGGTGAATGTCGCTGAAACGTTATCTAATATTTCGGGTGACATTTACCTATGTTATATCATTAACTGATTATTATTGTTGTATAGTGCATAACTTTTGGTCATACAAGCATGATCCTTCAATAAGAAATAGGGAGTATCAAAATAAGGCAAAGCCTTTACAAAATATTTGACAACTGTGAAAAATGGACAAAGGCCGTGAAATGATACCGTTCCTATTATATAGAAGTATTGAGTGCTTCAAAAATAATTTTAGAATACCATAAAAGTATTCTTATTTTTGACATGAAAAATTCTTTTATATGTGTTATATGATTAAACCAAGGACACGATGAAAAAATGTTACATTAGTCCAGTGGTCAAACTCATAAAGTGCATATAAAACGTGTCTTGGTTAGTTGCCAAATCTGAAAATTCTTATGGGATCAAAATACTTGCATTGTCCAAAATATTGCTAACATTGATGTTGACATTTTTAGAATGTGATATGTGTTGGGATGTTGTGCTTATCTGATCGTTGAAATATCATATCCTACTCCCTATTAAATTCCTTGTTTACAGGAATTTCTAAATTTAAAATGATAAGATTATATTTTATTCCTACCGTGATGTTTATCCCAATATTTTAGGTGTAAGTTATTGTGTAAAAATAAAATACCTAAAACTAAGGGATTTTTGTTGCTAAGAAAGGTTAGCCATGTATATAAATATTTCTCTCATTTGCTATCATTTTATCATTTTTGAATTTTCCCATAAAAAAGGGAAATCTCATCGAGTATACATTCTCTTACTCGATGGACTCACCAAATTAAACTCCAATCTCAATCTCAAAACCTTCTCATCAAGCTTCACATATGAAAATCTCTCCAATGTCATAACAAATATCAACCAACATTTCACCCAACACACCCATTAGCATTAGTCCTTCATCAGAATCGGAAAAACCCAAGCATGTTACCCCTTAACAACCGGACCTATCTTCTTCCTCAAATCTACCTGAAAACCGGTGTACTGCAATAGTTCTTAGAGGCGATGATGAACCTCTAGTTATTAGTTACCCGGTAGATAATAACAATCATATAGATGTTGATCAAACTTTTGATTTTTCATCTTTGGGTAAAATATCAAGGTCCTCTACCTTTCCTACTCGTTGGCCGAGTAGGATGTTTGAGAAAACAGTCCATGAAGGTTCAAGCAGCAAAATATCTAAACCCTTTTACTCGAGCAGTGCCAGTGGTGATTCGAACTATGTGTTCTCAACTGAGGAAGAGGAAAGTGAGGAAGTACCATCTGCTTCTGAAAAACCCAGCATGCCTCAAGCAAACGAGGAAATCCTTGATGAAATTCTCCTAAAACAATTCTTACCTAAAGGTGTTCCTAGGAGTACTAGAACAAGGGCTGATCCAATTGTTGCCACTTATGGTACAATATCTCACACAACATTTCAGCCAACATATGCAAAGGCACATACAACAACATCCTCCACCAGTACCAAATCTGAGAGTTCAGCCATGTCTGATTCAGATATTCAGGTATGTGCTTTCTCAGATTTTTTTTTATTCTAAGGCTAAATACGATAAATGGGACTGGTACAAGAATAAAGTAATTAGACCTGAGAAAGTGTTAGATATTACTTCATGTGCTGAATATGGCTTGATAGAATTCCTCGAGGATAGACAGCTTCTCAAAACTATCACAGAAAAAGAACCCTATGTTGATGAAGTGATTAGGTTGTTTTATGCTAATTTGAGTACTGCTATAGAGGATGTCTCCTCAAAATTTTTGGGAAGGTATATCTCTATAACAAGATTTATCAGTTTACACCCTCTATTATAAATCAATGTATGAGACTTGATGTTGAAGAGAGAGTTAGAGATGCAGAACAAGTGACAGAAAATAGGGATAAAATGATTGAATACCTCACTTGAGGTATAATGAAAAAGTGCATCCCTAGATGCCCAACTTCAAAACTAACAGCCTTATTTTCCACCCTCCACAAAATTTCTATTCACAATTGGCTTCCTTCCTTATTGTTTAAAATTGGGAAGGCTTAAAATTTGATTTAGGAAAGATGATCTTTTATCAAGTTGCCAACTTGGCTGAAAAAGAATCAACTTTAATCCTTCCATTTCCCTCTCTAATCTACCAAATTTTGACTACCCAAGGATTTGAACCTAAGAGAGAGGATATTGTAGGAAAGGCTTCTAACTTTTACACAATAAACAAGGCAATTTTAAAGAGCAAAGAAAGAGTTATTGACTTGCCTTGGAAGAAGGAAGTAGAATGTGAGAATGTTGCCAGGAATGTCACCAATATTCTGGACAACACTGGTTCAATACATCCAACCCTGTCAACAGACTGGCTAGTGGGTCAAATAACAAAAATCAACCAACAAATTTTAAAGGTTGATGCTGCCAGGGATGCCTTGGTTCAAGCCAGAGACCATTTCTTGCTATTACTTTCTTCACAAAAAGGGGGAGGTTCGGGAGGAGCGGGGGAAGAGGTGAAGGTGCACATTTTTGCTATGCCTTGGTTCAAGCCAGAGACCATTTCTTGCTATTACTTTCTTCACAAAAAGGGGGAGATGCTTCTGTACAGGAGGAGCAGGGGGAAGAGGCTGAAGGTGCACAATGTGCTGCTGCTGAAAAAGTTGTTGATACTGCTGTGTAAAAGGAAGAAGTTGTTGGGAGGAAGGTGTTGTTGAACAGGCTAAGGCTGAGGGCTGAAGCTGAAGCTGTTATGTAGAAGTAGAAAGCTGATGGAAGCTGCATAATAAGCCAGGAAGAAGCGGGATAATGTGCTGCACCATGAGCTTTTAATGTTTAGTTTATGATTGTTTAGATTATGAACTATTTTTTGTTTTGGTTAATGGTTGATGTGGATGTTTATTTTTGACAATGATTTATTCTGACAATGGGTTCTTTCTTGTTGTGTTGTGTATATTTGATGATATGTGTATATATATATGTGCACATATCATTTTCTAATCCTATGACTAAGTATACACTGGTATACACAAGTTTTTCTTGTATGACATCACATGTTAAGGGGGAGCTTAACAGTAATCACAGGTGTTGGACAACATATGTGACAATGCACTAAGTCGTTTGTACATTTTGTAATGTGTTTTGTGAAGAAAGGCAAAAAGGGGGAGATTGTTAATGTTCGGTTTGGTGTTGTGACATTTGACCCAACGTATCTTCTGAAGTACTGATTTGAATGCATAAAAATGTTGGGAAAAATGTCATAATATTCGGACCAACTTCTTCGAAAAACAATTTTGCCTTACTTAACGGAATGAAGTAATATTTTTGTAATTATTACTATGAAGTAAAAATGACTTGGCAAGGTAAAAAGGAGCCGATGAAAAACGTGGGAAGAACGAGTCACGGTTGTTGCTTTGCGTGAGGAACAAGTCAAAGATGTTAGAGGATTTTACTCCATGATCTTCTCCAACAAACATACCAGCTGCCACCTTTTTCTCAACCTTCTCAACAGATCGATGAGCTTTTCAAGGAAGACTATATACTATAAATAGAGAGGCTACTACAGTGACTCGACATATAGAATCAGATTGCAAAAATACCAAGAGAGCTCTCGAAATTTTATCTCAGAAATCTGGATCACAAGTGTTGCCTGAGTGTGTCGACAACATTCTGTCCAACATTACAATTGATGTTTAGATTCCAGATTGGTTTTGTATGGAGCGATTGTAATGAGAGGTTGTCTATGTCTACTTAGTTAGATTTTTCAGGAAGAAGTCATATGTGACTTCAATTGTTAATTCCTTTTCATTTTATCTTGTAAATCTGTAAATAAAGAAATTTGTAATTTTGTATATAATATATATACAATACATTTTGTCATTGACCATCATAAGTTATATAATATATATAACTTATGAAAATTTTAAACCTTTGTATTCTTTAAATTTCGCTGCATTTACTCTTTAAAATTTCTGTTTTGCTATGTGTTGTTACTGGTCTCGGACGACATAATTGCCAACATTCGGAAACAGAATTGTCATTCGATTTATTTCATCTCTTGTTTTTACTTTCCATAGTTCTTGAAACCTTTTCAATAAGTTACTGCACCCTTAAAGAACTTATGCCTCACTAGGCATAAGTTCGATTGCTAAGGGAAAACACTAAAACCCAACCCATTTAAAGGGGAAAATTAAACACTAGCCCCTTTAAAGGGAAACAGTGCAATTTTTTCTATTTTTAGGTCGACTAGTGCACATATTAATATAGGTTAATCATCCTTTCGCTGGGGCGAAGTGCACAAATACACAATTTTGAGATCAATATTTAAGCCAAAATTCATCTTTTTTGGTAAATATATCAATTGTGGAACCACTTCAGACATGAGAAACTAAAGTTTATGAAGTTTGGTAAACTTCAAATATTTTCTGTCGAAAGTGCGCTCTGTCAAGGCAAATTTTTAGCCTTTTGGCCTGAAGTTTGGCATGAATAGTCTAGCCAACTTCAGACAGTTTTTATTGAAGTTGTAGCCTTGATAAGGTCAAAATTCAGACAAATATTGGTTGCACTTCGAAATATTGGCTTGCCAAAGCCAACACAGACATTTTTGATTGAAGTTGTGGCCTTGGCAATGCCAAATTCGAACAGTTTTACTGAAGTTATGGCCTTGATATGACTAAATTTATAATGACTGCACTTAAGATATTTTAGCATCAAGTTCAGGTATATATATAACTGCACTTCGAATAAATTTTTTTGCAGAAATAATTTGGATTGTTCTTTGAATTTCAACAATCTAATACATGATTCAACACCCAAAATCTACCTCAACCGAGTTCAAATTTGTATCATAAATTTCAAATATCATAAAGAACAAATCTCAATCATCAATTTTTCAAAACAACAATAAATGTAACAATCTTATTTTACAACAGTAGTGATTTTCCTATATTTTCAAGCTTTTAAGAATAAGCAGAAGAAAATGCTAAGGAGGAGGAGGAGGAGGAGATTAATCAGTTTTGTATAATAATATTTTTTTAACTTATAGCAATTGAAGTATAATACTTTTAAAGTTGGTTTTCAATTTCGAATATGAAAAGTAAATTGAAATTGAGTGTTGTTAGAAAGTTTGAAAATGTTGGCAAATCACCATTGTTGCAAATGAGTTTGTTAGATTTATTGTTTTTTTTGCCAAATAGATGATTGGAGTTTGTTCCTTGTGATATTTGGAACTTATGTTTCAATTTTGAGCTCATTTGAGGTATATTTAGGTGTTGTATTGAGTGTTCGATTGTTGAAATTCAAAGAACAATTGTTGTTGTTTCTGTGCATAAATTTTTTTAATTACCTGAACTTCATGCCACAATATCTAAAGTGCAACCATGTATATTTTGAATTTCATGCCAAAGCGTAAAAAGTGCAGCCATTAAATGTATGAAGTTTGGCTTTCCCAAGGCAATAACTTCAATTAAAATTTCTGAAGCAATTAATCTTGACAAGCCATTATATGTCTTGAAGTTGGCCTTATCATGGTCATAACTTCAATCAAAATTAAATGTTCAAAGTTTTGCCTTTGCCAAAGCCACAGCTTCATTAAAAGATGTATGAAGATGTTACTTGCCAAATTTTCAGGCAAAATGTTGTAAGTTTGACCTTGACAAGGTCAGACAAAATATATTCGAAGTTTATCAAACTTTAAAGACAAATTTATGTAACTTCAATGTCATATGTCTGAAGTAGTTTCAAAGTAAATCTTCTAGCTTGCCGGATTCTTTTTCTCCTCCTCTTGTTTTACGTTTTCTTGCTTATAAGATTGATAAGAAAAAGGGAATCCATTGCGAGGGGTCTGTTTCAAAGAAGCATTTTACGATGTTGTTTTTAGATGTTGGAAATACTCATTCACATCTGAGGCACAATACTCCTTTTTTCTCACTAGCTGACTCATATTTTTTTTTTAGATTTCGTGAATTCTGAATTGAGAAAGTAAATTGTGAATTTTACATTTAACCTCTCTATTTAAACTATTTCGCTCAAATATATATGAGACTTCAACTCGAATATATCAGTTCTGTCAAACTCGCAAACCTATAATTAAATTCCAGTGCGACCCCCTTCCCTTTCCCCAAACCTTGAACAACATCCTCTCATTGTCAAATAAGGTAGATGTCTCGTCTACGTATACATGGATCGAAAGTGAACGTGTAGGTTTTTGTTGGGTTCAAAATACATAAGTAGGCACAACGGAAGTTTAAAATTTTATTCTACTTACTCCAACAATTTCTTCTGGTATGGTTATATGACAATCAAAACATGTAACATAAAACATGAACAAGAACTTACAGGTTGTAAAATCTGGAGTCTTTACTTTAGGGTGAACATGCGATTCACTTTTCGACTATAAGCACAATGCTACGGTGTATTCTTCTGTCAAGAAAGCCAGGAAATCTTAGCAGAGGTTTGAGAGAGTTTAATTCTAGACTCTAAGTCTAGAATTTGTTTATGAGAATTGGATTTTGGATTTAATGTGCTGAATATATATATTAAATAAAAACGGGAAACAAAATTTTACGTAAGGCGCCGCGGCGCCGACCCGGCAGTGGGCCCAGTCAGACTGGCCCACGGCACCTCGGTTTTTGGGCCAGGCTTAGAGCCTAACCCTAATTCATTTCTGACCTAATTATAACTATAAATACAACACTAAACCACTGTTATTAAACACCAATTCCCATAAACAAATTCTAGACTTAGAGTCTAGGATAAAACTCTCTCAAACCTCTGCCAATATTTCCTGGCTTTCTTGACAGAGGAATACACCGTAGCATTGTGTTTGCAGTCGAAAAGGGAATCGCGTGTTCACCCTAAAGTAAAGACTCCAGATTTTATAACATGTAAGCTCTTGTTCATTATGTTACATGTTTTGATTGTCATATAACCATACCATAAGAAATTGTTGGGATAAGTAGAACAAAATTTTAAACTCTCGTTGTGCCTACTTATGTATTTTGAGCCCAACAAAAACCTACAGTGGTATCAGAGCCCAGGCTGGTTCAATAGTTATATAACAATTGAATAACATAATAATATGGGTTAAACATAAAATTGGATTAAAATAAGGCTTCTTGAAATCCTACATATCTTGACCGAATGGTTAACCTTTTGATATCACCCTAAATTATCACCTACGCTAAATCGAGGAAGTCATTCCGTTCTAACTCGGACTAAGTCAAGTGCAGATAACCGGTTCATTGCGAACATAGTGTACGACGAAGAACGAGTATGAATGAATGATGGTCTATGTGCGTTATTGATATGGTGGGTGAGGATAAAGGATCTGTGATTTGATCCCTAAATTGGATTTAGGGCTCGAACGATTTAGAAAAATTAACACATAAATGTTTTGTCAGGACGTCGGCGTCGCGGCCCTATGGTAAAGTGCCGCAATGCTTGCTAATGTTTCAAGGTGGCGGCGCGACTCCATGGTGGAGCGTCGTGACCCTAATGCTTCATTTTTAAAATTCTGGACTTATTGGACAGTAGGCGTCTCGGCTCCATGGTGGAGCGCCGTGGCCCTAATGAACTATAGAAGCCAAAAGGTTTCTGTATTGCCAGCGTCGCGGCTCCATGGTGGAGCGCCGCGGTGCTAATGCATTGTACAAGCAGAATTTTGGCTTCTGCCTCACTGGTGTAGCGACTCTAATAATTAGCGTCGTAGCCCCATCGGTCCGGAAAAAAAAATTCAAAATGTTCAACCACGATTATTATTATAAAGTACATTATTTGATAAGTACATTGTTTATGTGCTAAATGTCAAATTATTTGTCATTTAAATTACTAGAATAACGTCCGCAAACAACTGTCTGGGTAGGCGGCACCCAGTATGTGTTTAAACCGCTTAATATCATGCTTGGGCAGGCGGTACCCAATAGTGCTTAATAGACTTTGCATGATAATTAAGATGTTATATTTGATATAGCATACTAGAGTTGATCTTGGTTAAAACCCTGAATTAAAATGTTCCCTAAAAATTTAATACAAGTCTCATTTGAAATAAACACGTCGTCCGTTATAATTGATTGTAGTGCAAAATTATTTTCGGCGAGATGAGTATTTATGCCACAACATTTGCTCTAAGTCTACGAGGACTCAGACTCTTTCATAGATGCATGTTAAATGTAGAAGTGGCTGATAAACCTTTATGAGTATTTACACCACAGTGTTTTCTCTATAAGGCAAAACTCACTTAGATACATAATTTCAGTCGCATAACGGGGTTGACTTTCTAGGCTGTCTTGGCGCCACAGTGTCGGACAAGCCAATGGGACGCAGATCGATTGTTTAGAACATTCGGTCAAACAAGAGCTACAAATTGTTTGTAATTGGTTTGGAAACCTATCATGTTGTGCTATTAAAGTTATCAGCCACAACAAACGCGAGGATAACATGAACCTGGATCTTGGCCCATTATGACCATATTTGATATGAGTCTGTATTCTTCCATGGGGTCGAAGAGTATGTTAAAATAGTGGGAGCTAATTAAACTAAAAGCCATGTTAATTAGTTAACGAATGTGTTCAATAGAAATTATATTAGAGTTTAATTTCAAGTCTATCTATATCTTCATTTTATACAAAATGTCAAATCTATCACTGAAAATGTTGGTCGAGACAAACAAGCTGACTGGAGCAAATCACCCTGACTAGTTAAGAAATCTGCGATTGGTGTTAAGACAAGAAAGAATTGAGTATGTATTAGACACAGTATTCCTTACAGTCCCTGCTGAAAGCTCTGTTGAGTATGCCCTATTTGACAAAGTGGCTTATCAGAAACATTTAGACGATGCTACCTCAGCACAGTGTGTAATGTTATCCTCTATGATTGTGGAGTTACAGAGGCAACATGAAAACATGGGCTCCAACGAAATGCTAGAACACTTGAAGAGTCTCTATGACTCACAGTCTCAAACAATAGAGTATGAACTATTGAGAGACCTTTTCAAGTGTAAGCTAAACGAAATGGATCAAGTGTCAGCGCATGTTCTGAAGATGATTGGGCTGATAGAAAGGTTGGCTTCGATTGAACGAAGCTGCCTATAAATGTCTCTGTCAACCTGATCCTGAATTCACTTCCTGGTTTATTTGAGAATTTCATTGTGAACTTCAATATGAATGGGACCAAAGCAAGTCTTCCAGAGCATCACAACATGTTTAATACCTTTGAATCATCTACCTCTAAAGGTAAAGTCGTGCTCATGGTTGGCTCTTCTAGCAAGTTCAAACCCAAGGGTAAGAACATGCGGAAGAAGAAGGGTAAGATAGTTGTTGCACCTACAGTTATGAAACCTAGAGGAGGTGTTTAGAAGAAGGCAAAGGTAGCTTCGGATGTGTGCCTCAACTGCAGAAAGAAAAGGCACTGGAAGAAGGACTGTACAGCTCCAGGAGGAGGCAAAGCACTAGGTGCTCCTGGCTCTACTAAACAAGGTATGTTTGTCATTGAGATAAATATGTCTATAAATAACTCTCACTGCTGGGTATTGGATACCGCATGTGGCTCACACATTTGTAATAATGTGCACGGTCTGATTAACTGCAGAAAGGTTGGACCCTGAGAGGTAGACTTGCGCGTTGGAAATGGAGCACGAGTGGATGTTGAACGCGTGAGAACTTATAGACTAGATTTGCCTTCAGGCTTTTGTTTAGAACTAAATAATTGTTATTTTGTTCCCTCATTGACGAGGAATATTATTTCTATCCCAGTGTTAGACATTGAGGGGTTTTCCTCATTTATTGGCAATGGCAGTTATGTACTGTCTTTTAATGGCTTTTTTGTGGAAATGATCCGCTTGTGGATGGTTTGTATGTTCTAAAATGTAGTCGTGAATTTTTTTAATGTGCAAAATAAATGAGCTAAGATAAGTAATCCAAGAAACCTCACCTACTTATGGCACTGTAGAATTGGTCACATCAATGAATCAAGGATAGCAAGATTAAGGAAGTTAGACTACCTGGAACCATTTGACTTGGAGTCCTATGGTAATGTGAATCTTGCTTGAGAGGAAAGATGACCAACAAGCCACTTTCTGGGAAAGGTGTGTGGGCCAAAAAGGTATTTGAGTTGGTCCATACTGATGTATGTGGGCCATTTTCAACTCAAGCTAAGGGATGCTTCCCTTACTTCATCACTTTTACAGACGATTTCACAAGGTTTGGGCATGTGTATCTTATGAAACACAAGTCCGGAGCCTTTGAGAAATTCAAGGAGTACAAGTCAGAAGTAGAGAAACAACTTTAAATAAGTATCAAGACCCTTCGATCAGATCGAGGAGGTGAATACTTAAGTAAAGAATTTATGGATTACTTGAAGCTTCATGGACACTTCCTGGAATGCCACAGATGAATGGTGTTGCTGAAAGGAGAAATTGAATCCTATTAGATATGGTTAGATCCATGATAAGTTTCTCAGCTCTACCAACATACCTTTGGGGCTATGCATTGCAAAGCTCAACTTTTATTCTGAATAGGGTTCCTTCAAAGTCAGTAGATAAAACTCCATATGAGATATGGAATGGCAAGAAGCCAACACTTAAACACATGCGACCCTGGGGGTGCCCTGCATATGTAAAGAAGATGCTTATTAACAAGTTGGAATCTAAAAGAAATATTATTTTGTGGGGTATCCAAAAGAAACTAAGGGATACTATTTCTATCTTCCTGGAGAACATAAGGTCATTGTTTCTAAAAATGCAACTTTCCTTGAAGAAGACTATGTCTACAAGGAATAGAGCTGCAATAAGATAGAACTTGAAGAAATTCAAGAACCACAAGATAACACAGAAGTTGAACCCTTGTCAAAAGACTTAGACATAGATTCAGTAGGAGTATTTGATGAAGATTGAGTACTTATAGTACGCCCTTCACCCAGTGGGAGTGCTGTGAGAGATAGTGCAGAAATGTAAATCCCTCATACACAACCAATGGAAGATGATACAATGGTTGTACATCATTCCATTCAGGAAATACATGAAAATGACATTCCTGAAAGCTCTCAAGGTGATGGATTGTCCAGTACACAAAGACATTCTCATAATCAGAATGCAACAAACACATAAACACAGAATAATCAACTTTGTAGGACCACTAGGACTCATCATCCGCCTGAAAGACTTAATATCCTTGTTGAAACACACAATGAGATAAATATTCCTGATGACGATGAACCTACAACCTAAAGCGACGCTATGTTAGACATTGATTCATAGAGATGGCAAAAAGCCATAAAATCTTAGATGGACTCGATGTACATCAATCAAGTTTGGAACTTGGTTGATTTGTCAACATGGGTTAGAACCATAGGATGCAAATGGGTCTTCAAGAAGAAAATTGATGCATATGGCAAGGTACAGACTTATAAGGCAAGATTGATGGCTAAAGGTTATAATCAACGGCCTGGAGTCGATTATGATGAAACCTTTTCACCTATTGCAAAAATTAAATCCACTCGGATTTTGCTTGTAATTGTCGCATACTATGATTATGACGTTTGGCAAATGGATGTTAAAACTGCTTTCCTCAACGGTAACCTAATTGAGGAGGTGTATATGATACAACCTGATGGTTTTACATCCAAGACTAAGCCCAAAGCAGTATACAAGCTACAGAAGTCCATTTATTGACTTAAGCAAGCCTCAATGAGTTGGAATATTTGCTTTGACAAAGCAATCAAATCGTTTGACTTTGTTATAAGCAAAGAAGATCCCTGCATTTATAGTAAGCACAAGGAATGGAGTATTATCTTCATTGTTATATATGTAGATCACATATTAATAATGGGAGATAATAAGACTCTCATGCAATCAGTCAATGAATGGTTATGCGGCACATTCATGATGAAGGACTTCAGTGAAGCCTGCTACATTCTTGGAATTAGGATCTATAGAGATAGACCTAATAGATTGTTGGGGCTGTCACAATCCATATACATAGACAAAGTGCTAAGAACATTCTCTATGGAAAACTCCAAGAAAGGAAGTCTTCATATGGGTCAAGGCATCAAGTTATCAAAGAAGGATAGTCCTTCTACTGTTGCAGAACTTAAACGCATGAAAAGAATCACATATGCTTCAGCTATAGGATCTATCATGTATGTCATGACTTGTACGAGGCCAGATGTAGCCTATGCACTTAGTATGACTTGCAAATTCCAGCAGAATCATGGGGAAAAACTCTGGAAAGCAGTCAAGATTATTCTTAAGTAACTTAGACGAACTAAAGAATATTTCTTAGTCTATAGTGGACAAGAGAAGCTAGTATGTACTGGGTACACTGATGCTAGCTTCCAGACAGATCTTGATGACTTCAAATTCAATCTGGATATGCCTTCATTTTCAATGGCGAAGTAGTGAGTTGGAAAAGTTCCAAGCAAGCTACAACTGCTGATTCGACAACTGAAGCCGAGTACATTGCTTGATCGGAAGTTGGTAAAGAAGCTGTCGCAATATCTGAGTTCCTGAAGGAACTAGGGATTGTTCCAAGTGCCATTTGTCCAATAACGATTTATTGTGCCAACACTAGTGCGATTGCGCAAGCTAAGGAACCAAGATCAACAAACAGAAACAAGCATGTACCGAAGAAATACCACATACTCAAGGAGATGGTGGAAACTGAAGAAATAAGATTAGACTATGTTCCCACAGATGATAATCTAGCTGACTCGTTTACTAAACCATTAAGCTTAGTTAAGCATAATGGTCATTTTGAAAACATGGATATTAGATATATCGGAGATTGGCTCTAGGCCAAGTGGGAGATTGAAAGTATGTATGTCCTAGATACAATCATTATTAGGTACAAATATACTTGAACACATTCGTATTATTAATAAGATTAATATTTATGGCATTTGCAATTATTGAATTATTAGTTGACTGTTTGTAATTATTCATTAATGTGCATCCCTTGAGCTTACGTTATCATTAATAGAATGAGATATTAATGATAGAGCGTAACTATAAAATGACATCAACTAATGATCATCGAGAATGGGATATCGATGATATGTTATAAGTCGACATGTGGTCTGCATCACATTCTTAGAGAATGTAGTATGTCTCACCTGCTACTAGTAATGGTTACTAGTGATGGACACATGGATACTTTTGGAAAGTATTGGTATACCCTGTTGATAAACTATTTGTTAGACATGTCTAGAGTGTTATCAGCGTGTGGGATATAAATGTCCTTTGACTTGAGGTCAATACGCACCTTGTTTACAAAGTAATGTACTTTGACCCTGTCCTAAGCTTAAACTCCTTATAGGATAAGACACGGCTTGTGTTGAGTATATTATGATGTAAATTAAGATGGTAATTGAGCCAAGAATAGGATTCATTCCTCGATTAGATATTCGAGAGAGCACTCAACTTCTCAGTGATATTAGGTCGACCAAGTCATTGGCCAATGCAAGAGACATATTTAGAATATGGTCTAGTTGTCGACTAATATAGATGAGATAAAGTGATCAAGCCATTTGGATAGACACATGGAAAATCCTAAGCTTGATCGAGTGTGTCGCGAATGAAAGGAATTTATCATATCACATAAAGCTTATGTTTGCTAGATTCATGTAAACGTACTTCATATATTGAGTTCGTCGTACGGCGCAGTCTAGGAGTTTCGTATGGACCTTAATTGGATTAGTATCTATATATGAAGGCCTATAGGGTCACACTATGTCGATTGTCTCTTCGATCTAAGGGTGTATTGAGAAAGTATTAAATATTCGATTTGGAATCGAGATATTTAAATTGATAATAACTATGGGATAATTTCTATTAGATGGAAATTATTTAATTAAATCAAAATTGGATTTTGGATTTAATGTGCTGAATATATATATATATATTAAATGAAAATGGGAAACAAAATTTTACGTAAGGCGTCGACCCGACAGTGGGCCCAGTCAGATTGGCCCACTGCACCTTAGTTTTTGGGCCAGGCATAGAGCCCAACCCTAATTCATTTCTGACCTAATTGTAACTATAAATTCAGCACTAAACCATTAATGAATTAGGGTTGGGCACTAAGCCTAGCCCAAAAACTGAGGTGCAGTGGGCCAGTCTGACTAGGCCCACTGCCGGGTCGGTGCCGCGACGCAGCCTAGTAGGCACCGCCGCGCCTTACGTAAAATTTTGTTTCCCATTTTCATTTAATATATATATTCAGCACATTAAATCAAAAATCTAATTTTGATTTAATTAAATAATTTCCATCTAATAGAAATTATCCCATAGTTATTATCAATTTAAATATCTCGATTCCAAATCGAATATTTAATACTTTCTCAATACACCCTTAGATCGAAGAGACAATCGACATAGTGTGACCCTATAGGCCTTCATGTATCGATACTAATCCAATTAAGGTCCATACGAAACTCCTAGACTGCGCCGTACGACGAACTCAATATATGAAGTACGTTTACATGAATCTAGCAAACATAACCTTTATGTGAGATGATAAATTTCTTTCATTCGCGACACACTCGATCAAGCTTAGGATTTGCCATGTGTCTATCCAAATGGCTTGATCACTTTATCTCATCTATATTAGTCAACAACTAGACCATATTCTAAATATGTCTCTTGCATTGGCCAATGACTTGGTCGACCTAATATCACTGAGAAGTTGAGTGCTCTCTCGAATATCCAATCGAGGAATGAATCCTGTTCTTGGCTCAATTACCATCTTAATTTACATCATAATGTACCCAACACAAGTCGTGTCTTATCCTCTAAGGAGTTTAAGCTTAGGACAGGGTCAAAGTACATTACTTTGTAAACAAGGTGTGTATTGACCTCAAGTCGAAGGACCTTTATATCTCACACGCTGATAACACTCTAGACATGTCTAACAAATAGTTTATCAGCTGGGTATACCAATACTTTTCAAAAGTATCCATGTGTCCATCACTAGTAACCATTACTAGTAGCAGGTGAGACATACTACATTCTCTAAAATGTGATGCAGACCACATGTCGACTTATTACATATCATTGATATCCCATTCTCGATGATCATTAGTCGAGGCCGTTTTAGAGTTATGCTCTATCATTAATATCTCACTCTATTAATGACAACGTAAGCTCAAGAGATGCACATTAATGAATAATTACAAACAATCAAATAATAATTCAATAATTACAAATGTCATAAATATTAATCTTATTAATAATACGAATGTGTTCAAGTACATTTATCCCTAATAATAATTGTCTCTTGGACATACATACTTTCAGAATGTTCTCCAGTGTACCCCAATAATATTTGAAAAAGATAATATAATGCAATGCAATATAACATGTTAACTGTCTAATGCACATTGCACGTGATTTTATTTACCGCCTGTACTTTTTAGGAGCCTTGCATGAATACCGTTGCATAATGTGACAAAGAAGTTTTATTGTTTCCAACTAGAATTATATTGGTCTAATTTGGATATTAGAATAACACCATGTAAATCCGCTTGTTATAAATTGCACAAAAACATATATGAATGTTGTGCCGTTTTTACCCCTTGAATCATTCTATGCTAAAGGTGGCATTTATGAGTTTAACATAAAGTTTAGCAGACACAAATTCAATTCTGTATCTTCTATTAAATCTACACTACAAGATTTATCGGATTGTTTAAGCGAATCCCATTATGGGGGGGGGGGGGGGGGGGGGGGGGGATGGCGTCTTACATTAGGTACTCCACTAATTAATTTAATGTTATGATGGGAAAGAAAAACAAAACGTGTCCCGATTTAAAAGTTGATGTTGTGTAGCTAGAACATTTTTTTAAAGAATAAACTAGGGGGGCCAGTGGGCCGGGTTCGTGGCGGGCAGGATTGGGGAAATAGGCGGGGCTGGTCCTCTGGTGGGACAGGCCGATATCCTGTCCCGTCCATCCTGCCGGAAAAGGGGACCGGTATTGGCGGGACGGGGCGGGGTCGGGTTTTTTTTTAAGACATTTAATTTCAAAAAAGTTGTGACTATAAACACTTAAATAATTGAACAAGATAGTGTAATAAAAATATTCCAAGGTTGTTTTTGTGCCTCTTATATTATTTAATAGAAATATGATTTTTTTTGTAATACAATTTCAAAATTGCAACTTTGTGGTGTTATTCAAAAGTTGCAAATCACATAGTAAAATTGTAATTAAAAAAAATTACATAGTTATAAACACTTTTTCTAATTTCTTCAAAATGTCTTGGGGTTCTTCGGTTGGAATTGGAATTTGTTGGTCAAATTGGTCGACGTCGCTTCCAGTTCCCTCGGACAAAATTTCGTTGTAGTTTAAATCGTCTTCTTCATTGATCTCTGGTTGACCGCACCTTCTACGCTCCACTCGTATCCAATCTCTGAATAAAATTGCATTCTTCAAGCTGTCTCCCGCTAATGAGTGTCTGTGCTTTCCTATTTGAAATCTTCCTGCAGAAAAAGCGCTTTCAGATGCTGTTGATGACGCTTGAATGTTCAACACATCTTGGGCCATCTTTGCTAGTATCGAAAATGTCTTCTCATTTTCCCTCCAGTATGTAACCAAGTCTTCACGTCCTTCTTCATTGAGAACTGCTTGGTACGGTACAACACTCTGCAAAACAAAAACATCAAACTCGCTAACTTAATTAGCAGTAGTACCACTAAACATTCTATTTCTAAGGCCAATACTAGCCGCAGAAACATGTCTTTTATGAGGTTGTATTGACGAAGAAGAAGATGGTATAGAAGTCGGTTGCTTGCTAGCACTTTCTTGTTAGTAATTCATATATACTTTTTTTTGCATTCATCGTGTATGCTAGACAAAACTTCTTCTTGAGTTGGTTCCGTAATTGGTTGTTCATTTGGGTTTTTTGGAGTTGGAGGTGAAAGTACTGCTATACAATCATAAATAGTTTCATTAAGCGTTTTACAACCGTTTATTTTAATAGTCGAATTTAATACAGAACCAATAATATAAATAGTGGGAATAAGAAAAATATTTTTAAAATTTGATAAATATTTTTTTAACAGGTGCCTTATAAGATGATTTTTTCATATATTCACTAAGTAACAAAAATATTAGAGCTATATAAAATAACATAGTTGAAATAGTAGGATAATATATACCAAAAAAATCTTTAGTTGCTTGAAAAAATTTCTCTAAAAATCCAATAAGTTCTGAAATTTTTCGTCAATCATTATCTATAAGCATATTAGTTGGATTTAGATTATGGGCGTTAAAAAATAATGTTATAGGTCTTCTATAATAGTAAGCAACAAGTAGTTGTTCATATAGAAAATTCCACCTAGTCGATACTTCTTCAGAAATTTTTCTAAAAGATAATCCACAATCGTGGCAAGTTTTTTTATATTCTTTTTTTTCTTTGTATTCTATTACTTCTAAAAATAAAGTTTATAGCAAATTGTACTTTATTAATAATGTCTTCAAAAAGTAATAGACTATCCTTTACAACTAAGTTATAAATATGACACACACATTTATATGAAAATGATTAGGAAAAGATGGAATTAATAGATCTTTTAAAAGACTCACAACATAATTATTAGAAGAAGCATTATCTAACGTAACAGTCATTATTTTGTCAGTTATATCATAATAATCGCAAACTTGATAAATATTTTCTGCAATAAAATTTCCAGTGTGTCTACCATCAATATATCTATATGCTAAAATACGTTTTTGCATAGACCAATTATGATCTATCCAATGACATGTTACAGTTAAATAATCATTGGCGTTAGTACTACGACCTATATCAGAAGTGATAGATACTTTGCCAGGAAAATGATATAATGCATAACGTAAATATTGTTGATATTCATTTGCAAATTTAAAACGTCTCTCCTAACAGTTGATCTAGGAAAACCATTAAAAGCAGGATTATACTTTTCTCTAATGTAATGAATAAAACCAAGAGAGAAGGAAATGAAAAGACAAACTCTCTACCGCAACTAATTTTGCTATTACTTTCCTATCTCTGTGTTTATCGTATTTAGGACCTACAATTTCTCCCATCGTCGGATTTATTTGACCTGTACTTGATCCGGGACACTATGTGAACCTTGTCCCGACAGAGAGCGCATTGGCGCACCAGACTTTGTAGCCTCGTATTCATCCTACCTAGCTTTGTGAAAGTCTTGTACATGTCTCAATAAACCCCCCGTTCCACCATGACCTTTTCCCATTTTAATTTATAAACATTTTTACAAATTTTACATTTAACTACTTGATTCTCTTGGTCCCTATCAAAAAAATCTCATGCAGTTGATTTTAATTTTCGTTGTGTGGGGCCTCGTCTCACACTAGGTGGAATAGGAGGCGTTCCAGTTTCAATTTGAGGCTGAGACTCAGTCTTAGGTTGAGGTTGTTGAGGTGCACCAGTGGGTGTGTCATTTAGATTATCTTCTAAATTAAAGTCTGATTCGGTTGCAGAATATATCTCATCATCTAATGATATATCATTAAAAAAATCAGTTTCATCTATATAAGTGTAATCAATCAAATCATCATGTCTAGGAATATGATGACTAGAAGAAGTAACATTGCCCTTATTACCCGTACTAGAAGAAGCACCCTTACTCAACTCTTAATCATACGTCTTAATCCTTTCATTTTAATTATGCAAATAAATAATTAAAGATAATAAATTAAGTGCGATAATTAAAATAAAGTAACAATAATAATTTAAAGAAGGAACGAAGGTACCAAACGCCAACGTAACGTCGACGTGTAATTGATGTTGAAAATTGAAATTTTGCTCGATGGATGATCCTCAAGCTAGTTACCAACTTCAGTCCCAATTTTTTAACTTTGATACAATTATACAAATGAGCAAATAAAATAAAATATTTAGTAGGCAATGTAATTGTAGACTTGTGGATAGATAGATTGAGAGATTAGAGAGATTGTAGGAAGATTTGTAAGATAAAATAAAAGAAAATAAGGTATTTATAGTTGAAATATTGGGTTAAAGTGTAAATATACTAACTTAGGGATTAGAAATAAAAATTAAGGGGGTAGGGTGACAAAAATGGTCGTTTGGACTGTTGCACAACGACCAAAATCTAAATTTGATCGTTGTTGCAACGATTAGTTTTGCAAAGAGGGAGGGGGGACCGGGATCGGGATGGGATCGGGGCGAGTCTGGGGCGGGACGAAGCAGGACGGACCCAGGCGGGACGAGCCCAGGTCCTGTGGTTTCGAGTCCCGACACCATCATTTTTTTAAGGGGATCGGGGCCAGGCCGAGGTGGGGGCGGGATCTGGCCGACCCGTACCACTGGCCACCCTCAGAATAAAGAATAAACACAGAATCTCGACAAAATAAATGATTAAACCATATATTGCAGATCAATATCAAGACAGCAAATGCTTTGCTATCTCTCTTTCACACACATACATTGAGGAAGGAAAATTAAGAAATATTCACTTTATTTAGTTTTGAATCATTAGCTTACCGAGGTAATTGCATAGTAAGAATCCAACAAGATGTTTGTTTGTTTGTTTAGAGAGAGAAAAGAAATGATACTCTGTACAGAGAAGAGGGTCAATAAAATCCACCTGCAAAACAGGTTTTATTCGGTTATGCTTTTTGGGTGGACAAAAGAGAAGAATTGCATAGACACAGCTCACGCGTTATTGTGTTTGGTCAATAGTGTAGTAAAATTATGATAATTGATTTGTTGAATGAGCCCACGATCCAAAGCCACCCTTCCCAGTTCCCAAAACATTGTGTCTTTCTACCTCTGCACGGATACTAAGAAGGCAAAGTGTGTTCAAACTTGAAATTCTTTCTTTTTAATTTCTTAATCTATTTCACACACTTAATCGCATCATTGTAAGTAAATCGTGCTACTAATATTACTATTTGAATTGTGTTCACTTGATACTTCATCCGATTCAGATAGGGGTAATAATTCTACACATTAATAGTGGAAAAGAATTTTTACACTATCAAACTAAGTCACTTACAAAATAATTACACCTAACCTTTCATAATACTCCAATTAGTTTCTCAAAATCATGACAACTAGGTTACCTGTTATAATAGATTAAATATACTAAATACTATAGTATTATATATCATTTACACTATCCTATAAGTAGTTACATGTGATATAGTTGAATTCATAATAATATGGCCGACCCGAAGCCAAAACAAGATATAAAACCTGAAGAAACAAACCGCATGCCCCTTTCTCTTCATCTTCCGGCTGTCTCTCTACATATATTATATAGTCTATCGTCTATTCTTTCTCCAAAACGTCTATATTCATTTCTCTTCCCAGCCCTTTACTACTCCAAAAAGAGGAATATATTAAGTGATGATTTTATATCATTTCTAATTTGTATGAATAATACACTTAAGATATTTGAATCCATGTTCACAGAAGAAGATGAGGAAGAGAAGTGGAAAAGAGTTGGTAGAAAGGAAGCAAATGGAAAATGCTCCTTTTCTATTTTCTGTTTTGTAAAAGAGAAAGGGTAACATTATAGCAGAATCTTGAACATTGGAAAGAGGCATACAGAAGGGAGCCAGGCATAAATATAGTCTTCTTTTATTTTTCATTTCCTCACTCTTATCGTTCATTATATTTTTGCTTGTTAATTAGACACTGATCGAACTCACTTTGGGCTATGAGTCAATCCAATTATTATTCTTAAATATGGAAGAGCAAAAGACTGTGTTCAACTCTTTTGTTGGTGCAAATGTAGGAGATTCTTGTTGCGCCTGCGTTAATTTATTTATTGAATGTTTGATTGCATTCACTTGCGTATTACTGCGGATTTCTACTTCATAAATGCCGGCTGATATTTTGAATCACCTGTGTATCTTGTCATGAATGTTGTGGCTCATATTTTACTAGGCAGTAATTTATTGATATGGTACTTCCTTCAATCTTAATTTATGTGAGTTTTTTTGACTAAGCACAGATTTAACAAAAAAATGAAGATATGTGAAATTTATATAGTCTTAAACATCCATAACATTTATGTTATTATAAAATATATCAATAAGGTAATATGAGAAATTTAAATTAAATTGCTTCTAAATTTTAAAAAGGGTCATTTATGTATAATGAATTAGAAGAAATATATTCATATAAATTGAAACGAAAGTGAGTTTGATTAAATATATATTGTACTAATACTTAAACTTTTATGCTATTAGATCACTTAATATTATTAGGAGGTTAGCCTTTTTCATGATTTTTTACAAAACCTTTTACCCTGATTATGATGCTTATCATATAAAGCACATTTCTTCCAACCTCCAACTTTTCATCTTGAAGACGTACAACGGTAAGTACAGGTTATGCTTGCTTAATTACTTGTCTAGTTTTTGTAAACAGTGGTTGAAATTTTAACATATTAATTAAAGTAGGTGTAGTAGTCACTATAACTATTTTGTTTTGTGCGGTTATAGGTGACTTAAAGTAGGGGATTTGTTTCTCTAGTCGGTTAATCCTCATGGACTTCATATGAGTTGTTCTAGGTAAGATTCATTGCTTTGCGCTCGAATAATTTGTAGAAAATAATTTCAACTAGGAGTGTTTGGTATGAAGGAAAACGTTTTTAGTGGAATATGTTTCCCAGAATATGTTTTCTTGAAAAATAAGTTTCTTATTTTCTAGTGTTTGATAAATAGGCAAAAAAAAAATATAATCCCAAGAGCTTTTATATGTAATTTAGCAAATATTTTAATGGTGTGGGATGGAGTAGAGAGTGGGAGTTCGGGGTGGTGGGGTGTGATGGTCAAAGGATGGGGTTGGTGGCGTTGGGTGGGTGCGGTGGAGACACTGAACTCGAAATGTTACTTATAACACTTGTTTTCCCTACTTCTATTAGGAAGTTATTTTTCTCATTTTCAAGGAACTTATTTTCTTAGAGAAAAATTGAAAATACTAAACACACCCATAATGTATTTAACTTCTTACTAGGGGTGGCAGATGGGTTGTTTGAGCTGAAGTTGGGCGGGTCAAGATGGGTCAATGCCCAACCCGCCCAAAGCTTACATGGATTAAGATGGGCGGGTCAAGATGGGCTAACTGATGGGTCATAACCCAACTTGTCCGACTTGACCCATTACTTTTACAAATTTCAAACTTACCTTCTATGATGTTATTTTATTTTGTATGAAATTTGATTTTTTCATATATTTATTTTAAAATAAGAATAATATTTTAAAGAATTTTTTCATTTTTTTATAAAAGTAAAATAAATATATAAAATAATGGGTGGGAGGGCAGGGGATAGGGATGGCAACAGATAGGATCTGGACCGGATCCTACTAGATCTAGATCCAGATCTGTTTTTCATACCTGAATACAGATCCGGATCCAGATCCGTCGGGTCCATAAAAATCATATCAAAATTCGGATCCACCGGGTCCACGGATCGGATCTGGATCCATATGTAAAAAAAATGCCTTGCTAAGAATGTAATCTTGCTAAGATTTTTTTTTTGAATTGACAAACGATTTTTACTTAGCTAACAGTTTACTGTTTTCAATTTTTCATATGAGATATTTTGTTCGTTGTCTCGTTTTGATTGTGAGCTATTAATTGAAAATGTTGGACAATGACAATAGTTGTGGAAAATGCTGACTAGTATTTCCACAATGCAGAACTTGCATGTGTTTGGAATCTTCACAAATGAAGTGAATATAATTTTAACTACTTGTCTATGAAGATGTTAGTCATTCACTAATATAACATTGATTTTATTATCGAAGTTACCTCTTTATTTTTTGGTTTTTGAGTTAACGCAGGGATAAATTAAACTTGTTTTGAGAATTAAACTTGCAAGGATGTGCTTAGCAATTTTAAGAAAATACTTATAAAATTACATTATAGGTTATGGATATATTTAATAAAAAATGGATCCACGGGTCGGATCTGGATCGGATACGGATCTCAAATACAAGATCTAGATCCAGATCCAGATCCGATCCGTCAGAAATGGATCCGGGTTCGATCCGGATCCGTCGGGTCCAAATTTTGAAGATCCATATCCTATAAAACGGATCTGGATCCACCGGATCCGGACAGGGTCCAGGATCCACTGCCATTTCTAGCAGGGGATAGTGGGGCGATGGGGTGAGAGGCGGGGGGCTGGGTAGTGGGGTAAGAAAAAACTCTCATTATTTATAAAATTTTTGTATAAGTAAAATAAATATACCAAGTAAAAACTTCAGGTGGGGTGGGGAAGGGGAAAGCAAATTTTTCTCATTTTTTATAAAAAGTTTATAAAAGTAAAATAAATATATATAAAATAGAAAATTTGGGGGTGGGGTGGGAGGATGGGGTAGTGGGGGGGTTGGGTTGATGGGGTATAATTTGTTTTTCATTTTTTAATAAAATTTTTATATCAATAAAATAAATATATAAAATAAAAACTTCGGGGGTGGTGTGCGAGGGCAGGGGGTTGGGGGAAGGAAAATTTCATATTTTAAATAAATATTTTTATAAAAGTAAAAAATTATGAAATAGAAATTTGAGGATGGAGTATGGCATGGGGTGGAGGGGGTATGGGGGAGGAGGTAAGAATTTTTTTTTAATTATTTTTATAAAAGTAAAAATAATATGAAATAGAAATTTGAGGATGGGGATAGGGCATGGGGGGGGGGGGGGGGGGGAAGAAAAAATTTCACATTTTAAATAATTATTTTTATAAAAGTAACAAAAAATATGAAATAGAAATTTGAGGATGGGGTAGGGCAATGGAATGGGGGTGGAGGGAGGTAGGTGTGGGTATGGCGGGGGGAGGGGAGGTAAGAAAAAAAAATTCATATTTTTTAGAAATTATTTATAAAAGTAAAAAAAAAAAAATAGAAATTTGAGAATGGAGTAAGGTGGGGGTAGATGGGGTAGAGGTGGGTAGGGGTGGGGTGGGGGTGGGGTGGAGTAGGCAAGGTAGGGGAAAAGATGTGAGGGTGATTTAGTGCTTGGGCGGGGGTTGGTAGGGTAGGGGTAGGGTAGATGGATAGTGTCGTGGATGGTTGGGGTGCGTTGGTGTATTTTTATTGTTCCGAAATAATAAAGGATTTTTTAAAATAATTATTTATAAACAAAAATCTTAATCTAGAGTGGAGCTCTAATCGATAAGGTTGAGCATTTTCATGGGTCAAGTTTGGACATCATCATGAGTTTATTTGTGTTGTTGATTTATGATGGGTCAACTTGGGTTAGCCCAAACCAACTCATCATCAAAATCACTTTTTGCCCAAACCCATGAAACCTTGGGCAGGTTGGACGGGTCATTTGGGTTTGGGCTAATTTTGGCACCCCTACTTCTTACTAGGGGTGGCCAGTGGGCCGGGTTCGTGGCGGGGCGGGACCAAGCGAGATTGTGGATTGGATCGGGTTCGGGGCTCAGGTGGGACCGGCGGGTCGGGACTGGCGGGACAGGACGATGTCCCGTCCCATCCCTTATCTCACCGGAAAAAGGGACCAGTATTGGCGGGACGGGGCGGGGTCGGTTTTTTCTTTTTAAGACACTTAATTTAAATAAAGCTGTGAATATAAACACTTAAATAATTGAACAAGATAGTGTAATAAAAATATTCCAAAGTTGTTTTTGTGCCTCTTATAATATTTAATAGAAATATGATTTTTTGTAATACAATTTCAAAATTACAACTTTGTGGCGTTGTTCAAAAGTTGCAAATCACATAGTAAAATTGTAATTAAAAATATTTACATAGTTATAAAAACTTTTTTCTAATTTCATCACAATGTCTTGTGGTTCTTCGGTTGGAATTGGAATTTGTTGGTCAAATTGGTCGACGTCACTTCCAGTTCCCTCGGACAAAATTTCGTTGTAGTTTAAATCGTCTTCTTCATTGATCTTTGGTTGACCGCACCTTCTACGCTCCGCTCGTATCCAATCTCTGAATAAAACTACAATCTCCAAGTTGTCTCCCGCTAATGAATGTCTGTGCTTTCCTATGCAGAAAAACGCTTTCAGACGCTGTTGATGACGCTTGAATATTCAACACATCTCGGTCCATCTTTGCTAGTATCTGAAATGTCTTCTCATTTTCCGTCCAGTATTTAAGCAAGTCTTAACGTCCTTCTTCATTGAGAACTGTTTGGTATCGTACAACACCCTGCAAAACAAAAACATCAAACTGACTAACTTTATTAGTAGTGGTACTAAACATTCTATTTCTAAGGCTTTCAATACTAGCCGCAGAAACAACATGTCTTTTATGAGGTTGTATTGACGAATAAGAAGATGGTATAGAAGCCGATTGGTTGCTAGCACTTTCTTATTGGTAATGCATATATACTTTTTTTTGCATTCATCGTGTATGGTTATACTAGACAAAACTTCTTCTTGAGTTGGTTTCTTATGTGATTGTTCATTTGGTTTTTTTGGAGTTGGAGGTGGAAGTACTGCTATACAATCATAAATAGTTTCAATAAGTGATTTACAATCATCTAATTTAATAGTTGGATTTAAAACAACACCAATAATATAAATAGTGGGAATAGGAAAAAATATTTTTTTTAATTTAATAAACATTTTTTAATAGGTCCCTTATAAGATGATTTTTCCATATATTCACTAATTAACAAAAATATTAGAGCTATATAAAATAACATAGTTGAAATAGTCGGATAATATATACTAGAAAATTCTTTAGTTGCTTAAAAATATTCTCTAAAAATCCAATAAGTTCTGAAATTTTTCGCCAATCATTATCTATAAGCATATTAGTTGGATTTCGATTATGGGCGTTAAAAAATTATGTTATAGGTCTTCTATAATCTTAAGCAACAAATAGTTGTTCATATAGAGAATTCCACCTAGTCGATACTTCTTCGGAAATTTTTCTAAAAGATAATCCACAATCGTGCCAAGTTTTTTTATATTCTTTTTTTCTTTGTATTGTATTACTTCTAAAAATAAAGTTTATAGCAAATTGTACTTTATTAAGAATGTCTTCAAAAAGTGATAGACCATCCTTTACAACTAAGTTATAAATATGACACACACATTTTATATGAAAATGATTAGGAAAAGATGGAATTAATAGATCTTTTAAAAGTGTCACATCATAATTATTAGAAGAAGCATTATCTAACATAACTGTCATTATTTTGTCAGTTATACCATAATAATCGCAAACTTGATGAATATTTTCTGCAATAAAATTTTTTAGTGTGCCTATCATCAATATATATATATGCTAAAATACGTTTTTGCATAGACTAATTATGATCTATCTAATGACATGTTACATTTAAATAATCATTGTTGTTAGTACTACGGCTTATATCAGAAGTGATAGATACTTTGCCAGGAAAATGATATAATGCATAACGTAAATATTATTGATATTCATCTGCAAATTTAAAAACACTTCTCCTAACAGTTGATCTAGTAAAATCGATAAAAGCAGGATTATTCATCTCTCTAATGTTATGAATAAATCCATGAGAGGAAGGAAATGAAAAAGGTAAACCCTCCACCACAACTAATTTTGCTATTGCTTCCCTATCTCTGTGTTTATCATATTTTGGACATACAATTCCCCGTCGTCGAGTTAATTTGACCATGTACTTGATCTAGGACACTATGTGAACCTTGTCCCGACGGAGAGTGCATTGACGCACCCGACCTTGTAGCCTCGTATTCATCCCACCTAGCTTTTTGAAAGCCTTGTATATGTCTCGATAAACCTCCCGTCCCACCCTGACCTTTTTCCATTTTAAATTTATAAACATTTTCACAAATTTACATCTAACTACTTGATTCTTTTGGTCCCTATCATAATAATCCCATGTATCTGATTTTAATTTTCGTTGTGTGGGGCCTCGTCTCATACTAGGGGGAATATGAGGTGTTCCAGTTTCAGTTTGAGGTGCACTAATGAGTGTGTCATCTAGATTAGTGGGTGTGTCATATAGATTATCTTCTAAATTAAAGTCTGATTCAGTTGCAGAATATATCTCATCATCTAATGGTATATCATTAAAAAATCAGTTTCATCTATATGAATATAATCAATCAAATCATCTTGTCTAGGAATAGGATGACTAGAAGAAATACCCCTGTCCTTGTTACCCTTACTAGAAGAAGCACCCTTACCATTACCCATAATCGTACGTCTTAATCCTTCTATTTTAATTATGCAAATAAATAATTAAAGATAATAAAATTAAGTGTGATAATTAAAATAAAATAACAATAATAATTTAAAGAAGGAACAAATGTACCAAACGCCGACGTAACGTTGACGTGTAATCGATGTTAAAAATTAAAACTTTGCTCGATGGATGATCCTCAAACTAGTTACCAATTTCAGTCCCAAATTTTAAACTTTGATACAATTATACAAATGAGCAAATAAAATAAAATATTTAGTAGGCAATGTAATTGTAGACTTGTAGAGAGATAGATTTGGAGATTAGAGATGGTAGGAAGATTTGTGAGATAAATGAAGAGAAAATAAGGTATTTATAGTTGGAAAATTGGGTTAAAGTATAAATATACTAACTTAGGGGTTAAGAAAAAATATTAAGGGGGTAGAGGGGTTTATGGGGTCGGTGGGGAGGGGCTAAAAATAGTCGTTTGGACCGTTGCACAACGACCAAAATCTAAATTTAGTTGTTGTTGCAACGGTTAGTTTTGCAAAGAGGAGGGGGGCCGGATCGGGGCGGGACGAAGTGGGACAGGCCCGGCGAGATGAGCCTAGGTCCCGTCTAGGTTTCGAGTCCCGACACATTCAATTTTTTTTAGGGGGATCGGGTCGGGATCAGGCCAATCCGGCCCACTGGCCACCATTACTTCTTACCAGATGCTACAGTTGAGACAGGAATGGTTAAGAGATCACTAGCCATTACTACAAGAATTGGATATCGAGTTGAAGATTTATACCAAAAGTCCAAAATATCGAAATCATCATCCCTTGGACGATTTGGTTCATCTAAATACAAATCTAACTCAGTCTTACCAACTGCATTATTTTCTATCTCTTTAGTCACAAATACATCATAATCTTCAAAATCCGACAAAGTATCTTGAGTAATAAAATTGCCACCACTAGTACCAGATCCATCTACCCTATTATGTACATTTGTCTCACTATCAATGGCCCTTCTATACTCCTCAAACCATACATTAATATCATTCATGATACGATCAATGCGCTCTTGACAACCTTCATCCCATGCATCTTAACAATACAATACTTTAAAAATGTCATTTTCTATCGGGGTTCCAAAAGTGTAGCACAACTCAATGCAAGATTATACTCACTCCGATACTTGTCAAATTTGCATCTCATATCGCTTAACATATCACCTAAAAGTTATCTTTACTCTTAGAAAGGTCAAGAAAAGCTTTATAAACTTTCCATACTCCTAAAACATAAGAATTAGAAGTGGGATGCTTTGAAGCTGAAAATAAGTTAGTCACATTATAAAATACTTTTAAAAACTTATGAACTTGACTAACTTTGTCACAAGATGTAAGTGGAGGAGCCAATTCCTTAACCTTCACATCTCTAGCAGCAACATATATGAACACATCCTTGTAGTGAAGGACACGATCCATCAACATATATGTAGAGTTCCACCTCACAGGAGTATCAAGTCTAAACCTTTTAGCAACTTGCAAGTTAAACATTTTTTTAGCAACATCAAAAACATTTCTTCGTCTAGTGGAAGACCTATCAAGAACTTTACCATATTTCTAATGCTATCAAGTATTTCTCCAATAGGATTCAATCCAGATTGCACAATTAAATTCAAAATATATGCACAACATTGAACATGAAAAAAACATCCACCATCAACAAGAAAATACTTGGAAAGAATGTGACTTTTAATCAATCTCATCATCGAAAAATTATATATAGCATTATCGGTTGTGATTGTAAGAACTTTGTGCTCCAAGTTCCATTGACCCAAAAACAAGATTAAATCGTCAAAAATACAAGTAGAATCATACGGAGGAACCAATGACCTAAATCTTATGATTCTTTTTTGCAAACACCAATTAGAATCCACAAAGTGGGCAGTCACACATATATATTCTTCTCTAGTATATTTGCATTTCCAATTATCAGTTGTCAAATATACCTTTCCAGGAGCCTTAGCAATAAACTCTTTCAAATTATCCATCTCCTTCATAAACATGGCAAATAACTCTCTCGTGACTGTTTGTCTACTAAAAGGTTTAAATTGCGAGTTTAACCTTCTAACCATTCTCCTAAATCCTCTCTCTCTGTACTGTAATAAATGGACGCATTTCTTCAATCAAGTAAAACATGATAGCTCTTCTACCCTCAGAATCATCATACTTAACTTTATTTAAAATAGTGGAACCATCGGCATTAGTTTCAGCAGACAACATGTATTGTTTAATATCTTGATGCATCTTATGAGGACATCTTTCTAAATGACGTTTCAAATGCGAAGTTCCATGCTTACTATTAGCAGTCAACTCACGCTTACAATGAGTGCATCTAGGTTTAGTTATCTCTAAGTTAGCCCCAATAATTTTCTCAAATTCAGTCCAAACACCAAATTGTTTTTGCTTATTTAAAACTTGATTATATTCAATAAAACCATCATGAGTTTCTTTTGATACAGATGCATTAGAGGTACCTGTAGAATTGACGTTGCGATTTTCGCCAACCCGTTCCATATTATAATTGAATTCTGTCAAATAAGAAAAAACAAAAGTTAAAATAAAAATGCAAACTTCTGTACCAAATAATTTACCGGCGCTACTTGAAGGATCGTATGCAATACAGATGGGGCATATGTTCCTTCAGTTGTCAATTTTTTCAAGAATTGGAAGTGCATACAAGGAAAATACTCAACATTGATTAATCATAAATCCCTAATTTGCGAATCAGAATCATTTAAGCAGACAAGAGAATACAAGAAAGGAAAAACATAAAAAGCCACAGAAGTAGATACAGATACCAACAAGTAAGGCAAGAACATCACACACAAATAAAAAGCTGGAGGAATGGAAATTTGTTACAGAGCAATAAAGAGGAACAACAGCAACACAGAGGAAGGGTGGAGAGGAGAGGAAGGTGCGCCGGATTGAAGTGGAGAGGAGAGTGAGTGCGGTGGATTGAAGTGTGAAGTGAACAGGCTGCTATGAAGGGTTAACCATTCACTTATATAGTGAAGGGTTAAGTCACGCGGGTCGGGGTCGGGTCGTTGATCGAGCCGGATCAGACGGGTAAAAAATTCTGACCCTAGCCCGACCCTACATATGAATGAGTCCCCGCTTTTTCAGGTCAGATGGCTCATAGATCAGATATAAGCTGACCCTGACCCTGATTTTTTTGGGTCGGGTCGGCGGGGTATGACCCGATCAGGTCTACGTCTTAGTTCTTACTAAGAGTGGGTCGATGGACAACGAAGGGTGTTGCCGTAATTTTTCTTTAGGTCTAACAGCAGCAATACATGCAGTAACATTAGGTCCTATTATCAAACATGTACCCCTTTGTTTTAGCCCGATTTCCAATCTGCTCCGCTCTTTCTCACTCATCTCTTTCATTTTTGCCTTCTTTCACTTGCTCCAGTAATGCGGTCGGCATGTTGCCTGTGAGTTTTTATTTTATTTTTTGGCTTTGTGGTTATTTTTTATTTGATTAATTTGATGTCTCTTTCAATTTTTCTGTTTTTGTGTGGAATGTTGTAATTTTGTTGCATGCATTGATTTTCTACTGTGTTCAAATATAATGTAGACACACTACCTGCTACGTGCCATTTGCTTGGGTTAATTTCATTTGGGTCCTTTCAAATTCCAAATTAGTCTGGAAGCTAATTTCCTTTCTGGTTTTCATCTTTCTACCGGTTGTTCTGCTGCTATTATCTCTCATGGATTACGTATTGGTGAGTTCTTATCCTTCTCTTTAATTTCATTCTACTATTTTTTTGTTGCAATTTTTGTTCAAATCCATATAAGTAGTTCATGTTCCGATTACATATCCGATGTGTTACTCTTAACACTCCCCGCACGAGCGTTGATAATATAATTTGGGGGCTCAACATCGGTCAACAAAGAATTGAAATGAGCCTGAAGTGTTAAGAGTCTCACATCAGAAATGGAATGGAAACATGGACTCCTTATATACACTTGGACCAGATAAAGAATGAATCTTGGACCTAATTCACCCCAAAAGCTAACTGTATTGTCCAAGTGTATATAAGGAGTCCATGTTCCCATTACATATCCGATGTGAGACTCTTAACACTTCTCTACACAATGGAAGCTTAGATTTTGACTGATTGAACCCAAATGGGTATCATTACAAGGATAATCTGAACCATGTAATAGTGAAATTTATAATTTTGATTACAAAATTGTTTTTTTATTTTGGTTGGGTTGGATAGTATTTTGAGAGTGAATGAGTACTGTGAACCGGAGAAAGTTTCTCATGAGTAAACAAGAATACCAAGTCCATTTAGGAACTAAAGTATCCTAAATTCCTAACGTTGTTGGATACTCTTTGCTCTTTTTGATCTGTGTTTTGTTCTTGCCGTTGCAACATACCCGTGAGCATGAATGTAAGTGTTGATTCCAGTTTTCTTAGAGATTAGTGAATTAATTATCTTCATCCATCTATTGAAGTTCTCTATGCATTTGTTTTTTTTTTTGTCCTTTTTTTTGTTTGGACATGTATGATTCTGAATATTTTCTCTATAGAAGGAAATTAAATTATGGACATCATTGATGGATAGTAGTATACTTCAAGCAATGGGCATGAGTCATGACTAAGCTGATTTAAAGATTTTCTTTGTCAAAATAAATCAATTTTCTTATATAGTTGCACCAAAGCTATGGATATGAGTAGTATAATGGCATGAACATATGTCATGGAGCTTCAATATCGAGCATTTTTTTTGGAATTTGTATTGATGGTATTCTCCAAAATTCTTCAAATAAAACAAATACATCTTGAAAGTACTGGTTTTTATGTTTCTTGTTGTAACATGTCTACTAATGTTTCTTCACGGGTTTCTGTAGTTTAGAAATTGCACTCTCAATCTTCTTACCATCTATGATGTAGAAAGTAGATATTCAGTGTCGATTTAAGTAGTATTTATTCCACTTGTAAAATGCACTTATCTAAATCTCTGCAGGTTCAAGTATTAGCACCTTAACATCTGTTCCTATAGCATCTTTCAAATGTCTCTCAGGACAACTGGAATTAGAGAATCTTGCATTACTTTGTGACAATACTTGACGGGTGATGTTAAGTCCTGGAGAAGAATGAAGTATAATGCCATTTCTCCCACGTGTAACATATCATTGACGTTGTTGAGTAAATTGTGAACTAAAATTCAATTCTTACCAAGTCTTTTCACTTTTCGTTTTTGTGTTTGCAAGAGGATTATTTGAAAGGAACCGAATAACCTTTTATCATAGTCAGTTATTGTTGCAGGCCTCGGGGACATGAACGGGGGAGGCGTCTCACTCCTGGAGTTCGCTAAAGCTTTTGGGATGGTGATAGCCAATTCGAGGTTCATGAAGGAGGAGCACATGGTGTCTTTCCGTAGCTCGGTGGCTAGGACCCAGATAGACTTTTTGCTCTTTAGGAAGGTTGACAACGGTCTTTATAAAGACTGCAAGGTTATACCGAGTGAGTATCTTACAACCCGACATAAGCTTTTGGTGATGGATTTGGAGATCAAGATGGAGAAAAAAAGGAGGGTGGTGGATGACATGCTAAGAATCAAATGGCAAAGTTTGACCATGGCTAGTGCAAATGAAATGGGGGAGAGGTTGATGGCCAAGGGGGCTTGGGAGAGTAGTGGGGATGCGACCGGTATGTGGGACATGACGGCCAGTTGCATTCGGGAGGTAGCTAGAGAAGTGTTTGGGGTCTCGCGGGGTAGCCATGATGGGCATCAAGGGGATTGGTGGTGGAATGGTAAGGTTTAAGAGAAGGTGGAAGCAAAGAAAGCGGCATATGCAAAATTGGTAGAAAACAAGGATGAGGTGGAGAAGTGGACGAATAGGGAATTGTATAAGATGGCGAGGAATGAGGAAAAGCTAGCAGTTACGACGGCGAAAAAGGAAGCTTTTGAACGCATGTATGTGGAATTAGAGGAAAAAAGTGGGGATAAGAAGTTGTACATACTAGCCAAGGCGAGGGAGAGGAGGGCCCGTGACTTGGATCACGTGAGGTGCATAAGGACGAGGATGGCAAAGTACTGGTGGATGACGTGCATATTAGACGGAGGTGACAGTCTTACTTCCATAAACTCTTGAACGAAAAAAAAGGAGATATAGATATTGTGCTGGGAGATCTGGAGCAATCCGGAAGGTACTAGGATTTTGTATATTGTAGAAATAGGAGGTTAAGGGTGTTGTTCGCAGGATGTGCAGGGGACGAGTGACCGGACTTGATGAGATCCCAGTTGAATTTTGGAAGGGCGCATGGCAGGTTTGGGTGATTGACTGAATTGTTTAATGTCATTTTTAAGATAGCGAGAATGCCCGAAGAATGGAGGTGGAGAACAATGATTCCTTTGTACAAGAATAAAAGTGACGTCCAGAGTTGCAACAACTATAGGGGTATCAAGCTGCTAAGTCATACTATGAAAGTTTGGGAAAGGGTTGTGGAGATAAGAGTGAGAAGAGGCGTGTCTATATTTCGAGAACCAGTTTGGATTCATGTCGGGGCGTTCGACTACAGAAGCCATTCATCTTATTAAGAGGTTGGTGAAGCAGTATAGAGAGAAGAGAGAAGGCATATGACAAAGTCCCTAGGGAGGTTTTATGGAGATGTTTGGAGGTTAGAGGTGTACATGTGGCGTATACTAGGGTGATCAATGATAGGAGGAGACTCGGAGCACTTTTCAATGATGATGGGGTTGCACCAGGGATCAACTCTTAGCCCATTCTTATTCGCCTTTGTGATGGATGGACTGACACGACAAATCCAAAGGAAGGTGCCATGGTGTATGTTATTCGCAGAAGACATAGTCCTGATTTATGAGACTCGCAGCGGAGTGAACGCTAAGCTGGAGGTTTGGAGACAGACGCTGGAGTTAAAGGGTTCAGGCTGAGTAGGACCAAGACAGAATACTTAGAGTGCAAGTTCAGTAACGGGAGCGACCTTGAGACAGACGTAGAGGTGAGGCTTGGAACTCAGGTCATTCCAAAGAAAGGAAGCTTCAAGTACCTCGGGTCTATTATCCAAGGGAATGGTGAGATTGATGACGATGTCACACATCGTATTGGGACAAGGCGGATGAAATGGAGGCTCGCATATAGAGTCTTGTGCGATAAAAATGTTCCACCAAAACTTAAAGGCAAGTTCTATAGGGTGGTGGTTAGATCGACTATGTTATATGAGGCGGAGTGTTGGCCAGTCAAGACTTCGCACATCCAAAATATGAAAGTTGCGGAGATGAGGATACTGAGATATATGTGTGGGCATACAAGGAGGGATAAGATTAGAAGTGATAACATTCGGGACAGAGAGGGAGTGGCCTCGGTGGAGGATAAGATACGGGAAGCGAGGTTGAGATGGTTCAGGCATGTGAAGAGGAGAGACACAAATGACCCAGTGCGGAGGTCTGAGAGGTTGGCTATGGACGGGTTCAGGAGGGGTAGAGGTAGGCCAAAGAATTATTGGGGAGAGGTGATTAGACGGGATATGACGCAGGTGCAACTTACTGAGGACATGACCTTAGATAGGGGGTTGTGGAGGACACAGATTAGGGTAGAAGGGTAGTAGGTAGTTGAGCGTAGTACTACTTACGCTTACAAACTGGAAGTTGTAGTGCTATTATTGTAGGCCTGCTTAGCTTATCATACTAGTAGGCGCAATATTGCTTTATAGTCCCCTGTCGTTTGATTTCTGTTGCTATGTGTTCTTTAGTGTACTTTGTTTATCTTATTTACCTGCGTTAGTTGCATCTTGTTTTTTTTTTTTCTTTTCAGAATGTGATATCATGGCTTATTCGCTCTTGTTACCATCATTCTCATACTGCTTTAAACTTCTTGTACGGGTATGACCGTTTATCGTGCTTTTCTTGTGCTTTGTATTGAGTTGAGGGTCTTTCGGAAACAACCGCTCTACCTACCAGGGTAGAGGTAAGGTCTGCGTACACTCTACCCTCCCCGACCCCACGTTGTGGGATTTCACTGGGTATGTTGTTGTTGTTAGTTATTGTTGTAGCAAATGATCGAGCCAAAAAGGAAATAGAAGCTCCGGATAATATTCTTCCTCTTATATTTCAGGTGGGCAATTTTATCCTTTTCAATCTCTAAAGATCTACTCTCTCCATTTCATAGTACGAATAAATGCACATATTTTAAAACTAAATAAAAAGTACTATATAAGTCACAATAGTTAACAATTCAAAATATTTTTAATGTATTTGAAAAATCGTGTTCAAAGAAAGCATCTTTAACTCTCCAAGTTGGCAAGTAGTAACTAGATCACACAAAGTGGAGCAGATGGAGTATAAGCTTTGCATGTGACCCTTGTTCTATTTGCTTTATGCTGTTGAGTAGTACTTGCAATTTGTGTAATTCAAAGTAATATAGTCTATGAGCAATAATAGAATGAAATATAGGTAATAACTCTTTTAGCTTTACAACTAATTTGCTCTTCTCTGGCCAACATGTTCAAATGGCAATAACAATGCAGTTTTAAACATCTGCTAGCCAACAGTGTCTGAAATTGTTGAGGAAGGAATCATGAGAATTCCTATATCTCATTATTTGCAAGTGATAAATCTTTTTGGCGCAGGCCACGGGGAGATATAGATTTTGCATGTGGTTCTGCTTTTGTGCTACTGGAAAGTACTTGCACGGTTGTGTTATTTCAAGGTAATGTAGTCTGTAAACAATGATGGCTCAGTTAGTAGTATGTAATTTTATCATAACAATATCAAATTTGAAATAGGAGAGAATGCTATAGTTGAGGCATTCTATTAGTCCTAAACTTGACCTATATAGTAGGACACACACATTTTATTGGTGGACATTCTGTCCAAGAGTTGAAAATTTTAACAAATACAATCCGAAGTCATGAAGGAGTGATCATGAGAACACCAATGTCACAATTTTGGAATCGATAACGCATTAAGAGTAGCACGTGGAGACTAGCAGGAAAATATTCTCTTCTACTCTTGCCGCTATTTATAAGAAACTCAGTTCTCCATTTGATGGACTTAATTTCTCCGGCTGACGTTTGGGGCAATGTACCACACTAATGTGAAACACGTGTACCATTTTCTTCTCCATGAAACATGTGGACTATATCTTATAATGTAAACAGAGAAAATATTGAACCCTATAATCTCTCTCTCACTGACTGGCAATTTTAAGAGGATTAGGAATCAAGAACAACTTCTCGACGGTCAGATTAAAATTTATTCTTTTTCTTCTAGCTTCACTATGATGTTTGCTCTGATTTTGTTCTTCTGAGTTCCTGTCCTGTTGGTATCTTCAATTTTTTAAGATTCAGTTATTAAAAGCAATCATAATTTGGTATGTGTATCTTAGTTTCCTATTCTTTTGGATATACTTTCTATCTAAGATTTCTACATATATGCATGTTTGTAACTGCCTGATTTGCACATGCATTGAGTTTCTTTGATGAATTTTATCTTTGTAACCAATTAATTTGTGCAAAGTTAGAGTCTTACAAAAATCTAAGATATTAGGAATGACTTAAATTTTGAAGTGGATTGTGCATCCAAGTGGTCTGATAATATGCCTCAGTTAACTTAGTTGAAGTTTCCTGTTGCATTTTCCTTTCCGGGCTGTAGCAGGATAATCTGTATCAGCAACTAAGTAAAAGGCACTTTGAGAAGAAAGTCAGTTTACCTTACCTTGGTGATTTTTTGGGGCTACTGTTCAAGACTTGGGTCACTATGTTGGCTATTATGTCTTCAACACACTAAAGGCGCAAGGTATTATAATTAATGAATTCTTTTTGCTTTGTTTTGGTCAACAATGTAATTTTGAGTATTATGTATATTAATTAGTATTTCGTTTATCTTTTGGAGTTTGGCTTGTTGTTCCACTTTTTCTTTGGATAGACAAGTATCAAGACTGCAAGAAAGATCCAGTGGGAGCTAATTTTCTTCATATCAAAGAAATCTATTGTATTAACTTGGTTTTGTTCACCACCGTATTTTATTAATTGGTTGAGAAGTTGCAGCTGACTGGAATAGATGGTCTCGCAGAAGAATCGCGTGCTTTGCATGAAATGGTCACTGCTATTGACGAAGATCCAGAGGAGAGAATAGAGAAGATGTCAATGATACTGATGAAAATTAAGGACTTTATGATGACTGAGAATCCGAAGATTGATTCTTCTTTGAGGGAGTAAGTACTCAACTTGTAGTGGACAAGCATCTACAGAGGCAACTCATAAGGCCCATGTGTTCAGTTGATTTTCATTGTCCTTTATTCCTGGAATTAATGGAAGATCCTATCATTGTTTCAGCTGGGCAGGTAGCATTACTGACCAAGTACTATTATTGAATCTTTATCATACCTTTTTTGACTAAAAATTAGTTTTGCATCACTATTATTTATCCATTTATCTTGCTCCCTCATGACAGCAAATACGTTTTTGCCAGTCTCTCCACTCCCATATCTTGCATTTCGGTGGGAAACAAGTGTATAACAATGTGTGTAGTTGAGTGAGTGAGTCATTGGTGAACATCATATGATGAAAAATTCCTTATCATCAAAAAATGGTACAGTTCACAGTGCACCGTGACTGTATAGAAGTATGCATTTGTAGACTTATTGCTAATTCTACTTTTGCAGGGAAATTCTATTATTAATTTCCAACAGAGGGATTTTCTCCTCGATATGAAATACCTTGAACGACAGCTCACATGTGTAACGGTTATTAATATGAAATTGAGTTTCACATGATGTCCTGGTATCTGTCTTAAAGGTTCCAAAATATGAATTATTTGCTTTACTTTGTCAAATTTCAGTCAATAGTGAGAAGATGAGAATGTAATTTAAAAAAAAAACTAATACATCATTTGGTCAGCTTAGGTGTTTGTATAATATCGTCGTTATTAGCGAATATCTATTGACAGGCGGCAACCATGTCTTCCCCCACAAATTCCGATTCATCCACTGGCACACTTGACAACCCCTCTCAACATTCAGTATCTTCTTTTCATCCGGCATTCGCCGTTAACAACATCAAGAATTTTATCCCTATAATTCTTGACCAAGAAGACTGTCAATATTCCATGTGGATGGAACTATTCTACATTCATGCATCTGCATACAACGTGCTCGATCATATTGACGAATCTATTCCTCGTCCCACCGATGTTACAGACTCAATCTGGCGTCGTCTTGACGTCATCGTCAAACAATGGATCTACGGCACCATCTCCAAAGACCTGTTGTGCACTATCATGAAAACAGGTGCTACGACACATGAACTTTGGGTCCGGCTAGAAGAAATCTTTCAGGACAATAAAAATACTCGGGCCGTATATTTGGAAGAGCAATTCAATAATACCCGCCTCGAGAATTTTAACAACATGTCCGAATATTGTAAGCAATGAAACTCATAACCGATCAACTATCCAACGTCGGGACTTCTGTTTCAGAAACCAAGATGGTGCTTCAACTTGTTGCGGGTTTACCAAAAGGTGAATATGACACACTCGCAACAATGATTCAACAAGCCGACCCTCTCCCAAGTTTCAACAAGGCACGCTCACAACTATTATTGGAAGAAACTAGACGTGCTAAACAAGAGGAACACAATCAAAAGGCCTTAGCCGTTGACGGGATGACAACACTGCAAGCGGCAACCAAAGCAAATGCACGGCGAGAAAGTGGCGGAGGTCGTGGCGGAAGAAGTCGCAACAACAAAGGAAAGGGCCGTGGAAAGGGCCAACGCAACCAAAGAAACAGCCAGCCGGCGGAACCGGAACCAAGCGGCGGCGGGGGCACAACCAAACAGCAGCGCAGCGGCGGGGGCACAACCAACAAAGAAGAAGAAGCAGCACGAATGCGGGGGCCGGTTCCGGCGGTCGTGGTCGATCGGCCTCTTGGGCCCCGCCCCAGCCACCGAGCAGCCAACCGGCGAAGCAACAACAAGCCCACCCGGGCGCGATGACAGCTGAAGAAGAAGACGCACAGCCGGCCCCGACTGCTTTGGGCCAGACCTACACCACCGTGAACCTTCAACATCCCGACGACAATTGGTACATGGACACCGGAGCCACATCTCACCTCACCCGGTCGTCAGGTAACCTATCTCAACTAGGTCGGTTAAAGTGTCCTCAATTTATTACTGTCGGCAATGGTCATTGCATTTCAATTGAAGGTTACGGTAACACACACACCAAACATCCACACCCACCTTTGTCCCTAAATCACGTCCTATACACACCTAACATCATTAAAAACTTAATCTCTGTCAGAAAATTCACTAGCAATAATTCTGTGTCTGTCGAATTTGACCCTTTTGGTTTTTCTGTGAAAGAACTCAATACGGGGAAAATTCTTACATGCTGCAATAGTGTGGGAAACCTCTACCCATTCACTCAATCTTCTGCTGTCAGACCGCAAGCACCTCTATCCCTTGCGGCGATCTCTCCCTCAACTTGGCACAACAGATTCGGACACCCCGGAGACCCAGTTTTTACTTTTCTTAAGACTTCTAAGCGTATTCAATGTATTAATGGAAAATTTCCCAACACTGTTTTTCTTGTCCACTAGGCAAACATACTCGTCTTCCCTTTATGTCATCAAACAATGTTACTTTTTCTCCATTTGATATTATTCATGTTGATTTGTGGACATCTCCGATTGCTAGCTCTTTGGGTCATAAATTCTATCTAGTATTCTTGGATGATTTTTCACATTTTGTCTGGATTTATCCACTGAAATTCAAATCTGAAGTTTTTGCAAAATTCCTCAAGTTTCAAAAATTCATTAAGACACAATTTGAAAAACCTATTAAATCATTCCAATGTGATAATGGCCGTGAATTTAATAACTCGACATTTCACAATTTCTGTTCTAAATAAGGCATGGTTTTCCGTTTTTCTTGTCCCTATATTTCTTCCCAAAACGGAAAGACTGAAAGAATTATACGTACCATCAATAACATGGTCCGCACACTTCTATTTCATGCCTGCCTACTACCGCCTTTTTGGATCTATGCTGTCAAAATGGTAGAATCCTTTCTAAATGTTTTACCAACTAGCACACTCCAAAACAAAACCCCTACAGAAATCTTATACCGTAGGCAGCCATCATATGATCACCTACGTATTTTTGGATGCTTATGCTACCCCAACATAGCCTCCACTGCACCCCACAAACTTGCCCCTCGCACTCTTCCATATGTCTTCCTTAATCTATCTCCTAATCATCGGGGCTACTTGTGCTATGACATTGCTACTCGCAAAATCATCGTCTCCCGTCACGTCACCTTTGACGAGACAACCTTTCATTTTTCAAATCTCCAGAAATTTCGACCACCGATTACATCTTTCTCGATGAACCAAGTTTGTCCCCGGTCATCCAAAATCTATACCAACAAGCAGACCCACGTTCCGACGATCTCGCCTCGCCATCGTCCGGCACCACCCTACCACTCCCCTCGCTCACCCCTACGAGCCTCCGGTCAAGTCACCCGCACCACCGGCGACACCGCGCCTCGGTCCAGAACCGGTGGACCAAAGAACTCTCGCGCCCCAACCCACCACCACCGCCCTCACATCGCTTGGAGACTCGTGCACAACACGGGATCTTCAAACCCAAGGTTCAATTCAATCTCTCCACACAAACCTTATCACCCATTCCAAAAAATCCAAAACTAGCAAAACTGGACCCAAATTGGAATGCGGCCATGTGCGAGGAATTTAACGCTTTAACCAAGAGAACACTTGGGATTTGGTACCTAGATCGGTGGTGTGAATGTTATCCGGTGTATGTGGCTATTTCGTCACAAGTTCGAGACAAGTGGTGACTTAGAGAGGTATAAGGCAAGACTAGTTGCCAATGGCACTAATCAGCAGGAGGGTATTGATTGTGGTGAGACATTCAGTCCGGTTGTTAAACCGGCCACTATTGGACTGTTCTCAGTATTACTATGGGCATGCATTGGCCGATTCATCAGCTTGATGTCAAGAATGCGTTTCTTCATGGGGATTTGAAAGAGACTGTGTACATGCATCAGCCTCCTGGCTTTGTTCATCCGGCAGCTCCGCAGTTTGTGTGTCGTCTCAGGAAGTCATTGTATGGATTGAAACATGCACCCCGCGCTTGGTACGATCGGTTCGCCATGTATCTTATGCAGATTGGTTTTGTATGTAGCAGGTGTGATACATCTCTCTTCACTTTTCACCGAGGTAGCAGCACTGCATATTTGCTATTATATGTCGATGACATTGTTCTTACTGCCTCATCTGACGGGTTGAAGAATGAAATCATTGCTCTACTCAAAACCGAATTTGCTATGACCGACTTGGGCAAGCTAAGTTATTTTTTGGGTATATCGGTGACAAGATCTGCAGCCACTATGTTCCTGTGTCAGCTTAAGTATGCAGAAGAGATAGTGTACAGGGCCAAGATGGCAAATTGTAAAATTATGCCAACTCCGGTGGACTCAAAATCCAAGCTTAGTGTCAATGAAGGTGCGCCAGTTTCTGATCCCACTCTATATCGGAGTCTAACAGGTGCTCTTCAGTATCTTACATTCACTAGGCCTGATATTTCATATACCGTTCAGCAGGTGTGTCTGTTCATGCTCGACCCCCGAGAGTCTCATTTTGCCGCCCTCAAACGTATGATCATATATGTTAAGGACACACTAGACTTTGGTTTAAATCTATACACCTCTGCCCCAACCAAGTTGCTAGCCTACACGGATGCAGATTGGGCAGGATGCCCCGACACACGTCGCTCCACCTCAGGGTACTGTGTATTTCTTGGGGATAATCTTATCTCATGGTCCGCCAAGCGGCAGGCCACGCTATCCCGTTCGAGTGCTGAAGCAGAATACGCGGAGTTGCTAATGTCGTCGCTGAGATCTGTTGGCTCCGAAATCTTATTTTGGAGCTCCAGTGTCCATTACGCAAGGCGTCTATAGTCTATTGTGACAACATATCTGCTATCTATATGTCTCATAATCCAGTCCAACATCAGCGGACTAAGCATATTGAGATGGATATCCGCTTTGTGCGAGAGAAGGTTGCCCGTGGTCAGGTCAAAATTTTACACGTGCCTTCCTCTTATCAGTATGCAGACATTTTCACAAAGGGACTACCGTGACTGCTCTTCACCGACTTCCGATCCAGCCTTAGCATTCGGCCTCCTCCCGCTCCGTCTGAGGGGGAGTATTAGCGAATATTCTCAGAATATTCTCCGTATATTTTGTAATTATGATAGATGTATATTTAAGGTAACTTAGGATTCTAATTGTATTAGGAATCAACCTATGTAAGGTAAGTTATGATTCGTACCATATTAGGAACTAATCTTTGTAAGGTAAGTTAGGATTCGTACCATATTAGGAATCAACCTTGTACAGTTATATATATTGTGAATAATGAAAGGAATCCCCAAGGTAAATTATTCTATCTTTCATTCGTTACAGACGAGGAAGACGGTTTTTTTTTATTCATGTGAATTTGTGTTATAATGCAGGAACTATGTTTTAAAATTTGTTATGCTCTAAAAACTACTTAATCTTCTACAACCTATATTTGGATGGTAGCAGGGTGGATGCTCATCCTGGAGGGCGAGTAGTGATAAGAAATACTCTGTTAAAATCTGCTACAACTTTCTTCAAAAACAAACTGGGAAATGGGAGGAGTCATGGCCTTGGAAGATCAAAGCACAAAAAAACTTGTTGGTTTCCGATGGATTTCTTCCTGGAGCAATGTTTTACACAAGATATGTTGCAAAGAGATGTTATGCTTTATCCAACAAGTGTGTTTTCCTGAATAAAATCAAGAATAACGAAAGAAAACAGTATAAAGTGTTAGCATGTTGTAAATATTGGATCTACTTGACAACATTGCTTCCCTTTTTAGTGAGTCGATGATCTTAATAAAAATTAGTATGAAAATATCTTTTTGATGTTGAACTTTTTTTGGAACATGGGCTGGTGCCTTGCACGGCCACAAACCATCTCGTACATGTAAAAGGATTAGTATATTCACTCCGAATTTGCCGATTCTAATTAAATTCTAAATTCACTAAACTATTCCATGTTTAATTTTTATATCACGATTCCTTATATTCAAGTACAGTTTCATAGGTTCTATATATGGCATATACTCTAAACCATACTGGAAAAAAAAAAGAATCGTGATATAGAAATTAAACATGTAGATGCTTGTTGGTTTAAGGGTGGTTGTCGAATAATGAATGGTACTGGACATAGTATAAACTGAATTTTTTTCTTAAAGAAGTCTTGTTGCTACATGGACTGAACCACATAAATCCGGATGAGGCTCCTCTCCATTTTCATTATCTCCATTTTTTCCAAGTTCTTATTTAGATGGAAGACACATAGCATGAGTTAAATTTAATGTTAAGATTTGATTAACGAAAGCAAGTTCTTAACCATGATTTGAATAATAAACATCCTTATTAATTTACAATAATCCGATTTATTTCTCCTTTAATTTTGCCAGATTTCTTGACTTCCACAATTTCAATCTCTTTTCTCCTATTTGCTGTAAAAAAAAATTGGCAACACCAAAAATCATGGTTGCAGAGAGAATATCTTTCGTGAATATAAATTTATGATTCTAGCAAATTATAATAATAACACAATTGAGCATCATGGATATTGTTATAAAAATAATCAATTAGCATAATTAGAAGGAATCTAGTTAATAAAAATATCCAAGTGTCGTGTCATCCCTACTAATAGATAAGTTTAAAGAATCGTTAAAATGAAATCAAACGATTAACTCAAAGAGAAATTCAAAGATAGATTGTGCGGAAGTACAAAAATAGAGAACAGCGTAGAAAAAATAATTGAGAAGTACAATATATTTATGGATAAAACAACCTTTAGCTATAAGAAAAAGGTCAAATGATAAATAGTTTACATTTATCCTTAGCAAGTTTTTTCATCTAAACTTACCCAACCGTTAACAAAGTTACTTAAAATACCCCTGGCCCTACGGACTGCTACTGTGTCATCGACATCTCATTAAAAATTTGACACCTATTCACTATTTTTCATTAATTTATATAACTATAACATATTCAGTGAAATCTACACCGTGGAATCTGAGGAGGGTAGAATCTGAAGAGAGTAGAATGTACACAGAACTTACCTTCACATTGATAGGTAGAACGATTGTTTTCGAGAGACCTCAGTTCAAGAGAAAACATAATTACATGCAAAATAAGAGGAATAGTAAGACTCAGACGATAAATTAAAGCAATATAAACATGCAGATAATAAAATCAATTAAGTCGTGGTAGCGTATTCTATCAATCGGAAGTAGTAGCTAAAACAACTAAATAGGATAAACAAAGTATACTAAATAACACATAGCAGCAGAAATCAAACTATAATAGACTATTTTTTATTAATTTATCATTTAATTAAATTGACCCGATCCATTACCCACCAACTCAAACCCCAAAATCCATCTCTTCAAGCTTCTTCATCTCGCTCCTCCACTGAAACGCCATGGCATTGTAGCTCTACAGTAGCTTCCATTTGAAAAAGCAAAGAAGAAACACCTCCTCATCCTCCTCCTTCAAGCAATGCTCTGCCTCCTATCTTCTCCCCACTCTTTGGTAACTCAATTTTTTACCTTGTTTTTCTTTCTTTTTAGCACTATATTGCGACCCCCAACTAAGAATTTTGGTAAAAGTTTTGATTTTTATCAACTGAGGTGTTTTTATTTGTTTTTCTCTTTGATTCTTTAATTTGGGTTTTACTGATTTTTCTTTTTTTTTGGGTATTACAGAGAATGCGTGTAAAATAGATGATACTTTGTTTATGGGATTTTTGGAGAGATAGGTTTTGGGGATGGTGTTTCAATGGAGAAATGAGATGAAGAAAGGTTGGAGAGATGGGTTTTGAGAATTAATTTGGTGGATAGTGGGTGTTTAGGGTGAAATAGAGAGTGGGTCGGGTCAACATTTTGGGCGGATCCGTAGTCTTAGGTGGCATGCTGACTAGATCCTATGTGGACTCATTCATTGACATGACAGACGCCACAATAGCCAACAGTGAGGGTTGGGGGTAAATTTATATAGTTTATCAACTATAGGAATGAGTTTAGATAGAAAAACTTACTAGAGATAAATGTAAACTATTATCAAAGTACATAGGTAAATTTGACCATTTTCTCTTAAATTTTTTGAAAGCAAATATATGAAATATTTATTATTCAAACCATAGTTAGAACCTTGCTTTAATTAACAAAATCTTAACCATTAATTTTCTCATATCACGTGTCTCTCATCCAAGTAAAAACTTAGGGAAAATGGAGACAATGAAAATTGAGAGAAGCCAGATTCACACAAAGCCAAATACAGGGAACATATGAGAGGGAAGACATACGCTGTTCGTCTCAAATTATTTGTCACTTTTTTGTTTTACACGCCCTTAAGGAGTATTAATTAAGAGGGATATTTGACTTATTTTACTCTTATTTATGTCTAAGTTATAATCTCTCCATTAAATATTTACTCTATTTTATTGGTCATCTTCATTAATGACAAGATTATTCTAAGGGTAAAATGGAGAAAATATTTTAGTAATCACGACAAATAATTTGAGACGGAAGTAGTACTCTTTTAGTATCAATTTATGTGATGTAGTTAATTTGATATAAAAAAAATAATAACTTTTAGAATTTATGATCTTAAATATGTCAGAATATTTTTGTGGCTATATAAAATTTGTAGTCTTAAACATGCAAAATCTTTGCATAATTGTAAAAGCTTCTAATTAGGGATAAAATGACAAGTCAACGTTAAATTATTTTTAAATCTATATTATATTAAAAGTGGGAAGCTTCAACCTTCAAAGTTAGATTATGTTGACACACAAAAGTAATTTAAGTGTTTAGCCGAATTTAGTGACAGCCGAACTGTTTCAGAGTTGAATTCACACCTAGCCCTTGACTACAAGAAATTCATCGGCTACTAAGGCATCTTAGCCGAGTTGTTAGTTAGAGGTACGACTGAGACCCACTCGGATGCAGACGCCTCAATGACCAAGTCAAAAGGGTTTTCGGACCCCTAGAAGCGATAACGGCCAACAACAGCTAAAAGAAATGGCCATTATCCGAGCAAGAGGAGTAGAGGGCGAGAAAATCGGCACTACCTCCCCCATAGTCGGTCGTTGAACTGGGTTACTTGATGGCTGGCATGTAGGGGGAGGGACCACGTTGTACAGTTTTTATTCCCTTTTTGTAATATAAATAGCATAATTCTTTGTAAATAAGACACAACCAATCAATCAAACAACTCAATTTTTTTCTATCTTTATTCTTTTACTTCGTTTTATCCTTTACTTTACTGTACGCAACTGTATTCATGTTTCTTACCTCAGTTTACTCGTACCACCGTCCTAACGCTTTCTGGAATAGTTGGGAAACTCATTGCTGGAAATTAGAGTTCTGTTTCCAGTCCAAATCGCTTAAGTTAAGGAATCAATTTGTTTCCTGATTTCATCAGCCGATAAAATGGCAAAGAACAAAATTCTGGGCGAGAACAAATTTGGCACGCCTAGTGGGACCATAGGTGAATTAATAGCAAGGTTTGATTCTCCAGGTTAGGATCATTCTTGGTGTATGCGCCTAAGGTCCGGTAAGAAAATGAACCCGAGTCCAGTCCACATCCTAAACAAAATTCTCTCAGAAGGAACAACAAACCAACATCCTCCTCGGGTATGCCTACATCGGTTGATACCCCTTCACTTCCTCCATCAACCCAAGTTGTGGAAGAATTTAGCCAATCTGAAGGTCCAACCATAATGACCACATCTTTTATTAGACAACTGATCTACTTGGGCATCCACGACATTATGTACCAAGTTTCTAAACAGTTGGCTGACATTGTGAAGACGATGGTACATAATGAGGTTCAGCAAGCGAGGGAGATGGAAACCAACCAAATGCACCCAGGAGAATGTTCGGCTAGTTTTGACATCCCTCTGACGAGCGGTGCTGTTCAACATGAGATCGTGACTCCCGGTGTTGTTCCTAAGCCGCATGTGCATCAGCTAGTGCCTACTCAAGTGCAGCCGGTAGCGCATCTAGGAACACAAGCCCAATCGCCTGGCAACCAACACACTGCATGGTCACCGCCGAACCTTGGGGGGGAAAATGTGCCACTTGACCAAGCGAGTCTACAGTATGGGCAGATCAACATGGCTCGGGGACCAGTTCAGGCTCCAGGGCACTTTGGATTGCCGCCCGTTATGCCGTATATTTCTACGAATGACCCTACGATGCAGGCGAACAATGTTGGCCAGCTGAATTGGCAGCCGATGGCCCCCGGTCTATGACTTAGCTCGGCTATCTGGTGACGTTGTTTAAAGTGGAATACCATTCCAGCAGTCATTGCCAGTACCCAATCTATACCTTCTAGAAAGCGTAAATTTTCTAAGAACGACCGACGTCCGAGGAGAGCATCCATGGAATACTATTCCACCTTATTCTCAGGCTCCGTTAGCTGTTCCAGGAGCTCAGGTTGCAGGCTTTGGTGGGCATACCCAACAACAACAATGGGGCATTACCCCACCTAATGGTAATGGCCAGCAGACCACCTACAACCTTCAAAACCCTGTCCAACAAAGTACAGAATAGAGGCCGCCAGTGCAGAACGCCTTCCAGCTGAATCCAGTCGAGAATCGGCAGGGGATGTCACATCTAATAAACCCAAAAATTATTGCTAATACCATGCGAAGGTACTTCAGCATCCAACTGAAACCTTTGGACATACCTATTTATAAGAAGCCTTACCCGATTGGGTAGATCAGATAACACCTTTGCCGAGAGGCTTCTAAACACCAGAGTTTAATATCTTCTCTGGCGATGACGGCAAATCCACTATCGAGCACATCGGTAGATTTACTGCCCAATACGGCGAGGCTGACCAGAATGAGTATCACAAGTTACAGTTATTCTCTCTCTCTAATGGGAACAACCTTCGCATGGTACTCCTCTTTGGCTCCTGATTCGTACAGAGTTGGGCTGACATGGAGTATTGCTTCCATGATAGGTTCTATTGGCCCTACTTTAGGTTACTGTGACTGATCTAACAAATCTCAAGCAGCAGTTTGATGAATCGGCTGCTGATTTTATCGAGAGATTCAGAAAGAAGGTTGGAAAATGCACCGTACACTTACCTGAGTCTGAATGTGCCCACATGATAATCAACAACATACACCCTCAGTTAAAGGAGAAGTTGGTGGGACAATCCTGCTCTGACTTGAGCCAGTTAGTCGAAAAGGCTAGCCAAATAGAGCAGTACGTCCAGGAGAAGGAGCGCAGAAGAGACAACCGAAATTGAGGCTCTCACTTGGTATCCATCGTTGAGGCGGATGAGTCTGACTCAGAGTCAGCCGACTGCACGGCAGACGCAATGGTGGTCGAGATTATTAGGGGTAAGGTTTACTCTTGTCCAGCCTTGGGAGCCGTAAAAGGCAAAAAGACGAGTTCATTCGATGACATGGTCAGTTACTCGTTGGACATCACGAAGGCAGATCAGATCTTTGATCATCTTCTCAAAGATAAGCAGATTCGGCTGCTTGATAATCATAGGATTTTGCCTGCTGAGGAACTCAAGGATAAGAAATACTACAAGTGGCATAATTCGTACAGTCACTCTACTTCTAATTGTGTGATCTTTAGAAAGGCGATCCAAAAAGGCATCAAAGAGGGGAGGTTCAAGCTAGCCGACAAGAGTATCCTGAAATGTCCATTGATACCGACCCCTTTCCTGCGGTACCAATATCTATGGTATCTTTTGCAAAAACCTGATAAGTCAAGAGACACCAAAAGGAGACAACCGATGAAAAAGGTATGGGTCCCAAAGAAACCTACCTAGGGGGAGAAAGCCACACAGACTTCTGTGTTCAACCGGTTAGGCATCCTACATGACATCCACTTTGACAGACAGCCAGCTAGGAGCAATTTTCATGGCCGCCCTAAATACTCGAGGGACGTTGAACGAGAACTTCAGGAACAAACTATGAGGTTCAGAAGGGTCCCTATCGGCGCTAGGAATAGGCCTGGGGGTCAAGTACGAATGCCAACCAATCGGCAGCCAAGCATGCCTCGAATAGATAAAGAACCACTCCCTAAAACCAAACAGAAGGTGGTTGAGTTTAACATAAATGAGGGTGTTTCATCCTTATGCATCACGGTAAGAAATGAGGACCAGGCGAGACCCGGAAGAATGATTAAACCAGCCGCCAACACAGAAGAGAGGAAGTGGTCTGTCAATCAGGCTCCCGAAAAGAAAGATGCATCACCGAAATTCGCATCCAGGACTTAGAAAAGAAGGATGCAACGTGGCAAGGCCTTGCGTAAGATGCAATAGACATTGCATCTAATTTCCAACACCAAGACAACCGAAAATCATGAGATTTCTAAGTCTGTCGTAGCCGAGGCTATCGAGCGGGCATTTGGCTCAGTTGCTTTAGGGGTAATATCGCTTAAAGAAAAGACGTCGGGTCAACCAGAGCTGGATGAACAGCCTACCGACAACTCGACGGAGGAACCCCGGCAAGAGAATGTGGCCCCGGATGGACCTCTAAATGAGGCAATCCAACAGATCGTGCAGAGGATTTAGTTAGAGGATCCCCAGCCGATCCCTATTTATCTCCAAGAAATGGAAGATATGAGCTTCTGGTCAGTCGAATTGGATAAAGGAGAGAACTCCATCCTCAATTTATTTAGCCATGACCTGGTTGATGAGATGTGGGCAGACATTGAAATGACCAGCCTAATTCCATGTGAGTTCTGGGCCAGCCGCTCTACGTTGGATAGCCTAGAAGGTGATGTATGCGTGGGAGACACTGAATTGGCGACTATAGCCAATACCACGGCTAGGGACTCTTTGAGAAATGTGTTTGGTGTACTTACGGAAGAGATGGTTAAACACCTCAAGCCCCTCTATGTGAACGCTTACATCAATGGCAAAATCATTAGCCTTCGTCGATAATGGGGCCGTTCTGAATGTGATGCCGCTGCTTACTTTGAAAAGCCTCAACAAAACCAGAGAAGATCTCATCCCAACTAACATGAAAATGGCTAGCTTTATGGGAGAGGCTTCTGAAGCTTTGGGGAATTTAGTGGCGAAATCACCGTGGGTCCCAAGACGATCAGATTTACATTCTTTGTGATAGATGGCAAGCCGTCCTACGCCATCCTGTTGGGCAGAGACTGGATTCACACTAGCCGACGCCTTCCTTCCACTATACATCAAAAGCTCATTTTCTAGGAAGGAGACAAGATTGAAATCGTCCCAGCCGACGATAACCCATTTCAAGCAGGGGTGAAAAACTTGGAGGTTGTTTTATATTCACCCTATGTTGCTCCATAGTTGTTGTAGAACAGTACAAAGAAGGATCTTGGGAATACTGTAATCTAACCCCACGAGGTTTTGAAATTAAGCAACTAGCCGAACCACGACTTACCTTGGAAGAGTTAAATGATTGAGGAGACCTAAATCGTACGTGATATGTGGCATCGAATGACTACTCTCAGGTCTGAAGCAAGGTTATCCAAGGTATCACAAGTAGAAAACTGCAATAGAGGACCAACACTGGCAGCCGAGGACATCGAGTTGCCGATGGAACTTGAATTGCCATAAAAAGGGTCATGCCTAGTTTTGAGTCTCAGGATCCCTTGGAAGATATCAACTTGGGTACTAATGATGTCCCTTAGCTAACACATATTAGTGGCTTGCTGAAGGAGGAAGATAAACAAAGCATAATAGCTCTTCTACTGCAGTATAGGACTTCTTCGCGTGGAATTATTATGAAATGCCTGGGCTGGCGCATACTTTGGTAGAGCACATATTGCCAATTAAAGAGGGTTTCGCACCTCATAAACAACCACCCAGGAGATATCACCCTCAACTAATGCCTCAAATTAAAGCTGAGATTGAACGACTGCTGAAAGTCGGGTTTATCAGAACGGCTAGGTATGTGGAATAGTTGGCAGACATCATGCCAGTCAAGAAGGAGAATGACAAAGTTTGGGTATGTATTGATTACATGAACCTAAACCTAGCCACTGCCAAAGATGAATATGGCATGCCTATAACCGATATGCTAGTCGATGCGGCGGTCGCTAATGACGTGCTGACATTCATGGATAGATACTCCGGCTATAATAAGATAACAGTAGCCGAGGAAGATATTCACAAGACTGCTTTTAGATGTTCAGGAGCCTTAGGCATTTACGAGTGGATAGTTATATCGTTCGGTCTGAAGAACGCTGGTGCTACTTATCAAAGAGCAATGAAAACCATCTTTCATGATTTGATCGGCAAGAATGTGGAGGTCTACATTGATGATGTGGTAGTGAGGTCTAAGGACTTCAAAGATCATTTAGCCGATCTGGAACATGCACTAAAAATAATGAGGATTCATAATCTTAGTGCGTGTTCGGGGTATCGACTGGTAACTTCCTAGGTTTCTTGGTACACATGAAAGCTATTGAGATAGATCATAACAAAGCTCGAGTAGTAATGGAGTCGACACCACCCAGGACAAAGAAGGAGTTACAAATCTTGTTAGGGAAGATCAACTTCCTAAAGAGGTTCATATCTAATTCAGCTGGCAAAATGAAGGCATTCTCACATTTGCTTAGGCTTAAGGGGACAGAAGAACTAGTATGGGGCCCAGAACAGCAAGAGACATTCAACCAGATTAAAAAGGCCTTAGCAACACCTCATGTGCTGGTACCCCCTATGCCAGGGAAACCACTGAAATTGTACATCTCAGACGCAGATTTGTCTATCGGATGCTTGTTAGCACAGGATGCACTACCTTAGCTGAATGCTAAATGAAGCTGAAACTAGATATACCCCTATAGAGAAGCTTTGTTTATCCTTATTCTATGCTTGTGCAAAACTCAAACATTATTTAATGCCACATGTGGTTCACATTTTGTACAAGATTGACATCGTCCGGTACTTATTGAACAGACCTATTTTGCAAGGACGACTAATGAAGTGAGAAATCAAGCTCACTGCATTTTCTCTCGAGTATAAGCCACTTAGGGCCGTCAAAGGCCAGGCGGTAGCTAATTTCTTGGCAGACCACCCATGTGTAGATGTGAAGGACCCATGCGCCCCTCTACCACATGTATGGACGTCGTCCCTTGGACGTTGACTTTTGATGGGTCAAGAACCCAGAAAGGATTTGGAGTCGGGATAACGATAACCGATCCTAGAGATGAGACATGGAGGTTCTCTTATCAGTTAGATTCTGACTTGACAAATAACTAAGCCGAATATGATGCTCTCATCATAGGAATCAAACTCCTAGTCTCTATGAAAGCAAAATACATCAAGATTCGTGGAGACTCTCAGTTGGTTATCAAGCAGCTGGCCGGGGAATATGACAGCAAGGATTCGAATTTGTTGGCCCGTTACGAAATGGCTAGCAGGTTACTTAGTAGGTTCGCATCATCTACATTAAGTCATGTTCCCAGAGGCATGAATGTTGAGGCTAACGACTTAGCGCAATAAGCTTCTGGCTTTAGAAAGTCTCTACTTACTTTAGAGTATGATGAACTGCCAGCCGAAGTGTTAGCCATAGACCAGATCGACTCGTGGAAGCAGGTGTTAATCAACTACTTAAAAAATCCCTCCACGTGCGTAGACCTTAATGTTAAGAGGAGAGCCTTGAAGTATGTGCTCATTGATAATGATCTTTACAAAAGAAACGTAAATGGAGTGCTACTCAAGTGCATTGATAAGGCAGAAGCCTTAAGAGTCATGGGGGACGTTCATGAAGGAATTTATGGATCGCACCGAGCCGGGCCAACAATGAAGTGGTTGATCTATCGCCATGACTATTATTGGCCTACCATCACAGTCGATTGCTTTCAATATACAAAAGGTTGTGAAGAGTGTCAGAGACATGGACCAATCCAACGGGTACCAGCCGAGTTGCCGCACCCGATCGTAAAGCCCTGGCCTTAAAGAGGTTGGGCTATAAACCTCATCGGCAAGATTCACCCACAATCGGCCAATGGCCATAATTTTATTATCGTGACTACCGATTACTTCACTAAATGGGTGGAGGCACAACCGATGAAAATGGTTGATCAGACAGATGTCATTCAGTTTATCCAACACCAGATTATATATAGATATGGTACCCCTGAGACGATTACAACTGATCAAGGGACGGTGTTCACTGGTTCTAAAGTGGCAGCCTTTGCTGAGAAATTTGGGATCAAATGATCACATCCTCGCCTTATTACGCACAGGCGAATGGACAAGCCGAGACAGCCAACAAAATTATTGTGGACATAATTAGTAAGAACGTGGAGGATAAACCAGGAATGTGGAATCTCACTTTGGATGAATCCGTTTGGGCAATCAGAAATTCCAAATCTACGGCTACCGGGACAACACCTTATCGGCTAACCTATGGCCAAAACACAGTGTTGCTGTTAGAAATTAATGTCAAATACTTACGGGTGGACAAGCAGAACTCTCTAAGTTTAGAAGAGTATCAACAGGCCATGCTAATGGAGTTAGACCAGCTAGATGAAGATCGACTGATGGCCCTAGAGAAAATCGAAGCCGGTAAACTTAAAATGGCTAAAGCATACAACAAACATGTTAAGCCTAAGAGGTTTGCCGAAGGAGACTTAGTTTAGAAAACCGTTTTGCCGATTGGGATGAAAGATCGTAAATTCGGCAAATGGTCACCGAATTGGGAAGGACCTTTCGTAGTAAGCCAAGGGATCGCCGGCAATGCATATCGACTAATAAACATGCATGACGAAGAAATGGATAGGAATGTGAATGACAAGTATCTAAAAAGTACTATCCTTCGATTTGGGGCATGCATGAATAAACGACATCCATAGACCGACTGCCTTGTCGCACAAAATAAGCTAATTCCCTCCGACGAGAGATGTATGTCTAAATGACAGCCACAGACCGGTTGTCCGGTCACAAAATATAGAGAAAGCCATTTTTTTCATACGCTTGTGTCGTAAGGTTGGTCTCACTGCTCAGGCGAAGAAATGCCATCCTAAGTGGTCAAAGATAATGTCCCATCAAATCTGCGGGATTTATTCTAAATTTGCTCAAAAATGCTAAGAGAAATGCTGAAGTTAAAGGATGGGATATGGATTCCCACATCCAAGTAAACCAAGAACAAAAACAGAGGTGCCGTACATACCCGAACCTGGCGTTACAACGGAAATCAAATTTCGACAGTGCGGCGGCATCAAAAGGACCCATGCGCCTCCATTCAGCTTCTGTTACCAACTTCACTCTGACCAACCAACTCGAATAATGAGCGACCTTAGTCGTCCAAGTACGAATGTTAGCCGAACATCGGCCGCCGGTGAACCAGTCAAAAGTAGAAAGAAATTCATGGTTTATCAGGCTGAGGTACTGAAACAAGAGAGAATCGCCTTGTTTCGGTCCACCGTACGGAGTCAGAACCAACTGTTCATCAACGAAGGCCAAAGTAGGGGTCAGGTCACTATCGGCTAGAATGAGTTTTCCTGACCTTCGAGATAAAGAAGATGAAGCCATGGTTTCCGACTAAGAAAAGACGCCAAAGATTAGGTGAGAAACCTATGGGGGGATACCTTTCCTTAAATAACCTTCAGAGGCGCGACTGAGATTAATTTATTATTTTCAAAAGCATGGCCGAAAATCATCAGAGCCAATTCGTGGTAATGGAGACGCCTCAGTTAAAGGGAAAACACATTTCAAGAAGTGATCATCATTGCATGCACTGGAGACAAGACAATTGAAGTGATTGCACGACTGTCAGACTGAAGCGATGACTACTTTCGGATACATCAAGTCAACATCATACTCGAGTTAATGTTGGGGGGCAATTGTTGACACTCAAAAGTAATTTAAGTGTTTAGCCGAATTCAGTGACAACCGAACTGTACCACAACCACATTTACTCTAAGCCCTCGACTACAAGAACTTCATCGGCTACTAAGGCATCTTAGCTGAGTTGTTAGTTAGAGGTACGACTGGGACTCACTCGGATGCAGACGCCTCAATGACCAAGTCAAAAGGGTTTCCGGGCCCCTAGAAGCGATAACGACCAACAACAGCTAAAAGAAAGGGCCATTATCCAAGCAAGAGGAGGATAGGGCGAGAAAATCGGCACCACCTCCTCCATAGTCAGCTATTGAACTTAGTGGGTTACTTGATGGCTGACTTGGGGGGGAACATGTTGTACATTTCCCCCCATTTTTGTACTATAAATAGCATCATTCTTTGTAAATAAGACACAACTAATCAATCAAACAACTCAATTTTTATCTATCTTTATCCTTTTACTTCATTTTATCATTTACTTTACTGTATTCAGCTGCATTCATGTTTCTTACCTCTTAGTTTACTCATACCCCTGTCCTAACGCTTTCTGGAGTAGTTAGGGAAGCCATTGCTGGAAATTAGAGTTCCGTTTCCAGCCCAAATCACTTAAGTTAAGGAATCAATTTGTTTCGCGATTTCATCAGCCGATAAAACGGCAGAGAACATAATTCGGGGCGAGAACATATTACAATTTTGCTTACAGTAAATAAAAATGTAATAAAACATCTAATTAATATTAGATAGTAATATTTAATTACCTGAAAATTGATTTATACGTTCAGCAAGTAAAGTTACTTCTCACAACCTATCACTTAATAGTTAATAGAAAGAGTTTTTCACCTTCTAATTATTTTAGGTTGTTCTTAGTCATTAATTAATCATTTGGCCGCATTAATGCACAGAAAATTAAGTTAAGCTATTCAATTGGGATCCTATTAAATGGTAAATAATGAGCTGTAATTGGCAAAAAAATCTTATCAAAAAAAAAAAACGAAGCTATTTCACCTCCTAGATTTAACGTAAGCTGAAGTTTCTTATTTAATTAATTTCAATGATCAAATTCTGTCAACAAATTAATTTGAAAAAGACTTTCACATAATTATGGAATTTGAAGGTGTTAAACAAGGTAATATACCCGTGATATACACTGAATATACAGAAGTATATATCACATGTATACTGAAAGCGATGGTGACAAAGCAGTGGACAATGGCCCAAATCGACAGAGCTGAGGCTGAGGCCCATCACGGGATTTGGCTGTCAAGCCCATCACGGGCAGTGGCTAGATTTGTATATTAGGAAAGTATATTTTGTGTATATGGTAGTGTATTTGTTACCTAAATTAGGATATACACTTACCATAATTGTATAGTTAGAATTATGGTAGAATAAGGTTTTAGGAATAGAATAGGAATATGATTCTCCTATTTTGTAACTTGTATATATACCTTACAATTAATGAAAATAATCAAGGGGATTATTTCTTTCATGGTATCAAGAGACTAGGTCTAAACAAAAGTTTTCTCTCCCAACTTTTGTACCCTCTCTCGGCCGAGACCCCCCCCCCTCGGGTTTCTCTCCCAAATTTCGTCTTCCGCTCTAAAAAATATCTCTTAAATTTCCCCTCCTTCTTTGTTCTTTCAATATATCTAAGAACAATTATCATCCCGCCCCCATGGTTTCTAACGTCAAGAACAATATCCCTATTGTGCTTGAAATGGAAAACGTCCAATATGCGACGTGGGCAGAATTGTTTAAAATTCACGCTATCTCCCATCAAGTTATCCATCACATAATTCCTCCCGCTACACCTCTTCCCGCGAAGGATCCTCAGTTATGGATTACGCTTGATGCTACCATTCTCCAGTGGATCTATTCCACTATTTTGGTTGACCTTTTACAGACGATTATTGAGCCGGAAACCACGGCTATGGCTACCTGGAATAGATTGCGTGACATATTCCAAGATAACCAACATTCACGTGCCGTCACACTCGAACAGGAATTCTCTCTAGTTCGCATGGAAGACTTTCCAAACGTATCGGCATATTGCAAGAAACTCAAGGAGTTGGCGAATCAACTCCGTAATGTTGGCGCACTTGTAACAGATAATCGTCTGGTTCTACAATTGGTTGCCGGCCTTTTGGAGGCCTATAATGGCGTTGGAACTCTCCTTCGTCAAAACAACCCTCTTCCCGCCTTTTATCAAGCCCGCTCCATGCTTACTTTGGAAGAAACCGGTTTGGCTAAAAAGGCGGCTACCGGAGCAAGCCCCGTCGTCATGATGGCATCCTCCCCAAGTTCTTCCGATTTTGTTGATAATTCTGGCCAAAACCGTACTCATGGTGGCGGCAAAAATAATCGTAAGAATAATAACAAAAACCGCAGGGGCAAACACGGCGGTTCCGGTGGTGGTTCCGGTGGTCAGCAAGTAGGCAGTGGGCCCCGTCCAGTGAACAGTGGCCCACCACCCTACGGTCCCCAAAGAAGGGCCCTAGGGGCCCATGGGGGTGGAGCGGAATGGCTCCCGGCCGGTGGCCGGCCCTTTCAGGCCTAATAATCAACAGTGGCGGCCCACTGGCCACTGGCCCAGTAACGCAACAACCAGCAGCTACGGTACAGTGCAGCCCAGTCCTAGAATACTTGGGCCCCGACCTCCGCAAGCTCACCACGCAGCAGGCCCCACTCAGACAGATATCGAGGTCGCGATGCACACATTGGGTTTGACTCAACCGGACCCAAATTGGTATATGGACATCGGTGCCACTACTCACATGACTTCTGATTCAGGTACTCTCTCATCTTATTCCAATTTGAGCAACCCTCGGGGTATAATTGTTGGTAATGGCAACTCTATTCCAATTTAGGGTTATGGTCAAAAAACGTTGTCTCCCCCCAATCCACCCTTTATCTTGAAAAATACTTTATATGCCCCCAAATTGATTAAAAACTTAGTGTATGTCCGAAAGTTCACCACTGACAATTCCGTTTCTGTTGAATTTGATCCTTTTGGTTTCTCTGTGAAGGATTTCAAGACGGGGAGTCATCTCATGAGGTGTGATAGTAGGGAGGATCTTTATCCTATCATGCCCGGTTTCAGTTCATCGAGTCAAGCCTTGCATTCAACTTTTGCAGCCATTTCTCCTTCCTTGTGGCATGCTCGTCTTGGTCATCCGGGATCTTCTATTTTATCAGTTTTAGATAAAAATAACTTTATTTCTTGTAAGGGTACGAGTCATACTCAAATATGTCAATCCTGTTCTTTAGGAAAAATTGTTAAGTTGTCATTTGTGGACTCAAATTCTCATACTTCAATGCCATTTGATATTATTCATAGCAACCTATGGACGTCTCATGTTCTAAGTTCGTTAGGTCATCGATATTATGTTCTTTTTTTGGATGATTATTCTAATTTTTTGTGGACGTTTCCAATTGCCAATAAATCTCAAGTGTTTTATGTCTTCATAAAATTTAGAGCATTCATTAGAACATAATTCGAAAGAGAAATAAAAAATATTCAGTGTGATAATGGGAAAGAGTATGACAATAGGGTGTTTTGGGTGTTCTGTGATAATAATGGGATCAATTTTCGCTTTTCGTGTCCTCATACATCTTCTCAAAATGGGAAAGCCGAATGCAAAATTCATTCCATAAATAACATTCTCCGCACTCTCTTACTTCATGCTTCCGTACCCCCATATTTTTGGCATCATGCTCTACAAATGACAACATATCTCCTTAACATAATTCCGTCCAAAGGTCTGACATATTCTTCCCCCTCCAAACCCTATATAATAAGAACCCTTCTTATTCTCATCTTCGGATTTTTGGGTGCTTGTGTTATCCGTTATTCCCATCCACCATAATTAACAAACTTCAGGCTCGGACTACTCCGTGTGTGTTTTTGGGTTATCCGTCTAATTATCGTGGTTACAAATGCTTTGATTTATCCTCCAAGAAAATCATAATTAATCGCCATATCATTTTTTATGAAACCCAGTTTCCTTTTACGAAAGTTCATACTCCCGAGCCTAGGTCGTATAATTTTTTGGATCACCAAATATCCCCGTGTATTATTCGGCATTTTTAGGACATCTCCCGCACCCAAAACTCTCCAGCGGGCCCACTGCCCACTGGTCCCACTGGCACGTCTCGGGCAACATCGCCGTTCTCTCTGGGCCGTTTCGGTGATTGGGTCGGTCCCCCCCACCACCGGAACCGGTCCAGTCCCAATTACCGTTCTCGGCCCAGCTTCTGCGTCCAGTTTTAGGCTAGGAGGCCCACTGCCTGTGGCCAGTCCATCCCGAGCCCAGCAAATTCCCATAATTCACTCAATTCTTCCTCGAGTCATAGACCGATCACTCGTAGTCAGCGGGGTATTTTTACACCTAAAAGACATTTTAATTTACATTATAATGTCTCTAAATCCCCTTGCCCCGTAATCCTGTGTCTGCCTTAAACAACCCGAATTGGAAAATTGCTATGACTGATGAATATAATGCTCTTATTGATAATAAGACGTGGAGTTGGTGCCCCGTCCATCTGGTATTAATATTATCAGGTCTATGTGAATTTTTGCTCATAAGGAGAATTCAGATGGGTCATTTGCTCGACATAAGGCGCGGCTTGTGGGTGATGGTAAGACTCAGCAGGTTGGGATAGATTGTGGTGAGACGTTTAGTCCGGTGGTCAAGCCGGCTACCCTTCGCATTGTGCTTAGCTTGGCTCTTTCAAAGACATGGCCTATTCATCAGCTGGATGTCAAGAATGCTTTCCTACATGGTGATCTCAAGGAAACAATTTATGTGCATCAGCCGTTGGGATTCAGGGATCCCAAACGTCCTCATCATGTCTGTTTATTGAAGAAGTCCTTATATGGGCTTAAGTAGTCTCCACGGGCCTGGTATATGAGGTTTGCTGACTATGTTTCGACCATTGGGTTCACTCACAGCAAATCCAACAATTCTTTATTCATCTACTGACGTGGTTCATCCTTGACCTACATCCTGTTGTATGTGGATGATATCATTCTGACTGCCTCCTCCGATGCCTTACGCTAGTCTATCATGACCATGCTCAGCTCTGAGTTTGCTATGAAAGACTTAGGGCCGTTGAGTTACTTTTTGGGGATTGCCGTCAGGCGTCATTCAAATGGATTGTTTTTGTCTCAACGAAAGTATGCCGCTGAGACTATCGAGAGGGCTGGGATGTCATCCTGTAAGTCCACTTCCACTCCAGTTGATGCTAAGCCCAAGCTTGGGGCCGCGGCCGGCGTCCCTTATGAGGATCCGACTCGCTATCGCAGTCTTGCATGGGCCCTCCAATATCTTACCTTTACCAGACCGGATATTACGTATGCTGTTCAACAGGTGTGTTTATTCATGCATGATCCCAGAGTTGAGCACATGAATGCGATCAAACGCATCATTCGGTATATTCAGGGGACACTGGACTATGGTTTGCATTTGTATCCTTCATCTACATCCACACTTGTCTCATACACAGATGCTGATTGGGGTGGATGTCCCAACACTAGACGATCGATGTTTGGCTACTGTATGTTCCTTGGCAACAACTTGGTCTCCTGGTCGGCGAAGCGTCAGGCAACTCTATCACGCTCAAGTGCAGAGGCCGAATATCGAGGGGTAGCGAATGTGGTCTCCGAATCATGTTGGCCACGTAATTTACTTTTAGAGCTTCATTGTCCCATTCAGAAGGCAACCTTGGTATATTGCGATAACATTAGTGCCATCTACCTTTCAGGTAACCCGGTTCAGCACCAACGCACTAAGCATATCGAAATAGACATTCACTTTGTCCGTGAAAAGGTTGCTAAGGGTCACGTTCGCGTATGCCATGTCCCGTCTCGTTATCAAGTTGCAAACATCTTTACAAAGGGTCTACCCGCGGTCCTTTTTGAAGATTTTAGGGACAGTCTCAGCTTTCGAAGACCGCCCGCTATGACTGCGGGGGTGTGTTAAACAAGGTAATATACCCATGATATACACTGAATATACAGAAGTATATATCACAGGTATACAGAAGTAGTGGACCAACAAAGCAGTGGACAGTGGCCCACATCGACAAAGCTGAGGCTGAGGCCCATCACGGGATTTGGCTGTCAATCCCATCACGGGCAGTGGCTAGATTTGTATATTAGGAAAGTATATTTTGTGTATATTGTAGTGTATTTGTTACCTAAATTAGGATATACACTTACCATAATTAGGATAAACACTTATCATAATTGTATAGTTAGAATTATGGTAGAATAAGGTTTTAGGAATAGAATAGGAATATGATTCTCCTATTTTGTAACTTGTATATATACCTTATAATTAATGAAAATAATCAAGGGGATTATTTCTTTCAGAAGGGTGGATAAAAATTGAAAAGACTTATGACATTTGAAGGGTACATCACTTTAAATAGACTTATATCTCCAGCATAATTCGGATGGGTACATCAACCCAACATATACATACTCTTTCTTTTTTTCCAGTATAATTTCATATTTGTAAGTAGAGTTTATGCATAATTCTATTTTCTGGTGCATTCATAATAAGTGTAGATCCTCTTTGTTGCATTTGAAATGATAATCTTGAGTAGATCTTCTCTGTTACATTTGAAATGATAATCTTGTGTAGATCTTCTCTGTTACATTTGAAATGATAATCTTGTGCTTTTTATAGGTTATTTCAAAGATATGTCAGAGGAGGCAGCTACTTAATCTGGCAATAAGCAAATTCAATGAGGCAATTCTCACATTTTTACACAATCAAAGAAGAGGAAGCTAAAATTTTAAATAAAGATAGTAAAATACAACTCTGCGAGTTTGACTCCTCTTTGATTGGATTGTCAGATTAAGAGAAAAAAGGGAATGAGAAGTAAATGATAGAATAGGATATTCGGTCATAATTATGTATATTTTGTATATGGTAGGTGTATATTTAGTCATTACTTATCGTAATTGTAGTCTAGGATTATGCTTGTATTTTAGTATATTTACTACCACTTTGGAATGAAATAATCAAGGAACATATTTCTTATATGGTATTAGATTTTAGGGAAAGATCCTAAATCCTAATACCTTCTCCCTTTATTCACTTCACCGTCGGCCGACAACCCCCCCACCCCTCCGCGCTTGTTGTGCCGCCGACTCCCTTCCACTTCCGTTAGCCATGTCTGACTCGAAATCAAATTTCCATCCAGCCCTTGCAGTCTCAAACATTAAATCCCATATTTCCATCACTCTTGAGATGAAAAACGTTCATTATGCGACATGGGCGGAGCTTTTCAAAATTCACTGTCGCTCACACCGGGCTATCCATCACATCATCCCATCGGAAAAAGGCAAGGAGAATGTGCCGAAAACCAATGATGAAATAGAACTATGGTTGACACTTGATACGACAGTTCTCTAGTATATTTATGCCACAATTTCAAGTGATTTGTTGCATACTATTCTTGAGCCCGACTCCACGCCTATGGAGGCTTGGGAATGCTTACGTAACATATTCTAAGACAATAAGAATTCTCGGGCTGTCACACTTGAGCAAGAATTCTCCATCACTGACATGGTAAATTTTCCCAATGCGTCCGCATATTGTCAACGACTCAAGGTTCTGTCGGACCAACTCAAAAACGTCGGGGCGCCGATAACAAACAATCGGCTCGTGTTACAAATGGTTGTTGGCCTCACCGACGCATATAGTGGAGTAGGTACGCTCATCCGCCAAAGCAACTCTTTTCCGCCGTTTTATCAAGCTCGTTCTATGCTCATTCTAGAAGAAGCGGGTTTTGCCAAAAAGACGGCCATCGTGTCAAATTCCACTATGGTTGCCTCTCCGTCCGATGATAATTCTTCACAATTTGAAAATTTGTTGTCAAACCGTGGCCCAAAGGGATGAAATAGCGGTAATGGAGGTAAAACCCGTGGCGGCGGCAGCGACAGTGGAAAGGGTGGCGGCCACCGACGTGGTGGAGGTGGTGGCGGCCAACAGCAACAGTCAGCCCAGTGGCAGCCAAAGGCCTAGTGGAGCCGTGGGCTGGCATCGTGGGCTAGCACCGTGGGTCTAGCAATGGCCCTGGGCCGTGCCTCCCTGCCCATTTCCCTCTGGAAATTAGGCAAGGCCCACTCATCCGGTATTCTTGGGCCACTGCCGAATTAGTGGTAGCAGGCCCACTCGGCATTGGCGACCCCGACCGACATCGAGGCCATAATGCACACTCTTGGGCTTACTCCACTCGACGCAAGCTGGTACATGGACACCGATGCAACGTCTCATATGACGTTCGCACAAGGTAATCTCTTGTCCTATTTTAATTTGAGCAATAATCATGGTATAATTGACGAAATGGTCATTTAATTCCAATTCGTAGTAATGGTACTACAAACTTGTCTCCCCCGAACCCATCGTTAACTTTAAAAAATATCCTTTATGCTCCTAAATTAATTAAAAATTTGATTTTAGTTAAAAAAGTTATTACTGACAATTGAGTTTCTATTGAATTTGATCCTTTTGAGTCTTTCATGAAGGATTTTCAGACGGAGATGCGTCTAATGAGATGTGATAGTTGGGGCGAGCTTTATCCAATCACCACAACCACACATCAAGCCACACCATCCACTTTTGCTGCTTTAGCTCCTTCTTTATGGCATGAACGTTTGGGTCATCCGTGAGCACCTATTTTTGCCTCCCTTAAACAAAATAAATTTATTTCGTGTATTAGACCTCGTAATTCTCATGTTTGTCGTTCATGTCCGCTTGGGAAATATGTTAAATTTCCATTTGTTGCTTCTAATTCTTGCACTATGTCTTTTGATATTATCCATAGTGATATTTGAACATCTCCCATTTTAAGCTCTTCGGGCCATAGATATTATCTCCTTTTATTGGATGATTACTCTAATATTGTGTGGACGTTTCCTTTGTATAAAAAGTCACAAGTTGTTTCCATATTACTCTCCTTTAGAGCGTTCATCCGCACTCAATTTGAACGGAACATTAAAAATATTCAATGTGATAATGGTAGAGAATTTGATAATGGGCCATTTTGGGATTTTTGCAAAACTAATGGTTTGTCTTTTCGTCTCTCGTGTCCACATACCTCATCTCAAAATGGAAAAGTAGAAAGAAAAATCCGAACCATTAACAACGTTGTTCGAACCTTACTTGCCCATGCCTCTCTACCATCGTCATTTTGGCATCATGCATTACAAATGACAACCTATCTTCTGAACATACTTTCGAGCAAACATTTAGCCTACCAATCCCCTCTCAAAATTTTCTACCTAAGGGACCATCCTACTCTCATTTACGGGTTTTCGGGTGCTTATGCTATCCTCTTTTTCCTTCCACTACCATTAATAAACTTCAACCCCAGTCTACTCCGTGTATTTTTTAGGATATCCATCAAATCATCGTGGTTACAAATGTTACGACGTATCCTCTAATAAAATCATCGTGAGTCTTCATGTAGTTTTTGATGAAATAAAATTTTCCTTTACCAAAATGCATTGTTATGTGCCTCCTACCTACGAATTTCTTGACGATAGCATACCCTCGTATTTGGTCCACCGGTTGGCTTCACAATCGGACCCAACCATTTTTGGCCAGTCCACTTAATTCGGGCAACTCAGCCTAACTATTTTCTCCTTCTATCCCGCCAGCTGGACCTGCCTGCCCGAGCCTAGTGGCTGCCAGCCCAGCTGGGCCTCTCACTGGCAGTCCACTGCCAAGCAACCCACTGCATGGCGGTCCACTAGGTAAAGGCCCCACCTCAGGCATTGGCGGCCTAGCAATCCCATGCCCAATCCAAGGTAGTACGTCACCCACCCAGCCCAGTGTGACATCATCCATCCAACCACCTCCAATTACAGCCCAATGGCTAGTAACTCATAGTCAACACGAGATTTTCAAACCAAACAAAAAATATGGTCTTCACGCCCATCTTACCAAATCACCGTTGCCTCGTAATTTTGTGTCTGCCCTTAATGACCCAAATTGAAAATGGATATGGATGATGAATTTAATGATTTTATTAATAATAGGACGTGGGATTTGGTACCTCGTCCTCCTTATGTTAATGTGATTCGGTCTATGTAGATTTTTAGTCATAAAAATATTCTGACGGTACATTTGAGAAGCATAAATTCCGTCTTGTAGGTGATAGAAAAACTCAACAGGTTGGTGTGGATTGCGGTGAGACTTTCAGTCTGGTGGTCAAACCAGCTACTATCCGCACGGTACTAAGTCTGGCTCTTTCGAAGGCATGTCTGCTTCATCAACTTGATGTAAAAATGCATTCTTGCATGGAGAACTCAATGAAATGGTGTACATGTATCAACCCATGGGGTACAGAGACCCCACTTATCCTAATCATGTGTTCTTGATGAAGAAATCATTGTATGAGCTCAAACAAGCACCTCGGGCCTAGTACAAGAGGTTTGCAGATTATGTTTCTAATGTTGGGTTTTCTAACAGTAGGTCTGATCAATCTCTATTCATATACCGTCAGGGTAATGATATAGCTTACATTCTTCTGTATGTGGATGATATTATATTAACTGCCTTATCTGATGCTCTCCGCATGTCTATCATGTCACTTTTTGGCTCAGAATTTGCAATGAAAGATCTATGGCCACTAAGTTACTTTTTGGGGATAGTTGTAACACGTCATGCATGTGGTTTATTTTTGTCTCAAAAGAAGTATGCATAAGAGATCGTTGAATGAGCTGATATGTCCTCGTGTAAGCCGTCTTCCACTCCAGTTGATACTAAACCAAAGTTGAGTGCTTCTTCCAGCAAGCCATATGTCGATCCGTCACATTACCGCAGCCTTGCAGGTGCCCTGCAATAACTTACTTTCACGAGGCCTTACATATCTTATGTTGTGCAATTGGTTCGTCTATTCATGCATAACCCGATGGAGGATCACATGCAGGCTTTCAAACGCATTGTGCGCTATATTCAGGGCACTCTCGATCATGGTTTGCATTTACATCCGTCTTCAACAACCACTTTTATGTCTTACACAGATGCTGATTGAGGTGGATGTTTGGATATCAGATGCCCCGCGTTTGGTTATTGTGTATTTCTCGGTGACAATTTGATATCTTGGTCCTCCAAACGACAAGCTACCTTGTCCAGATCCAGTGTCGAAGAAGAATACCGAGGAGTTGCAATGTGATGTCTGAATCTTGTTGGCTACGGAACCTTCTTTTGGAGCTCCACTGTCCGGTTCCGAAGGCGACATTGGTCTATTGTGATAATATTAGTGCAATTTATCTCTCAGGAAATCCGGTTCAACATCAACGCACTAAACATATTGAGCTGGATATTCACTTTGTTCGCGAAAAGGTTGCTCGTGGACAAGTATGTGTCTTTCATGTCCCGTCACGATATCAGATTGCCGATATTTGTAAAAAAGGTCTTTCGCTGGTTCTATTGAAGACTTTCGGGACCGTCTCAGTATACGCCGACCTTCCGCTTCGACTGTGGGGGTGTGATAGAATAGGATATTCGGTCTTAATTATGTATATTTTATATATGGTATGTGTATATTTAGGCGTTACTTACCGTAATTATAGCTTAAGATTATGTTTGTATTATAGTATATTTACTATCACTTTAGAATGAAATAATAAAGAAAAATATTTCTTACCGTAAAGATGATGGAGAAAAAATAGAGATTTCTATGCTAGATTGACAATAAATTCTTTCACTTGCAGAGGTTATATCAACGTCTTCATTTTTCTATTCTCTTCTCTGATTCAATTTCGTATAGAATTAAAAGAAATATTGGCATTTCGTACGACTGTGACCATGAATGTAGTAAGGTTTAGGAATTTTGACCTTTATATTTACTGAATTTATAAGTAAAATACTGTAATTATTGCAAAAGTATCTTTAATGATGTAGTTATCTAAACATTTTCATTCTTCAATGTTCTTTTAAATTCCAATACATATATCAGGTAATAAATTCGTCACTCATCAATTCCACAAATGAGTATAGTATAAACACTATAAAGCAACGAATGAAGAAGAGGAGTTGGGCATTTTGGATTCCTAGGGTGCTGGCTTTGTTAATGATGTGTTGGAAATTTGCCTTTGGCGGGAGTTGCGACCGACCAACTTTAACGGCTTAAACACTAGTGTAACGTATGTTGGAGAATCCGGTTCTTCACACATGCATGATCTACTAAGTACGTAGATAACCGTAGGGCCAAGAATCGTCAAATTTCATTGAGAAATGAAAGAGATATTGGTTCACGAAGTAAGGTGTTTGAAGCATGGAAAGTATGGTATTGTGTGTAATTCTCCCTCATCGGTAGAGGAAGAAAGAATTGTTGTGTATATAAGATTCGAAATTGGTTTGGGGTTTGGGACCCCAAGGGGTATCCCATGTGTTTAAAGGAGGGAGGACCTAGATGTGCTTCGGTTCGAGGAAAGACCACACGCGCGCCGCCGCCCGCCCGTCCCGTCCGGTTCCGGGTCCTCGGGCCACGGGCCACGGGCCGTGGGCCGTGGGTCTTCTGATATTATCCTTTTGGGCCAGAAAACTTTGCCAGAAGTACAGTTTGGTCCCTGAAGTTTCAAGATGTATGTACAGTTTGGTCCCTGAAGTTCAGAATTTCGACGGTCAAGACAGAAAAGCCAAACACTCATTTCAGCCATTTATTTTGGCTGAATTACTCCTCCTATAATGGCCAAATCCGTTGGTCTTTCTCCCATTTATGTTGGTGACTTTACTACCTCCATAATGGCCATTATTTGGCTATTATGGAGGCAGTTTTGAGGCAGTAAATCAGTCCATTCCTCACCTATATAAACACCCCCTTACACCATTGTTGAGCACACTTGATATGCACGAAAATACACAACCAGAAAAAAAATCTTCTTCCTACAACTTCCAAGCATCATTTCGTTATTCAATATTCTTCACGGTAGCTCTTGAGTTTCCTTTGCTCAAGGGTTCCATTGCTGTTTTATCTTGGGAGACAAATTGTCAAGGACGTATAAAGGATATATACGGGGCAATATTGTCTTAAGGACAGAGTGTCACACTCGACTCAGCAAAAACAGTTTCCATTTTTCCGTCTTCTACAAAACTGGAATTTTCAGTTTCCCTTGTGTAACAATTGTAATTTTCAGATTTCATGTTGAATTATTGAATCTCTGTTTATCCTTTCGAATACTTGTAATAGTTAAATACTTCCCGTACTGCTTTATAAAGTACCATAGAGCAAAAACTCCCAACAACTTAAGACAATAGCGTATTGTATTACTATTAGTGTTCGAAAGATGTCGGTCAAAAGTTGTGTGACCAAATCTGGATATGGAAATGGTTTTCTGGTAGAAGAGAGTGATGATGATGAACGTGTTCATGGTGTCACCGCTACCAAGACTAGTGGGAACAAGCGCTCACGAGAGCCTGAGGATGTCAACTTGGGACAAGAGGAGAAGAGTGAAGATGTTATTCTATCTTGTAGCAGAAGGCCTATATCTGTCCCAGACAAAGGATCCGAATAATGGTGAGAAGGAAATGGACACTCAGTCTGATGAAGTGACTGAAGTGAGCCAGAATCCGAAATTGGGATAAGTATTTTTCTTACTTGTCAAGAATAAGGATTAAATGATAAGTATTTTTCTTACTTGTCAAGAATAAAGATTAAATGATGTCTGATTAAAAAATAGATTAAAGTAAGGAGGAATATGAAAATAATTTATATTCCTTACGCTTTAACAAATCAGAAGTTTAATCTCATCTTCTTTCCCGTTTAAAGATTGGATTTTGTAAACGACTTAAGAAGATCCGTTCTTTTAAGTGTAATTATTAAAGTGTGTAAAGTATGTTCGCACATACGAGGGAGTAAGATCCACCGATCGTGCGAAAACCGTTACCACTCTTAAGTAAGCGCCAAAGAACTATCTAGGCACCAATCATAACGGAAGAAGTCTAAAAGTTAAAGACGTTGAGCTCTGTCATATTATTTGGCGAGAAGATCCTTCATAGGATGATATTGGACACTCAATCATACAAAGCTTCCGGGCGACTGGAGTGGGCCAAAATTCCTTTGGTATGATTATATTGGACACTCAGTCATACAAAGCCTCCGGGCGACTGGAGTGGGGCCAAAATTCATTTCATAGGAAAAGTAATGGACACCTAGTAAGGTGGGCCAGAGTTTCCAGGTCCTAAATGATCCGAAGGCCTAAATAAAGGCCAGTAAAGAAATTGGACACTCGACCGCCAAAGCAACTAGAGTGGACCCGAGTATCGAGATCACATATGATCCGGTTACGCCCTAACCACGGGCAAAAGGTTGTTCATGTGAAGCAACGCCACCTCTAAAATCAAAGGGGCTGGAGAGGTTGTCCTCAATTGGACTTCAAGGAATGAGATCACTCTAAAAGAGGTGATACATGTTCCTAACTTGGTTAAAGGACGTTGTTGGTCAAGTCTGATTTGAGACTAGTCCAACAGTCCGTAATAACTAAGATCGGTACAAGTATGTCCGTAGCCAAATGAATGATATATTTGTAATCCGTGCATCTATGCCATCATAGATTAAGACACGTTAAATAGCAAGTCATTCAAAAGCTAACGATGTTGAGATTGTTGCCTACTGTCGACATAAACCCTCAAAATGAATGTGAGGTAGACGAAGAGGCAAAATCACCTTTCCAAATTCCGTCAAGGGAATAGCGAAAGAAGCACCGCTCCTCTAGAACTTAGTCACACCTACTTGGGTGATTTGAAGTTTATACAAAATAGAGGGGGGAGACAAGTACGTTGTGATCTTCATTGATGATGGTACAACGTATGGAATCCTTTGTTTATTGAAAAGCAAAGATGAAGTTGTTGAAGCCTACAAAGAAGAAGTTGAAAATCAACTAAGCCTACGGATTGAGAAATTCGTAGTGATAGAGGGGTAGAATGTGAAGCATCGTTCATTAAACGAATGTTCATTTCTCACCTCAGTCTAACGGTGTTAGCCAAGCGCGAAGTCGTACACCCAAATTATGTGGGGTAGCTTGGTAAAAGATGGGCTACCGAAACAGTCAAGTTGACCTAAGATCGTAGATTGCATATCCACTGGATCTGCAAATAACAGTAGTGTTGATCGCCTCTTGGCGTCAACGAATGCTGAATTCATTGAAGATAACTTTCCTTGAAATAGGAAAAAGGAGTAATTGCTCAAGGTTAACAAGAAACCGCGAGGGCCTGACTGTCCGGAACTAGACGTTCCGTATCTTCAGGACTCGAAAGTTGTTGTCTATCCGGAACTTAATATTCCAGATCTGCAGAACTCAGGGATTCTAGATGTTGAACCAAGACGGAGCAAAGAGGAGACAAAGACTTGTTCCAGTCCTTTTAGCTTGTATGGTTGAGAACGAACCATGGACAATTAACAAATAATTGTTATCTCCAAAAGCGCTGCTTTGGAAAGAAGCTAAAGGGAGAAATAGATTCCATATATAGAACCATACATGTGTAATGGTTAATCTTCCTCCGGGAAAAGAACCTCTGGGTTGTAAAAAGTGCTCCCCCTGTGAGTAGTTTCACATCCAGGGCCATTGTAGTCTTACAGGGCATGGGTGTTGAAACAACCTTCCCTACCGGAGAGTTGGAAGAAGAGAATCAGAGTTAGTTTGCTGAACTGTTGGGCTTCTTCCTGAACTTTCAGTTTGGTCCCTGAAATGTTTACATTTTAGTCCTGAAAGTTTAAGATAAAACGAAACAATGAATCGACCACGAAACATTGGCTCGAAGTTAGAAAGTCATCAGTTGGAAAACTAACGGTCGAGAGTGAAAATCATATTGAAACAAAGTCTCGATATGAAAGATATGTGTATCTGAGATGACTTCTTAGGAATTGGATTTCTAAGACATCTAACGGATCGGTTAATAGTTGACGAGTCTCGTTGAAGCCACCAATGGATATGACTCATAGAACTGATTGGAATCATGGTGCACCCATAGACAATGAGCGATATGCACAGGTCACGTGTAGTTCAATGTATTGTACACACTACAACCAACCTGGTATCGTCCTATAAACAGATCAGTTGAACTAAGGTTCACTGATGATCTTAATACATAATCAATAGAAGGCGTTAAGTCGGATATGACGATATCTGAATTATTCGCTTATCTACGGATTATTGTATTCTGGATGTCCAGCGGTTCTGGGAGAACATAGTGATGTAAACTGAACATCAGATCTGAAGAACACCAAAGCCACAAGTAAATGTTTATGGTGGTTCTTGGAAAAACCTCTAAGCAAACTTGCATCGGCCGATTCATTATGGAATCGGAGTTTATCGCTTTATACAAAGCATGAAAGAAGTTGAGTAACTTCACGGCTCCTTAGAGGACGTCCCTTATCGGGAGAAACCCGTACCTTCAGCAGTTATACACTGTGGCTAGCCGGTCGGCTTCAGGAAGGACACGGATGACGGCGTCGGGCATATCGTCGGGATATGTCGGAGACATAAGACCATATGGCGAGTTGATCATCACGGGTGTCACTTCCTTATTTACTAACTAAGGGACTACCCGGAGATCAAGTGTTCTGCCTGTCTAAGGGAATGGGCTTAAAACCCAAAATATACGGACCAATACAGTGGAAACCCAACCTTACGAACTGGAGATCCCGGTAATTTGGTTCAATGGGAAAACTAAGTTGTAAAGGTTCGTTGATCGCTTCGGTCGAAGCATGAGCACTTCGGATAGTGATTTCGAAAACAAAAACCAAATCCAAAGCCGTTCCCGCGATAGACGTTAAGTGCTATCTGCAGTATGGGTAAAGGTTAAGTTTTCAAAACTCGTAATGATCCTCAACAGTTGAGGTTAGGTCTTTGGGAAACTTTTAATGGTTCCTAACACTTGTGAAGTGGGGTATAGCGGGATACCTTGTAGGAGACCACCTATTTAAGTGCGAGGACGGGCCGCCTCAAATTGAACGCACTTAAGAATCCAAGACGTTGTCCATGGCCAAAACGGACAAAAAATTACGAAGAAGAGAGTAAGGGAATTTGTTGTGTTGGTACCGTTGTCTTGGCTTACACTAAACACCGACGGTTCAAGACATCACGTTCACCGCGCAGTAAGTAAGTCCGATGGTATTCAACTATGGAAGGTCAAAGCCGAGGCCACCTCTCCTTATGCAACATCGGTCCGTCTGAAATATTGCTGGAAATGAAAAGACACCATGTGAGTGCGCCAAAATCTCTTTCAAGAGGGGATTGTTGGAAATTTGCCTTTGGCGGGAGTTGCGACCGACCAACTTTAACGGCTTAAACACTAGTGTAACGTATGTTGGAGAATCCGGTTCTTCACACATGCATGATCTACTAAGTACGTAGATAACCGTAGGGCCAAGAATCGTCAAATTTCATTGAGAAATGAAAGAGATATTGGTTCACGAAGTAAGGTGTTTGAAGCATGGAAAGTGTGGTATTGTGTGTAATTCTCCCTCATCGGTAGAGGAAGAAAGAATTGTTGTGTATATAAGATTCGAATTTGATTTGGGGTTTGGGACCCCAAGGGGTATCCCATGTGTTTAAAGGAGGGAGGACCTAGATGTGCTTCGGTTCGAGGAAAGACCACACGCGCGCCGCCGCCCGGCCGTCCCGTCCGGTCCCGTCCGGTTCCGGTTCCGGGTTCTCGGGCCACGGGCCGTGGGCCGTGGGTCTTCTGATATTATCCTTTTGGGCCAGAAAACTTTGCCAGAAGTACAGTTTGATCCCGAAGTTTCAGATATACGATTTGGACCCGAATTATTTCGGATGTACGTTTGGTCCCTAAAGTTTCAAGATGTACGAGTTTGGTCCCTGAAGTTCGAATTTCGACGGTCAAGACAGAAAAGCCAAGCACTCAATTCAGCCATTTATTTTGGCTGAATTACTCCTCCTATAATGGCCAAATCCGTTGGTCTTTCTCCCATTTATGTTGGTGACTTTACTACCTCCATAATGGCCATTATTTGGCTATTATGGAGGCAGTTTTGAGGCAGTAAATCAGTCCATTCCTCACCTATATAAACACCCCTTACACCATTGTTGAGCACACTTGATATGCACGAAAATACACAACCAGAAAAAAAAATCTTCTTCCTACAACTTCCAAGCATCATTTCGTTATTCAATATTCTTCACGGTAGCTCTTGAGTTTCCTTTGCTCAAGGGTTCCATTGTTGTTTTATCTTGGGAGACAAATTGTCCAGGACGTATAAAGGATACATACGGGGCAATATTGTCTTAAGGACAGAGTGTCACACTCGACTCAGCAAAAACAGTTTCCATTTTTCCGTCTTCTACAAAACTGGAATTTTCAGTTTCCCTTGTGTAACAATTGTAATTTTCAGATTTCATGTTGAATTATTGAATCTCTGTTTATCCTTTCGAATACTTGTAATAGTTAAATACTTCCCGTACTGCTTTATAAAGTACCATAGAGCAAAAACTCCCAACATGATGTATATCATTGCAATTCTATACTGAATTAAGGATGAAAGTAAGGGCTTTTAATTAGTATGTTTATTTCTTTTTTGGTGAGTTTCTTCTTTTCAACAAATCATGTATAATGCTTTTTTGATTTTGATGGGTATCTTATTCTCCTTTTACAGACTTCCATTTTAGAGTCACTATATGTGGGGAGTTCTATTCATCAATAGATTTTTTATGTACAATGAATTAAAAGTTGTGATACATCATGTGTTGGAGATTGGAAGTTCAACTTGTTTAAAATTTTTGCGTTGCTCTAGCACTTGTGATGGGACAATAGTGTTGTTTGCAGTCCGTCATGTCTCTTTTACATCTTATTGCATCATTTTCTACTCTGTAATATCATCTACAAAACCAAAATTAGAAAGGCTAATCTCATTACTCTCATTCTTTCATTATATTTTCTAGATATAACCAATCGTGATTTTATCATTAAATGTTCTGATAAAATGAAGCTTTTAAGAACGACTCCAACTCTGAGTGCAATAAGAAAAATAATTAATTTAATTCATTGTTAAGAAATTTTACCATCCATTCTTTGTATTCCCAATAAATTTCTTATATAGTTTAATTTATAATTCGGACTCAAATAAAGATTTTACAGTATATTTGTGATTCAAAAATATTTGGATAAGCATGTTGTGATAATTGATTCGAGGTACACGTGCAACGCACGTGTCCAGAAACTAGTATATAGAAATGTACATGTCTCTTTTTTTGAGACAGAATAATTAGAAAATATACTATCACGTAAATTGAAACGGAGGGATTAATAATAGCTGCTGGCAGGACAACCAAATGATGTGGTGCAGTGGATGAGACTGTTCCTCTCTTAATCAGAGGTCTCGGGTTTGAGCCTTGGATATGAAAAAATCTTTGGTAGGGAGCGCTTCTCCCATAAATGGGTTCTACGCGATGTGAATCCGAATATAATTGGGCTCTAATGTGAGTACCGGACCTCGGATGGAAAACAAAAAAAAAAAATAGTTGCTGGCAGGTGGTTTCCTTGCATGCTTCTGCATGCTGCCAAATTTTGGTCGATGAAGGATAGAGTACACCAAACATTTTATAGTTCCGGAAATTGTCCAATGTGAGAAATTAATTAGGACTTGGCTTGTTCCACGACCATGAATATGATATTACATATTTGGTGGGCAATGCTTTTCCAAATCTATTTATATAATAAAGCTAAGAATGAATAAGGTGATATGACACCTCTCTAAGATTATTACTCTTATTTATTTTATTTTTATATTCTTCTTTATTTATCCCTTATTTTTTAATTAAAAAATTATGAATGAACAAGGTGATGTGACACATCTCTAGACCACCATTTCTATTTATTTTTTTCTCTTTTTTGATATTTTGCTCTATTTACCCCTTATTTTTTAATTAAAGAATTAATTCGTATTCTACTCTATTTATTAAGTTTCATTTAGTTCATTAACAACCATATTAATTCATTGTGTATAGGCTATTATATTAATTATTAATTATTGTATATATTAGTGGAGAATTGAAAAGCCACCATCAACTTTCAAATACTCCAATCGTGCCTTTTCCTTTTTTAATTCCTTTTAATTACTCTTCTTTAATTTTCCACTTTTATTTTATCTTTTTCTTTTTCGCTTTCTTTCTCATTTTTCATAATTATTTTATTTTAAAAGTTATGATGTCCATAACTCACTCCTCTTCATCTTCATAACCTCTTCTCTTAATTAATACATATTTTATAACTCACATTAAATTATCTTAATTATAAAAAAGGTTATCTCTGAAAGAAATAATCTCCTTCATTATTTTCATTAATGAAAGAGTATATATACAATTTATAATTTTCCATAATAGGAAAATCATATTCCTATTCTACTCCCAAAACCCTATTCTAGTTGTACAAGAATCCTATAATTATGGTAAGTGTACAATACTAATTTAATACAATATTTACACTAACTAAAACCTTCCAAAAACCGTGATATACACGGGTTTGTATACCGTGTATACCACGATTTCACATATGGTAATTTGCCTTCTGAAACTGTGATATACATGGTATGCAAACCTATGTATATCACGGGTATAACTAAAACACCCCCGTAGTCATAGCGGACAGTCTTCGTATGCTGAGATTGTCCATCAAATCTTCAAATAGTACTGACGGAAGACCTTTGGTAAAAATGTCTGCAATTTGATACCTGGAAGGGACATGGCAGACGCGTACTTGTCCACGAGCTGCCTTTTCGCAAACAAAGTGAATATCCATCTCGATGTGTTTAGTGCGCTGGTGTTGAACCGAATTACCAGAAAGGTAGATGACACTAATATTATCACAATAAACCAAGGTAGCTTTCTGAATAGGACAATAAAGCTCTAAAAGAAGATTACGTAACCAACAAGATTCAGAGACCACATTGGCTACCCCTCGATACTTGACCTCTGCACTAGAGCGAGATAATGTAGACTGACGCTTCACAGTCCATGAGACCAAGTTATTACCAAGAAACATACAATAGCCGGACGTGGAACGTCTGGTATCTGGACAGCCCCCCCAATCATCATCAGTATACGAGACACATGTAGATGTCGATGAAGGATATAAATGTAAGCCATAGTCAAGTGTCCCCTGGATGTATCAAATAATGCGTTTGAGCGCATTCATGTACTCAACCCTGGGATCATGCATAAACAAGCACACCTGTTGTACAACATATGTAATATCTAGTCTCGTGAAAGTAAGATATTGAAGGGCCCCTGCAAGACTACTATAGTGAGTCGGATCCTCGTACGGTGAGCCAGCCGCAGCACAAGCTTGGGTTTAGTATCAACTGGAGTGGAAGTAGAGTTGCATGAGGACATACCAGCTCACTCAATGATCTCAGCGGCATGGTTATGATAGACTTTCTCAAGGGCCCCAAGTCTTTCATAGCAAACTCGAACTGAGCATGGTTATGATAGACTTGCGCAAAGCATCAGTAGAGGCAGTCAAGATAATGTCATCCACATATAATAGAATATAAGCCAGAGCAGAACCACGTCGATATATGAATAATGAATTATCAGACCCGCTGTGCGAAAACTCAATAAATGAAAGCATACTCTGCAAATCTTTTATACCAAGCCCGTGGGGCCTGCTTAAGCCCATACAAAGGCTTCTCCAATAAACAGACATGATGATGATATTTGGGGTCACGAAATTCCAAGAGATGATGGATGTAAACGGTCTCTAAATATCACCATGTAGGAAAGCATTCTTCACATCTAACTGATGAATGAGCCAAGCCTTCGAAAGAGCTAGATTGAGAACAATGCGAATGGTATCCGGTTGACCACCGTACTAAACGTCTCACCACAATCCATGCCAACCTGCTGAGTCTTACCATCACCTAAAAGACGAGTCTTATGCCTCATAAAAGAACCATCAAAATTATCCTTATGAATAAAAATCCACACAGACCGAATAATATTAACACCAGAAGGACAGGAAACCAACTCCCACGTCTTATTTGCAATAAGAGCATCATATTCATCGGTCATAACTAATTTCCAATTCGGGTCATTTAATGCGGACACTGGGTTACGGGGTAGAGGGGATTTAAGAACATTATAATTTAAATTAAAATGTCTTTTTGGTTTAAAAATACTCTGTTGACTATGAGTGACCGGTCTGTGACTCGGGGGAGAATTGGGTGGATTTTGAGAAATATCAGACAGGTGACGGACTGGCCAGCAGGCACAGACCGACATCGGAAATAGGAACTGGGGCAGAACTGGGCTGGATAGACAGCCCAGTTGCTGGACCCATGACGGGAGACTGCGACGATACTGGAGGACCAGCGGGCAGTAGGTCCGTTGGCGAATTTGGGTGCGGGACATGTCTGATAAATGGTGGATAATATATGGGGAGACATCGTCATCTAAAACATTATACGAACTAGGCCCGGGACTATTTACTTTTGCAAACGGAAATTGGGTTTCATCAAAAATAACATGACGACTACTGATGATTTTATTAGACGATAACTCAAAACACTTGTAACCACGATGATTAGAGGGATAACCCAAAAATACACAAGGAGTAGAACGGGCATGAAGTTTGTTAATTGTAGTGGACGGAAAGAGTGGATAACATAAGCACCCAAAGACCCTAAGACGTGAATACGATAGAGTCTTATTATATGAGATTTGAAGAGGGGAGGAATATGTCAAACCTTTGGTAGGAAGTATGTTAAGAAGATAAATAGTCATTTGTAGAGCATGATGCCAAAAGGAAGGGGGTACTGAAGCATGGACCAATAAAGTTCGGACAATATTATTAATGGTACGAATTTTTCATTCGTCTTTCCCATTTTGTAAAGACGTATGAGGACAAGAAAAATGAAAAATAATGCCATTATTTGCACAAAATTCCCGAAACATCACATTATCATATTCCTTTCCATTGTCACATTGAATATTCTTTATTTCTCGTTCGAATTGGGTACAAATGAATGCTCTAAATTTTAAGAAAGTGAAAAAAACTTGAGATTTTTCGCTTACGGAAAAGTCCACAAAAAATTAGAATAATCATCCAAAAATAGAACATAATAATGATGGCCCACATAACTTAAAATGGGAGATGTCTATAAATCGCTATGAATAATATCAAATGGCATTAAAGTACGAGAAGTAGAGGCTACACATGGAAATCTAACATGTTTTCCTAAAGGATAGGATTGACAAATTCGAGTACAACGCATACCCTTACAAGAAATAAAATTGTTTTTATGTAATGAAGAAACAATAGACGACCCAGGGTGACCCAAACGTGCATGCCATAAGGAAGGAGCGAGAGCTGCAAAAGTAGATGGCAAGGCTTGACTCGAGAGACCGGATGTGGGCGTGATAGGATAAAGATCTCCCCTACTATCACATCTCATGAGAGGAATCCCAGTCTTGAAATCCTTCACAGAAAACCCAAAAGGATCAAAATCAACAGAAACCCAATTATCAGTGATGAATTTACGGACAGACACCAAAATTTTAATTAAGTTAGGGGCATGAAGGGCATTTTTCAAGACGAGAGGTGGATGGGGGGGGGGAATAAAGTTTTATGACCGTAACCACGAATTTGGATTGAATTGCCATTACCTACAATTATGTCACGATTGTTGCTCAAATTGGAATAAGACAAGAGAGTACCTTGGTCGGATGTCATGTGGGTAGTGGCTCTAGTGTTCATGTACCAATTCACGTCCGGGGGATTTAATCCAACTGTGTGCATCGCAACTTCAATGTCGGTAGGGGTGGTGCCCACTGCATGGTGGGCCTGGTGGGATCGAGACCCAAGCATGCCGGCTTGCCGCCCCGACCCAGAATTTCCTCTCGGGTTCCACTGTGGGCCTGAATAACTAGGCTTGCTTGATGGTGAAAATTGGGCCCAGTTCGGGTTGGTAGTATATGACGGGTAATAGAGGCTATTGGGCCCAGGCCCACTGGCCCAGTTCCACGGCCATGTGCCTAGGGCTGTGGCCAGTTGGCGTGCGACCCACTGCCCCAAGGCCCATTGCCACCCCCGTTATTTCCACCTCGGTTTCCACCACAATTTTTACCATTATTTTTACTATTCTGACCCTTTTCGCCTTAACCGTTGTTGCGGTTTTGGCCAGAATTATTGAAGACGGATGGAGAAAAGGTGGACTCGGTCACTGTGACGACAAAAGGGGCCCCAGTGGCTGCTTTCTTAGCCAAGCCTGCTTCTTCTAGAGTGAGCATGGAACGAGCCTGATAAAACTGCGGAAGAGGACTGCTCTGACGAAGAAGCGTACCAACGCCACTATAGGCCTCAGATAGGCCTGCAACCATCTGAAGGACAAGACGATCGTTGGTAACGGATGCACCAATGTTGCGGAGTTGGTCCGCCAATTCTTTCAACCTTTTGTAGTATGCTGAAATGTTAGGGAAGTCTTCAATATTGACATGAGAGAATTCCTGCTCAAGGGTAACAACACGAGAATTTTGATTATCTTGGAATATATCACGCACTCTATTCCAAGCATCCATCGTCGTAGCGTCTAGTTCGATAATCGTTTGCAACAGGTCGGTAGAGATAGTGGAGTAAATCCACTGAAGAACGGTAGCATCAAAGGTCGTCCATAACTTGGGATCATCCTCGGGTTTGGGCACCTCTGTATCCGCAGGAGCCGCGAGGATAATGTGATGGAGGACTTGATACGAGCGAGCGTGAATTTTGAACAGTTCAGCCCACGTCGCGTATTGGACGTTTTCTATTTCAAGAATGATAGGGATGTGATTCTTGATGTTAGAAACAATAAGGGCAGGGTGAAACATGTTCTTAGCCATAATAGCAACGCAAGACGTGATGTAGGGATTGAGAAGAAAAAAATGGGAAGAGATAAGGCACCACCGGCCATGAAAACCTAGAAGAGAGGCTCGAAAATCGATGCAAATGGGGCAGAAATTTGGGAGAGAATTTGAGACCTAGACTTCTGATACCATGAAAGAAATAATTTCCTTCATTATTTTCATTAATGAAAGAGTATATATACAATTTATAATTTTCCATAATAGGAAAATCTTATTCCTATTCTACTCCCAAAACCCTATTCTAGTTGTACAAGAATCCTATAATTATGGTAAGTGTACAATATTAATTTAATACAATATTTACACTAACTAAAACCTTCCAAAAACTGTGATATGCACGGGTTTGTATACCGTGTATACCACGGTTTCACATATGGTAATTTGCCTTGTGAAACCGTGATATACATGGTATACAAACCCACGTATATCACTGAGTATAACTAACAATCTCCTTTTCTCTTCTTTGTGACTATTTAATTTGTATGGAATGATCATTTGGAAGGAAAGAATGTTTTTCCTTTAACAATGAACACACTAATTAACTACATGTTATTTTTGCAGATTTCTCATGTTGTCATACACTATCGGAACTTATCTATTGTTAAGGTCGTCAATGTGATTTGCGGATAGAAGCCTCTTTTGTTAACAAATCTTTATGTAATTTGAAGCATATTGAGCAAGAGGTGAACTCGATATTTTCAATAGATTTTTTTTACTGTTATTTGAAGTAGTATAACCTATTTTTTCCTCCCAATTGTGACGTAAATCCACATTATTATTCTATTTATGTTTTTATATGAATAGAAAGAAGATTTTATCTGTCTACTTGAAATTACCGTGAAGAAAGATGACGTGCAAGTCAATGGCAAGGTCTATCCAAAATTTCAATTGTGCCTCTCAATGATGGTGATGAGATGGTTTTTGTCTCTTCAAGTGAACATGTTTCTGTATCCTTTTTCTCCAGTATTTTTCTCCTGATTTTAGAATTTATATGAATGTAAAAGGTGTGCATTCCATATCAATGTTAATACTAGACGAATCAATGGCTTCTTTATTTACTCTCAGATTGTCGAAAAAATTACGTACGGCAACATTATATATATATATATATAAACACTTTTTCATCATGTTTCACTTTATTTTATTTTTAGAACTCAAAAATCTTTCCGAACTTCTTGTGAATTCTCTCCGCACTTTTTGATGTGTATGTTGAGTTTATAGTAGAAACTTTTAAAGAAATTTAATATATTTTTAATATAATGACTTTGAGGATGAAAGGGATTTAATATATAATGGAAGGTTTCTAGACATTTTTTTTCTTTTTTAAAATTAAAGAAGCAAGGAAATAACAATGGCAAAAAGATAAACGGGTAAGCGAAAAGAAAATGGAATGAAAACTGAAAGGCAAAAATTATAAAAATGATACATGAGTATATTTTGTGGATTTAAGTTATTTGCACTTTTTATTTCACTTTTTTTTATTTTATAGTCTTTTTTGGGATTTTAAATAAGCAGAAGTTTGAAAGCATTAATATTTGTTCTCTATGAAAGGAAAAAACTTATTAGTACTTAAATTCACATATTAATGTACAAAGTTAAAATTGTATTTTTTTAAAAGTATATTGATATGCACGTAAAGAGATCAATTTTCTTGATTATTTTCTTTGTTTACGTAGTTTTTAAGTGGTGGAAAGTCACATTTATTAAATTATTAGGTTTGAATAGAAAAATACATTATAATATTTGTTTGATATTTTAATATATGACTATTATAAAGTTAATTTATTGATATTTGTATCCTGTGCGAAGCACAAATAAATTATCTAGTTACCAATATACTGTACGTTGTACTTCGAGGTTCTGAGCTATTACACTGCTATAGATTTTTTTTCATTCTCTCTAACGTTACACTTGGTGGAGGACGTACAATATCGTAACAAGTGAGACACCCTTTGGCCAAAATCTATATATATATATATATATATATATATATATATATATATATATATATATATATTATTGAAAGAAATAATCCCCTTGATTATTTTCATTGATTGAATAGATATATATACAAGTTACAAAATAGGAGAATCCTATTCCTAATTTATTCCTAAAACCTTATTCTACCATAATTCTAACTATACAATTATGGTAAGTGTATAACACTAATTATGGTAACAAATATACTACAATATACACACAATATACTTTCCTTAATATACAAATTATGTCTACTTGTTTTGCCGCATAAATCACGTGATGGGCTAGACGTTGTTGGGCCAAGGTTTGTCGCCTTAGCCGTTGGACGTCGCCGGGTCGCCTTAGCGATGGTCGTCGTTGGGCCAAGAGAGGCCCACTACCGAGAAGGCCTAATCGCTCGCACTTCGCTTTGTCGTTTTAATCCGATGATATATATGTGATATACACTTTGTATATTCGGTGTATATCATATGTATATTGCTCGTTTAACACACCCCCGCGATCATAGCGGGCGGTTTTTCGAACGCCGAGATCTGTCCCTAAAATCTTCAAAAAGAACCGCTGGTAGACCCTTTGTAAAGATGTCTGCAATTTGATAACGAGACGGGACATGACATACGCGAACTTGACCCTTTGCAACCTTTTTACGGACAAAGTGAATGTCCATTTCGATATGCTTGGTGCGTTGGTGTTGAACGGGGATACCTGAAAGGTAGATGGCACTAATGTTATCGCAATATACCAAGGTTGCCTTCTGAATGGGACAATGAAGCTCCAAAAGCAAATTACGTAGCCAACATGATTCGGAGACCACATTCGCTACCCCTCGATATTCTGCCTCAGCACTTGAGCGTGATAGAGTTGCCTGACGTTTTGCTACCCAGGAGACCAAGTTGTTGCCAAGGAACATACAGTAGCCAGAAGTCGACCGTCTGGTGTCGGGACAACCACCCCAATCAGCATCCGTGTAGGAGACAAGCGTAGATGTAGATGACGGATACAAGTGCAACCTATAGTCTAGTGTCCCCTGAATATACCGAATGATGCGTTTGATTGCATTCATGTGCTCAACTCTGGGATCATGCATGAATAAACACACCTGTTTCGAACCATATATGTAATATCCGGTCTGGTAAAGGTAAGATCGGAGGGCCCCCGCAAGACCGCGCTAGCGGGTCGGGTCCTCGTATGGTGCACCCGCTATTTGTGGCACTTAGCTTTGGGTTTGCATCAATCGGCGTGGAAGTGGACTTACAGGATGACATCCCGGCCCTCTCGATGATCTCGAAGATACTTCCGTTGAAACAGAAACAACCCACCTGAATGACGCTTGACGGCAATCCCCAAAAAATAACTCAAAGGCCCTAAGTCTTTCATAGCAAATTCGTAATCGAGCATGGTCATGATAGACTGGCGCAAGGCATCGGTAGAGGCAGTCAAGATGATATCATCCACATACAACGAGAATATAGGCCAATGACGAACCACGGTGGTAGATGAACAAGGAATTATCTCGACTGCCGTGAGTGAACCCAATAGTCGAAACAAAGTCAAGCAAATCGTGTATACCTGTGCCCGTGGAGATCGCGTTTAAGCCCATATAATGATTTCTTCAACAAACAGACATGATGAGGGCGGTTGGGATCCCTGAAACCCAACGGCTGATGCATATAGACTGTTTCCTTGAGATCACCATGTAGAAAAGCATTCTTGACATTCAACTGATGAATTGGCCAGGTCTTTGAAAGTGCCAAGCTAAGCACAGTGCGAATGGTATCCGGTTTGACCACCGGACTAAACGTCTCACTACAATCAATTCCAACCTGCTGAGTCTTACCATCACCAACAAGTCGCGCCTTATGTCTAGCAAAGGACCCATCTGAATTCTCCTTATGAGCAAAAATCCACATAGACCTGATAATATTAATACCATATGGACGGGGCACCAACTCCCACGTCTTATTATCAATAAGAGCATTATATTCATCAGTCATAGCAATTTTCCAATTAGGGTCATTTAATGCGGACACATGATTGCGGGGCAAGGGGGATTTAGAGTCATCAGAATCTAAATTAAAATGTCTTTTAGGTGTAAAAATACCCCGCTGACTACGAGTGACCGGTCTATGACTCGAGGAAGAATTGAGGGAATTTTGGGAATTTTCTCGGGCTCGGGACGGACTAGCCGGCGGGCGGTGGGCCCGCCGGCCCAAATCGGTAAATGTCGGGCTCGGTTTCGGATCGGTTCCAGAATTGGGTGGACAGCCCACCATCGGAATCTGTTCCAGATGGCAGTAAACCATTGGATGTGGCGGTGAGATGTGGGTCCGGCCGGGCGGTGGGCCCGCTGGAGGATTTTGGGTACGGAGATGTCCGAAAAATTCCGAATAATATACGGGGATATTTGGTCATCCAAAAAATTATATGACTTAGGTTCGGGAGTATGAACTTTCGTAAATGGGAATTGAGTTTCATCAAAAATGACATGGCGATTGATTATGATTTTGAAAACCTTTAACCTTTAAAATTTATATTTATAATAAATTAGTTGTCTTCATCTAGAGAGTTGCTTATATAAACAATCGAAATCTTCTGGGAAATGTATATTTGCACTAGACATGTCACCACCCACCCATCTAGGTCATGACCGGCACTCAATAAGTCTAAGTCCACTGAGCAAGCCTAACCATTTCACGCAAAAAGATCGGCAGAATTTTCTTTGTACCGGGAGCAATCCATAACTCGAACCTATCAGCACTTAGTAAACAAGAACCCAACGTACCACAACAACATCATACTAAATCTAAAGAACATCAGAATTCCAAATAAATGGCTTTCGAAAAAACTTCATAAGTTCCAAGCCACTACTTTACATCACAAGCCTAAAATAAGATTTACAAGCCTAACTTAAAGAGCAAAACTCTAAGATTTGAAAGACTAATATACTAAAATAGTCAACAAAATGATGGCCCACGCGAAGCAAGTGCGAGGCTTACTGGATTCGTCGTCAGCTCTTGTCTATTACTCTGTCTGAGTCAAAATGTCACCTCAGCTAAGTTATCTGTAGGAAAAATAAAAACAAAGGAAGTGGGGTCAGCCACACCAACTGACTGAGTAATAACATCAATCATAGTGTTTTATTTGGGACAAGCATATAAGAAATCATGCAATTTACAAACATCAAGATATCTTATTTAAATCAATATGACAATTCATGTTTTCAAACTGGTTAAATAATCACATCGTTCTAAATTTGGAAGTCCCTATGCCAGGTTTGAGTATATTTTCTGACACTATGGATTTTCCATCGCCGTCTGACTACTCCGTAGCTAGGTTCCCTTCTAGAGGGTCTTTGTACAATATGAGTTCTCCTACAAGGTGTACCAGGTCTAATGATCCCGATGTTAGATAACGACGAATATGACAAAGTTTTTCCATGAGATATTCTTTCTATAACAAAATGTATATTCATATTCTTCCCATGTCAAGACTTAAATCCAACGGTATGTAACAACTCATAATAACACAACTTTAACAGTAATCAGTATGTAACTCAAGTTACAAACGAATTGGTATTTTTTCAAATATTTGATCATACTATTGCTTGTCCACGTGCAAGAAATTCTCTTTCTTGAGACAAAGCATTTCAATGCAAGAAAATGAACTTAAAACATGCTACAGTTAAAAGTCAATTATGGAAGAATTATCATTCACAATACTCCCGCGAATAACTCCAATTTGCTTCCAACAGCCAGGTCCTCGGAGTATCAATTATCTAAAAGAAATATAATGAAACTTTTGAGTCAAGGGTGAACTCATCAGATACCAATTTCCCCCAATTAGCTCAAGTTTATCAATATACTAAGTTTATTTTCCCGCTACTTGTATTCTTTGTTTCGCTAAGCATACCTAAAATCAAATTTTCAGCCTTTTTTCCAAGGCTGAAACTTTTTAAAGGAAATTTCAATTTATTTGATTTAATCTCAGTTGTATTGCTACCTATCCCAAAAAAGAGATGAATTTAGTGGTGAATATTGTTAAAAGTCTCTATCTAAGCCTTGATAAGCTTGCATGCAAGCAATCTGCAAAGTAACAGTGCACTGTGAAGCCAACACATAAGTAAATATGAAAGGGAAGAGCACGGTGTTTGCGGAAGCTTTTCTCAATTTTCTTATATCACTTCAAGGATCAAATGACCCTTATTTATAGTTATAATGCATGAGAGAAAAATGCTACACGAAATAGAAAACTTAAGAGCAAAAAACAGATATGCGTAACTAACTGTGTAACTAACTTAACCATTATAACAAACTAAGTGCATTACTCTCCTGTGTGCAACTGCATGATGATGTTGTGAGCTGCAGTTGTGGTGAGCTCTCTGTTGTGGTGAGCTGCATGTTGTTGTGGTGAGCTCTCAACACCCCCTCAAACTAGGTACTAAAATAAGTTTTTCATATCTAGTTTGGATAATAAATATGCATGATGACCCTGAGTTAGTCCTTTGGTTAGAATGTCAGTTGGCTGATCTGATGTGGGAATGTAGAAATTGGAGATTAACCCTTGATGAACCTTCTCCCTAATAAAATGACAATCAATGTCAATATGTTTAGTTCTCTCATGGAACATCGGATTAGCTGCAATTTGGATAGCATATTTGCTATCACAATACAAGGGAACAAGCATATCCAACTGTATGTTTAACTCAGCAAATAAACCATAAACCCAAACTACTTCTGCAACAAGAGAAGCTAAACTTCTATACTCTGCCACTGCAGAACTTCTGGAAATAGTTGACTTTTTCTTGGACTTCCAAGAAATTAAAGAAGAACCAAAAAATACAAAATATCCAGTAATAGACTCCCTGGTGTTAAGACATGATGCCCAATCTGCATCACAATATCTAGACAAGCATTTGGACTCACCAGCAGACATAAAAATACCCAAGCTTGGTGCTTGTTTGATATACCTTACCACTCTATGAGTTGCTGCCATATGAGACTCTTTGGGTTCCTACATGAACCGGCTAAGACTCTAAACAGCAAAACCAATGTCTGGTATGCTATTTATTAAATACGACAACCTCCTAATCAGCCTTTGTTAACTAGTAGGGTCTCCCAGCAAGGGATCTTTTATCATTGTATTTGAACCACTTGCCAATGCCTCATCATTCACTTGCTTGTCATACACAATAGAAGTAAACTTATTATTCAATTCCATTGGTGATCCAACTGGCTTGGCACCTGATAATCTCATATCTACTATTAACTCAATGGCATATTTTCTCTGATGCATAACAATTCCAATCTTATTTCTGGCAAATTCAAACCCCAAAAAATATATCAATTCTCCCAAATCCTTGATTTTGAAATATTGTTGTAATATATTTTTAGTTTCCTTTATGAGACTCTCATCATTTCTTGTAATCAGCAGATCATCCACATAGATAATAACTACGACCAATCTGTTTTTAACCTTCTTTGTAAGAAGAGAGTAATCCAAATGACTCTGTACAAATACAGAAGATATCAAGGTAGTGGTCAACTTAATATTCCACTGTCTTGAAGCTTGTTTAAGTCCATACAATGACTTCAACAACCTACATACCTTTCCTTTCTTATGTGTGAACCCTTTAGGCAAGGTCATATAGACTTCTTCATTAAGATCTCCTTATAGAAAAGCATTGAACACATCCATCTGATGTACAACCCATCCTTTTGCTGCAGCAACAAAGATTACTGATCCTAACTGTCATCATCTTAACCACAAGTGAGAAAGTGTCTTGGTAATCAATCCCTTCCTTTTGGTTGTATCCATTTGCCACAAATCTTGCCTTAAATCTCTCTACTTTACTAGTTGCCTTATATTAATCTTGTATACCCATTTACATCTTATTGCCTTCTTGTGATTGGGTAGATCAACTATCTCCCAGGTGTGATTTTCTTCAAGGGCTTTAATCTCAACTTTCATTGCCTTTATCCATCTATGATCTTTTGCTGTCTCAAGGTATGATTGTGGTTCGTATTCTTCTGCAAGTTTGGATATAAAACTCTGATAAGCCACTGAAAGCCCAGCATAGCTGACAGTGTCAGACAATGGATATAGAAAAGTTCATCCATTTCTTGAATCTGCATTAGGCTGAATGAAGTCCTTCATCCACAAAGGAGGCTTTCTGCTTCTGATAGATCTTCTTATTCTTGTGGGTGTTGCACTTCTTTCTTCAGCTATATCACCATAAGTTTCTTCAGCATTCTCTTCATGGACAATGTTTCCTTCATTCTGCATCACTGCATCATCAGTTTCTACTTGTGAGCTTTCGGTATTGGTTGGTTCACCTTTCTCCCATGTGATCAGCTATGCTCCCATCTACAACCTTACCAGCACATTCTTCATCAGCAGAAGAAACATATGATTCAATGTTGCTCCATTTACACTGTTTGAAAGGAAATATGTCTTTATAAAAGGAGACATCCATGCTCACAAAAACAGTTATGTTAGTTAAATTTAATAATTTATATCCCTTTTGCTTGGCAACATATCCAAGCAAAACTAATTTAACTACCCTAGTATCAAACTTGTCCCTTTTATCAGATTTGTAGAATAGCAAAGGCATCAAATCACCCTCATATGAGACAAATCAAGTGGGTTTTTGAATAATATTTCATAAGGTGAACACATTCTCTATCACCACAGAGGGAACCCTGTTGATAACATATATTTTTGCTTCTACATAGTCTCCCCAAAATCTTGTTGGCAAATTACTTTAAAACTTAATGGCTCTGGAAAACTCTAAGATATGTTTGTGCCTTCTCTCCACTACTCCATTTTGTTGTAGAGTATATGGACATGAGCTTTAATGTATTATCTCAAGTTGTACAAATAGATCATTACAAGAACTATTGAAGAATTATGTCCCATTATCTGATCTAACACTTTTAACACTAATATTAAATTGTATTTTGATCATTACAAATAGAGTCCTAAGAGCAGTAGACACATCAGACTTCAAATTTAACAAGAAAACCCAAGTCCATCTTGTGTAATCATCAACAACAATAAGGAAATATTTCATACCATTATAGGTAGGGGTCTGTATGGTCCCAATACATCAAGATGTAAAAGCTGAAAAGCTACCTCAGTTTTGCTATTACTAACAGGAAATTATGTCCTAGTTTGTCTAGCCATAGGAAAAACTTCACAATGTTGAATTGAGAAACTAGACTTATCTTCAAAGTTGTTTATTTTCCTTAGGACACTCATTGGTACATGTCCCATTCTTCTATGCCGAGTCCAGCTCTTAGCTTAACTTTTGATGTGACTGTAGTTGAGACAAATACTTGCGCATGTATGTCTCCTTTGGACTCTAGCATGTATAGTCCATCTAGCTCTTTACCAATCTCCTTCACTTTCTCAGTGAAGAGATCTTGTAGGACAAAGAAATCAGGAAAGAATCTTGCACAACAATTTAATTCCCTTGTTAACTTTGAAACAGAAAGAAGATTAAACTTAAACTTGGCACACATAACACATGCTTTATGAGATCACCTCCTGATAACCTAGAGTTTCATGTTTGAGTGATTGTTGTTGTGTCTCCAATAGGTAATTGAACTTGCCCTGCATCCTCTAGCAAATCTATTTTTTCAATCATATATTTATCAGCAACCATGTGGTTAGTTGCACCAGAATTCACTATCTAAGTAGAATTGTTTTTCTTCTTGTCATTAAACATAGATTTACCTGCCATATGAGCTTTATGAGCTAATGTATACTGCACATCAGAGACTGCTACATCCTGACTCAATACTTCAAGTACCTTTTGATACTTTTCTGGGTACATGATCTCAACAGTAGTTTTAGTTGATCATGTTGCCCCTAAGGCTGCTGTTGCTTGTAATGTCCACTTCTCGGTTTGAAAATGCCATATATCCACCACCATCATAAGGTTGTGAATAATTTTTCTCATCACTTGTGGCACCTGTTGTTACCATATTTGCTTTTTTCTTTCCTTTAAAATCATCAGGATAGCCTATGATTTTGTAACATGTGTCTCTAACATGTCCTTTATTCTTACAATAATCATAGTACATTAGCTTATAACAATTATCCCTGGTATGTCCTTTCATTTTGAAGAAATCACAAAAGGCATTTGAAGCATATGGTTTCTTCTATCTGTATTGTGAAAATCTACTAATTAAAGTCAGATTCTCAGTGGCATCTCCCATGGATGTGTAACCTCCTGTAATCTGCTTTTGGCTCTCATACCGAGCTATCATTGTATATGCCTGATTTACACTAGGTGTAGGAGTCATCAACAAGATGTGGCTTCTTTCTTGATTATATCCATCATTCAGTCCCATCAAAAACTCTAATAACCTCTAATTAGCCAAGTGCTCCATATATTCTCTATGACTAGCACAATCACATGTAGGCGGAGGGATGATTGAGTCAATCTCATCCCACAGATCTTTCATTCTGGAATAATAACTTGACAATGGTGACACACCTTGATTCATCATTGCCAGTTCCTTTCTCAACTGATACACTCTTGACTGATTTATTTTGTTTAATCTCTCCTTCAAATCCTTCTATACATCACATGCAGTAGGTATGTACAATATACCACTTAGCAAATTCTTATTAACATTCCTCATAATCCAGGAAATGACCATTGCATTACAATGATCCCATTGATTTACTTGATTGGGACCATATGTATCTCTTTTCACAGTTCCGTCAATAAATCCAATCTTATTTTTTGTTAACAAGTTTAATTTCATGAATCGGCTCCATAATGTGTAATTCTCCATCCTAACCAATTGGGTTTCAACTTAAACATCATTAGGTGTGTCCGAAGCACTAAAAAAAAGTGGGTGATTGTGGTCGACAATGTTTGAATTTTTATTCGAACTTTCATCAACAACAATCGATCCAATTTGTGAAGTGTTCTCCATAATCTCACAATTCGTATTCAATTGTAATTTTCAAAAATTAATTCAAAGTAAAATCGATCCAACACAGTTCAGTATTAGCCAAAAATAATAATACGAAGAATTGATAAACCTATTCAACACATGCAAAATTGGCTCAGACCTTCGCGATGAGTACTCAATCTCCGATTGCAATATTGTAGGAGATATCCTCTATCCACTCTCATATGGCTCTGATACCATGTTAAAAGTCTCGATCTAAGCCTTGATAAGATTGCATGCAAGCAATCTGCAAAGTAACAGTGCATTGTGAAGCTAACACATAAGTAAATATGAAAGGGAAGTGCACATTGTTTGCAGAAGCTTTTCTCAATTTTCTTATATCACTTCAAGGATCAAATGACCCCTATTTATAGTTACAATGCATGAGAGAAAAATGCTACACGAAACAGAAAACTTAAGAGCAAAAAATAGATATGCGTAACTAACTGTGTAACTAACTTAACCATTATAACAAACTAAGTGCATTACTCTCTTGTGTGCAACTGCATGCTGATGTTGTGAGCTGCAGTTGTGGTGAGCTCTCTGTTGTGGTGAGCTACAGTGTTGTTGTGGTGAGCTCTCAACAAATATTCTTATTAGAACTTACTTGCAAAGTCAAGAATGAAGAAAATAGTTTGGTCTTTGAAATTTCTATCTAAATTTTAAGTTTCTAGCTTCCTCTCCTCTCTTTTTTTCCCTGTAGCTCTTGTTTTCCCCTTGGAATATACTGCTGGACAACCTCCTCTTAAAACCAGCGTTGCTGGCTTTTTATCTATGTTGCCAACCGCCTATTTTTTTTCTTCTAAAGGATCGATGATGGACAGACTGCTTGAAACCAGCGGTGCTGGTTTATTTTTTTCTCTGCTGACCGCCTCTCTCTTTCTCTTATTAATCCTACTAGATGATTGTTGCATGTGCTACGCACAAGCACGACCAATTTGAACTTTCATTTGCTTTAAGTGAATAGAGTTTGCAGTAAATGTTCTCGACATATGATTCACAATGACAATTGCACAACATATATACAAAAATATGATGAATTTGTATTGATTCCAAGCGATTTGGCCTTGTGAAGTTGTCATCGTTCTTCCAATGGATGACCGTAAGAATTGTGATAAATACGCGTGATATACATGAAATATACACCGTGTATATAATGGGTCGAATGCTCAAAATCAAGTTGTTAAACCCGTGATATACACGGTGTATACATACCATGTATATCACGGTTTAGTGGTCTTGTTTAGGTAAATTTTTTGTTGTAGTTAAACTAGAATTGTACACTTACCATAATTGTATAATTATTATACAAGTAGAATAAGGTTTTAGGAGTAGAATAGGAATATGATTTTCTTATTCTGGAAATTGTAAATTGTATATATACTCTTTCATTAATGAAAATAATCAAGGGATTATTTCTTTCATGATATCAGAAGTCTAGGTTTTCAACCACTTCGTCCGAAAATAACCTTCCACTGCCTCGGTTTCCGTTCTTCTCCTCGGATTCCGTGCACTTCTTCCTCATCTGTTTCCAAATTTTCTTCCTAATCCCTAATTCCCTTATTTTTATTTTGTTATGTATACGTCAAAGAACATGTTTCATCCTGCCCTTACTGTTTCCAACATCAAGAACCAAATTCCTATTGTTCTTGAGATGGAAAACGTTCATTATGTAACGTGGGTGGAACTTTTCAAGATTCATGCACGTTTTCATCAAGTTCTTCATCATATCATTCCCTCAGCCGCAGGCACGGAGCCTGCCTCAGAAGTTGACCCGATATTATGGACTACTCTTGATGCTACCATTATGCAGTGGATTTATTCCACTATCTCTACGGACCTCTTGCAAACGATTCTTGAACCCGATGTTACGGCGATGGAAACTTGGAATAGTCTACGTGACATATTCCAGTATAACAAAAACTCCCGTGTTGTTACTCTTGAGCAGAAATTTTCTCATGTTAACATAGAGGACTTTCTGAACGTCTCAGCCTATTGCAAAAGGCTAAAAGAGTTGGCGGACCAACTCCGCAACGTTGGTGCTCCCCTTAGAAATATTCATCTTGTTCTCCAGATGGTTGTTGGCCTATCCGAGGCTTATAGTGGCGTTGGAACTCTCCTTCATCAAAGTGATCCTCTCCCGCGGTTCTATCAAGCCCGATCCATGCTTACCTTAGAAGAAGCCGACTTAGCTAAAAATATGGATACTAGTGCAAATCCAGTTGTAATGATGACCACGTCCGATGCTACTCCATCATTCTCCGAACATTCAGGCTAAAATCGCAACAATGGTGGCGATAAAAATAGAAAAAATTGGAAAAATAATGGCGGAAACCGAGGTGGATATAATGGGGGTGGGCCTCGAGGAAATGGGTCACAAACCCAATGACCACAGCCCTGGGGTCCGTGTCCCTAGAACTGCGCCGATAGTTCTTGGCCCACTGCCCCTTATTACCCGTCTTCCTCTTTCCCGGGAAACTAGGCCCAATATCTCACCCCCGGACACAAATTGGTACATGGACACCAACGCCACTACTCACATGACGTCCGACCAAGGTACTCTCTTGTCTTATTCCAATTTGAGCAATAATCGTGGCATAATTGTTGATAATGGCAATTCAATTCCAATTCGTGGTTACGGTCATAAAACTTTGTCTCCCCCCCATCCACCTTTTTGTCTTGAAAAATGACCTTCATGCCCCTAACTTAATTAAAAATTTGGTGTATGTCCGTAAATTCACCATTGATAATTTGGTTTCTGTTGATTTTGATCCTTCTAGGTTTTCTGTGAAGGATTTCAAGACGGGGATTCCTCTCATGAGATGTGATAGTAGGGGAGATCTTTATCATATCATGCCCACATCCGGTCTCTCGAGGCAAGTCTTGCGATCTACTTTTGCAGCTATCGCTCCTTCCTTATGCATGCACGTTTGGGTCACCCTGGGTCGTCTATTGATTCTTCCTTACATAAAACAATTTTATTTCTTGTAAGGGTACGTGTAGTACTCCAATTTGTCAATCTTGTCTTCTAGGAAAACTCTTTAGATTACCATTTGTAGACTCTACTTCTCGTACTTTAATGCCATTTGATATTATTCATAGTGATTTATGGACATCTCCTGTTCTCAGTTATTTGGGCCATTGTTATTACGTTCTATTTTTGGATGATTATTCTATTTTTTTATGAACTTTTCCGTAAGCGAAAAATCTCAAGTGTTTTCCATCTTTTAAAAATTTAGAGCATTCATCCGTACCCAATTCGATCGGGAAATAAAAAATATTTAATGTGATAATGAAAAAGAATATGATAATGGGGTGTTTCAGGATTTTTGTGATACAAATGGCATAGTTATTCGTTTCTCTTGTCCTCATACGTCCTCACAAAATGGAAAAGCCGAACGAAAAATTCGTACCATTTATAACATTGCCCGCACTATTTTGGTCCATGCTACCGTACCCTCTTCTTCTTAGTATACTTCCTATTAAAGGATTGGGAAATGCGTCTCCTCTTAAAGTCCTCTATAATAAAAAACATTCGTATTCCCATCTTAGGGTCTTTGGGTGTTTATGTTATCCACTATTTCCGTCAACTATAATTAACAAACTTCAAGCCCATTCTACCCCTTGTGTGTTTTTGGGTTATCCATCTAATCATCATGGTTACAAATATTTTGATTTATTGTCTAATAAAATCATAATTAGTCGCCATGTTGTTTTTGATGAAACCCAATTTCTGTTTTCTAAAGTGAGTAGTTCCGGGCCTAGTTCATATAATTTTTTAGATGTCGAGGTCTTCCCATATATTATCCACCATTTATCGGAATTGTCTTTCACCCATAATCTATCAGCGGGCCCACTATCCGCTGGGCCTCCAGTACCGTCGAACCAGGCCAGTCCTCCCGTCACTGTTCCAGAAATTGGGCCGCATATTCAGCCCAGTTCTGGTTCTGCTTCTGTTTCACATTCCGAGTCCTATGTTGGGCCAACATGCCCATTGCCTGCTGGCCAGTCCGTCACCTCTCTAATTTTGTCCCAAAATCTATCCAATTCTCCCCCGAGTCATAGATCGTTCACTTGTAGTCAACGGAGTATTTTTAAACCAAAAAGATATTTTAATCTAAATTCTAATACTTAAATCCCCCTACCCCATAACCCAGTGTCCGCATTAAATGACCCGAATTGAAAATTGGCTATGAACGTTGAATATGATGCTCTTATTGACAATAAGACGTGGGAGTTGGTACCTGTCCTTCTGGTGTTAATATTATTCGATCTATATGATTTTTTACTCATAAGGATATTTTTGATGGTTCTTTTGCGAGGCATAAGGCTCGTCTTGTAGGTGATGGTAAGACTCAGCAGGTTGGCATAGATTGTGGTGAGATGTTTAGTCCGGTGGTCAAACCGGCTACCATTCGCATTGTTCTCAGTCTGGCTCTTTCCAAGGCTTAGCACATTCATCAGTTAGATGCGAAGAATGCTTTCTTACATGGTGATCTTAAGGAGACCACCTACATGCATCAGCCCTTGGGTTTTTGAGACCCCAAAATCCTCATTATGTCTGTTTATTGAAGAAGACATTGTATGGGCTTAAGCAGGCCCCTCGGGCTTGGTATAAGAGATTTGCAGACTATGTTTTATCTATTGGGTTTACTCACAGCAGGTCAGATAATTCATTATTCATATATCGTTGTGGTACCTCTCTGGCTTATATTCTATTATATGTGGATGATATTATCTTGACCGCCTCTTCTGATGCTTTGCGCAAGTCTATCATAACAATGCTCAGTTTTGAGTTTGTTATCAAAGACTTGGGGTCCTTGAGTTACTTTTTGGGATTGATGTCACTCGTCATGTAGGTGGGTTTTTTTATCACAACGGAAGTGTGCAACTTGTATCATTGAGCGAGTTGATATGTCCTCATGCAAGTCTACTTCCACTCCAGTTGATACTAAACCCAAGCTGGGTGCCGCGGCTGGCTCACCGTATGAGGATCCAACCCACTATCGCAGTCTTGCAGGGGCTCTTCAGTATCTTACTTTCACGAGACCAGATATTACGTATGTCGTATAACAGGTGTGCTTGTTTATGCATGATCCCAAGGTTTAGCACATGAATGCGCTCAAACGCATTATTCGATACATCTAGGGAACACTTGACTATGGCTTACATTTATATCCTTCATCGACGTCTACACTTGTCTCGTATACAGATGTTGATTGGGGTGGTTATCCGGATACCAGACGTTCCACATCCGGCTATTGTATGTTTCTTGGTAATAACTTGCTCTCATGGTCTGCGAAGCGTCAGTCTACATTATCGCGCTCTAGTGCAGAGGTAGAGTATCGAGGGGTGGCCAATGTGGTCTCTGAATCCTGTTGGTTACGTAATCTTCTTTTAGAGCTTTATTGTCCTATTCAGAAAGATACCTTGGTTTATTGTGATAATATTAGTGTAATATACCTTTCTGGTAATCCGGTTCAACACCAGCGCACTAAATACGTCGAGATGGATATTCACTTTGTTCGCGAAAAGGTAGCTCATGGACAAGTAAGCTTCTGCCATGTCCCTTCCAGGTATCAAATTGCAGACATCTTTACTAAGGGTCTTCCCTCGGTCCTTTTTGAAGATAGGGACAGTCTCAGCGTACGAAGATCGTCTGCTATGACTGCGGGGGTGTGATAAATACATGTGATATACACGGAATATACACCGTGTATATCACGGGCCGAATGCTTAAAATCAAGATGTTAAACCCATGATATACATGGTGTATACATACCGTGTATATCACGGTTTTGTGGTCTTATTTAGGTAAATATTTTGTTGTAGTTAAATTAGAATTGTACACTTACCATAATTGTATAATTATTGTACAAGTAGAATAATGTTTTAGGAGTAGAATAGGAATATGATTTTCCTATTTTGGAAATTGTAAATTGTATATATATACTCTTTTAATTTATAAAAATAATCAAGAAATTATTTATTTCAAATTGAATATTACATAATACCATGATTAGGTAGTAGAAGTGTAACTTAAAAGGCACAAATAACCAAATACTCCCAAAGAGATTTTGCAATGAGCAAACTAACGTGTACAAAAATCAACATATTGTCAATATGAACACATCTCTATCAACTGTTCTTTCGTCTATTGACTCGGAATGAAACAGATTTTAAATGAAATGTTTCCCATCTAAAAATGAATTCTATGTTAGACACTTAGACAATATTCTGTCACCTCCTCGTATATTAAGGGCAATCACGAATTTGCTTATACACAACCTTACACATAACACTTGGTCTTTTACATAGCAATTGATCTTTTGTGATCTGGCCATGGCCAAGCTACTGCAATCCCTGTCCTCCTTTCAGACTTGGGTTGACTACATTTCGTGAAGCTAGCATCAACTTTATCTCAAGAAGACACACCTAGAAAATGGAGAACATTATGAGCTTGATCTAACGGTCATATTAATTGGAAAACAAAAACAAAATAGAAATGAACTGCAGATAGTGACGGAATAGAGAAGAGTTGGATGGCAAATCACTTACACATAATTAATCTGTGCAAAGCCTTGGCTTGTTCGACATGGATCATTTGATATAAAAATTCTCACAGTCCTTACCGCCTCTACATTATCAGAGATTAACACTTACGAAATATAATCTACAATCATTGTAAACCATCCAAAGTGCTTACATCGGCCTCGAGACCGGGCAATCGCATCGTCAGATCTAACATTGTATCTGATGCCTCATTCTATTTTTTTTTCTAGTCTCCATCCCGGTCTTCATGCATGGTGGCTTGTTATCTATAGGCCTCCTTCTCCTCCTCTAGTTGCTTGAGTTTGCCGCGTAGTTCATCAACCATGGCAAGCTTCACCTCTGCCACCGATAACGGTGAACGACATTATCTCTTTCAGTTACCAAGTCAACCTTCTCCTCAATCATTCGTTGAAATACCTCATTGCATTGGAAGTTCACCTAGATGGTGATTTTATTATTATAAAGGGATGTTCAAAATCCTAAATGAAAAAAAAAGTTTGAGAAGAGATTGTACCTTGGCTGCACCATGCATGACCTCGTCGATAGCACATTCCGCAGATACCCGGTGAACTTTCCCTCTATCTTTGTCTGAAGCCACATGCTTCATGTAATTAGCCACTCCAACAGGTTTGGACAAAAGATAGTAGTCAACAGGTAGCTGGAAGGTTACAGTTCAAAATTCTACAAGTTATGCCACCAAAGCTAGATATTCATTCACCAGTTCTTTTCTACGGAGAAGAAGTCCGTTCTGGTGGGGTCGGAACGTCCTGATAGTCCTCTTGGGCAATAGTAGGCAAAACTGGGGATCAGGGTCTTCAGGAACTGGTGGAGGAGCGGAAGTAGCTGGCATATATGAGGACTGGCGAACGACAGTACCTATGCCCACTGGGGCAAAAGAGGCGTTGGTGTGGCCAACTCTATGGCTGGCAAGCTCCAATTCTACAAAAAGGTGAAGGACTTCAGCCCTTCTCATTTCCAATGGTTGTTCTTCCTTGGTACCTTCATCATCTAGGTCACCACAGGAAAAGAACCAACCATCAAACCCGGTCGCATTGTGGGCACTAGGAGGAGTCCGATCGCTCCGGTCCGAAATTCTCTTCTTCAAACGTTTTGGGCACGAACGAGGACTAACATAGGATTCATTGCGGAGCCTTTTCACTCCTGAGCTTGTTGAATAATGAGGGCTGCTACATTCGGATATTCTATTTCCTCTACGGCATGAGCGGTAGAAGTAGATTTGGAGAGACCTGAAAGAAATAACTTAATAAGGAAAATTCTTGAAAAAATATAAGAATTAATAGGGGTAATATGTATACCATGATTGCGGGGGACCCAATTTTGATCATCAGTGAGTTTTTTCCATGTCCGGAGTTCTTGGGTGGATACATCAAGAATTTCTTGGACCCAAGCTTCAATATTTGATATTTCTTCAAGCTCCCATATGGTGTCTAAAGGATGGGAAAATATATGATCAAAGTATGAAATTACACATTCTATAAAAGGCACCAATTTGAATGTAGTATGAAGAGACTTATGGTGAAAATTCCATCATTTCGGGATGGCACAACTATCTGGGGGTAGGAGATCGGCGGTGGCGACAATAATATATCTCTCCGTCTAGCCTCGGTCACGGTCATCATCTAGATTGGGGAGAATGGATTTCCTCCCCCGATATTTCAGGTTGATGACCCCATCACGGAAGATGCGCAGGGAGTAGAGGCGAATAAGATGGTCTAGGGTAAAGGGAACACCGGCCTCTCGAGCAAAATATCATAGGCATGCGACTGCCCTCCAAACTTGAGGGCCCACTTGAGTTATACAAATTTTGTAGCGACGATAGAATTCCAAGATAACGTCATCAATAACTTCCCAAAGTTTCATTGAAAAGGGATAAGTGTAGACAAATGAATATCCTTTCTTATAGGAGGTTATCCTTTCATTATCGTTAGGAATCAAAATTTGATTGACCCCAACGACAGTCGGCCTTTACCACTGGTAGAATACTATCAGTGATTCGGGTTTTGAAGTCATTGGCGGAGAATCTCGACCTCCATGTAAAACATTATAGAGACTGGTTTTCTTGAAGATCATGGTCAAATTACTATGTCCTCGGTAGGAAGGAAGAAGCTAAAGGGTTTCGGCTAGGTGGTGTTTCTGCTTGAGGGTTAGGATTCTTCCTATTTGGGGAAATATTGCTACTAGAAGAAGGGTTAGTCATATTTGCGATGAAGGAGAAGGGAAATTGCATTTAGAAATTGTATTTTAAAGAATTTTTGCTCAAATGGAGGTCGAATGGAAAAACTCCATCACATAAATGTGTATTTATAAGAGATGAAAAGTTATAATTGCAAGAGGGAAACGATGTAATGGATGTCAATAGAGGCGATAGCACGTGCGTGTCAGAGCATGTATGATAAGGTGACACACCTCATCATTACTCTACAGTTTTCCATTAATTGATGGGAGCTAGAAAGTTGTCATCGTTTCAATAAGGTGACGATTAGAATGGAAAAATAAGTGGATGGTATTCTTCAAAGTCTCCGCCAAAATACGGAGTTCTGATTGGTTGTCGGTTTAAATCTACTTCCCGGGCGCACAAAGGATGCACCCGAAAAGTGCGGGAACTATTTGTATAGGGCAAAATTCATTTAAGACAGTTGTAGGAATTATGATGTGACACATGGCTAGGGCTGGCAATTTCACCCTAACCCAATGGATATCTGATCCACCCGACCCGATTATATGGACGAAAATTCGACAAAACATGGATTTAATCGGGTGACGGATGGATCGGGTCGGATTCGGGTGGACATACATCCAACCCACCACCCGGCCCACCCATCCACCCGTTATAAATTAATTATTTTCAATTCACCCCTCTTGTAGATCTTTTAATATTTGATATAAATAATTGATAAACATGATTGCTAATTATATCTACCAATTTATGGATCTATTTTTACAAAATATAAACTTGTGGTCAACTTTTACATTTAAAATTTGAAATCTCAAATCATGCCTTTTTGAATGATTTTGAATTTCATCTCATGAGATGAAATCGCATGTCCAAATGATGATTTCATCTCATAAGATGAAATTGCATGTCCAAACGCTTAATAAATGCTATTTTTAATTTGACTGAATCAGGCTAATCAAAATAACTTGAGTTAAGAAATATGTGGGTCGCTAACTCGTCCAAATTTAAACAGATTGAACAAATTATATTTTTATCTGCTAATTATACCACTCTAAGTTTGATCAAGTAAAACGTACATTGAACAACATAAGAAAGGGAAAAAACAAATGTTGATCGTTTTCACATAAAAATATGAACTCACAGTACTAGGAGGATTGATGATATTTATTTTATCTTAACAGTTGATATAATCAAATGCAACTTTGTGGGTTTACCAGACCCTGCCATTCTCGAATTAATCCGTACAATTCTCTACTTCCAATAAAATGAACAAAGTAAAGTTCATTTTTGTGAAATTTGAACTGACATATTTATTAACTGTCATAAATTACCTACAAGACTTGAGTATCGACCAATTTTCATAAGTCTTCGTCGCTTCCATCCGCGAAGCACCCGATTCACCCGTGGATGATGGGTGGATCGGATGTGGATTAAAAAAAATAGGGTGATGGATGGGTCAGGTGGTGTATGGATCGTTGGCGGGTGGAGGCGGATTGAGCTCCACCCGATCCACCTCCTATCCATTGCCAGCCCTACACATGATGGTTGATGTTGAGTCAAGTCCAGATAAGCCTGAGACGCTACCGGTAAAATGTGAGCAAGATCGGGAGCGTCATATGCATAAGTGATACCGATAACCCAGAAGGTCGGGTGAGCCGTTAGAATTACAACGGACGACCATTACTGGCTCGGTCATACGTCGTCCAATGGAGCATTAATTGCATTTATTGAGATACCAATTGTCCAATTATTACAACATTCATTCTCATGTATTAATGAGGGCATATTTCGTGGGGTATGTACCATGAAGCTCATGTATGAATAGGATGTGTAGTTCCTTTGTAAACCATCATATTCAAGTTATTACAAAATACTCTCTCGCTTTCTCTCGGTTACTGTGCTTTCATATTAGTTGAGGTGACTTTGCCCAGAAACTAACACAAGACTCATGACTAATCATTACTTTACTTGTTTTATTATTATTTACTTGCATAATATTTTATCTAGCATTATTCTCAAATCAGTTACTTAAGATTCACGTATCTTGATCACATATATAAATTCTAACACCATTTTACAGGTAAACACTTATAATTCCACACGGAATACTTTAAAATTAATATGAATTTCTTTTGAATCTTATAAGTAGTAGATTGACACGCAATATATAAGCTGGCAGCCTCGTAGTGTCGGTGTTCGTGGCCTTAGCGTGCATGTTTTTTGGTAATGAAGAAACATAAACAAAACAATATAATGGCTGCAGGCTATGAAGTTCAGTTCGTGCAATTAATTATTAACTAAAATAAACCATGTCAATGCATGCTCTATGTTTGTTCCGAAAGAATATCCGTGACGCGTTTGGGCAATTCTATGAAGAATAATTTGTATTTACTGTGAGATGATTTTCTTTGATTAAATTTTATATAAATAACTGTATTAGATATTAGATTTGTTTTTCAAAAATAAAACTAAGAATGTAGGTTATAACAATAATATCCTAGACTAACATGTTCTAGTAATAACGCGTAAATTTATACTATAACTAAATATATAAATAGAGAAGAGCAAGTAATAATTTACATTTTGAGAAAATGTGATATAAGATGAAGGAAATTATATAGAAATTTAAAAACAAATTTGTGGAGGATCAAGAGCTAATATTATGTTTGTTGGATATTATGAAAATTAAGTTTTGTTTCATTTTTGTTCCTGACAAACCAAAGACAACCTTTGCTTGATTTGCGAAACTTTGATTTTCTTTTCTTGGGAACAATATTATTTATACAATCAAACAATTTTTTTAAACTTTCAAGGAATGCAACAACTTATTTATATACCGTCAAGTGCAGGGAAGGAGCATCCACTTTTCATTGCAGTCCTTGTGAATATATCCTTTTCTTATTAGAAATCTAGAGACGTGGACGTATATGTGACACCGTAAGAAATTGCAATACCTCAGGGGAAAAAAGACAAAATAGGTGAACATAATCGTTTATAATTTATATAGAAAGAAAATGATTGCACAAATTTTATATTTTATATGTTATTTTGAGATCTAGTATTATGTATAAAAAGACGTAAAAATTGGCTAAGATTTCATCCAACCCTGCTTCTAATTTTACGGGATGTCCACAGAGGATATATATTTGGTAAAATCATCTAAATTCAGCATATATATTTGGTAAAATAATATAGGAGCATAATCTATCCTGGACTCAAAAATTCGAAACAAAATGGCTCTTTATTTTCTTGATTGACTGGGTCCATTAATATTTTATAGTAATTCTTTCTTCATAGGAAATTTATGGATACTGAAAACTAATTAGCACTCATTTCTCCTACTCTCCCTCTTTTATTTCCATTTAATTTTAAAATTTCTAACTCTTATATTGTCATTGTTTATTCTCTTTTTATTTTTATTTTTTGAGTGGGTGGATTGTTGCCGCCTTCAAGTTCTTTGCGGTTGGTAAGTATTGAAAAAGACAAAAAGTTGAAAATGAGATGATATTACGACAAGTGAAAATTTTTACACCATAAAAAATGTGATGAGAATTGAGATAGATGGGATCATCTATTCTCATTTTTATTCTTTCAATACACATAGGTCATAATCCGTCGACTCATTACTAATTATTTACATTAAATATGTTATAAAATATCATATATATTATTAAAATTTTATATGTAATATTTTTTTATATAATAATAATATATAAATTTATTATAATGAAATTAGTAGGAATATTACATATAAAATTTTAATAATATATATAATATTTTATAACATATTTAATGTAAATAATTAGTATTGAATCGGCAGATTATAACCTATGTTTATGTTTTAGGTTTTTTGAATCAAAAGAATGTGACTTTGTGAAAAGAGACCCGGAGGGTCGAAAACTCCAAAGGGAAATCTTTCACTGCGCCACATGGTTCTTTCGCGAAGCGCTCTTTTCACTCATGTCTCCGTAAGCAAAGAAGTTTCAAGATAGCAGGCGACCAAGTAAAAAATAAAGTTCAATATTATATATATAATTTTAATAATATATATGATATTTTATAACATATTTAATGTAAATAATTAGTATTGAATCGGCGGATTATGACCTATGTGTATTTTTGTAGAATTTTGACACGCCATTGTTCTTTATTGATGATAAGATTGCATGAGAATGAGATCAGTCTTTTCGACCTATTCCCATAATCTGTCCTGATTTTAGGATCCGATTCCTCAAACTTTAACACAACAACATTTTCACGTAACACCAATAATTGTCACGGACCAATCCAAAGGGGTCAGCTTGCTGGCAGGGAGTCAAGTTTGCGGCCTTAGGGTCGCAAGTTCGATTCCCCCCTAAGGATATCGTCCTCCGGGGCACATACATGTGGTAAAGCCTCAGGCGCTAAAAGCCGCGGGCATGTTGCGATGTGGGTTCGGTCTCCGCCAAGCTTTAGGGATGGGGCTTGTGGGGGGTCAACCTTGTAGCATTGATCCGTTGGACGCAAGCAGACACTAACCATGTGTGCATATCCCGCGATTTACCTGGTGGTGGGGTCTTTGAAGGACCGGTCCCATCACCTCCAGGGAGCCTAGTACGGTATCTTTGTGCAGTCAGATTAGCGATATGGGAAGTACTTAAGGCCACCCCGAGACCTGGATTATCAAAAAAAAAAAAAAAAAAAAAAAAAAAAAAAAAAAAAAAAAAAAAAAAAAAAAAATAATAATAATAATAATAATAATTGTCACGGACCATTTTCTCTTCGTCTCACCTTCGGTCTAAATCAAACACCCATTTTTCCTCATCAACGACTTCTTCTTCCCTCCTCACTGATAAATTAATATTTGATATTTTTATCACAATAAAGATCAAATTTATATATACAGTATTTAAAGGCGGATTTAAGATTTGTAAAACATGAGTGCACGGTGCATCATTAAAAAAAATAAAAAATGTGAATTGAATTCAATATTCAACAAAATGCATCATTCAACTTTATTAGAGTATGAAACCAACAAATATTATTAGATAAATTCTAAGAAATATATACATAAAATACTAATATGACGGAAAGATCATGAAACAATATAAAAGGTTTTAAATTATTCATCCTTATTAAATTATCTATAATTATCTTTTAAATGATTTACTAATATACATTTTCAGTGAATAAAATTAAACACCACAAATCAAATCAAATCAAATCAAATTATCTTTTCTTAAAATTAATAAACTAAAAATCCTTACTAATTAGGTTAGTTAAGGGATAATATCTTATTTAATAGAGATATATATCATACATTTATTGTTTGACTTAAATGTTGAATGATTCTTTTAGGATTGTTGCCAAATCATCCCCATCCCACCAGATTCTCCACAATTTACTCTAACCTCTTCACACACTATATATTATCTTTCACTTTCTAATCAATCCTTTATATAAATTCATATACAAAGAGCACTTCCAATTAGTTCATTAGCAATGGCAGCAACAGTTGCAGAAACCTTGAGCAACTCCATCACAATCTGCAACCCAAAACCAACAAGAGTTTGTTTTTCATATGCAGCCTATGCCAAAAATGTCATACAACATCTCAAATCCTCCAAAATAATCGTCGACAAAGGTCTTTCCGATATAGAATTCTCCACCATTGAATCAAATTTCACCTTCATTTTCCCACCTGATCTTCGTTCTATACTTCAAGAAGGTCTTCCCATTGGCCCTGGATTTCCCAATTGGCGATCCTCGTCCCAACAACAATTAGAGATCATCAAGAATTTGCCAATTTTGAGTTTATGTAAAGATGTCAAGAAATGTAATTTTTGGGTAGATTTTTGGGGGATTAGGCCAAGGGATAATGATCGGGCTGTTGATATAGCAAAAGGGTACTTGAAAAAAGCACCTATTCTTGTTCCTATTTATCAGCATTTTTATATTCCTTGTACGCCGTGTTTGGCTGGGAATCCTGTTTTTTACGTGCATGATGGCGAGGTTAAATTATGGAGTTTTGATATATGTGGTTTTTTTCATCAAGTGGAGTTTCAGAGAAAAGAGATGATTTTGAGACGACCCAGTTTGTTTAGTTTAATGAATACACCGGCATGGGCGGCAACGGAGGCGAGAAAGATCGAATTTTGGACGGAAATGGCGGAGACGGCGGTGCGTGAGACAGACGCGCGTGAGATGGAGGCGGCGCGTGGAGCTGGAAGGCACCTGCGGTGGAGTGAGGATTTAGAAGGGTATTTAGAGGAGGTGTTTTTGAGGTTGACGGAAGCGGGGTGGAAAGAAGAGGATGTTAGAGAGATGATGATGGTGGAGGATGGAGGCGGTGGCTCCGGCGACTGGAGGAGACGCTGCGATGACGGCGCGTTTGTCGACAAGAAAGATGTGGAATCGCACGTGAGGTTGTTGTCGAAGAGGTTATTACGTGCAGGTTGGAGTACGGAAGATGTGGTGGACACACTAGGGTCGTCTGAGGAGATTTATCCCGAAGAGGATTCTTGCATTGATTTTTATCATAAAACAAGCTAATGAATTTTGCATTGTCTATAGACTAGAGCTGTGTAAAGCATACAATTTAATCAAATATTGGTCTAGGAATTCTAGTACTAGGGTATAAGTTAGTTGATGAAATATACAAAATGGTAGAAAGGTACTCTTCAACTCAATCTTCTTTATGTTGCTATTTTAATACTAATTTGATATTTTACTGATGTGACTTATTTAAATTCGCATATAATTCATTAAAAGAAAAGTCTGTGTTATAGAAACATGAGCTCTTCAACTCAATCTTCTCTATGTTTTAAATTATTTCATGTTTGAAATTTACTGATGTTTGAAATTTAATGATCTAACTTATTTAAATTCTTATATAATTCAGTTTGTCTTCTTTTTTAGAGTTTGAATTTGAAATCTTTAATTAAGGGTGAAATCTCTTTTATTCTACCATTTAGAGTTTTTTTCTAGTATTTGATAGTTGAAAGTTGAAACTCGTTTATCTATATATATAGGTAATAGAGAATAAAAAGAAAGTGAAACTTAAGAACACACTTACAAAAACACATACATAATGCACATAATATTAGAATAACAATCATAAAATATAGCATTATATTTTAACAAATTCTTAAAAGTATTATTCTACTTGTGATGCTAATGAATTTAAATAATAAAATATTGAAACTATAGGTAAAATACCTAAGTTAAGAAAACAATTATATATAATATAAAAAATGCATTATATAGATAAAGAATTGAAAATATTAAGGACAAAATAGATATTTTGTAGTATAAAAGTGGAAGAATACCTATTATTTAAAGTTAAGGAAAGAGTTTCATTTTTAAAATTTTAAGGCGTAAATGATTTTTGCCCCATATGTTCTCCTAAAAAACGTTGGAAGTTCCTGTTGAAAATTTACTAAATGTGGAATTAAATATATCTCATTAATTTATGACTTAAATAAATTGGGCCCGCAAGTCGGAAACGTCTTTTCCACACACGTGCACACGTAGTGCCAAGTATCGCAAATTTCATTAGTGAAAGAGATATTGGTACATATATAATACGTTTGAGACATGAAATTATGGACGGTTATTGGTCAAATGATAAAGTATTCCACTTTGGTAAAAGAAGGAAGAAGTGTAAGATGAAACGTGTCGAAAATCGCCGCGAAGGGCCGCGGCGCAGCCCCGTCAGAACCGCGGAGCCGGAGCGCCGCGATGCCTCCCAGGCAGCGCTGCGACGCTAATTGGTTGGGTAGTCACTGGAGCCGCGACGCTAATTCACAGAGCCGCGGCACTTCGGAGGCAGAAAGCTGCGACGGGAAGTTGGAAAAATCTTACATTTGAGCTGGTTTTGGAGCATTGATTCTCCATTACTTGGCACATGAATTCAGCCATTATTTGGCTGAATGTAACCCTTCAATCAAGTGCCACTACATGGCTATTGAAGGCTATTAGTTGGCTAGTTGAGGGGTCTTCTACTTACACTATAAATTGAGGCCTTGGCTCAATTGAAAAACACTCAACACTTAGAAAATACTCCAGATTTTCTGAATTCATCTTCTTCCTCTCTAGCAAAGTTACTATACTCAAAGTTCTTCAAGAGTAACACTTGAGTTTCCTTTGCTCATTTGTTAAGTTGTTGTATCTTTGGAGACTATTGCCCAACACCGTAAAAGGAGATATACGAGGCAATCTTGTCTTCTTCACTCTATATAGTGGTTTATGCCCTTATTTGGCTTCAAGAAGCATTAGAATCCCTTATTTCACTTGCGGGGCAATCAAGGAATAGAAGCTACCATCCTAGGGGGAGGATCTATTATCTCTCTACCTAGCTCCTCGTCTAGCATTCAAGAACAAGAGAGCTACAACACTCAGGTTGTTGAATGATTTAGTGAACAGCTATGCCCGAGAATGAATTGTGATATAGCGCCGAATAAGCCACAACTCTATTCCCGACTCGAAATCCATAAAGGACTTGTTAAAGACAGAGTGTTATCACTCGACTCAGCAAATCACACAAGCAATCTGATAAGTTCTTGATTTCCAATTTTATTGTAATAGTTAGTTTATCCTTTCTATCATTGTAATAATTACTTACTTTCCGTTCCCTACAACAATTGTATCCCAACAGTTCCCTTTCTAGTTGGTAATTAAGTTTGCTGGTCTACCTATACCTTTCTACAAATTCTACCCTTTTTTTCTAGTGGATTCAACAAAATTTGGCTAAGATTTATTAGCCTCACCAATATTAGCTACAATCTTGCCTCACCTTGATCCTTTCACAAATAGTATTTGACAGATTTGATGGGTAAGTTGAAAACAAAATAAACTTATAACAAGATAAGTTCATTGCTTCTTAATTTATAATTATCATATCCTTAAACGTGATCATGATAAGAATGTAATGCGTATGGATCGGAGGACTAATCCACATGCAAACCGTATGGATCGGAGGATTAATCAATTTTAATTGATTTAATCTTTATTTTGTTTATTGGTTGACTTCCGTCGATTTATTGCCTTATGCTTGTTTCCACTTGAATGAAAAACTGCTAATTGGCATTTGTAATGTAGGATACTACACTACTAGACAATGACAAATAATACAAAGTCTCCAATTAAAGCCAAATTTTCCATTCGTAGGGTCACTAATAAATAATAATTGACCCGTGAGATCTTAATAAATTATGATATATGGAGCCGAATAAAAAAGAGAAATTTACATATATAATCGTCCATCAAAATAATAATCAGCAAATGCATATTTTTTTGTATATTAATATATAATATGCATAATTTATACATTTTTTATATATCATAATGTGTATTTTTTATATAATTCGCTAGCGAATGTAATTATTTTAGATCGGCGGGCCAATGTGTAACTTGTAGGCGGAATATTTTTTTGTCTTTTCCAATTTTCTTTAGGAACAGAGTTGACCTCATTTCCATTATCACTGTCGCCTAACAACTCAATTCTGATATCTGAAAAAACAAACACGACATGCTTATTTTTATGCCCATGAAGTGTTTCGATTTTAGATCGACTTATGCACTTAACATAGCATCACTCAATTATGATATTTAAAAGAAAAACAAACACGGTATGCTAATTTTACGCCCATGAAGTATTCCAAAAATAAGTCTCTCTACACTTTCTATAGGCGAGGCGCGACAACTAGCACAACACGCGACTAGGGAGCCTGCCCGCCCCATTCTTTTTTCTTTTATTTGTTTTTGCTAGTTGTCGCGTTCTCAAACCCTGCAAAATAAAAAAATATCCACCATAATACTAGAAACAACATAAAAATAAAAGAAAAGGCTAAAAAAAGTAAGTGATAGGTTGACTCCAACGAGCGCCTTAATTAAGGTCGTGGCATTAATTATGGGTGAGCGGGTCCGGGTACCCTAACATTTTTGAACTACCCGGACTCTACCCGATAAAAGATCGGTTCCTAAATTTACTATCTGGAACCTACCCGTAGCAATCATTAACCGGAACCTACCTGGACCCGCAGGGTCCGGGTAGGTTCCCGTGTACCCTGTAAATAAAAAAACACGGATTAAGCAACAATTTTTAGCCTATGAGAATCAAAAAGAGTTCTAAAATAATTTCATCCAGTAGTTTTTTAGCCTGCAATCGGAGTTTTTAGTACCCTTATAAGAAGTTTTAGAAAACTTATTCATTGTAGAAAAGCTAATTTCGTAACCAAAACCTAAAATTGTAAGCCAAATTTGACACTCAATTAATTGAACGTGTTGATTTCAAAATAAATTTGGAAATATCTGAATTAAACTTATTTCGTGTTCATAGGCTCTTCGATACAAAAGAAAAGCTTTCTTATACTAGTAAATCTCTAAATTTCATCTTCAGAACTACAAAAATATACACAAATTTGAAAAATAGATTTACATTTCAAATCAAAAAGTAATACAAATTGAAGATGAGTATCGCCTGAAATAGAACAGAAGCGTAGGATATTAAAAAGAAATTGAAGAGTTAGATATGAACCCATATGCATTTTAGGAACGACGTGAACACAACCAAGGGAGAGAAAGAGGCAAAGGTGAAGCTTCAACGACGACAACGATGAAAGTACCTGAGAGAAAGCTTCAACAACGACGATGATGAAGCTCGGTGGTGTAGCTAAAACGACATTGCTATTGAGAGAGTTTTGTGTGTTTTCTCTTAGGACACAAAAAACATTCTAGAATAAAGGGGTGAAAAAGCTGAAATATTTGCGTCTTGGGGTGGGGAAAATCAATGTACAGGCGTGCAACAAACAATTTTGGAGAAAGTTAAAAGTGGTCCAAATGTTTCTCAAAAAAGTAAAAATATTTAATATTTTATAGGTTCCGGGTATCAGTTCCGGGTCCGGGTACCCTGTCTCTATTTGCCGGAACCGAAACCGGACCCGACATTGATCGGTTCCTAATTTTACTACCCGGACCCTACCCGTTATTAGAATATATCTACCCGGAACCTACCTGTTAGTGTTAGTTCCGGTCGGGTATCTGGGTACCCTGTACCCGTGCTCACCCCTAGCATTAATAACCTTCATTTTTCAACAAAGAGGGTGTGCCATTTCTATATTCATTTACCAATAGGTCAATCCCAAGTCAATTGGAATTAAGGCGTAGTAGTAGTCGTTGTTGTTGTATATTGCTAATTTTTGAGATTTTTTGTGGATGGCGTACTGGAACAATAGTGAGGGTTTTAATACAACATGTTATTTAAATGATATAAATTGCTTATGTGTTTAAATACCGCAATTATAACTATCATTCATGCATATCATAAACTCCGCTAAATGGCACGCACACACACTTGAATCAGTGCACAAAGGTGATTATGCGGATTTTGCAATCACCATCCAGTATAAAACCAAAAACCTTTCTTTGGTACACTTTGAAGACGAAGTTGGTATGCGGTCATTCCAACAGTCGACAACGGTTCACCTTGAGTTGTCCGCTCGGGTCCCTAAAGTCATTTGCTAAACCACTCTAGTACAACTAGGACAAAGCGAAGGCAAATCCCTACTGAACTAGCGCATGCTGACCTACACAGGTTCTGGTATCTCAGACCTACCTGGACCTGACAGGCTGACTCCCTCGTGTCCTAACGATCTCCGACCTGATGGCACTGCATCCAATTACTTGATATGTGGAAGTATTTAATGCGCCATATATGATGAACCATTACTCCTTTGGGGGTAAAATTAATTGTGCTATGTTTTGTAGATGCCTACAAACTTGAAATTCGACATGGTTACCGAGGCACCCAAGATGCTACAGATTTGGTAGGCATGGCTAAGCGCCGCACAACAAAAAGAAGTAACGAACTGTCTAAGGCACCTACCCTCTCTTATGACTATGAAAGAAAATACCGACCTCTTAGAAGTCCTTACCGGGTATTGGAATAACGAGAAAATGGTCTTTAGGTTCGGTGTCTTTGAGATGATCCCAACCTTAGAGGAGATCCGAGACTGCATAGACAGTGTAGGTACATGTATGAGGCAGAGAAAGAAACCCGATCGCAACTTTCTAGTACCCCATAAGCCGACTCCTGGAGAGATCCTTAAGATGTTATCCCTAGCTAACGCCGATTGGATATTTGGCCTGACCGTAGCTTTTAGGGATCTCCATACCCGATTTGGGTCTACCCAGGGTTACGTAGAGCACTCTATAGAGGTTCACTCATTTTCCGCTTGGGAAGCTACCTGACGCCTAGCCTTCACCATATGCCTGCTAGGAACCATGGTGTTTCTCAAAAACCGTTACCAAGCCATAGATACCCAGGTCATCTTTGTCACCCATGCTATCTTTCATGGCATATCCACTAACGTGGAAACTAAATACTATGACATAGTCCCAGTCATCTTGTCTGATATTTACCGAGCCTTATGTCAATGCCATAACCTGGATAGGTACTTCCAAGGTTGTAACCTCTTAGTCCAATGGTGGATCATTTAGCATCTCCATAATTCGAGATTCCATCATACCGAGACTCCAAGCGTAGAGAAGATGACCTAAAAGTCACTTATCTAAATTTTGGGATCCAATCCAAATAGGGGTGGGCTTTCATCTTCTCTAGGCTCCGAGATGACAATATCCAATGGAGATTTCCCGACTTCATATCCGAGACCATATCTGTGAGAGGCCAAAAATGCCCTTTCCTACCATTTATGGGAATCTGAGGAATCCGACCATATGCATCTCTTAGGGTCCTAAGACAGTTTGGAAGAGAATAGACAATCCCCCAAATAAGGAATATGATGAAATATGTGATTGACTACGAGGGTGACAAGATTCGAGGAGTAGTTGACATCATCCGAGAGTGGAATGGTCGAATCAAGTGGGAGGCAGAGACCCTACCCAATGATCTTATTCGCCCAGGTCGCGATGAAGAGTATGTAGACTAGTTAAGAGTACATTTGCAAGGTACCCTTACACCGGGACCCAACCTTTACAAGTTGGGATTCAAAGGCCTAGATCACAACTCATTGTATTCAAAGACAAGCAGATGATTGAGATGACATGTACCAAGAGAAGATACGGTATGACCAGATTGTCATAGCCAGCTTGACCGAGGAGGTTGACTTCACTCACGAGTATCTCAAAAACTTAGACGCTTGTATGAAATAAGTTATGGATGACGCTACACGGATGACCCCCACAGTAAAAGGTCAGTGTGTTAGTTCATTTCTAGTATCTACTCATCTCAAGATCCAGTCCGCCCTTCGAAGGGACAAGAGGGCTAAGACTGACAGAGCCTCATCATCAGCCACCAGAGGAGACTTTTTCTAATTTTTACTACTTTTTATTCATGCTTTGTAACCACATTGGGGAAAATACTATTATTATTAATGGAGTGATTATGGGGAAATGATTTATTAACATTTGGCACATTTATGCTTCAAACAATTAGAAAGCCTTGGAGTAACAAAGTATAGGAACGCGAATATTATAATTGTGTATGTTATTTTGTGATATAAACTTCTTCTGTATTTTTATGTGTTTCATATGAACTCTTGATTTGTCCCACATCCCGTACACCAACCCAAAAGAAAAATACAGAAAAATACCAAAAGCTGACTAAATTCACCTCATCCTAAAGGTTGATTTACTACAATGGATGCTACCCACAACTAGAGTGCCACATCACTAGCCATCGACCAAGTCAACAATATAAAGACCGAAGAGTCGCTTTGGGCCAAGATTCGCAAGATAGATACGAAGATTGAGTTGGAAAAAGACAAGATAAAGGAAGTTGACTACAATGTTGACTTAGCAAATGCCAAAATGAAATAGGTCGACAAGATTTTGGAATTCATGGAGAAACTGACTGAAAAGCCCCTGAGGGAAAACCGTAATACCAAAATCTCCTTGAAGAGGTCAATACTATGGTGGATGACTATGTCCCCATGACGCACCTTCATGAGGATGACCCAATACCATATGAGGAAACAAGTTGGGTACCCTAAAGAATCACCACAATCGTTAATGAATCTTCTAATCTCTATGAGATGCCACAAGTGCCTCCCCGTAGAACATCTCTAGTGTGGTGGGTGATTTCCCTAAAAACATGCGGTTCTTACCTCAGAGTCGCACTAAGGGAAGTGCAAAACATTGAGGTTTTCGATGGGATACAAGTTGTTGGACTGGCACACGCTAGCTCATATGTCCTCCCGACTTGCGCACCTCTTTTTTTCTCACAAAAGATGCTTATACCATATATACCAACCTGGCTACAACACTGATGAATGTGTGGCCTTCAAGAGAAGAATTATCAAACTAATTGATGAGAAAGTCATCTGCAACCTATAGGGACCTCACTCCCGACTAGTCTATGACTCCATTATGCTTGGTGAAGGAATCACCATGGACACACGGCTCTGGCGTTATGAATTCACTGCCTTTGAAGATTTGTACGCCGACATCATCTCACTCTTATGTGGTACCGACAAGGTTCGTCCACTCAAGACCACCTGGAAACTCTTCACAAGCACTTTGAGAACGAAGATATGCTTGTACTGATCAGGGGCTCCTGGGTACGACATTGAAGAATGTAAAATTTAAAGTTTGAGTTGGAGCATTTGGTCAATACCGGCCAGATCTAGCACGTGATACAAGGCCGCTTTTAGAAAAGCTGTTAGGAAACGCATGGTCGTAAGGACGACGACCCGCCATCCCTTTGAGGTGAATTCATCTTTTGGGTAGTTTAGGTGTCCCATTTTCTAACTTTCAATTAAATATATCCCCCTCCCACTTTTTGTCAATGAAACCACATCCGACCTGATATCCCAATGAGGGATACGTAGGAAGCCCATATCGGTCCTGGTTAGGGTAAGATTAAGATTTGGGTAGAAGAAATTAGGATATAATTTCTATGTAACTCGAATTATAGAAGGGCCTGATTTCCTGAGGAGGGATACGTAGGCAGTATATACAAGACTTGACCCCTATATTATATAAATTATAATCCCCTATTTATAAGACATTTTCTGGTTTGACGATGACATGGTGGCAAATCAACCACAAACCTTCAAACCGAAACCCTAAAAACTAAATTACCCAAAATGACCAAAATACCCCGGAATAGAAAGATCAATCAAGATTTCGGATCGAATACATGAGTCTACGTGCTATATGTACAATCTATATGCGATATCTTGTATTTATGTTTTCCGACTAACGTACTAACATGGTTTTCTTTTGAGTTGTTTTTCTTCTTATAGAAAAAAGTTGATATGTTGCGTTACATTGGCGTACTTCACTAGATCTAAAATCGCGGCAGCATCCATAAACTAAGAAAATCAAGCAAACATGACTGGTACTCCCAAGGAAACTTGTAACAAGAATGCATTGATTAAGGATGTTGTGCCTCAAGACCTCCAGAATGCATCACACTCTAAGGACGTGATCACCTTGTTCAAGAAAATCGTCGACCTCCAATAAAAGGTCACATGAAATAAAGCAATCAACGCTGCCAGAAAAGCAGTTGTTACTGAGGCAAGAAGGCCTTCACTACCTTTTCCATCTCTGAATTCACTCGTGCCCGAACACTTCTCGAATGCCCATACTGGGGCCTCTTACCAAACACCACCTCCAGTAAATGCCACCCACATAACTGGGACCTCCCAATTCGTGCCTACTTTTCAGGCGCCACTAGCTTATGTCAATCGTAGCATCCACCAAAATACTACTACCCATGTTACCCACACAGCTGTGGGCACTCCCAAAAGTCGCCCTATGTACTCCACCATATCCTTATATAATCCAATCAGTCCCATTGACTCCTCACTGGAATTGGATCACTATGATGAGATAGAAAAAACATTGAGGTCCGACCAGGACAAAAGGGACAGAGAGATGGAACATAAAATGATAGATCTGTTCGAAAAGGCTAATAAGGGCTCCCGTAAAGCGATGGGACTAAGATACAATGACTTATGCATGCATCCATATTTAGACTTGCTAAAGGGGTGCAAAGTGCCCAAATTTGAACTCTTTAATGGCACAAGAAACCCCAAAGCTCATCTGAAAGCTTACTGCGACCAACTGGTCGGCTTCAAAGGGAATGAATCGTTGATAATGAGGCTCTTTAGTCAAAGTCTCATAGGAGAAGCATTTGAATGGTTCATAGCACAAGATATTAGCCGCTGTGACTCATTTGAGGAAATGGCAAAAGCCTTCATGGACAGATTCCACTTTAATGTGGAAAACGTGTCTGACCACTATTCTTTGGAAAAGATTAGGTGAAAGTCAATAGAAACCTATCGCGAGTATGCAAATAGGTGGAGGGTCGAAGCCGCCCGAGTGTAGCCTCTGATGAGTGAGAAAGAACTGGTCTCATCTTTCATCCGATCTCAGGAGTTGGACTGCTATGATCGAATGTTGGCTATGGCTGAGAGGCCATTTGCCGATTTAGTCAAAATGGGAGAGACCATAGAAGATAGTCTCAAGATTGGAAAATTTGTCAGCATTGTCAACAAAGATGGCGCATCAAGCTCTACTGGAGCCGCAAATAATAAAAAAGAGGACGTGGTAAATGTCTTTCACACCCTGAGCCCAATGAGTCGTAGAAAGGAAGGGTCTCAATCATCTTTCGACATATACCAAAATCCTCATCCGAGCAATTACATACCAACACCCTACAACCCTGTGCCGGTATACTAGGCACAACCAAACTACCAAGCTCTATCTCCAAATTATCACATTCCTGCACCTACATATCAAGCACCTCAAAACTACCATAATCAACTACCTCCGGCCACATGCGACCTGCCACGTTCGAACTTAGAGAAAAAGCCACCTCAGATGTTCACTCCACTCCCAGAAATCTGAACCAGTATTTTCACCAAATTAAACGCTTCCGGTCTCATCAAATCCATGCCACCAAAGCCTGCCAACCCAGGAAGTCACTTTTACAGGCCCAACCAATCTTGTGCTTACCATTCTAGGGGCAATGGGCACTCTATAGAAGATTGCATCATTCTAAAACACAACTTGCATGATATGATCGACAAATGTGAGATCATTCTGGAGGCTACAGTGCCAAATGTGAATACAATTCCTCTCCCGAATCATAGTGCTAACCATATCCACATGATAGAACGAGAGGAAGACTAGGTTGTATGTCAACTGTTGGCCCAGGAGGGTACCGAAATCTTAGAGCGCACGGTCGCCTCCCTCATTCTATAATAAAATGCTATTTTAAAGATATTGATCCCAGCTCCAAAGAGGCCATTTGTGATCCAGGTACCACAAGTAGTCATTTCGGCTCCCAAAAAGGAACTTGCAGTCGTCGCTCAAGGAATGACAAGATCAGGGAGATGCTACACTCCCGAAGAATTAGTGCAAGGAGCGCCCCGCAAAAAAAACAAGTTAAAGAAGGCCCATCACCGATGGGAAACTGATGACTTTTGGCGCAAGATGCAGTCAAAAGATTACTCCACTGTTGAACACCTACAAAAAACACCGACCAGAATATCGATAATGTTACTGCTCCTAAGCTCTACATAACATCGTCAAGCCCTAATGAAGGGACTAGACCAAGTCCACGTCCCAACAAATACTAGTACTGAAATATTAGCTGACATAGTAGGTCATGTCATCAGGGCACATCATATTGCATTCACTACTGAGGAATTTCCAAGAGAAAGAATGGCTCATAACAAGGCCCTCTACATCACCATCTAGTGTCGAGGCATGGTGATCTCCCAAGTATATGTCAATAATGAGGCTAGGCTCAATATATGCCCCGAGTCCACATTGAAGCAGTTAGGCTAGTACATTGGAAAAATACGCCAGAGTCATACCAATGTAAGAGCCTTTGATGACATACAACGTGATACCACAGGGGAAGTGGACCTCAACATACAAATGGGGCCCGCCGCACTTACCACAGAATTCCAAGTCATGAATATCGGTGCTAACTATAATCTTCTACTAGGGAGACCAATCAATGAAATTCATATGGGAAGACCACGAGATCATAATCGATGGGGTAGATAGTATTCACAACTATCCCGACAACTATGTGCCTGGAATAGAAGCAGTCCCAACAGATACAAACTTCCACATAGTGGAACTTGTGGGATCCGTCCACCAAAGGGACGATGAAGAAATCCCGATACTGTCAGCCTACAAGATGGTTGCGATAATTATGCTCCAGAATGGGTTCGAGCCCGGCAAAGGCTTAGGATGAGAGCTCCAAGGCATTCCAGAATCGGTGTCAGTTCTGGGAAATGAGTATCACTTCGCCCTTGGGTACACATTAAGCCCTGCAGAAGCCTCTGATGTGAAACAGAAAAAGAGAGGTCCTTCACAAATAAGAAAGCCTTTCCCCGGTTTGTACCAGTCATTTCCAGTCCACATGCACATGCACATCAATGGGTACTCAGAAGAAGGTTTGGGGATATTGTTTAAAGAAGAAGAGTGTGCCGCTATACTAGAGGAATGCTTTGAAGCACCCACAATCCGGGACGCTGATCCAGATGAGCAGTTGTCCAACTGGACCTCTACCCTACTTTTTGCTCCTTAGTAGAGAGAAAATTTTAAATTTGTTTTTCCAAAATTGATGGAGATAGGTTGAGGCCCGAACACCCATCATTTATGTCTTTACTTTCTTACGTCTTGTTCAAAAATGGGATGACTCGATGTTGATCCGAGTCAGGAACACAATTTGTATCAGATAAATGAAAAGCCTCAGTTTACACAAAACAATCTCTTTTATTTATATATACACATATGACATATTTTTACATACTAACGATGTTTTGCTTTGTTTTTCTGTAATAATATTAAAATGACTCATAATGTCATGACATGTCGCGAGATGAGCGAGCCGAGTGATACAGACGACAAGGAATATAAGGAATACGATGAAGAGGCAGAGTTACTAGAAGACCTCGTGGATGAGAAAAGTCAGTATGAAAATAGGTAGACGCCTAATTTGGAAGAAATTGAATCAATCAATCTCATAGACGAGAAAATGGTTAAGGAAACCAGGATAAGTGCGCACTTGGATGTGCCAAAAAAGGAAAAATTGATAAACTTGCTTAAAGAGTATGTTGACATATTCACATGGTCATACGCGGATATGCCCCGGTTGATCAAAGACATCGTAGCTCACAAGCTACCTATCAACGAGGGATTCACCCTAGTTAAATAGAAAATTCGACAGTTCAAGCCTGACCTCGCATAAGAATTAAAGACAAAGTCAAAAAACAGATAAAGTCAAGGTGGTGGAAGTAACTCTATACCCTACGTGGTTGGCCAACATCGTGCCAGTACCAAACAAGGATGAGAAAATAAAAATATGTGTGGACTACAGAAATCTCAATCGAGCTAGTCCCAATGATAATTTTTCACTCTTGAATATTCACATACTTATGATAAATGTGCAAAGCATGAATTACAGTCATTTTTGTATTGCTTCACTGATTATCATTAGATTCTGATGAGCGCAGAAAATGCTCAGAAAATGACATAGATTACTCCATATGGAGTATACCATTATCGTGTAATATTGTTCGGCCTCAAGAATGTCGGATCCACTTACATGAGGGTGATGACCGTCATCTTCCACGATATGATGCATAACAAATAGAGGTCTGCATGGATGACATCATAATCAAGCCACGAGAAGGCTCTAACCACATTATACACTTGCGAAAGTTCTTCGACAAACTCTGTAAGTTCAATCTCAAATTGAATCTGGCCAAGTGTGCATTCGGAGTGCCTGCCAAAAAATTATTGGGGTTCATAGTCAGCTGCAGGGACATAGAGCTAGATCCCACAAAATCGAAGCCATTCAAGAGCTTCCACCGCCAGAAATTGAGAAGGATGTCATGAGCTTCTTAGGAAGGCTGAACTATATTGGGCGCTTCATAGCGCAATCTACAGTAATTGTGGAGCCAATCCTTAAGCTACTAAAAAGGGATGCGCCCATCAAATAGACGAAAGAGTGGCCCAAAGCAATCAACTCAGATGAAATCAAGCGATATTACGTGTGAAGACATGCTCATTTCAGTTGTAATCGTTTTTACTTATAATCACATCTCCTTTACTTGTAATCGCATATTTTCTTTTGCTTATAATCACACTTCTTTGCTTCTAATTACATTAGAAAAAACAAATCATTCCTTGTAACGAATTACGCGAGGACCTGATTCCCAAAAAGGAATACGTAGGCGTCCATTTCAAACTCGGTCGCATTATTATCAAACCCCATATATTTATATGAACTATGCAATGACCTAATTCCCAAAGAGGGATACATAGGCACTCTTCGAGCTCCGTCGCACCATTACAAAAGTCAATCACATTTATTTCAAACCACATTTCGACCTGATTCTCGAGATGGGATACGTAGGCGCTCTTCAAGCTCGATCGCATCAAACAAAACAACCAAATAAACCCCTAGGAAACCTCAGAGACATCAAGAATTTGAATAAATCGCCTCACACGGTGTAAACTGGGGTAGAACTTTTGAGAAGATCTTAAAAATTCCATTAACAACACGGGTCAAAGGATCAGCCGGTCCAAGCTCAATAAATTAGGGAAGAATTTTTTAGAGGGACTCAAAAATTCCTTCAACGAAAATTAGAACGAGAGTTAGCCAATCCAAATCAGCCACTGGGACAAATTTTGAGGGGGTCTTGAAGATTTCAACAAAGACAGACGAAGAGCAAAGGCAAAGCACCAGAGACGGTAAAAAAAACTCGCTCAAGCGAATATGTCATGACATGAGTTAAAAATATCTTAAATATATATGAAATGTTTCAGTCAAAGAATTCTGCTTTCCAAAATAGTTTTCAAATATTTCCACTCAAAATATTTTCTCTCATTATATCGAGACTGAAAAAGGGATTGCAACCGGAAAATGGAGATACAACATAGCAGGAGTCGGCAACACTGATTGACCTTATAGGAAACTAACAAAACTTTCTGTGATTGCAGGTCACCAGAACGTCATCAGCAGGATGACCAATTTCTCTACTAACTTATTTGTTCATGAATTAAGCAAGCACAATCAAAAGCCACTCTAACACCGGAAGACAACTAACAGGCCCTTAAAGGCACCGATAAAGCAAAGACGCAACACCGGACTTGAGAGCCGCAGCTAGAAGAAAATATCATAAAGGAGAATAAGGTAAAAAGAGACAGAGTGATGTAATTCCGGCTGAAAGGCTTCAGTCTTCAATCCAAGTGTCAGAATGATGTAATTCCGGCCGAAAGGTTGCAGTCTTTATCTAAGCGTTCGAATGATGTAATTCCAGCCGAAGGTTTGTAGTCTTCATTCAAAAGTCCGAGTGATGTAATTTTGGCCGGTAGGCTGCAGTCTTCACTCCAAGTGTCAGAGTGATGTAATTCCGATTGAAAGGTTGCAGTCTTCACTCTAAATGTCCGAATAATATAATTCAGACCAAAAGGTTGCAGTATTTATTCAAAAGTCCGAATGATATAATTCCAACCAAAAGGTTACAGTCTTCACTCCAAGTGTCAGAATGATGTAATTCCATCTGAAAGGTTGCAGTCTTTATTCAAAAGTTCGAGTGATATAATTACGGATAAAAGGTTGCAGTCTTCACTCCAAACGTCAGAATAATGTAATTTCGACTGAAAGGTTGCAGTCTTTATTCAAAAGTCCGAGTGATATAATTTTGGCCGAAAGGTTGCAGTCTTCACTCCAAGAGTCTGAATGATGTAATTCTGGCTAAAAGGTTGCAATCTTCATTCAAAAGTCCAAGTGATGTAATTCCGGTCGAAAGGCTGCAGTCTTTACTCCTAGAGTCTAAATGATGTAATTCCAGTTGAAAGGTTGCAGTCTTCATTCAAAGGTCAGAGTGATGTAATTTTGGTTGAAAGGCTGCAGTTTTTACTCCAAGTGTCAGGTGATGTAATCCCATTCCAAAAGCCGCAGTCTTCACCCCAAAGTCCGAATGATTTACTTCCGGTCAAAAGCCACTATCTTCATTCCTAAAGAATCAAACTACCTCACAGGGTTGACAACATCACACTAGCAAGTCCACAGAGTCAGGAAGAGCCAGACGGTGTCATAGGTGACGTCCACTTAAACAAATACTCTTCATCAAGTCAACAGAGCTAGACAATATTGTAGGTGGCATCCGCTTGAGTCAAATAATTCAACAGATCCAGATGGTGTCGCAAGTTGCATCCGCTCAGCAAAATTAACAGGAGCCAAATGGTGTCGGAGGGGCATCCGCTCAAAAGAAATCACACATGAGGGTACAACAAACAAAGCCGAGAAGGTATGTAAAAATATAAAAAGTAATAATCAACACGTAGGTCTCAGCTTATGGAAACATGTCAAAGCTACCGGAGGTGAAAAGTAGAAACACCAGATCCAGATACATGTGAAGCAAACATGGAACTTGTTCTTGGGCAGCCAGCAAAAAATATGTGTTAACGAGAGTCAAGGTCAACCACATAAGCTTGAACATCACTCCACACTTACCTCGCTCGCAAATTACTATGTTTTTATTTTTAAATCTTGTAACTTGTCGGGCATATACCGGAAGGGTCAAAGGGATTCCCACATAAGGGATACCCTTTTTGGGCTATCGAGTCGAACTACAAGTGACTTGATTCTCGAAAAACGGGGATATGTAGGTCACTCAATCTCCGAGGATCAATCACATTCAAATGAAATTATTTTTGATTTTTTTAGTTTGATACATTTGTTTTTTCGGCTTTTAATAGTTTAATCGAATCGAACTACAATTGGCTTGAATTCTCATGCAACTTGAGATATGTAGGAACCCCAAAAACCAGGGTTCGGCCATAATTTTAAAAAATTACATAAAAACAAGAAGTAATTTCCTATTGATTGGCTAAAAACTAGGTCAGTCAGATTTCGCTGCTCAGGGATGGTCTAGCCATCCCCTAACAATGAAGGAGTAGTTGTTTACACCTAATTTGTACCCTCCAATAATTATATTTAATTATTCAAGATTTTGGGTCACAAACATAGTGGAATATACTTTTCACAAAGCGGCTATGATAAGGGAATAATAAATGTAATTATCTCAAAAGAATTTTCAAAGTTCAAGGATTAATGTTTCGGTCTGTCAAAGTCAAGAAATTGTTTAATTAAATATGATAAGGGAATCACATCTTAATTTCAAGTCGTGTTTAAATTTTAAAAACGTTTGCATGATTTTAATTATCTAATCTCTATTTAGTGTCAAATTTGGACTCAAAACGAAGCTTTTATTTTAATTAAGTTATTTACGAAATTATTCGGCTATTTTATGATTTAAAATGTGACCACATTTGAAAAATGCATCCACAATATATTATTTTTTTTTTAAAAAAAGAAAGGTTTGGGCCTCACTTTATTTAAATTAGCCGAGCCCAAGGCATTTTAGACTAGGACTTGGCCCAAGCCCATCAGAGTAAGGCGTAAAGAGGATAAAGTCCTTCACTCTTTCATTTTCAACTTGGTTCCAAGAGGAACCCTAGACGTCGCCTTCTTCGATTGCCGAAAATGCAATGGTACACAAATTCTCTGCTCCTCTGTGTGGATGGAAGAAGAAAGGCATTAAATGTCTTGCCGCTCTCCTCCAGTCACGCCACCGTACCCACCCTCAAACCCCATGTAAGGTTGCCCTTTTTTTACTTTTTCTGTGAGCATTTAATATTCCCTTGTCCTATTACAATTCAAACTCTTCGATTTCATTAGTTGAAAACTAATTGGAGGGAAATTTCCCCCAAATTTGTTCTCCCGCATTGGTTGAATCTGAAAACCTAGGGTTCATGGGGCTCTATAAATAGATCAGACCCTCTCATTATTGAACAAGTTAAAAAAAGTCCAAAACTCGATATTTGGCATTCACATTGATTGAGAGCCATTTTCGAGTTAAAATTTAATCAATTATTACTTAAGTTGGGATCCAGTCCTTTTGCGGAACCCAGAGTTAGAGTAATTGGTCTTTCAGTTATTAAAACCTCACTTTTTTGTGTGTTTGTGAGCTTAAGGTCATCAGAGTGAAGAACAAGCCCAAAATTCAATCCTAGGCTGCCTCCATACAAGGTAAACACAATTCCTTTTTGATTTTTTGTTTAAATAAACTTTTTAATATGTATTATGTGTTTTGTGATAGTTAAGCATGATTAGTGATTGTTAAGGTTCATTAGGTTGAATGTTAGCATGTTAGACCACTGTTGGCACTTATTGTGATGCTATGAACCTGATTAGGCCTAATTAGTTGTTATTTGTGCTTATTAGATTAGTATTTAGCATGTTTTAGGTTGGATTATATGTTGTTTAAACAATGGATTAGCATGTTTTATTAAGTTAAGATAACATTAGTTGTTCATTATGATTATTTGTGAATTTAAATGTTTACAATGTTAGTTTAAGGTTGTATTAATCATGTATGAACACTTAAAGTTTTAGAACTTGTAACTAGGTCACTCATGGTTTAGTCTAGTATGTTTAGGTGGTTTTATTCATTATTTATTGAATGCTTATATGTGATTAAGTAGATAGATGCCAAATATGTTAGTTAAAGGTGTATTAGATTCTATGTGGCCTGTTTAAGTGATTTTGAAGTGATTAGCATGTTAGTTGTAGTTTGTTTTAGTCAAATCTTAAGTTATTCAGTTAATATGGTGTTTAAAATGGTGGTCTGGAATTTGTTAAGTGAGTAAAGCGATTCAATGTGTTGTTGGAATGGTCTTAAGAGCATGTCTAACCTTTAAGGGACTATGTTATGTTTGTCCATGACTCACTGTCTTATTATGTCATCTAACACTAGTGTTAAGTTAAATAATGAACTGTTGATGCCTTAAGAAGTTATTTAGAATCGGTTTAGATTAAGTTCAGATTTGAATAGGTTTAAAAAGGGTAGCGTGTCATTAACATGGTGCTAAAACTAACTTATTTGAACTCTTAGAATTTGTTACATAGGTCTGAATGCAGTTTTATGTTGATTAAAGGTATAATGTCCTTGTTTGCTTTAGTTCAATAAGGGATGTGTATGACGATGTATTGTTTGTAAACTCATGATATTTTAAAGTGTCCATGTAAGATAATTTGAAGTATGTGGTGTGATTTAGGAGCATGCTAGGGTGTCAGGGACGGACTGTGGTTAAATCAATTAGGATATCTGCATTATAAGATAGCTTTGTTAACTGTTTGACTTGTTTCTAAAATTGGATCCCAAACAGAGGTAGTTTTAAAGGGTTTTGATGTATGTTTGTAATATTTCTGGGGTGATGTTGTTGCCTTGATCTATGGCTACATGTTTCTCATATGCAACTGTGAAATCACCTCCGTATACCTGTACATGACCTTACTTTACCCCTGAGTATAGGAGCTGAGTCATAATCTCTGAGTAGCATGATGTATTGTTTTACTGCATATTTGAAATAGCCATAAGTGATATTAGATTATCCCTTATTGATATATAGTCAAGACTGTATCATGTCTACTTTACAAGAAGTTGACTGCATATCCCTAGGTATTTTAATTGTCTTCCCACCCTTTAATATGTTCCCAATAGTCTCTAAGTGATCCCAAATGCTATTGCTCATTGTTTCAATCTTAATTGAGGCCTAGTTGAACATGTATCTAGACAAGTTTAGAAAATGAATAACTTGCTGATGTGTGTAGCCTATGTCTGTCTACCTAGTATCATTCTCCCACTCATATGCCTTGAGCCACACTATCGTGAACCCTTCTACATTGTGTACTAGACCAACTGTATGCTTGCCATTTCCATATGGATAGTAGAGTGAAGCAGCATAACAAATCTTTAGCATGACCTCAATAGCACCCTATGGCCATCACAGGCCTGCATCCTATTTGCTTGAACCCTGTTGTGTTCTAATGAGTTAGTATTCACTTGTGCCTTATAACATGTTTGCATGCTCTGTTTAATTCTCCATCTCAAATGTGGTATTAGTTAGTATTAGACCCTAGGCCTGTACTATTTATTGGCTTTAGCTTTAGGTTTGTTCCTCCCTGTTTGTATGATTAGAACCTTATTCAAGCTATGTGGACACTGTCCATTTAAAACTATGAACTGTGGTTTTCTGGGATAAGATTAGTTAGGGAACATGGGTATACATCCAAGATATATTGTCATGATTGAGTCTCTGCTTTAAATTTCCTTCTTGTGTGCTTTCTTAGAGAAAATGTCATGATATACACTTGATATACAAGATATATACAGTTTTAGATACATTAATATATCAAGTGTATGTGTGCATATATATATATCTGTATACTGCCTATTCTTTGTTAGAATGCAAGTGATCTATTGGGCTCAGCCCATTTCTGTGCTTATTTGCTTCTCTCATACGACTGTGGTCGTTGGGCCTGGCCCACTGCTTGCCTTCTTCTTCCTTCCCTTATGCATTGCTGTTGGTTTGGGCCTAGCCCACTGTCTGTGGTTCTCCTCTCTCCTTATTCTGCTAATTAACAGTTTGAGTCCATTTAGTTTATCTTGCTTATTTTATTCTAGTTTATAGGCTGTTAGTTTAGTTAATCTTCATTAGCATTAGATAATCACGAGTACATCTAACTTGGGTATTTGTTTGTGCCCTCTTTTGTCTTCGCCACTGCATTACACCGTGATGGGCCTTCACAAGGCCCATCACTTATATTCAGATGAGTAAGATGCCTTTCATGATTAGTCGATTGGGCCGAGCCCAAATCATGACTGTTTTGGCAGAGAAAATAAGGGAAGCTAATATTTTCATGAAGTCCTAGCTATGGGTGAAAATATCCAATTGGTGGGCTTCGGTAGACCCACCAGCCTAAACTCTATCTCATTTTCCATTTCTATAATATGTGTATACATTGTATTTGTTGTAATAAACATACTTCATATATTGGAACCTCTACTTATGATTGGAATCTAGTATAGGCAAACGATACGTGGATCGTTTAGCTAGATCGCCAATAAAATATTTTCTAAACTGTTTTTAATCTGAGAATGGAAATAAAAGGACCGTTTAGGCATTAAAAACTGGAAATAAAAAAGGAGTTTTCGACCAAGTGCAAAAATTGATTTTGGATCCATGACTTGGGCTCTAAATTTTGAAAATGGAGCGGACTGATTTGAAGGACCCAAATGGGCCTGAGTGACTTGGAAACATGAAAAATGGGCTGCTGAAGGTTCAGATTTAAATGGGACTGAAAATGGACATTTTCTTCAAGTTAAAATACGGGCTAAGCCCAATTAGATAGTTAATTTTGAAATAAAATCATATCTTGGACTTGGTGTTAAGTTGAGAATTTTAGAATGTGCAATTTGGTTTGACCTTAGCGATATGGCATGCAAAACGAAACAAAAATCACTTTTGTATTACTTTTCTTTCAAAATCAAACTTGTCTTTTTTAAATGAATCATACCATATTCAAAACTTTAGGAAGGATTTTAAAAAGATCCAAGTGTGGAATAGTCAATGTAGTTGGACTAAATGTGGAGTACTACTCAATTCATATTTGAGTGTTTTTAGTCTGAAAACAAAATTGACCTTACTACCTTGTGCATACTATTTTTTGGCGCAAGTTTAACTCTTTGTTTTAAAATAAAACCTTGAGTTTAAATAAATAAAAAATGACAAGTTACTTTGCGGATTTTAAATATTAAAGCAATTTAAATAATTTAAAGCATGCTATAGAGCCTGTAGGTTAATCGTATTCTACGGATCTTTAATATCGGGGTGTTAACACTTTCCTCGGGGATCACCAGAATTCTTACCTTGACTCTTGTTTAGATAGGATTTTTCAATGAATTTGAATAAATTCTTTCACGCTAGTTTTTCTAATTTACCTATAAATCTAAAATAATTATCCAATCTTAGAGCATCATCCAAATTCTTAGTAGCTCTTTATGCGCTCCGGCGTGTAAAAAAGAGAACCGTAACAAGTTGTAGAACCAGAATTGTCAAATTCGAGTTTTCCGGTGAACCAGTCATAGAATGGAAGGGTGATGTAGCAATACCCATGAGTAGGTTTATTTGTTATCTTAAAGTTAGAAAGATGATATCCAATGGGTATATTTACCATCTAGTTTGGGTTAGCAATGAAGATACCTAGACCCCAACTCTTCAGTCTATACCAGTTATTAATAAGTTTCCAGAAGTCTTTTTAGAAGATCTTCTCGGAGTTCCTCTCGATAGGGAGATTAAGTTCGAAATTGATCTACTTCCCGGCACTAAGATGATAGCTACTTTTCCATACAGAATGGCCCCAGCAGAGTTAAGAGAGTTAAAAGCTCAGTTGAAAGATCTCCTTGATAAGGGATTCATTAGACCAAGTGTCTCACTATGGGGTGCACCAGTCTTGTTTGTTCAAAAGAAAGATGGATCTTTGCGTATGTGCATTAACTATCGACAATTGAACAAGATCACCATTAAGAACAAATACCCTCTTCCCAGGATCGATGATTTATTTGACCAACTTCAGGGTGCTCGGTGTTATTCCAAAATTAACCTCAGATCGGGGTACCATCAGCTTAAGGTTAAGGACGTTGATATTCCAAAAACTGCATTTAGAACTCGTTATGGTCATTTCGAATTTTGTGTTATGTCGTTCGGATTAACAAATGTCCCAGCTACTTTCATGAATCTTATGACCAGGGTCTTCAAGCCTTATCTCGATCTTTTCGTCATTGTCTTCATGGATGATATTTTTGTCTATTCCCGTAGCGAGGCAGATCATGCAAAACATCTCAGAATATTGTTGCGGACACTTCAGGACAACGAGCTTTATGAGAAATCTTCTAAGTGTGAATTTTAGCTTAAGTCAGTTGCCTTCTTATGCCATGTGATTTCATGAGAAGGCGTCCAGATTGATTCTCATTAAATAGACGCTATTAAGAATTGGCCCATACCCACTTATGCTTCAGACATACGAAGTTTCTTGATTCTAGCAAGCTACTACAAGCACTTCGTAAAAGGGTTTTCTTCCATCTCAGCTCCATTGACTAGATTGACTTAGAAGAGAGTCAAATTTCAGTGGTCAGATGCCTGCAAGCGTAGTTTCGAATAATTGAAAACGAGATTGACTTCTGCTCCATTGTTAACATTACTAGAGGGAACTGAGGGGTTCACAGTATATTATGATGCATCAGGTATTGGTCTCGGATATGTCTTAATGAAGCATGGTAAGGTTATAGCTTATGCATCTAGACAACTTAAACCTCATGAAACGAATTATCTGACTCATGACTTAGAATTGACAGTTGTGTTTTTTGCACTCAAAATATGACATCATTATTTGTATGAAGCTCACATTGATATCTTCACAGACCACAAGAGCCTTCAATACATTTTCAAGCAGCGGGAGTTGAATCTCAGGCAGAGTAGATGGCTCGAATTGTTAAAGGACTATGATGTAGATGTTCTCTACTATCTAGGGAAAGCGAATGTGGTAGGTGATGCTATTAGTTAGTGATCCATGAGAAGTTTAGCTCATGTTGAAGAAGGTAGGAGAACCATGACGAAGGAGAACAAGTCTGAATCCTTCTTAGTAGCTGAGGTGAAGGGGAAACAATTTAGTGATCCCTACTTGTTGCAGCTGAAAGAGGGGATTCACAAGCATAAGACTACGACTTTTGAACATGAGGGAAATGACAGTACTTTGAGGTATCGAGGCAGGTTGTATTTCCAGATGTAGATGGACTCAGAGAGTGAATCATGGTAGAAGCGCATAATTCCATGTATTCTATTCACCCAGGTTCCACAAAAATGTATCATGATATTAAGGAGTTTTATTGGAGGAACAATATGAAGAGGAATGTGATAGATTTTTTAACCAAGTGTCCTAGTTGTCAGCAGGTGAAAGTAGAGCACTAGAGGCCTGGTGGGTTAGCTCAGAACAACGATATTCCTATATGGAAATGGGAGATGATAAATATGGACTTCATAACAGGACTATCTCGCTCAGTCCGGAGGCATGATTCGATTTAGGTGATTGTGGACTGACTTACTAAATCAACCTATTTCTTGCCAGTTAAGATTACAGATTCAGTAGAGGATTATGCTAAGTTGTATATCCGAGAAATTATCAAGCTTCATTGGATCCTAGTGTTCATTATTTCAGATCATGATTCTCAATTCACAACACACTTTTGGAAGTCTTTCCAGAAAGGATTGGGTACCAAGGTAAATCTCAGCACAACTTTTCATTCTCAGATAGATAGTCAGGCAGAGCGTACTATTCAGACTCTTGAGGATATGTTGAGAGCATGCGTTCTCGATTTTAAAGGTAATTTGGATGATCATTTGCCTCTCATTGAATTTACTTATAATAACAGTTATCATGCTAGTATCCAAATGTCACCGTTTGAGGGTCTATATGGGCGAAGGTGTAGATCGCCAATCGGTTGGTTCGAAGGTGGTGAAGCAGCACTATTAGGACCAGACTTGGTTTATCAGGCTATGGAGAAATTCAAGTTGATTCATGAGCATTTGAAAACAACTCAGAGTTGCCAGAAGTCCTATTTAGATGTGAGGCGTAGAGATTTAGAGTTTTAAGTTGATGATTGGGTTTTTATGAAAGTTTCACCTATGAAAGGTGTCATGAGGTTTGGAAAGAAAGGGAAGCTCAGTCCAAATATATCGAACCCTACAGGATTATGAAAGAACTGGCATGGTTGCTTATGAACTTGAATTTCCACAAGATTTAGTTGTTGTTCATCTAGTGTTCCATGTGTTCATGTTGAGAGAGTGTGTGGGAGACCCGTCGCTGGTTGTCCCTACCGACTCCATTACAGTTAAGTATGGTTTGACCTATGAGGAGATCCTAGTGGCTATTTTGGATCGTAAAATTTAAAAGTTGAGAACTAAGGAAGTTGCCTCATTGAAAGTGTTGTGGAGAAATCAGAGTGTCGAGGAGGCTACATGAAAAGCCGAAAAGGACATGAAGTCTAGATATCCACACTTATTTGAAGATCAATCAGAAAATGTTAAGGGTAACTAACCTTTACATACGTACCTCTTATTCAGTTCAGTAACTCTATTCAGTAATTCAGTTTAGTATCCAGTTCAGTGTTCAATCCAGTATCCATCTCAGTATTGGTATGTCCATGACATATCAGTATTCTCATGTTTCCGCGAGTCACGTTTAAGGTCCAGTCTCATTCTTAACCATGACCCATCATTTGAGGGAGAATGATCCCAATGGGGAGATATTGTAACACCTCGTACCTCTAAACTTAGCCATATTCATGATTCAGGGGTTTATGAGACCAAAACGAGGAGTTTAAGTTGAAAAACTAGTTTCAGTTCTACAGATTAAATTTGACGCCAGGATTTACGGACCGTCAAAGTGAACTATCGATTTGATTCTTAAAATGGACGTAACCCAGTGAATTTTTACGGACCGTATAAATATCGACGGTCCTTCCTTTTTTATCGTCTGAAACCTCTCATGTTTTGAAGTCACTGGAAAGTTATAAATTAAAAGAATTAATTTGACGGTCCAATTATATGAACCGTATAATTATTGACGGCCCAGACCCCGACCGTAAAAATAATTATGGTCCGTTAATATTGACCGTCAAATTCTTTCGATAGCAAACAATATAAATACGCATACTTAGTTTCAAAATCAATTTTTCATATTCTCAAACCCTAGAATGAAGGTTCTCTCTTCCCAACCTTCTCATACATCAAGGAAGCCTTTCTCACACAATTCTAAGTGATTCTAACGTAATCCTAATGAATTATAAGTAGAATCCAATGTTCTTAACCTAGAATTTTTAGGATAAACCCAACTTAAGGCTCAAGGTTCAAGCTTTGGATTTCTACTCCAAAGTTCAAATTTTCAAGACACGTATTGGAGCGATTAAGGTATGTATAACTTCTATCTACGTGTGGTAACGTCTTTAATCATCCTCATGCCTTGTTCATCGAGATTAGTGTGAATTACATTGGAATTTGGGATTTTAACCCTAGTTCATAAAAAGACTAAAATTGGGATTATAACTTCGGAGTTATTCATAATTATCACTTTGGTCGTTATGGACTCAGTACGTAATCAACATAGACTTGTGATTGATATCCACGAGTCTTAGTCTAAAATACTTAGTATGCTTATAAACTAGTTAAAACTCTAGTACTCATAATCAATTCATGAATTCATGTTCAGCATTTCATGTCCAAATATTTCATATTAGTATATTTCAGTAATCTGATATCATGTTGAGCACTTGTATTTTGGGCCCAAGGCCACATATTATTTTGGGCTCAAGGCCATAGTTATTGTATACGTATACCTGAGCCCGAGGCCACATATTTGTGCATACATATTGGACCTAAGGCCACAATTATTATTATTATTATTATTATTATTATTATTATTATTATTATTATTATTATTTATTTCAGTTAAATATGTGACTCTCCATTTTAGTACATGAAGTATTCTTATTATTTGCTTCCTTGTTCAGTTATCAGTTTTAGATTCAGTACGATATTTATTTATTGATTTGGGTTGCCCTTTTCCCGAGCACTCCTCAGTTATTATTCTTTCAGTTGCTTTACATATAGTACAATTCAAATGTACTAACGTTCCTTTGCATGGGGCGTGCACTTCACGGTGCAGGTGCCGAGTTTCAGGACGACGAATCTACTCAGTAGGATTGCGTCAGTGTCAGCTACTTGGTGAGCCCCATCTCATTCAGGGTGGTCTAGTATTCCATTATTATGTGTTATTAGTAGAGGTATGCCAGGGCCTTCTCCTAGTACACATATTTGTAGACTCATGTTTTATAAGTTTCATAGACTAGACTAGTTCAGTATGTCAGACATATCAATATTTACTACTTTCAGTCTTATGATATTTTCAGATTTCTTCCGCTATCATTATTTCAGATTATAAACTCAGTATTATGTTTTACATGTTTTAAATCATTACTATAGTATGTTTTGATGCCCATGTTGATTCAACAGTCATGTGGTTCGCTCGGTCACATGCAACCAGACACCGAGTACCGTGTTTCGCCCAGGCCATGGTTCATAGCGTTACAGGCTCATCCCAAATAGTGAAAATTCTCTATTTTGAGTATAACTAATAAGCCATAAATAGTGTTTAACTACTGACTTAATAATTAAATAATTGAGATAAAAAATAAATAAATAACTCAATGATGAAAAAATCAATCGATATCAATGATATTCAAATCAATTTTTATGCTAGTACCAAACCCCTAGAACTAATGAATTTAGCTACTCATGATTTTAGCACGAATAAAAGAATTCATGAATAATACAAGGAATAATAATGAAATAGAGTATAAATAAATAAACTCTATGGTGGAATACTTCAAGCCTCTCCGCTGCTCCAAAATTTCGCCAAAGATCCCTACAAATCGTGTTTAAAGTGTGTTTATAGTATACAAAATAACCTAGGCCTAAACATTAAATCCTGCAAAAATCAGGGAAAATCTGTCATCAGTGCCTTGGTGGCCCGCCACATCCAGTGTTGCGCCCCTTGTGTAGTCCTGCAGCGCCACTTGGTGCGTCGCATTAGGTGGCACGCCCGCTGTGCTGAAATTCCTGCGGGTATTTTCAATGCGCCACTGACGCGATTTTGACCCACGACATGACCCAAAACTTCTTCAAAATATGTTAAGTGTCTAATGCAATGCATGGTCACGACGGCGGCTCAATTCTTCTCCAAAACATCATTTTTTGTGGTTATTTTCTCATTTAGCTCCAAATACCTCGAAACTCATCTAATCATCAAATATACCAACATAAGCTTAAATATAACAATTAAAATTATAGACACTATTAAAGTATTAAGAATTAGCAGAGAAATGATACAAAATGATAGCCAAATATATATCATAATCATTGTGTTCCATTTTGGAGTTCAAAATCCAAAAAAATCAGCTTTAAATAGAGGTTGAAAATTAATTCCACCATTTGTTTTAACTAGAGTCGAGGCCGCTAATCTCTCTGTGTTATAGTACGATATCACATTCCGTTTGTGTGGGATAAAGTACTTGTATAGTTGAATTCATATCATCTTTCTACTTAATAAAACTACAATATGAAACCTAGCTCCCTCCTAATACTAAAGTGACAATGGTCATATAAAACATATTTCAAAAGCTTGGGAAAAATGAGAAGAATAAAAAAAAGACATGGACAGTATTTCAGCAATGAGATGGTCGTCCGTAATATTTAATTAGGTCTTTGTTCAAACTTTTCTTACTTTTGTTTCATAAAACTTTAAATAGGTGCATATATAATCCTGCTTATGGAGTTCAAGCTAAGTTCTACGTGATATATCTTGGGGCCTAACCCTCTCGTTAGGAGTTTTCCAAATGCTATCAACTGCTACTATTATGATTATCTTTGTATATCTCCTATTTTAGGTAGAATTATATTCCTATTGTAATTAGGTTGATTAGTTATCTAGTTTGTAACAAAGTAGATATTCTTGTACTACTATATATATTGTACATTATTGATGAATAAAATTAAGAGAAATCTATTTCTCAAATCCTATCATGGTATTAGCACTAGCCGACTAGCAAATCCTAAAAAACAATTTCGGCCGCCATCGGAACTTCTTTTCCGGCAGCCGACGACAATTGTTTTTCCTGACAGCCTCTTCGATGCCCGACATCCCTAGCTTGTCGACGTTACCATGTCGAATATTGAAGGCAAGATCGACCCAAGCTCTCCCTTCTTTCTCAGTTCTAGGGATCAACCAGGTAATGTGATTACCCAAGTCATTCTTACCGGCGACAACTATATCGCGTGGTCTTGAGCCATGACGTTGGCCTTGAAATCTCACCAAAAATTTGTGTTTATTGACGGCACAGTCACTAAACCAACAGACAAGAAAAAGTTCCTTGATTGGGACACCGTTAATCCATGCTCGTCTCATGGATATTATGAAGCATGGATCCTAAAGTGGTTGTATCTATTCCTTATTACGATGAAGCCAAATGTTTATGGGACTACATGGAAAAGCAATTCGCCGTCGCTAATGGTCCACACATCCAGAAGATTTGCTCCAACATCGCTGCATGCAAACAATCAAAATCGATGACCATCGAAGAGTACTATACTCTGTTGATGGGTTACTTTGACGAGCTTGCACGCCTAAAACTGATGCATTACTGTAATTGTGGGAAGTGCACGAACGATGTGACTGAAAAATTTGCTATGGATCGTGAGGAGGAAAAATTCCACCAATTCCTAATTGGCATTGATGATGACTTGTATGCCACTTTCCGGTCAAATATTCTTTCTCAGAATCCTCGTCATTCTCTTGATTCAGCCCATCAATTTTTTATTCAAGAGGAGAGATCGAGAAATATTGCCAGGGGAAAGGCTGTTAGGGAAGAGACTCATATTTTTGCTCTTCAACCAGCCGATCGTCCTAGAGGTGGGTATGATAGGCTGGACAAATCAAATCTCCATTGTTCTCACTGCAAGCAAAAAGGGCATGACAATGGAACGTGTTTCAAGTGACACGACTACTTGGACTAGTGGGAGGACCGAAATCGCAGCCCACAGAGAAATTCCGATCGCGGCACTACTACTGCCTCGTCTGGGACTGTTCCGGCGGTAGCAGGCACGCCGACTTCCTCATATATCGTTGGCCGTGGTAATGGGCCGACAACTTGTGCTAATATGGTGACCGAATCACTTGGCGCATCGACTAGTGCCGGATATTCAGCCTTGGCTGATTTGAACCAGGATCAGATACAAATTCTTTTGAATTTGATAAATACTAAAGGGAAATCGAATGATCAGATGACGGGTAAGTCTCCTAGTATGCCTTGGATTATTGATACAGGGGCATCACATCACGTAACGGGGAGTCTGACATGTCTCATTAATGCACAACTGATTTCTGAGTGACCGGTAGGGCTTCCTGATAGCGAATGTGCCATTGAGATGATGACGGGTTGTGTGGTTCTTTCAAGGGATTTGACTCTTGAAAATGTTTTATTTGTTCTCAAACTTAACTGCAATTTAACATTGATGTCACAATTGATTGATGATTCTAATTGTATTGTTCGATTCACTAATTCTTTGTGTGTTATACAAGACCAACATTCGGGGAACCTGATTGGAGCAAGTGAACGTCGGGACGGACTCTACTTTTTTTGAGGGCTCCTACAGTGCAAGCAGTGTCGATTCCTTGTTTGACATAATTTGAGTTGTGGCATCGACAGTTGCGTCACCCTTCAGACAAAGTTGTCAAGTTAGTTCCTGCAATTAGCACTAAAAGTTCTAGAAAATATTTAAATAAAACATGTGTAATTTTCCCCCGAGCAAAACAAACACGTGATAGCTTTCCTGTTAGTGAGAATAAAGCTAGTACAATATTTGAGTTAATACATTGTGATTTGTGGGGGACAAATGGTACACCCTCTTTGTGTGATGCAATCTACTTCTTGACATTAGTTGATAATTATTCAAGAGCGGTTTGGGTATATTTATTGCATAATAAGATTGAAGTTTATACAACTTTTTTTCTTTTAATGCAATGGTTGAGTGCCAATTTGAAACAATAATTAAAATTATGCAGAGTGATAATGGAACAGAATTTAAATCCATGTTAGACTATTTCAATACAAATGGAATTCTCTTTCAAACATCATGTGTGAGTACCCTTCAACAAAATGGACGGGTGGAAAAGAAACATCAACATTTACTAAATGTGGGTCGAGCATTGATGTTTCAGACTAATTTACCAATTATTTTTTGGGGGAATATGTGCTTGCAGCAGTGTACTTAATTAACCGAAACCCTTCATTCTTGCTTGAAAATAAGACTCTGTATGAAGTTCTTTTTGGCAAACCACCTACCTTCGTTGAACTAAGAGTTTTGGGGTGTTTTTGTTTTGTTCACAATCAGAAGGCGAAAGGAAATAAATTCGCTCCGCGTAGTAGAAAATGTGTGTTTGTCGGCTATCCGAATAGAAAAAAGGGTGCAAAGCCTACCGGCTTCCCTATCAAGCAGAATCATACTCTAGCCTTAGCTAATGGGGTGTTACTTGTTGATCCGGAGCGCTATCATTTGTTAGTTGGTCGTTTGATTTATCTTTCATTCACTCATCCTGACTTAGCATATGCAGTTCATATTCTGGCCCAGTTTAAGCAAGAGCCACGTCAGGAACACTAGGATGCGGCTATCCGAGTTGTTCGATACTTGAAAGGAAGTTCGGGTCAAGGATTTTGCTATGGGCTGATAGTGATATGTTATTAACAGGTTGGTGTGATTCTGATTGGGCGAGTTGTCCGTTGACTAGGCACTCTATTATGGGATGGCTGGTTTTCCTAGGTTGTTCCCCCATTTCCTGGAAAACCAAGAAGCAACACACGCTTTCCAAATCATCTGCGGAAGCCGAGTATCTCTCGATGGTGGCGATCACTTCGGAGTTGAAGTGGCTGAAAGCACTATTAGGCAGTCTCGGGGTGGATCATCCTCATTCTATGACTTTATTTTGTGACAGTAAGTCTGCACTGCATATAGCCCAGAATCCTGTTTTCCACGAACGAACGAAGCATATTGAGGTTGATTGTCAGTATGCCCGTGATGCGATCCAGGAAAGTGTAATTACAACGAGTCATGTGTCTACGAACGAGCAATTTGCCGACAGTTTCACAAAGAGCATTAGGCAAGTGCCAATTTATATATTTACTCCGCAAGTTGGGCATTTGTGACTTGCATGCTCCAACTTGAGGGGGTATTAGAATTATCTTTGTATCTCCTATTTTAGGTAGAATTACATTCTATTGTAATTAAGTTGATTAGTTACCTAGTTTGTAGCAAAGTAGATATTCTTGTACTACTATATATATTGTACATTATTAATAAATAAAAATAGCGATGTATGAATGAAAGGTGCCAAGGTGGTGAATGTGAGGAAAATGACTTATGGTGTGATACAAGATAGTAGAATAAGAATATACCAGTGTACCATTTTAAAAAGAGAAATTAACTTTAAATAACAGTCGGCCCAAAAGCAGCGAACAAATGTATAATATATATGTATAATTAGTATATAATAATAAGCTAGCGGCCATAAATATTTTTGACCGAGTGGCCAAATATGTACTCATTTTCAAAATCATTAGGGTAATTTCCTAAGTCGTAGGTAGTGAGTTAGCTTTCTGCTAATGATAATTTAAGCTAAACTAATTTTTAACATAAATTTAGCTACTCATAAAGCTCTCCTTTTCATCCTATGTAAGTATTTCACATTCCATAAATCATTTGAACACGTTACATTTATTGATATCCACGTAGCACAAAAGCATTGGTATTAATTACTAGTAGAATAACTGTACTATATGGTTGTGTATCGAACTTACATGATGTTTAGTGTATATAGAATAAACCTTTCGTGTCACGCAATTGCATAATGCAGAAGTTGGGTGTCCTTATCATAAATTATTTTGTTGCCAAATCGTCATTGTATTTTCAACATTTGGCACTTTCAGTTTGATGTAAGGAGAGTCATCCTCAGATTTCTCAACTGTCTGTCAATTATGGCGACAAAGACCAAATACCACCTACTCATACAATATAATTCTGTAAATTGCTTTCAACTAGTTACAGTTCTGTACATATATGATGTATTATGATGTCCACTGACCAAATAAAGGTTGGTGTATCAGAACTTGTGACCACGTAGATTTTTTTTTATTTAATAGTAAAACTTGTTACAATTAAAACTGATAGAAGGGTGTACACGGTCAAAACCGTATATACCATTGGACCGAAAATTACATGGTTAATTTATTATATTTATAGAATTTTTGTATAAGTGTAATATAGTATTAATATTGTATTAGAAAAATGTATTAGAATTATAGTAGAAAAAGGTAGAGTTATTTTCTATATTTAGGAATTGTATATTTGTATATATACCTCTTCATTAATGAAAATAATCAAGAGATTATTTCTTTCATGGTATCAGAAGTCTAGGGCAAATATTTTTCTTCTCCAAACCCACAACTCCACAACCCTCTTTCTCTCGGTTTCTGTGATACGGCCACCGGCCGCTTCGTTTTTCCTTTCGATTTCTTTCCAAATCCCTAATTCTCCTCTTGTTCTTTCCTTATGTCTACCTCAAAGAACACGTTTCATCATGCTCTTACAGTCTCCAACATCAAGAACCACATCCCTATTGTTCTTGAGATGGAAAACGTGCATTACGCGACGTGGCCGGAATTATTGAAGGTTCACGCACGCTCGCATCAAGTCCTTCATCACATCATCCCCTCGGTAACAGGCAATGAGAAGGTGCCTACCCCCGAGGATGAACATATGTTATGGACAACCCTTGATGCTACCATTCTCCAGTGGATTTATTCCACTATCTCTACAGACTTCTTACAGACGATTATTTATCCGACGCCACGACAATGGAAACTTGGAATAAGATGCGTGATATATTCCAAGATAACAAAAATTCATGCGATATCACTCTTGAGCAGGAATTTTCCCCTGTCAACACGGATGATTTTTCGAATGTCTCGGCCTATTGTAAAAGGCTGAAGGAATTGCCGGATCAACTCAAAAACGTTGGTGAGCCCGTCATCAATGATCGTCTTATTCTTCAGATGGTTGTTGGCCTATCCGAGGCCTATAATGGCGCTGAGACGCTTCTTCATCAAAGTAATCCTATCACACCGTTCTACCAGGCCCATTCCATGCTCATATTAGAAGAAGCCGACTTGGCTAAAAAAGCGGCTACCGGAGCAAATTCCGTCATGATGATAGCCACTTCAGACGACCCTCACTCGTTCTCAGAAAATTCTAGCCACAACCATAACAATGGTGGCGGCAAAAAGGGTCAAAATCGGAAAAATGGTGGCAAGAACTACGGCGGCGGCCGCGGCAGTGGCGGTGATCGAAACAGTGGCGGATGTGGTGGCAGTGGGTCGGCTGGGCCGCAGCCTTGGGCCGATTGGCTATGGGGCTGGGCCAGTGGCCCAACTCGCCTTACCCGTTCAATTTTCCAACTCCTTGGGCCCAGTTCCAGAATGCTTCCAAGCCTAATTTTCTGGTCTAGTTCCAAAATGCATCCACCCGACCTACTAGGCCGTGGCGACAAGGCCGTCTGCTTGGGCTTCGGCCTCGAAGCAGGCGTCCCGTTGGGCTTCGGCCTCAGCAGCAAGTTGTCCTGCTTGGGCTTCGGCCTCAGCAGGCCTTCCCTATTACGGGCCCAACGTCAGGTTTGAAGCCCACGAATATCGAAGCCACGATGTATACACTTAGATTAAATCCCTCGAACGCAAATTGGTATATGGACACCGGTGCCACTTCTCACATGACATCCGCACCAGGTAATCTCTCGTCTATTTCAATTTGAGCAACAATCGTGGTATGACTATTGGTAATGGTCATTCAATTCCAATTCGTGGTTATGGTCACACAAATTTGTCTCCCCCCATCCACCTCTAGTCTTAAAAATATTCTTCATTCCCCTCAATTAATTAAAAAATTAGTGTATGTCCATAAATTCACAACTAATAATTGAGTTTCTGTTAATTTTGACCCTTTTGGATTTTCTGTGAATGATTTCACGACGGGGATACCTCTAATGCGATGTAATAGTAAGGAGAGCTTTATCCAATCACCACCACCACCATTTCCATGAGTCAAGCCACACTCGACGTTTTTCGCTCTTACTCATTCTTTGTGGCATGCACGTTTAGGTAATCCAAGATCATCTATTATTTCTTCTCTGCAAAATAATAATTTTATTGATTGTAAGGGTACACTTAGTACTCCAATTTGTCCTTCTTGTCCATTAGAGAAACATGTTAGAGTACCTTTTGTAGCTTCTACTTCTAGTACGTCAATTCCTTTTGACATTATTCATAGTGATTTATGTACATTTCCGGTTTTGAGCTCTTTGGGCCATCGTTAAAATTTAGAGCTTTCATCCATACCCAATTTGAAAGGGAAATTAAAAACATTCAATGTGATAATGGTAGAGAATATGATAATGGGTCATTTCGAGAATTTTGTGACACTCATAGCATATCTTTTCGATTTTCATGTCCTCATACGTCCTCACAAAATGGGAAGGCCAAAAGAAAAAATTGTTCCATTAATAATATTGTCCGTACCTTACTAGTCCATGCTTCCTTACCTCCGTCTTTTTGGCATCATGCGTTACAAATGGCTACCTACCTCCTTAACATACTCCCTAATAAAGGCTTAGCATATCAATCGCGACTTAAAATCATTTACAATAAAGATCCCTCGTATTCTCATCTTAGGGTGTTTAGGTGTTTATGTTATCCGCTTTTCCAGTCTACTACAATTAACAAACTTCAAGCCCGTTCTACTTATTGTGTGTTTTTGGATTATCCGTCTAATCATCGTGGTTACAAATGTTTTAATTTATCCTCTAATAAAATCATAATTAGTCGCCATATTATTTTTGATGAAACCCAATTTCTGTTTGCTAAATTGTACAGTTCCGTGTCTAGTTAGTATAATTTTTTTATGATGGGCTCTCACCATATATTATCCACCATTTAACCGAGTTGTCCCGTGACCCAAATTCGCCAGCAAGTCCATTGCCTACTGGCCCACAACTCTTGGATCCAGCTCCTGAATATCGGTCAGCAGGCCCATTGCCTGCTGACCCACTTCCGTCTACTAGCCCAACATCTCGGCCAGCAAGCCCACTGCCTGCTGGCCCAATTATTATCCCTCCGAGTCCACTGCATCCTGCCACTAGGCCAGCAGGCCCACTGCCTGCTGGCCAGCCCACTATCTACCCGACAAATACCCAAAACCCGTCCATTTCTATCTCGAGTCATGGGCGCGTTACGTGTAGTCATTGGGGGTATTTTAAAACCAAAATGACATTTTAATCTTAATTCTAATGTCACTAAATCACCCCTACCATGAAATCCTGTGTTTGTCCTTCATAACCCGAGATGAAAAATGGCCATGGATGACGAATATAATGCTCTTATTGAAAATAAGACGTGCGAGTTGGTGCCCCGTCCGCCTGGTGTCAATATTATTCGTTTTATGTGGATTCTTACTCATAAAAAAATTCTGACGGTTCTTTTAAGAGGCATAAGGCTCGTTTTGTAGGTGATGGTAAAACATAATAGGTTAGCGTGGATTGTGGAGAGATATTTAGTCCGGTGATTAAATCGGCAACCATTAGCACTACGCTTAGTCTGGCTCTCTCGAAAGCATGACACATTCATCAGCTGGATATGATTTACCCCTAGATGTCCAGTCAACTGCTGCGCCTCAACGCATTTCGGGGGAGAACCAGCTAAAACGATCTATTACACTGTGATCTTAATGAGATAGTATATATGCATCAACCCTTGGGTTTTAAGGACCCCAATTATCATCACCATGTTGTTTGCTGAAGAAGTCCTTGTATGGGCTTAAGCAGGCCCCATGGGCTTGGTATAAGAGGTTTGCAGATTATGTGTCTACTATTGGATTTTCTCACAGCAGGTCTAATCATTCTCTGTTCATCTATCGTCGTGGTACTTCTCTAGCATACATACTGTTATATGTGGATGACATAATTTTGACTGCCTCCACTGATAATTTGCGCAAGTCTATCATGTTCATTCTCACTTCAGAATTTGCTATGAAAGACTTGGGGCCATTGAGTTATTTTTTTGGTATAGTTGTCACTCGTCATGCAGGTGTTCTATTTTTATCACAGAAGAAGTATGCGGCTGAGATTATTGAGAGAGTTGGCATGTCGTCTTGTAAGTCCTCTTCTACTCTGGTTGATACCAAACTGAAGATGAGTACTACATCTAGCACACCATATGAGGATCCCACCCACTATCGTAGTCTTGCGGGGATGTTTAATATCTTACTTTCACGAGACCAAATATTACTTATGTAGTACAACAGGTGTGTTTATTTATGCATGATCCGCGGATTGAGCACATGCATGCGCTCAAACGCATTATACAATACATATAGGGTACACTTGATTATGGATTGCATTTATATCCATCCTCCGTCTCTACTCTCGTGTCTTATACAAATGCTGATTGGGGTGGATGTCCAGATACCAGACGTTCCACATATGGTTATTGTATGTTTCTTGGTGATAACTTGGTCTCTTGGTCGGTAAAACGCCAGACAACTTTATCACGATCCAGTGCGGAGGTCGAGTATCGAGGAGTAGCCAATGTGGTGTCTGAGTCATGTTGGCTGCCTAATATTTTATTAGAGCTTCACTTTCCTATTCAGAAAGCTACCTTGGTCTACTGTGATAATGTTAGTGCCGTCTATCTCTCTGGGAATCCGGTCCAACATCAACGCACTAAACATATGATATTCACTTTGTCCGTGAAAAGGTAGCTCGTGGACAAGTACGTGTCTTGCATATCCCTTCAAGGTACCAAATTTATGACATCTTTACTAAGGGTCTTCCCTTGGTTCTGTTTGAAGATTTTAAGGACAGTCTCAGCGTACGACAATCGTCCGCTATGACTGCGGGGGTGTGATAGAAGGGTATACACGGCCAAAACCGTGTATACCATTGGACCAAAAATTACATGGTTAATTTACCATATTTGTAGCATTCTTGTACAAGTGTAATTATGATATTAGTATTGTATTAGAAAAAGGTATTAGAATTATAGTAGAAGAATGTAGAGTTATTTTCCATATTTAGAAATTGTATATTTATATATTTGTATAAATACCTCTTTATTAATGAAAATAATTAATAGATTATTTCTTTAAAAAACAGACCAAAAGAACTGGCCATGTCACCATGTCACTACCATACGAAAATGGAAAAATATTGTGAATTATTTCTGTTCGAGTGTCAATTCAAAATGTGGACAGGAGAAAAAATGTTGAATGAGAAATGTCATAGCGGAAAATAAAGGGAAAAAATGTCATCAGTTACGTCGACAAAAATCGTCTCTTGCGGCAGTTTTTGGTTAGCTGGTACTATCCGTTAATTTCACTTGTCTATCGTCTTAGCAACTACTCCATGTATATTAATACTAAAGATTACTTAAACTCCTCCATCTTTTCTTGATACGAAAATGTAATGCCCCGAATAATAACCTGAGCGTAACACGGCACGGTGCCTGACTGCATTTGACCGAGCGAACCACACAATTTGCTGATCAAAATCATGAAATAATAATTTAAAACATGTAAAATGAAATATTGTAATTATAGTCTGGAAATATAATTGCGGAAATAAATCTGAATAACTGACATGACATGCTAGACTAGTCTATGAACCTCTGAACATGAATCTGAAAACTAACTATTTACCGGGACAAAGCCCCCGGCATACCTCTACTGCCTGACATGACATGAATGTAAAATAAAGATAACACCCCAAATGAAATGGGGCTCACCAACAGCTGATACGATGAGAATCCTAGCGAGCATATCCGTCGTCCTGAAACTCTGTACCTGCACCGTGAAGTGCAGGCCCCAAGAAAAAGAAACGTCAGTACATTTGAATTGTACTTGTATGTAAAGCAACTGAATAAAAGAATAGTAAGTGGGGTGCTAGAGGAATAGGCTGCCCAAATCAATAACATGGATACATGAAGTAATACAAAACTGAAACCGTAAATGTAGATTGTAACTAAAGCTGAGGAATTGTAAACTGTAAATCTGAAACTGAAACATGGACATGATCATGATCTGCATGATCAAGCTGTAACATGAGAAAAATATTTTTAAGTGGGACAACCTTAGTATAACTGACAACATGAAATCACCATGTAAGTACATGGAGTTGGTACTTGGCCCGACTAGCAGAGCAATCACATACCTTACCGGGGTATGAGACATGAATGGATCCAATCATGAAGGTATCGTCCTAATCTGTGCGGAGCGATCCTTACCGTACGCTGGCATACGTAGTTTCAAGTTATCTGAACCTTTTCGGTAAACCTATGCTACTCCCAAAATAATGAACATGAATAATAGTGGTATCTGCGCCCATGATTTTCAAAACATGATTCATAATATAGTTTATAACATGTATACATAACATAACTTTTCATAAAAATCTGTACAAGTATATGTATATAATTCTTGAGTCATGAAAACATGTAAAAATCTCTGGAGTGAAACAATCTGAGTTCATAGCTGGTATCTGGGGGCTCATGGAAAAGATAACATGAGCATACATGGATTACAGACAGGTTCATGACAATCGTAATGATATATATGAATACAATTAATGAATTGGTAATATAGACGTGACATACAATAATACATGTAGTTAGGGTTATCATGAACTTAAAATAAAAATCCTAAGCTTGTGAAATTTTGTGTTTAATGGATAAACGTGGCGTGGGAAAGAACAATGATGTTCCTACACGTGGATAGAAGCTCCCCGTACCTGTTGTTTCTCCAATCTAACGAACTAAGTAGATTTCTGACGAATGACGTTCAAAACCCTAACTTGAATCACTTGCGAGGTATTATGTTTTTAATCCAATGTTTTTGGTTGAATAAACATGTTACTAATCATAATTTAATGTTAGAATTACTAAGGAATCGTTAGGAATGAACTTACCTTGTTGTAGGAGGTTGAGAGGAGAGAAAAATGCTTTTGGGAGGGTTTTCTACGTACGAAGTTGGAATAGTTGTTAAATGATTTTTCAGACTAAGTGTTGAATTTATAGGACATGTCATTTGGACACCCCACCTCGCTAAGCGAGGTCCATAGTGAGGTGTTGTCTCGCTCTGGGCTTCGCTTAGCGAGCTGCCCTGTCCGTTTATACTTAGACGAATTTTTAGAAAACATGCCATTTGGACATCCGACCTCACTTAGCAAGGTCTATAGCGAGGTGTTGTCTTGCTCTGTGCTTCACTTAGCGAGCTCCCCTGTCTATTTCATACTTGGCCAAAATTTTACATTTTTCGACTTTAGAATGACATCATCCAATAAAATAATCACAACTCCTAACACATAGCTTTGTTGGAGCTGAAGCATATATGGTTGGAAAGGAATTTCAAATATCTACAACTTTCATGCTTTGAGGATTTCCAAATTCACAACGTATAAGTAGTGTTATGCTCTCTTGAAGTGAGGCCTCGTGGAAACTCACTTGAAAACATGCTCCGTTGGGTAGCTTCCGACTATACTCTGTCCAAAGACTCTTCTTATATCTTGATTAGTTTTCAAAATACTTCCTATACTCCTCATATTGGTTCCAATATGTTCCCATCATACAGGTCAAACCTTAGCCCCAAAGTACAATGTGTTACAGAAAAGCGCTTAAAAAGATATAATGAAGTAAATAAAAGTATATCTTTAACAATTTAACTTTAGAGATGAAATGATTATATATATTCAATATATGATATTAAAACAAATAAAACTATTTTTTTCAAGTTTTACCGCCACACATTATTATCAAGAATTGTATCTCAATTCTTGAATTAAGAAAAAAGAATCAGGCACACAAATAAGAGGACATATTTTACAATTTAATCAAGTAAATAAAAATATATTATTTCTAACCACTTAAACTATTAATGCAAGTGATCACACAATCGAACAAGAAAACAAATAATTTAAGGGCACATAGGATCGTCTTTAGCTTTTTTCATTGATCAAGAAGTTGGAAGTTCATCCAGAAGACAACAACACTATTTCTTTTTGTCGTTTTAATCCAATTGGCTAGTTTTATAACATGGTGCATGCCTACCTGTTGGCTTCTGCGTGTGAAATGCAAAGATCCGGAATAAATTTTCTTACTAATATAAATAAATTGAAAAGGTACTAGAAATTTAATTGGAACAAAGGGACATGACGTTTTCTTATCTAATATTCAAAGGAATAATAATAAAGTGCTACAACTAACAAAAAGGATCAGCTAATTAAGGAATATTAGATTGTGAAACTGGGTGCTTCACACCTTTGTGATTGATGATTGGGTCTTAGTGGGTCATCCCATGCCTTATGGGGGAAATTATTCCAACCAAAGACCATTTAATAAATAATTTAAACAAAACCAAGAATGGGACATTGTAAACTAGTTCAAACCTTATTGAGTTTTAATTTCTATATATTGATATAGTGTCCAAAAAAATTACATTATCAAATTAACTAAAGATAGTTATAAATAACTATTCATAAAAGTGAAATTAGTACCCTATAAACTAAGATATATTATCTACTATAAAAAGTTAGAGTATACTAATATTGTGAATGCTGTATACAATGTTATCATATATATGTTAGATTCATTTATATTTACCGGTATTGATGTATATAAATTAAATTTATTTATGTTTATTGGCTGACCTAATTTAGGCAGCAGCCGTGAATGCATTATCGAATGTAAGCACATTAGTAGAGGGGTCCTTTTACACACAGCAGACAGATAAAAAAAGAAACACATTACATCAACTTTTTAGTTAAGCAAAGATCTGGATACTTGTTGATGAATCCTATTCTTGCAACTCTCAAAATCTATTTTCTTAATATATAGTTTCTGTTGGAAATCAAACAAAATTTAAATGGACTTCAGGTTAAATATACCTGAGAGAATAAACTACGCTCCCACTTTTATGATTGAGCAAGTTATATATTTGGCAGGTCGATCAAAAATCATTCACTAGCCAAATATATAACAAATATATACTATTATGTATCAAAACTGTATATTTTTTATATATATTATATATTAATATACTAAAAATATAGACTCTGCCCTCTTCAGATCTCAGTTGTGGGATTTGAGTGAATATATTGTTGTTGTATATATAATTTCTTCTTATGGCTGCGGTCATACAAGTTGGTTGATGAACATATTTACAGAACCACAATACTGACATGTGCAGATAAGTCAAAGACTGTTAAGAAAGAGAAAAAAAGTCACGGCAAGAACATGGAAATTTGGTACGCTAATGGATGGCTAGAAGCAAACAAATTATAAACTATCATTTTTTTTTTATTTGTTTTCCAATGACTATAACACCAATGACATTTATTATAGCTATATATTCCTTATAAAATTATCTCTCTATAACAGTTATACTCAAATATTGTGTAATAATATTTGTAAGAAGTATATTATATATATAAAAAATTAAAATATTTATGACAATTATCAAAGGAAAGATTGAATTCATTTTTCCTGAAAGTTTGGATAAAAATATTTATCAATTCAAACGTTATATTATCACTAAGAGACTGAAATTTACGAAATAACCTACAATTGTAGAAATGTCATTCTCCATTATTGGAGAAATACCGAAATTCTACCTACAGATGAAAACCCCAATATTAATAGTGAAACTTTAGAACTTGTTGTTGAGATTGGTAGTGTGTCATCACTTATAGCCCAAAACTCATCTCATAACTCCAATCAAGCAATGGATGCTACCAATTATACAGAGTTTGATTCAACTCTTCAAATCCTTGAAACTTACACCGATAAAGAGATTATTGCACAAGTGATTGGAGTGAAAGAACAAGAGATAACAAATACAGAAGGTGACAACGAAAGTGTTGATGAAGAGCCTCAACCTATTGCTACTTGGGGTGAGATATAAGAGTCAACTGTTAAGCTCTTAGGCAATCTTCAGGGGAAAACTATTAAATTTCCTTTTGGTGAAAGTTTGGACAAAATTCTTCGTCAATTCAAGAGTTATATTATTGATAAGAGACTGAAATTTACGAAACAAGTTACAATTGTAGAATTCTTACGTCAAAATTGAAATTGTATTTAAATTCTCAATTAATTTTAAATGCATATGTTCCTTAAATTTCAATTCTTTATCCGTATGATACAACTAGTCATGAATTTATTTGTAATTTATTAGTCTTTTTAATGTTTAATTTATGAGATATGAGAATCAATTGAAATTTTAAAATTAACAAGTATATTATTTTCGTTTATAGCATTAAAAGTACAGAAAAATAATTCTTTGCGTACTTTCATTTATAACGGCTAAATGAGATCCAAACATGAAATGTTAGTATACATATATAACAACACCTCACTATAGCGGTCATAAAATTCTCAGACAAACGCTGTCACTATAAAGAGATTTTATTGTATATACATTGATTGTACATGTTAAAAACTTATATTATTAATATAGCCTAATATGTTATAGGAAGTCGTTATTGGGTATGTTGTTGTTGTATGTTATAGGAAGTCGTCTGGTTGATTTATCAATAACTAATTTCATTTCTTATAAACCATTACTCTTAATTATCTGTTACATGATTTAATTATGTAATAATTATTTTTACACTTCCAGTGTATAAAGATTAGACTCTCCTCCAAAAATTCGAGAGGAGAATGTAGCCTTGATGGGTTAATAAGGGTGTATTTTTTACATTTTATTTAATTATCTAATATCCAAAATAGATTGATATTGTCATTTGTTGACACATTAGATGTCAGTGGATTCTAGACCCGGTGAATTCAGATTGGTTTTATAAGATATGTATCTTCAAAATTTGGATCCAATGGATTCGGATCGGATCCGAATTCATTTCTGACGAATCGGATCTAGATCTGGATCTTGTATTTGAGATCCGTATCTTGTCCAGATCCGACCCGTGGATCCATTTTTTATTAAATATATTCATAACCTAGAATGTAATTTTATAAGTATTTTCTTTAAAAAAATCTTAATTTCTGTATTTTGGAAGAACATTGTTGTGGATTTTAATTTTAAGACCTTTGTAATTGCACCGTTTTCTATGATGTTGTTATTTACTTACTTTGCTTTTTCGTCTTTATTTTCTTGGGATGCTAAAACTTCGTTCAATATTTTGGAAGAATGGTGTCATGTTTGTGTAGGTTAATTGAATGAAGTCAATCATTTTTTCAATCAGATTGAGTTTCATTTTGTCAAAAAAGTTTCAACAGGTGAGAATATTATTCAAGGCAAACTTTTTTACATGTAGATCCAGATCCGATCCGGATTTGAATCTAATTTTTATGGACCCGATGGATCTAGATCCAGGTATAAAAAACGTATCTGGATCTGAATCTAGTAGAATCCGGTCCAGATCCGATCTGTTGTCATCCCCGACATTACATTATACTGGATACACATTGGAGGGGTCAAATTAAATGTCAATCTATGAAGAGCGAGAAACAGACATTTCACAATTCATAATTAAACAACATACTAAATTCTTATTTTTCTACTCATTCACCCCTTTGATTTTTGCTACTATATAGTACTCCATCTAACTCACCCCGCAATAAAAAGGTCTTTAATTCTTCAAGTTCATTTCCCTTCCCTTCTTATATTTCCCCTGTTACCCAAATTCTAAAACTCTTTTTAACTTTATATATTTCTAACATACATCCAATTGCTACTAATTACTGATCATCTCTTCAGATATATATAGATGGGTAATACTTGTGATGATATATATGGCACTGGCCTCACTTTAGGATTAGGCTTTTCATCAACAGCCAATCAGAAATCAAGAAAGAAAGCACCAGCTGCAATAAGATTTGATCTGAGTTTAAGCCTTACTAGTGATCAGAAGACAGAAAATAAGGTTAATATTTCATCAAACAAGGATCAATTATCTGCTGCTTCATCCTACTCTAACGGCAGTGTGAAAAGGGAAAGAGATATTGGTAGTGAGGTGACACAAGTAGAAAGAGTTATTTCATCTAGAGTTAGTGATGAATTAGATGATTATGATTATGATAATGCAAGGAAGAAACTTAGGTTGACTAAAGTACAATCTGCACTTTTAGAGGAAAGCTTCAAGCAACAGATCACTCTCAATCCTGTGAGTTATAAATCCATATTCATCTTTTTTTTTACTCTGAATTATGTGATCATTTCATTTAATAGTTTAAATTGCTGAGTCTAGCTCTTGAATCTCGGTCTATTATGATATCATTTGAAAGTTGTGATTATCTCATACTTTTTCTTCTGAATTTATGTAACTTTTTTTTTAGTTTGTCTACAAAACTATCTTTCTATTTTTAAACATAATTTAACTTTAAACTTAATATTTTTAACCTTTAGTAAAATGGGTTATAGTTATAAAAGTGTCTATATCATGTTTTGGATCACACGTCTTTCTTAAACTCATACACGATCAAATACCCTCACATAATTTGAATGGCAATGAGCCTAAAAGCTTAAATAGTTAATTAAAAAAACACTTCAATTTGTTATTCATTCACTGTGTCTTCTAACACTCTATATATGTATTAGATATGCTTTGATTTAATGCGTATATGGTGCTGGCTTTTTTAAATGGCGAAAACTGATATATTCACGGCTTTCCAATAATTCAGAAGCAAAAGCAGCACTTAGCAAGGAAGCTTAACGTAAGGCCTCGTCAAGTAGAAGTTTGGTTCCAGAACAGAAGAGCCAGGTTAGATCCTCTTATTAAATGAGTTTATGTTTCATATATTTTTTTTCTAGAAGAATTAATTAAATTAGATGTTGGTGTGGTTTATGCAGAACGAAGCTAAAGCAAACAGAGGTAGATTGTGAGTTTTTAAAGAAATGTTGTGAGACATTGACAGATGAAAACAGGAAGCTTTTCAAAGAACTTCAAGAACTGAAAGCTTTAAAAATAGCGCAGCCGTTGTACATGCAGCTGCCGGCGGCAGCCACCCTCACCGTGTGTCCTTCCTGCGAAAGAGTCACCGGCGCCGGCCAAAACTCATTCAAGCCTCACTTCACCAATCCATCAGAAGCTTGTTAGTATTGAAATTGTCATTAAAAAGGGCGGTCTCGGTGTACAACGCATCCAGCTTAGCAGGGGTCCAAGAAAGCCCCATTAGTGTCATGTTAATTATTATTTTTTAATTGTTGTGTTAATTAGATTCTTAGGAAATCACCCAAAAGTCGCCACTTTTTTTTATGTTTTGGTCAAGGCTTTGTACTGTAATGAAAATGACTTGTATAGTTCATTTGTACAGAGTTAGAAGTTTGATAATCATTAATCAATATCTTTAGTTTGTTTCTTTGTCGCAGTACAACTCTGTAAATCGTTAAGAAATATAGTACTTATTTTTCGTTGCCTTTGTTTCTTCATCTCCTAATTTTCAGACCTCACATTTATTTTGAGTTTTAGGTTATATACATTGATCTTGTAAAGAACTCAACATTATGTCATTATCAGTTCAATAGAATCGATTTTAACAGATTATCACTTTATTTTCAGATTATCAAATTAAGTATTGTATTTAAAATTATGTAGGTATTGGAGTAGTCTATTTAATCTGATAATACTAAAATGTTGTATACAATCAACGTAGTACATGCATAGTATGAATGTTCTGTTGCTCCACTGAATATATACAATACATGAGTTCAACTTATAAATAACACTAAACTTTTACACTATACTTTTGGACGCCTGAAGCGTGGGTTCGAACCCCGGTGGAAGCAATTTGATCTCTTCTGGGATAGGACCTTATAGGTGATATCAGTTGCTCTATTCTCAAACCCTGGTCATTCAGGCACATGCTGTGATTTACTGGTAGTAGTAATGAGGGACCGTGACTACTATCTCCAGGAATAGTCTGGCGTAAGCCGGGAAGCTAGATATAAAAAAAATAAAAATAATAAGGGGACACTAGCTACCTGCCTTAGAGGCGTGTATAGAAGGAAAAGTATTAGGGGTGGGCAAAAAATCCGGAGAATCGAAAAAACCGAACCGAACCGAAACGGTTCGGTTTTTTCTAGTTTATTTTTAAAAAAAATCGATTTTTTAAAAACCGAACCGAATCAGTATTTAGTGATTCGGTTCGATTTTTAAATTTTGGAACTGAACCAAACCGAAAAAACCGAATTAAATATATAATTATTCTTATTTTTTTATTTTAGGCTACTACTATCTCTTGAATCATAGCCATTGAAGTCAATCTATGAAGCTTTTATGGAAGTCGAATGCGGCATGAACTTGATTAACATATCACGGAAGCATTGACAAAAAATGCAGGGAGAGAAAATAGTTGTAAATTGGTGAAACTTTAAATGGTTATAACTTTGCGCTCGGATGTCCGTTTTACCCGATTTTTTTTTTATTTTGGGTATTTTTTTGAGATGTGGCTGGCCAAACTGCCGCCAATTTTTACCCAATCAATTTGTGTTTTTTCAATCCCCCAAATCGGTTTCGAATTTTCTTTTTTCTTTAGTAAACATCTCACGATACACAATAGATTTCAACATCGAAATTTCATGGTAGTGTAGGTGTGAATGTCAATTTCAGTTTTGGAAATTCAATTTTAAAAAAAAAAATCCTCGACCCGACCCGACTCGGTCCACTAGAAAAAACCGATATAATTCGATATGTTCGGCAATATAAACCGAACATATCATTTTTTTTTAAAAAAAAGTTGTATTCATTTTTTTTAAAAAAACCGGTTTTTATTCGGTTCATATTTTTCGGATACAAAACGAACCGAACCGATATACACCTAACCCTAAAAAGTATGGGATAGCCAAAGGAATTTGAGTTTTAATATACATATAATTTTTTGATTTATCTTTCTCCAGATTATCAATTATACTTCAACGCTACGTAATATGTAGTCCCTCCGTCCTATTTTATATGAAAATATTTAATTTGACACAAAATTTAAGAAATAAAGAAAGATTTTTTATCCAAAACAATTTATAGACATTTGTGTGGCTATAAATCATTTCATTAAGGATATAAAGATAAATTTAAAGTTGAAATATTATTAAATATAAAAATATGTCATTCTCTTTTGTACTGACTAAAAAAACAACATCATATAAATTGAGACGGAGGAAGTAATTGATTTGCAAAATTAATGTTGCTCCGAATGTGTACGGACACTGTCAAGTTAAGACAGAAAGTTGTCGTAGGATGATAAGTAGCGTAAATATAGTTAAGATATGATGAATCACTTGATATATATATATATATGTACATGCTTCACAAAATTATGCAGAAGAATTGATATAAACCAACTCAATTAACTTATAATTGAAGTAAGAGATTAAGGAGAGAGATCTCTAGGGTGTGTTTGGCACGAAGGAAAATGTTTTTCTAAAAATTAAAACTAGTGAATTTGCTTTTATTTTGTTTTTTTTTGTTATGTATTTGAATTAAGGGTTTAAATTTGTATTTTACATAGCAATCCTATACTCAACATATAATATATTCATGACTTGTACATGAAAAGAGAGAGATTTAAGCCATATTCGGGGCCATAAAAAAGCAAATCTCGAGTCTTTCGTAACCTTCAAATCCAATAGCAGAAACCGGCAATGGCCTTTTTCTTGAAAGAGAGTACTTCTTGGGTGAGTAAAAAGGAGAACTTGTTTAAGGAAAGTCATTTTTTTTATTTTAAAAAAACTTATTTCTTTAGAAAAAATGTATTCCGCAAACTTTTACCCAATCAAATATGAAAAAATTAGAAAATATTTACGTTTTCTTCCGTACGAAACACACCCCAAGAAAACACGGAGACTTCTTTGTGAAAATTCAGGTGGACTTAGCACAACCTACTACCTCTTTGATCTATCATTTACAACCACTGGTAAATTACTGGGATGTTACAAATTGCTTGTTATTTCCCCATCATCAACTGCACCACATCTTATCTTCTTTTCTGAACTATACCACCCTGTTTTTTCCTAGAACCATTCCGCATTAATTCGAAAGTCACTAAATTTATTAATTTAGATTCACGTTGAGCATGTGTAATAAGGAGATAAAACAATCATATAAAACAGGGTTGAAATCAAAAGATTTGGGCGGACACGGTCAAAACTTTGGGGCTAATTAAGGTCAAGAGAGTAAAAGTATGTCCAACTACTTCCATACATCAGCTATAGTAGTAGTAGGACGATATTATTCTAGTATTACAAAAAGATTAGGATAGGATGCAGGTGATCCTTTTATTAGTTGGAGATGTCAAATGTTTAGATCGAAAAATTCCTCATAAAAAGTATTTTTTACTTTATAGGCGTTCCCGGTCTTTCATTGATCATTATGTATAATATATATATATATAGTGTTACATAATTATCTATTCCTTTACAAAGTAGGTAACTAATCTTCCTAATTACAATTGAACTACACTTCCTAATTACAATTGGACTACATGAAGAACACGAACTTGTCCACGAGCAACTTTATCACGTACAAAGTGAATATCCATTTCAATGTGTTTAGTGCGCTGATGTTGAATGTGATTGCCAGAAAGATATATCGCACTTACATTATCACAATAGAACAATGTAGCCTTATGGATGGGGGCAGTGAAGTTCCAGGAGAAGGTTGCGTATCCAACAAGATTCAGAGACAACATTCGCTACACATCGGTACTTGGCTTCGGCACTGGATCGAGACAGAGTAGGTTGTCTTTTAGAAGACCAAGAAAACAAGTTATCTCTGAGGAACACAAAGTAAGCCGACGTGGATCGACGAGTGTTAGGACATCCACCCCAATCAGCATTAGAATAAGAGGTAAGGTCGAAGAGTGAGGACTTGTACATGTGTAAGTCGAAATGAAAAGTACCTTGTATATATCACAAAATAGGTTGGGGGAATTCATATGTTCATCCGTTGGGCTGTGCATGTGTAAGCATATTTGCTGCACGACATCGGATATATCTGGTCTCATGAAAGTGAGATACTGCAATGCTCCTGCTAAACTGCGATAGTGAGTTGGGTCGGCGTACTGAGAACTGGAAGAGGCACTGAGTTTGGAATTAGTGTCCGCCGGTGTGTGGACCGATTTGCAAGACGTCATGCCTGCTCGGTTAAGGATCTCTTTGGCGTACTTCTTTTGACAAAGAAATAAGCCACATGCATGTCTCGTAATAGCAATGCCCAAAAAATATCTTAGGGGGCCCAAATCCTTCATAGCAAACTCAAATGCAATGAAAGACGTAATGGATCGGCGAAAAGCATCAGAAGATGTAGTTAGAATGATGTCATCAACATATAACAGAACGTACGACATGTCATTACCCTTGCTATATGAAAAGTGAGTGATCAGATTTGCTATGTGAAAATCTGATAGAGGATACAAAATCAGGAAACTGTTGGTATCACACACGAGGAGCCTGTTTCAGTCCATAGAACAATTTCTTCAAATGACATACATAATTTGGATGGACTGGATTCCTGAATCCCAAAGGCTGATGCATATACATAGTCTCATGAAGGTCCTCATGCAATAAGATATTTTTTGACATCCAACTGATGAATGGGCCATGATTTGGACAACGTAATACTGAGAATGGTCCGAATAATTGTCGGTTTAACCACTGGGCTGAAATTTTCATTACAATCCACACCCACCTGTTGAGACCTGCCATCACCTACAAGATGAGCCTTGTGCCTCTCAAAAGAACCGTCAGATTTCTTTTTATGTCTAAAAATCCACATAGAACGGATAACATTAGCATTAGGAGGACGGGGCACTAGCTCCCACGTCTTATTTTCAATAAGAGTATTATATTCGTCAATCATGGCAGATTTCCAATTAGGATCGGACAAAGTATTTTTTGGGTTGAGAGGAAGAGGTGAAGGGGCAACCAAATTCGACAAATTAAATTGTCGTTTGGGTTCGTACATGTCGTGCATAGCACGAGTTTCCATTGTCCGTGTGAGTGTCGCGGGAGGTGGGGTGGGATCGAGAAGTGGCTGGGGCAGAGGTACAGGCCGAGAAGGAGCAGCGGAATCGGGGAGAAGGGGCGGGGGCATTGTTTGAGGGGAGAGAATGACCTCGGGAAGCCGAGAGTGGCTGTTCCGAGAAGTATGAGGCGGGGCTGGCTGGCCCACCCGATACGGGACAGAGGGAGGTGGGTCGGGCGTCGGTAACGGTAGCGACTGATTTTGCAAGTAATGAATTAGAAGGGGATTAAGGCCTTCATTTGAGAAGTCATAGGAATTTTGAGGTGGAAATCTACTTTGGTAAAGGGAAATTGAGACTCATCAAATATGACATGACGAGAAACGATTATTTTTCGGTTGGACAACTCGTAACAGTTGTAACCACGATGATTATGGGGGTAACCCATAAATACACATGGGGTGGACCTAGGTTACATCTTGTTGATTTGTGTGGAGGGATGTAGGGGGTAGCATAGACATCCGAAAATTCTTAAATGTTTATAGGAAGGATCCCGAAGATAGAAAACTTGAGTGGGAGACTTGTGTTTGAGAGACTTGTTGGGAAGAATGTTTAAGAGATAGGTTGTCATGGATAGAGCGTAATGCCAAATGGAGGGGGGATAGAGGTGTGAGCAAGAAGGGCACGAACTACGTTGTTTATGATCCTAATTTTTAGTTTTGCTTTGCCATTTTGTGGAGTGGTGTGAGGACAGGAAAAGCGAAAAACAAGGCCGATTTTTGCGCAGAAAAGTTTGAATTGATTTTTATCAAATTTCCTCACATTGAAAACATTTGATATTCTTTTCAAATTGTGTCTTAATGAAGGCGCTGAATGAAGAAAAAATAGAATAGACTTGCGATTTATTTTCAATGGAAAAAGTCCACATGAAGTTTGAATAATCATCTAAAAACAACATATAGTATCGATGTCCGACTGTGCTTAAAATAGGACAAGTCCATAAACCACTGTGTATTATATCAAAAGGAATTAAAGTACAAGTAGATGAAGAATAAAATGACAACTTGACATGTTTTCCAAAAACACAAGATTCACAAACATGAGGATAAGATACATGTTTGCAATCTATAAATTTATTTTGGCGAAAGGAGCGTAAAATAGAGTCTCCCAGATGTCCTAATCTATTATGCCATAAAGAGGAGGAAATAGATGCAAGAGATGACGGAGAGGAGGCTGAATGACCGACGGTGGTGGTAATAGGGTAAAGGTCCCCGGTGCTATCACATAGCATTATTTTCTGCATTTCATTGATCATTATGTACAATATATATATATATATATATATAGTGTTACATAATTATCTACTCATTTACAAACTAGGTGACTAATCTTCCTAATTACAATTGGACTACACTTTCTAATTACAATTGGACTACAATTTTACCTAATATACGAGATGTACAATATTCTAGATAAAATTGTAGTCCAATTGTAATTAGAAAGTGTAGTCCAATTGTAATTAGGAAGATTAGTTACCTAATTTGTAAATGAGTAGATAATTATGTAACACTATATATATATTGTACATAATGATCAATGAAAGGGAGGGAACATATGTAATGATATCAGAGTCAGGCTCATTCCAATTATTTGTTCACCGATATTGGGCCCCCAAATTATATTATCCACGCTCCAACTAACAAGGTCTGGGCGTGCGGGGGAGTGTTAAGAGTCTCACATCGGATATGAAATGGGAACATAGACTCCTTATATGGACTTGAACAATTCTCACCCTACAAGCTAATTTTTGGGGTTGAGTAAGGCCTAAGATCCATTCTTTACAATATAACACTATTAAAAAATAATAAGAATTAGCTACGGACATATTTTGTAGCTAAACATTAAAATATGTCACTAATCGTATTTAGTGATAGATTATCATAAAATTTTGTCAACTTTCAACAAATTAACACGGATTAACGATGGAGTTCGTTGCTTATTCGAAGTTTTTTTTGTGGAATGTGTGATTTGAATTAATTGAGTCACTGTTCGAATAAAGAAATAAACAAAAAGGAATGTCTTAATAGACACGTTATCATGAAGTTATCATGATTAGTCAGAGGGAAGAGTCCTAAGTTGAATCATTGGAGGATCTTTCATAGTCTAACTTTGTGGTCCAGTTTATAATTCATTATATATGAATTTGCCTAGAATTGTCCATGTTTGGTGTCGAGTTTGAAAAGAAAGGAAAAGAAATATTCTCTCCGTCCCAAAATATTTATCATTTTTTAAAAAGTCAATTTGATTAAATTTCAAAATAAAATTATATTAGATTAATTCAATATTTTGAAATTACAACAACAACAACAACAACAACATGCCCAGTGAAATCTCACACCGTGAGGTCTGGGAATGGTAGATTGTAGACAGACCTTACCTCTACCTTATTAGCTAGAGCGGTTGTTTCGGAAAGACCATCGGCTCAAGCAATCATATGCACAAGCAAAAACAAACAGTCAGATCCGGTCAAGAAATTTAAAACAATTTACAGCAATATGAAAATGCTGGTATCAAATGCGAATACGCACTGATAGCGTATTCTGAAGAGAAAAAAAGAAGTAACTAACACATATCAGTAGAAATCAAACTACAGGTGCCTATAAAGCAGTACAACTCATATTCGTACGATATGCTAAGCAGACCTACAGTAATAACACTACATCTACTTGTCTGTAAGCGTAAGTAGGACTACGCTCGACTACCTACTAACATTCTACCCTGATCCGTGTCCTCCACAGCCCCCTATCTAAGGTCATGTCCTCAGTAAGTTGCACTTGTGCCATATCCCGTCTAATCAGCTCTCTCTAATATTTCTTCGGCCTACCTCTACCCCTCTTGAACCCGTCCATAGCCAACCTCTCACACCTCCGTACTGGGGCATTTGTGTCTCTCCTTTGCACATGCCCAAACCATCTCAGTCTCTCTTCCCGCATCTTATCCACAACCGAGGCCACTCCCACTCTGTCCCGAATATCCTCATTTCTAATCATATCCCTCCTTGTATGCCCACACATCCATCTCAGCATCCTTATCTCTGGTACTCTTATATTTTGGATGTGCGACGTCTTGAATGGTCATCACTCTGCCCCATACAACATAATCGGTCTAACTACCACCCTATAAAACTTGCCTTTAAGTTTTGGTGACACCTTTTTATCGCACAAGACTCCAGATGCGAGCCTTCATTTCATCCACCCTGCCCCAATACGATGTGTGACATCGTCATCAATCTCTCAACTCCCTTGGATAATAGACTCGAGTTACTTGAAGCTTTATTTCTTCGGAATGACCTGAGTACCAAGCCTCACTTCCTCTTCTGTCTCAAGCTCGCTCCCGTTGCTGAACTCGCACTCCAAGTATTATGTGTTGGTCCTACTAAGCCTAAATCATTAAGACACTATCCAAACCTCCATCTTAGCGTTCACTCCGCTGTGAGTCTCATCAATCAGGACTATGTTGTCTACGAATAACATACACCACGACACCTCTCCTTGGATTTGTCATGTCAGCCCATTTATCACCAAAGCAAATAAGAATGGACTAAGAGATGGTCCCTGGTGCAACCCCATAATTACTGGAAAGTGTTTTGAGTCTCCTCCTACTGTACGTACCCTGATCTTGGCTCCATCATACATATCATTGATCGCTCTAGTGTACGCTATATGTACACCTTTAGCCTCCAAACATCTCCATATAACCTTCCTAGGTACTTTGTTGTATGCCTTCTCGAGGTCGATGAAAACCATATGTAAGTCTCTCTTCCTCTCTCTATACTACTCTACCAAACTCCTAATAAGATGAATGTATTCAGTGGTCGAACGCCCCGGCATGAATCCAAACTGGTTCTCAGAGATGCACACGCCTCTTCTCACCCTCATCTCCACAACTCTTTCCCAAACTTTCATAGTGTGGCTCAGCAGCTTGATACCCCTATAGTTGTTGCAACTCTGGATATCACATTTGTTCTTGTACAAAGGAATCATTGTACTCCACCTCCATTCTTCGGGCATTCTCGTCGTCCTAAAAATGATGTTAAACAATTTCGTCAGCCACTTCAAACCTTCCCCCGCATGCGCTCTTCCAAAATTGAACTGGAATCTCATCAGGTCCGGTCGCTCGTCCCCTGCGCATCCTGTGAATATCACCCTTCACCTCCTCAACCTTAATGTTTCTACAATATCCAAAATCCCGGTTCCTACCAGATTGCTCCAGATCCCCCAGCACAATGTCTTCATCTCTTTTTTCATTCAAGAGTTTATGGAAGTAAGACTTCCACCTCCGCCTAATTTGTGCGTTCCCCACCAGTACTTTGTCATCCTCGTCCTTGATGCACCTCACGTTATCCAAGTTATGGGCCTTCTTCTCCCTCGCCTTGGCTAGTATGTACAACTTTCTATCCCCGCCTTTCTCCTGTAATTCCACATACAGACATTCAAAAGCCGCCGTTTTTGCCGTCGTAACCGCAAGTTTTGCCTCCTTCCTCACCATCTTATGCAGTTCCCTATTCGTCCACTTTTGAAAAGTATTATACGAAAATATGATAAAATTTAGATATTTAGAAACTAATACGAAAAATATTATAAGTTGCAATTCTTCTCATACTAATATGATAAAAAAATATAGCTTAAATTATTGATCAAAGTTCATATAATTTAATTCTTCAAAAATGTAATGCGACAAATATTTGAGATAGGAGGAGTAGTATTAAAAATAGGGAGTAAGAGGAAGAAAATGGAATGATGGGGCGACTTTCCTGGAAGCTGCTATTTCTGCTGGTCTTATCATCATGGATTTCATCACCGTTACTATAATTTACTACTCCTACTTTTCTCTCTTTTTTCCCTCTTCTTTTCCAATTAAACAATTAACTGTTACTAATTTGACTTTGCATTCGGTAATGCAGTAATTATATATAATAGCAACAATTTTGTTGAGGGAATTAGTTAAATTAGCTCCAGTAATCTCCGATACTAGTCTTAGATGGTGACACATCATCAAAATGAAATCTGAAGGCTAGAAATCATTTCTCCTAAAATTAAACTCACGCCGTTATTTTCTTCTCTCTGTTTGCTACAACTAAAATTGCAGAAATTATGTGGTTTTGTTCAACCACTGGAACCGTAGGACTGGTCGAACCCATTTATTCTTCCACATGATATTTCCAAAACACCAATATGACACCAAGCATGGAAACTCGAAATCAAAAGCTAGCTTTCGGGGAAAAAAAAGAGCCCTTCCACACAATGCATGGTTAAATTATGATTGTCGTGGGTAGTCGAAATTTCAACCTTATGAGTATCTGAATTTTAAAACGATTAATTTAAGTATTAATAATTGAATCTTAAATTTAATATGTATATATATATTACTTTGTAAATGAATTTCTTAATATGAATAACAAAAATTATTGAGTTCCGTCAAACTCGTAACTTGCTTCTAGATCAGCACGTGTTTTAGTAACCTTGTTGATTCAAACCCTTTGACCTTGGAGGGGAAAAAAGAAGTTTGTACTCTCATTCCGTCTCAAATTATTTGTCGTGGTTATTAAAAACAGTTGTCTCAAAATATTTGTTGTTTTAGAAGTTCAAAGACAAAATTAATTAGGTCTTCCCCATTTTACCCCTAGTAGAGTTTTGTCATTAATGGAGATGATCCATAAATAAAGTAAATATTTAATGGAGAGAGTTTATAACCTAAACATAAATAAAGATAAAATAGTTAAATACCCCTCCTAATTAATATTTCTTAAGTAACATTTAAAACAAACGATAAATAATTTGAGACGGAGGAGTATGTGACAAGTTTCTGAAGGTATAAATTCAAGGTAAATACACCCTCTTCACTGATCAGATTCTTAGAAGGAAAGATTTTGGGAGGTGACGATTCTTGTCTATAAAGTTTAACGATGTGAGTTTTAATTTTTAGGAGCAATGATTTCCCACCTTTAGATTTCTTTTTGATGATGTGGCACCATCTGAGACTAATAATCGTTTTGAAACTCTTTCCGCAAGAAGTTTCTTTCTTTCTTTTCTTTTCTTTTTCTTTTTCATATTTTCTCATTATTGGTGTTTTTGCCATAATAATTAATTTTATATATAATTTTGGTGCGTAATTTTTATCTGTTAGAAAGTGCCGGAGAATGGCAAATTGTGTTATTTGTGAGAAGTATTCTTCAAATTCAAGTTTGAAGAATACGATGTCATTAGCGATATATAAACTTTTGTTTATTTGTTTGTTGTAAGCTTGTGTATAGTTATAGTGTTAATTTAAATATAATAATTTTATCTTTTCTCCGGTAAATACTCTATTTTAAATTTTAGAAATAATTGTACTAGTTTCATATTGGATTTTGGTTATTTTATTTATTTATAAATACAAAAAGATGAGTATGGTTTTCTACACGCATCCAAAACAAGTGACATCTTTAAGTATAATTATTTCTTTCATCTCGGATATGAATAAAATGAAAATCTTAATAAACGACTAAACTTCCTCACACTTTCTATAATTAATTTAATTTTGACAAAGCTTTGTTCTCTTTAAATCAGCTATACTTCTCTGCATGGTTATGACTATGTCTCTCTGTCACGCCCCAAAACTCACTCTGGACGCAATAGGACCGGAAGCACCTTATAAAGTCAATAAATATCTAATCTCTTTTAATAATCTTTTAACATTTATTTAATACAAGACATTTAAGACTAACTGAAATCGTACTCACTTATAAAATAAAATAAACGGAAGTCTAATATAGATAATGAGTCATGAACGTGGCAATGCCCAACAAGTCATATGAAACTTTCAACATCTACCCATAATTTTGACAACTATCTATGGATCTTCTAAGAAACATAAACAGAGTAACACATCGGGATGCAACTCGGAAACTAAAATAATAAAGCTAGATAGATGGGGTAACCCACGAACAAAGATGTGCGCTCACCAATAAGTTTGAAAAGCAACAAGTTCTCCTACTCCGTACGTGTACCACGAACCTACTCTTCTTCGCTACCTAACATACCATAAAAAATAATGGTATGCTTGAGTACTGGGTACTCAGTGAGTGTCTCCGGGATAATGGTTAATAGCAAAATATATAATTAATAAGTGTAATTAAAATAATATTAAGAAATAATTCAAAACAAAGGATAACATCTCATGAACATCCCGTATAAGTCAATGATGAGGATATAATCATTTTGAATCCTTATGTCGTTCTCGTTACCTTAAGTTCTTTCAAAACAATTCGATATCTCAAAGATGGAGTAAGATTACATCCTTAGTAATATCACCAATAAAAGCCCATTACATAGAAATAAATAAATTTCAATTTATTACACCGTTCTTCACGTTAAGTATTTTCAATCATGAACTCAAGATCATCAGCAAGACACTCATAGGCAACCAACAAATCAACACATGCCAATACAGACCCAAATCAATGTAACGAAGGGATAACCATTAAGGTTCCCTAAAACCGCATAGAAGCACCACATCAAGGTTTTCACCCTCAATGGTTATCCTTCCTCCCAAATAGCCAGGAAAAATCACATCGGGGTTATGAACCCCTCGATGGCCACTCTTCCTCCCGAATGGCTAGGCAAACCACACCAAGGCTATTGGCCTTCGATGGCTATCCTTCCTGCTGAATAGCTAGGCTAACCCCACTAGGGTCCATAGTGACTATCCTTGCTCCCGAGTAGCTAGGCCAACTACAAACAATAGAAATCATGGCATATTAGCCTAATCACAAGTCATGACATGGAAGCCGAATCTTAAATCATATCATGATAGCCAAATTGTTCATTATGGATTAGGTTCATCATCCCGTTAGTAGGGGTATATCAAGTCATTAATCAATTTAGAAATCATATTCAAATCATCAATCAAATTTAAATTCAACGAGACCTGTTTGTAGGGAAAAACACTTCAAATATCCCAACCTTCGAAAATAAGTTTAAAGCATCCCTTATAAGGGTAAATCATGTTCAAAGTTCGAAGCTTTATAATTCAATTTCAATCATCCTTTCACCAGGAAAAAACATGTACACGTATATATAATATAATACACATAAAGGTTTAATGCGGGATTGTCCCTCACGCACACAAACCTTACCAAACACACCTTAAACGTTTGAAAGAGTATGTTCGAAAAAGAGATCGACAAATCACTTTTATAGTCAAAAAAGATTTTAAAAAAAGACATACCTCAATTCCGCTAAAACACTACAATTTATATAAATGATAAATATTAGAACTTTAATCAAATTCTAAGAGTTCCTACCTTTATCGAAAAGCTAGGGCTTTTCGTGCCCAAAAATGTGATCTTGAATCCCCCACGAATCACCCATGAATTCTTATTATTTCTAATACCTTACACTAGTTCCATCCCTCTCAATAATCTTAGTAAAGTTCAAAGAACATACCTTCAAGAAGTTTCCCAAAGTCTCCTTCAACTTCTCTTTCTTCGGTTTTCAAGAATCTAAGATTTGGAGAGATGACCTAGGGTCAAATTGATGTGACATTGATGTAGTAATGATGGGAATTGATCAAGAACTTACCTTGGATGTTTTGGGGAAGTTTTAGGGTTGTTTCCTCTCAAAACGTCGACCAAAACAAAGTGAGAATGAATATAACGAAGTGAGAAACTTATAAAATTTGGAACCATAAAAATAATGGGCCGCGACACCCTCGAGTCACGGGCCCATCGCGGATGAGACCACCTGCGGCACCCTTGAGACTCGATGGTGCCGCACAAGGAAAAAAAAAATTAGAGCGCCGTTCTGGCCGCGGCACCCTTGCAACGCGACTGGCGACCATTTCTCAGTAAAACTATCATAACAACCTACCGTTGAAAGGTATTTCAAATTCCTACAACATTAATGTTTTGAGATTTCTCATATTCGCAATGCAACTATCGGGGAAATTGGAAATAATAAGAAGTTCTCCATACTTAGACGAATTTAGAAGCACTTAAGAACTTTCATTGTTTAGTTTGACTCCAAAACGATAGTAAATCACCCGATTTCATTCCGAATGGATTCATATAGCTATAATACCATTTTAATACTAATTTTAACACATTCACACTTAACCCGAACCCCAAAACAGCTTTGCGATGTGGCCGACACTCGATTCTAATCAACTTGCACCGAGCGAACCATTAACATATTACCTACACGGACTTATATTCCCGTAACTCAATTTTTTAAATTAATAACAATATTAATTATGAGAGATAAAGTAAATCCATCTAATAATCAAAGTGCTTCAAACATAAACTGGAAATAAGTAGAAATGTCATTCGAGATGCCATATGAGTACCCATTACCCAAAATAATATAAATCTTCTATGGAGCCTCTATGACGTTATGAATGAATGATAAGGTAACGGGGACATCCCGCACTATACAAAAGTATACAACTGAAATATAGTGGTCCCACGAATGCAAAGGTGGGCTCACCAAAAGTAGAAGCTGCAGGAACTCTAGCACATACGTTGACCATGATGCACCTGACCGTCTGCTAAACCTGACATTATTTAAAACAAACGATGCCTGAGTATTGGAATACTCAGATATGCGTCATGGCCGCCACTCATAGCGGGGTAAGAGTTATACAATATATATGAAGGAAATATCAAGTGCATGACAGATAAATCAAATAAACAATATAATTCACCCGAATATGTAATGAAACACCAATTACTTTATAACATATTTAGGATTTAAAAATATCTCACGTGTCATAGTATTCCATAGTTGTGATCCATATTTCGGGTCTCAAAATCATATGTGAGGTATATACTCGGGATGCCATCTGCGAGGTCTGACGTACTCACCCCGCCAGATAGGCTATGATGTACCGGGGTACAGAACCCACGAGCTCGATCATCCATTCGACCGGGTGAGCAATGGTACATCGGGGTGTAGAACCAACATACTCGGTCATCCCCTCGACCGGATTAGCAAATAAATATCAAAGTCCTTAGCATTTGGTCATATCTATTTCATTAATCAAACTAGAGTAAATCAAATCGATTCAAGACATAAGTAGCTTTTAAAAACATAAAAGTAGCTAGAAGTTGGGCATACCTCGAAGTCTTCTTAATTAAGCTAGGAGTCGGTCCAACCATTTCAAACGATTCTAACAACTTTAATCTACATAAACGAATTCGTATTCATCAACAACGTATCACAACAATATCGATTTAACCAAATAAGTGTTGTAACTTAAGCTAAATTCTTTTGAAAATTCCATACAACTCCATTTTAGGTGATGTCTTGGTTAATCACCTTAACTAATTCCAACAACGTCATTAATATATTTATTTGAGCCATATAAGTCCGCCATTTAAAATTTATAGGCACTATTCATCATCTCTTTCACCGACTTCAGACCCTTTATTAATGTGAAGCTATATTTTTGCATTGAAGGTCACTCCAACCACCCACCAATTCAAATAGTACTTTTCACCATCGTAAATATTCATAAAGAACTCATACTTATTATTTATAAGTGTAGAAATTACCTTCTTGAAGAAAACCCCGAAATTTCAATTTTTGAAGTTACTAGGTGTTCTTGTAGAAATCTACCTAATTCAAGAATATGATGGTGTTAATATCAGTATTCACTAACTCCAACTAATACAAAAAAAAAAAACTTGACAAAACTTACCTTGAAGGATAGGAGAACTGCTAGCCTAGAGCTTCCCTGAAGCTTTTGTTTTTTGCTTCTGGTCGTATCCCCATTTTAACTAATAATGAGTGTATATTGTTTTGAGTAGCTAATTCATTTGGTTGGACCTCACATAGTGGGAAATTCTTTTTTTTATTTTAACTCCATTTGGTGAGTGGTGACTCATGCAACATTATATGCTAAAGGTAACTTATTTATTCTTTTGTTTTTTTGGTCCTCTTGTGCTTTGAACTTGTTTAAACAATTCATTGTCTTTGTTTCTTTGTGCTTTGATATAGCATCTTTTATTTAGTCATCGTTAAATATTCGCACCCCATCCATGTATCCCTGAACCATGTTGTGTACATATTAACGGGTCTGATAATATTTTCCTTATTCCGTCATCGTAGACATTAGTACATTAACAAATATTTCCTATATTTGTTAGCTTGCTTAAAGTGTTAAACTTAAATCAAAATTTTCAGGAACGCTACATTCCCCCTCACTTAGAATCATTCATCCTTGAATGATGTTGTAGCTTAGTGTTATATTCCCAGGTCCTTCTAAACTTTTACACAATACTTCCCTTAATTTCACATTTTCACCTTCAACTCTTAAGGCCTCGAAATTTGACTAACACTCCAAATTTTCAAAAATTTCGGTAGAATTTCCTTTGTTTTTAGGCCTATCCAAATATTTCAAACCTAACAGCAACCACAAGAATATCATAAAATAAGCCCCACACGTCTCTACACATCATAAATATATTATAAATGCCTCCACATGCCTCATACACCTCAAATATCACTAAATAAATCAATTTCAACTCACAAGAAACTAAACAAAGTTACTTGCTTCATGGACGTCAACATAATAATTATCAAACTTAAAATTCTAGGAAGTAGTCATACTTGTATATGTGAACAAGTGTGGGTATCGAACTTTCATACCTTCCTCGGCCTCCCAAGTAGCCTCCTTGACATCATGATTACGCCATAAAACTTTAACTGAAGCTATATCTTTAGTTCTCAATCTACGGACTTGCCTATCAAGAATCTCGACTGGTTTTTCCTCGTAAGTCAAGCCATCATTTATCTCTACTACTTCGGAGAGATGATGTGAGCAGGGTCAGGCTTGTATCCATGTAGAATTGATACATGAAAAATAGGGTGAATCAAATTCATTGATGTAGGTAATTTTAGCTTGTAGGCTACTTAACCAATCTTTTTCAAAACTCAATACGGGCTAATGAATCTTGGACTTAGCTTGTCTTTCTTCCCAAATCTCATCACATCCTTCATCGGTGACACTTTCAGGAATACTTGATCACCTCTTTGAACTCCAAGGCGCGTCGTCATAGATCAGTATAACATTTCTGTCGGCTCTGAGCAGTCTTAAGCCGCTTTTGTATCAAAGTTACCTTCTCTAAGGCATCATGCACCAGGTCGGGACCAAGTAGTCCTACCTCAATCGTCTCAAACCACCCAATAGGTGATCTACAACGTCGCACATACAAAGCCTCATAAGGAGCCATTTGAATACTTGCTTAGTAGCTATTATTGTAGGCAAAGTCAATAAAGGCAAATGCTCGTCCCAATTTCCACCAAAATCAATGACGTATGCTCTCAACATATCCTCGAGCGTTTGAATAGTCCTTTCATCTTGTCCATCAGTTTGAGAATGGAAAGTTGTACTCAAGTTGACACGTGTACCCAAACCTTCTTGAAAGGACTGCCAAAAGTGAGCCATGAATTGTGCCCCTTTGTCAGATATGATGAAAAGTGGAATTCCATGAAGTTTGACAATTTCTTTCAAGTACAACTTGACATATTATGGTGCTGCGTCGGTCGTATTCACTGGTAAGAAATGTGCCGACTTCGTAAGTCGATCTATAATCACCCAAATAGATTCATGCTTCAGACGAGTGCGAGGTAACCCAACAACAAAGTCCGTATTAATCATTTCCCACTTTCATAGCGGGATCTCAAAATATTCTAAGCCAATCCACCGGGTCTCTGATACTTGACTTTCACATATTGACAATTCAAACATCTTGAAATAAATTTAGAAACACTCTCTTTCATCTTATTCCACCAATAAATCTCTCGCAAATCTTTGTACATCTTCGTGGACCCCGGATATATAGAATACCTCAAAGTGTGTGCCTTCGTCATAATCTCATCACGAAGCCCATCAATGTTAGGTACACACAAACGACCATTCATTTTTAATACTCCATCATCATCAAAAGTAAAACCAAGAATATCCTTGGATTGCACACCATTTCGGATGTTCACCAAGTTTGGATCCTCAAATTGCTTAGCCTTGACACGCGCAATAAGAGAAGAACATGCTAAAGCGTAAACGGTAAGATTGCCATCATCTGTCTCAACAAGTCTAATCCCTTGGTATGCCACCCTTCGAATATCTTTGACTATTGGTAAGTGTGCCAAAGTACCTACCGTCCTCCGACTCAGCGCGTCGCCCCCACATTTACTTTCCATGGGTGGTAAAGAATGTTCAAAGCATAATCTTTTAATAACTCTAACCATCTTCTTTGCCTCAAATTTAATTCCTGTGTTTGAAAATATATTGTAAGGTTTTATGATCGGTATACACCACACAACGCTCACCGTACAAGTAGTGACACCAAATTTTCAAAGCAAACACCACCGCGACAAGCTCTAAGTCATGGGTCGGATAAATATTTTTGTGAATCTTCAACTGTATAGAAGCATAAGCAATAACTTTACCCTTATGCATCAAGACACAACCTAAACCAACTCTGGAGGCATCAAAATAAACCACAAAGTCATCTGAACTCGTTGGCAAAGTCAACACCGGTGTTGTGGTCAATCTAGCCTTCAACTCCTGGAAAATTTTCTCACAAACATCAGACCACTGAAACTTGGCCGTCTTTTGGGTAAACATAGTCAAAGGCGATGCAAGAGTAGAGAACCCTTCAACGAATCTCCGATAATAACCAGCTAGACCCAAGAAACTTTGAATTTCGATCGACGTGGTTGGCCTCAGCCAACTCTTAAAATCTTTGATCTTCGTGGGATCAACTTTAGTACTCTCATTTGAGATCACGTGTCCCAAGAATGCAATCGATTGTAGCCAAAATTCACATTTGGAAAATTTAATGATTGGCATGTTCCTCTTGACTTCGTGAATACACCAGGATATGATCGATAAAAGCAATCATGAATGTGTCAAGGAAAGGCTTGCAAATGCGATTCATTAAATCCATAAAGGTTGCAGGAGCATTCGTCAACCCAAAGGACATCACTAAGAACTCGAAGTGCCCATAGCGAGTCCTAAATGCAGTTTTTGGAATGTCTTCTCTTTAATTTTCAACTGATGATATCCTGACGGTAAATCAATATTTGAAAAGTACTGAGCACCCTGCAACTGGTCAAATAAATCATCTATTCGGGGCAATGGATATTTGTTTTTAATTTTCACTTTGTTGAGTTGACGGTAATCAATGCACATTCTAAGAGAACCATACTTCTTTCTGACAAATAGTATTAGCGCACCCCACGGTGAAGTATTCGGTTGGATAAAACTTTTTCAAGTAGGTCTTTCAACTACTCCTTCAACTCTCGCAATTTCGCTGGAACCATATGATGAGGTGGAATAGATATAGGCCGAGTGCCTGACAACACATCTATCCCAAAATTGATAACTCAATCCGGTGGTATACCGATAAGCTCTTCCGGGAAGACCTCTGGGAACTCATTCACAATTGGCAAGAGTTGGCATCTCTGCGTTCATGTCTATAACCTTCACTAAATGATAAAAGCACCATATTTGTGATCATTTTCTTCGCCTTAAGGTAGGAAATAAACCTACCTCGAGGCTAAAAAATGTTGCCCTTACACTCACAAACTAGTTCATTTGGAAATTCAAACTTGACTATCTTAGCATGACAATTAGAATGGCATAGCACTTGGATAACCAATTCATTCCCATGATCATATCAAAGTCAATCATCTCTAACTCAATGAGATCTGACATAGTCTCTCTATCCTGAATTAATACCATACAACCCCTATAAACATGGGAAGCAATAATTGAATCTCCAACTGGAGTACATACTGAGAATGGCGTCAAAAAGTTGTTCTGGTTCTATCCCAAAATCCAAAGCAAAATATGGGGTGACATAGGAAAATGTGGATCCAGGATCAATAAGAGCATAAGCATCAAGTGTGCAAACAATAAGTATACCTGTCATGACGGAGTTACTTTCCTCTACATCAACTTTGCGAACTAGTCCATAAAATCGGGCATGTCCACCTGAATTAGAAGCACCACCACTACTTGTGACTTGCCCGCCTGGGTAGTAGTGCCTCGAGCTGGGGGAGATACAATCGTAGTAGCTATGGATCTGGCTTTGTACTGAAGAACCACTCATCACTCTCTGGAATCTGCAACAATCTTTCTGAATATCGAATTTAATACCACAATAGTGACAACTACGATTCTCTGGGCGGCATGGACCCTAGTGGTTCCTACCATACCTCCCACATATAGGTACCTGCTGTGAGGACTGGCTCCGATGAGTAGCACTCGAGCTGGCCTAGAATGGCCTATTTGATTCTGTCCATGTCTCATAGATGAAGCACTTCCAACAGATGATACAATGGAATGAGTCGACTCTGATGACCCTCTACTACCTCCTCCTCCAAAAGAACTACCATAATCACCCATTGTACGAGCCTTCTTGTTCTGATCCCGAATAGTTTTGTTTGGCTTGTTCCAGATTTCCAACTTCTCAACATGGCTAACAATAGAAGAGAAGGAACAGGGTGCATAGCACCAGTAGACGCATATGATCTAATATGAGGTCTCAATCTATTAACAAACCTCTAAACTCTGGTAGCCTCATTCTAAAATCATGTAGGGAGCATACTTTGACAGACGAATGAACTCGTGACTATACTCTTTAATGGTCATGGACCCCTGCTTCTAACTGCTCGAACTGGGTGGGAAGGGCATGTCTATCCGCATCAGAAAAGAACGCTTCATGAATCCCTTGGAGAAATCTCATCCCATGTAGCAAGAAGAGCATTCTCTCCCATTTCTCTGCCCTAACTCTCATACTAGGTGTAGGCCACACCTTTCAGCTGATAAGAAGAAAACTCGACCCCTTCTTCCACGGTAGCATTCATCTCCCGCAAGGCTTTCTCAATTTCATCCAAGTATTCAAGAGGATCATCCTTAAGTCTAGTTCCATGGAAAGTCGGCGGAGAGAGCTTTAAGTACTTGTCAATCCGGGAACTCGAATAATGAACATGTATAGGGGCTTCAGTAGCCCTCTGAGCATGTGCTGATACTAAGGTAATGAGTAGTTGGATAGCCTGTAGGAGAGATGAAGTATTATCAACCATGATGGAGGTGGAACATAGGTAGAGATAGCAAGGGTTCCAACACCGGTGTGGATCCTGGACCCGTAGTAGGATCCGGTCAAGTCCGGATCCGATGGATCCGCATATGTGGAGGTGTATGTTTCTCTCTCCTACTCTCTTCCGACCCGTGGATCCCTCGGGTTCCTCTCAAAACAAGTTTAATTTATCCCGCGTTAACTCAAAAACCAAAAAATAAAAAGGGTCGACCTCATAGACAAGTAGTTAAAATTATACCCTTTGGAGCCACCATTGTGGAAATCCAACTATTGTCATTGTCCAACATTTTCAATTAATAGCTCACAATCAAAACGAGACAACGGCCTCGTACGGAAAAACCTCATTAGGATTGGCAAGTGCACTTTGTGTCATAGACGCGCGAGTACGAACCATATTGTGTGTGAGATCCATCAACCCTTTTGGACACACATCCACCGAAAGCTTCGTCTGGAAAAACCTCATTAGGATTGGCGGGTGCACTTTGTGTCATAGACACGCGAGTACGAACCATATTGTATGTGAGTTCCATCAACACACATCAGAGAGAGAAATTAATAAAGTTAAGCTCTACTTGTACGATCTAGAATGAAAAGGAATGTAAAACTTTCTAAAATGTCCATAACCTCTAAGATATACGAGTGGTCGACAACACACACATAAGTTAGACTCAATAAGATACGACTCCATAGACTCCCTAGGACACATTAAATCTAGGCTCTGATACTAAGTTTGTCACGCCCCAAAATGGCTTTGCAACGTGGCCGGCACCCGATGCCTACCAACTTGCACCGAGCGAACCATTAACATATTACCTACCTAGACTTATATTCGCGTAACTCAATTTATTAAATTAATAATATTATTAATTATGAGAGAGATAAAGTAAATATATTTAATAATCAAAGTGCATCAAATATAAATAAAAAATAAGTAGAAATGTCATTCGAGATGCCATATGAGTACCCATTACCCAAAATAGTATAAATCTTCTATGGAGTATATATGACGCTACGAAAGAATGATAAGGTTGCGGGAATATCCTGCACTATACAAAATTATACAACTGAAATAAAGTGATCCCAGGAGTGCAAAGGTGGGCTCACCAAAAGTCGAAGCTACAGGAACTCTAGCACGTACGCTGACCATCCTGCACCTGATCGTCTGCTAAATTTGACATCATTTAAACAAATAATGCCTGAGTATTGGAATACTCATATATGTGTCATAGCCGCCACTCATAGTGGGCTAAGAGTTATACAATATACATGAAGGAAATATCAAGTACATGACGGATAAATCAAATAAACAATATAATTCACCATAGTATGTAATGAAACACCAGTTACTTTATAACATATTTAGGATTTAAAAACATCTCATGTGTCATAGTATTCCATAGTTCTGATCCATATTTCGGGTCTCAAAAACATATGTGAGGTATACACTCGGGATGCCATCCACGAGGTCTGACGTACTCTCCCCGCCAGATAGGCTATGATGCACCGGGGTACAGAACCCACGGGCCCGATCATCCCCTCGACAGGGTGAGAAATGGTGCACCGTGGTGTAGAACACACATGTCCATTCATCTCCTCGACCGGATGAGCAAATAAATATCAAAGTCCTTAGCATTTGGTCATATCCATTTCATTAATCAAACTAGAGTAAATCAAATCGATTCAAGAAATGGAGTTGATTTTAAAAACATAAAAGTAGCTAGAAGCTCGGCATACCTCGAAGTCTTCTTAATTAAGCTAGGAGTCGGTCCAACCATTTCAAACGATTCTAACAACTTTAATCTACATAAACGAACTCGTATTCATCGAACAACGTATCACAACAATATCGAGTTAACCAAATAAGTGTTGTAACTTAAGCTAAATTCTTTTGAAAATTCCATAGAACTCCATTTTAGGTGATGTCTTGGTTAATCACCTTAACTAATTCCAACAACGTCATTAATATATTTATTTGAGCCATATAAGTCCGCCATTTAAAATTTATAGGCACTATTCATCATCTCTTTCACCGACTTCAGACCCTTTATTAATGTCAAGCTAGGATTTTGCATTTAAGGTCATTCCAACCACACACCAATAAATAGTACTTTTCACCATCGGAATTACTCATAATTCAAGAATATGATGGTGTTAATATTAGTATTCACTAACTCCAACTAATACAAAAAAAAATCTTGACAAAACTTACCTTGAAGGATATGAGAGAACTGCTAGCCGAGAGCTTTCTTGAAGCTTATTTTTTTTTTTGCTTCTGGCCGTATCCCCATTTTGACTAATAATGAGTGTAAATTGTTTTGAGTAGCTAATTCATTTGGTTGGACCCCACTTAGTGGGAAATTCTTTTTTTTTTTATTTTAACTCCATTTGGTGAGTGGTGACTCATGCAGCATTATATGCTAAAGGTAACTTATTTCCTCTTCTTTTTTGGTCCTCTGGTGCTTTGAACAATTCATTGTCTTTCTTTCTTTGTGCTTTGAGACAGCATCTTTTGTTTAGTCATAGTTAAATATTCACACCCCGTCCATGTATCTCTGAACCATGTTGTGTACATATTAACGGGTCTGATAATAATATTTGTTTTCCTTAACTTCTTTATTAAATTTATAGAGGACCTGATGGGTTTATCATAGCGACAGGAGAAATTAATCAAGGGAGGATGATTTTTGAAAATTTCAACAAAATAATTGAACAATAAAGGAGAATTGAATTGGTTACTTAAGGATAACAACTTCTGATTTTTTGAAAAGATATAAATTTGAGTGTTAATACTCAAAAGTAATTTAAGTGTTTAGTCGAATTCAGTGACAATCAAACTGTTCCAGAGTCAAATTTACTCCTAGCCCTCGATTACAAGAACATCTTTGGCTACTAAGGCATCTTAACTGAGTTGTTAGTTAGAGGTACGACTGAGATCCACTCAGATGCAGACGCCTCAACGACCAAGTCAAAAGGGTTTCCTGACCCATAGAAGCGGTAACGGTCAACAACAGCTAAAAGAAAGGGCCATTATCCGAGCAAGAGGAGTAGAGGGCGAGAAAATCGACACCACCTCCCCCATAGTCGGCTATTAAACTTAGTAGGTTACTTGATGGCTGACATGGGGGATCACGTTGTACAGTTTTTTTTTGTACTATAAATAGGATCATTCTTTGTATATAGAAGACAACCAATCAATCAAACAACTCAATTTTTATCTATATTTATCTTTACTTTATCATTTACTTTATTGTACTCAGATGCATTCATGTTTCTTACCTCTTAGTTTACTCATACCACCGTCCTAATGCTTTCTAGAGTAATTGAGAAACCCATTGCTGGAAGTTAGAGTTCCGCTTCCGGCCCAAATTGCTTAAGTTAAGGAATCAATTTGTCTCCCGATACGGTCAGCCGATAAAACGGTAGAGAAGAGAATTCGGGGCGAGAACAAATTTGGCATGCCCAGTAGGATATGGTAACTTAATAACAAAGTTTGATTCTCTAGGTTAGGACCATTCTTGGCGTATGCGCCTAAGGTTCGGTAAGAAAATGAATCCCGAGTCTAGTCCACATCCTAAACAAAAAAAATCCTCCCAGAAGGAACAACGAACCAACATTCTCCTCGGGTATGCCTACATCGGTTGCTACCCCTCCACTTACTCCATCAACCCAAGACGTGGAAGAATCTAGTCAATCTGAAGGTCCAACCATAATGACCACGTCTTTTATTAGACAATAGATCGACTTGGGCATCCATGACATTATGTACCAAGTTTCTAAACAATTGGCTGACATTGTGAAGCCGATGGTACATAAGAAAGTTCAACAAGCGAGGGAGATGGAAATCAATCGAATGCACCCAGGAGAATGTTCAGCTAGTTCTGCCATCCCTCTGATAAGCGGTGATGTTCAAAATGAGATCGTGACTCTCGGTGTTGTTCCTCAGCTGCATGTGCATCAGCTAGTGCCTACTCAGGTGCAGCCGGTAGCACACCTAGGAACACAAGCTCAATCACCTGGTAACCAGCACACTGCATGGTTGTCGCCGAACCTTGGGGGCAAAATGTGCCACTTAACCAAGCGAGTCTACAGTATGTGCAGATCAACATGGCTCGGAGGCCAGTTCAGGATCCAAGACACTTTGGATTAGTTATGTCGTGCGTTTCGAAGAATGGCCCTACGATGCAGGCGAACAATGTTGGCCAGCCGATGGCCCCTAACTATGACTTAGCTCGGTTATCTAGTGACGCTGTTTATAGTGGAATACCATTCTAGCAGTCATTGCCAGTACCCAGTCCATACCTTTCAAGAAGCGTAAATTTTTAAGAACGACCGACGTCGAGGAGAGCAACCATGGAATATTGTTCCACCTTATCCTCAAGCTCCATTAGCCGTTCCAGGAGCTAAGTTGCAAGCTTTGGTATCCATACCCAACAGCAGCAATGGGGAATTACCCCACCTATTGGTAATGGCAAGCAGACCACTTACAACCTTCAAAACCTTGTCCAACAAAGTGCAGAATGGAGGCTGCCAGTGCAGAATGCCTACCAGCCAAATCCAGTCGAGAATCGGCAGGGGATGTCACAACTGATAAACCCAAAAATTATTGCTAATACTATGCGGAGGTACTTCGGCATCCAACTGAAACCTTTGGACAAGCTTGTTTATAAGAAGTCTTACCCCGATTGGGTAGATAGGATATCACATTTGCCGAGAGACTTCAAAATACCAGAGTTTGCCATCTTCTCTGGCGACGACGGCAAATCCATTATTGAGCACATCGATAGATTTATTGCCTAATGCGGTTAAGCTAGCTAGAATGAGTATCACAAGTTGCAGCTATTCCATTTCTCTTTAACGAGAACAACCTTCGCATGGTACTCCTCTTTGGCTCCTGATTCCGTACACAGGTGGGCTGACATGAGGGTTGCTTCCATTATAGGTTATATTGGCCCCAACCTCAGGTTATCATGAGTGATCTAACGAATCTCAAGCAACAAGTTGATGAATCGGCTGGCAATTTTATCGAGAGATTCAGAAAGAAGGTTGGGAAATGCATCGTACACTTCCCCTAGTCAGTGCGCCCACATGATAATCAACAACATGCACCCTCAGTTAAAGAAAAGTTGGTGGGATAATCCTGCTTTGACTTGAGACAGTTAGCCGAAAAGGCTAGCCAAATAGAGCAGTATGTCTAGGAGAAGGAGCGGAGAAGAGCTAGCCGAAATCGAGGCTCTCACTTGGTATCCATCATTGAAGTAGATAAGTCCGACTTAGAGTTAGCCGACTGTGCGGTAGACGCAATGGTGCCTTAGATTGTTAGGGGTAAGGTTTACTCTTGCCCAGCCTTGAAAGCCGTAAAAGGCAAGGAGACAAGTTCATCCGATGACAAGGTTGGTTACTCGTTTGACATCACAAAGGCAATCAGATCTTTGATCATCTGCTCAAAGATAAATAGATTCGGTGCTTGATGGTCATAGGATCCGCCCGTCGAGGAACTCAAAGATAAGAAGTATTGCAAGTGACATAATTCATATAACCACTTTACTTCTAATTGTGTGGTCTTCAGAAAGGCGATCCAAAAGGGCATCAAAGATGGGAGGTTCAAGATAGCCGACAAGAATATGGTTGAAATGTCCATTGATACCGACCCCTTTCCCATGGTACCAATATCTATGGTATCTTTTGATAAGCCCGATGAGTCAAGGGACACCAAAGGGAAACAATCGATGAAAAGGGTGTGGGTCCCAAAGAAACCTACCAAAGGGAGAAGGCCACAAGGACCTCTGTGTTCAATCGGTTAGGCAGCCTACATGACATTCGCGATGATAGGCAGCCAGCTAGGAGCAATTTTCATGGACGTCCTAAATACTTGAGGGACGTTGAATGAGAATTTCAGGAACAAACCATGAGGTTCAAAAGGGTACCTATCGACGCCAAGCATAGGCTTGGGGGGCAATTACGGATGCCAACCAACCGATAACCGAGCATGCCTCGAATAGATGAAGAACCACTCCCTAAAACCAAACAGAGATGGTCAAGTTTAACGTAATGAGGGTGTTTCGTCCTTGCGTATCACATCAAGAAATGAGGATCAGATGAGAGCCCGGAGAATGATTAAACCAGCCGCCAACACAGAAGAGGGGAAGTGGTCTGTCAATCAGGCTCTCGGAAAGAAAGAGGCACCACCGAAAGTCGCATCCAAGACTCAGAAAAGAATGATACAACGTGTCAATGCCTTGCTGCATCTAATTTCCAACACCAAGGCAGCCAAAAATCATGAGATTCCTAAGTCTTCCATAGCGAGGCTATCGAGCGGGCATTCAACTTAGTTACTTCAGGAGCAATATCACCTGAATGAGAGATGTCGGGTCAACCAGAGCTAGATGAACATCCTACCGACAACCTGACGGAAGAGCCTCGACAAGAGAATATGGCCCCGGAGGACCTCTAATCAAGGCAATCTCATAGATCGTGCAAAGGATTAGTCAAAAGGATCCCCATTTGTCTCCAGGAAATAGAATATATGAGCTTCTGGTCAGCCGAATTGGATGAAGAAGGGGACTTCATCCTCGATTTATTTAGTCATGATCTGGTTGATGAGATCTGGGCAGACATTGAAATGGTCAGCCTAATCCCATATGAGTTCTAGGCTAGCCGTTCCGCGCTTGATAACCTAGAAGGTGATGTTTGTGTAGAAGATGCAGAATGGGAAATAATAGTCGATACCATGGCTAGGGACATTTTGAGCACCGTATTTGGTGCACTTACAGAAGATATGGTTAAACACCGCAAACCACTTTACATCAAGGCTTACATTAACGGAAAAATTATTAGTCGGGTGTTTGTCGACAATGAGGTTGTGTTGAATGTGATGTGATGCTTACCTTGAAGGATCTTAACAAAACAAAGGAGGATCTCATCCCAACTAACATGAAAATGGCTAGATTTATTGGAGAAGCCTCTGAAGCATTAGGGATTCTAGTAGCAGAGATCATTGTAGGTCTTAAGACAGTCAGGTATGCCTTCTTTGTAATAGATGGCAAGCGTTCTTTACCATTCTATTGGGCAGGGACTGGATTCACACCAGCCGATGTCTTCCTTCTACCATGCATAAAAAACTAATCTTTTGGGAAGGAGACAAGATAGAAATCGTCCCAGCGGATGATAACCCTTTCCGACCAAGGGTTCAGAACATAGAGGTTGTCCTTTATTCACCTTATGTGGCTCCCATAGCCATTACGGAACAATATGAAGAAGGATCTTGGGAATCATGTAATCTTACCTCGCGAAGGTTTGAAATAAAACAATTAGCCAAACCATAGCTTACCTTGGAAGATTTAAATGGTTGAGGAAAACTAAATCATACGTGACCTGTGGCATCGGTTGACCGCCGTAAGTTCTGAGGCATGGATAGCCAAGGCATCGCAGATGGGGAACCATGACAATGAACCAACGCTTGCAACCGATGAAGTTGAGCTGCCGATGGAACTTGAATCGCCCATAAGAAGGGCTATGCCTAGTTTTGAGTCTCATGATCCCTTGGAAGATATCAACTTGGGAACTGAAGAAATCCATCGGCTAACACATATTAGTGATTTGCTAAAGAAAGAAAACAAACAAGGCATAACTGCCCTTCTAATGCAGTATAAAGACTGCTTCGCATATGTCATGTGCTCCAAACTTGAACTCAACTTCCTTGCATAGGATTATCATGAGATGCATGGGCTGACACGTACATTGGTAGAACATAGATTGTCAATCAAGGAGGGTTTCAAACACCAAAAATAGCCACCGAGAAGGTATCACCCTCAGCTAATCCTCAAATCATAGCCGAGATCGAACGACTGCTGAAAGTCGGGTTTATCAGAATGGCTAAGTATGTGGAATGGTTGGCAAATGTCGTACCAATCAAGAAGAAGAATGGCAAGGTTCGGGTATGTATTGATTACAAGAACCTAAATCTAGCCACTCCTAAAAATGAGTACGTCATGCCGATAGCCGACATGCTAGTCGATTCAGTAGCCGCTAATGGTGTATTGACCTTCATGGATGGATACTCTGGCTATAATCAGATATCGGTAGCCGAGGACGACGTTCACAAAACCGCCTTCAGATGTCCAGGAGCGTTGAGAATTTACGAGTGGGTAGTTATGCCGTTTAGTCTGAAGAATGCTGGTGTCACTTATCAAAGGGCGATGAACACCATCTTTCATAACTTGATCGGCAAGACTATGGAGGTTTACATCGATGATGAAGTAGTGAAGTCTAAGGACTTCAAGGGTCATTTAACCGATCTTGAACAAGCATTAAAAAGAACGAGGATTCATAATCTCAAAATGAATCCAGCCAAGTGCATGTTCGGAGTATCGACTGGCAACTTCCTTGGCTTTTTGGTACACAAGAAATGCATCGAGATAGATCGTAACAAAGCTAAGGCAGTAATGGGATCCGCACCACCCAAGACAAAGAAGGAGTTACAAAGCTTATTGGGAAAGATCAATTTCTTAAGGAGGTTCATATCTAACTCGGCTGGCAAGATGAAGGCTTTCTCACCTTTGCTAAGACTTAAAGAGTCAGAAGAGCTAGTATGGGGTCCGGAACAGAAAGAGGCCTTTGATCAAATTAAAAAGGCCTTAACTACTTCCCCCATACTGGTGTCTCCCGTGCCAGGGAAAGCCGTTGAAATTATATATTTCGGCTGTAGAATTATCTATCGGTTGTTTGCTAGAACATGAGGCCGATGATGGAACTGAAAGAGCGGTTTATTATCTTAGCCGAATGCTCAACGATGTTGAAACTAGATATACTCCTTTGGAGAAACTTTGTATGTCTTTGTTCTATGCTTGGACAAAACTCAAATATTATCTAATGCCTCACGTTATATACATTTTGTGCAAAGTTGATATTGTCCGGTACTTACTAAATAGACCTGTCTTGCAAGGGCGATTAATGAAATGAGCCATCAAGCTTACCGCGTTTTCTCTCAAGTATAGGCCACTTAAGGCCATCAAAGGTCAATTAGTAGCCGATTTCTTGGTTGAACACCCTTGTGTAGACATGGAGGATCCATGCTCCCCTCCGACTAGATGTATAGACGTAGTGCCGTGGGTACTAACCTTTGACGGGTCTAGGACCCAGAAAGGAGTTGGAGCCGGAATCACGATAACAAATCCGAGAGATAAAGCGTGGAGGTTCTCCTATCGATTAGATCTTGAATTGACAAACAACCAAGCCGAATACGATGCTCTCATTATGGGACTCAAACTTCTAGTTTCTATAAAGGCGAGGTGCATCGAGATCCGAGGAGACTCTCAGTTGGTGATCAAGCAGCTGGCCGGGGAATACGACTGCAAAGATCTAAATTTGTTGGCCCGTCACAGGATGGCTAGCAGGTTTCTTAGTGGGTTCGCATCATCCACGTTAAGTTATGTTTCCAGAGACATGAATGTTGAGGCTAATGACTTAACACAAAAGCTTCAGGTTTTAGGAAGTCTCTACTCACCCTAGAGCACGATGAATTACCAGCCGAAGTGTTAGTCGTTGATCAAATCGACTCATGGAGGCAGTTGCTAATTGATTACCTGAAAGATCCCTCTAGTTGCAAGGGCCTCAAGGTTAAAAGAAGAGTCTTGAAATACGTGCTCATTGACGATGGCCTTTATAAAAGGAGTGTGAATGAAGTACTACTCAAGTGCATTGCCAAAGCACAGGCCTTGAGGGTCATGGGAGAGGTCTATGAAAGAGTATGTGCATCACATAGAGCGGGGCCAGCGATGAAGTGGTTGATCTACCGCCACAACTATTATTGGCCTACTATCACAGGTATTATTAGCCTACTATCACAGATGACTGCTTCCAGTATGCAAAAATATGTGAAGAATGTCAGAAACATGGACCGATCCAGCGGGTTCTAGCCGATTTGCTGCACCCAGTCGTAAAACCTTGGCCCTTCAGAGGATGGGCTATGGACCTCATCGACAAAATTCACCCACAATCAGCTAAAGGCCATAATTTCATTATCGTGGCTACCGATTACTTCACTAAATGGGTGAAGGCTCATTATCAAACACCAGATCATATACAATATGGTATTCCTAAGACGATTACCACCGATCAAGAGACGATGTTCACTGGTTCTAAGATGGCAGCCTTTGTTGAGAAGTTTAGTATCAAGATGATCACATCTTCGCCTTATTACGCACAGGTGAACGAGCAAGCCGAGGTAGCCAACAAACTTATTTTGAACACATTTAGTAAAAACGTGGAGGATAAACCACGAATGTGGCATCTCACTCTGGATGAAGCCGTTTGGGCGATCAGGAATTCTATATCTACAGCTACCGAGACGACACCTTATCGATTGACCTATGGCCAAGATGCAGTGTTGCCATTGGAAACTAATTTCAAATCTTTACGGGTGGCCAAGTAGAACTCTCTAAGTTTAGAGGAGTATCAATAGGTCATGCTAATGGAGTTAGACCAACTAGAAGAAGATCGACTGATGGCCCTAGATAAAATCAAAGACGATAAACGTAAAATGACTAAAACATACAACAAACATGTTAAGCCTAAAAGGTTTGCCGAATGAGACTTAGTTTGGAAAACCGTTTTGCCGACTGGGATGAAAGATCGTAAATTCGACAAATGGTCACCAAATTGGGAAGGACCTTTCGTAGTAAGCCAACGGATCGCCGAAAACGCATATCGACTAATAAACATGCATGAGGAAGAAATGGACAAGAATGTAAATGAGAAGTATCTAAAAAAGTACTATCCTTCGATTTGGGGCATGCATGAATAAACGACAACCACATACCATTGCCTGGTCGCATAAAATAAGTAATTCCCCCCGATGGGAGATGTATGGCTAAATGACAGCCACAGACCGGCTGCCGGTCACAAAATACATAGAAAACCATTTTTTTACATGCTTGTGTCGTAAGGTTGGTCGCACTGCTCGAGGCGAAGAAACGCTATCCCAAGTGGTCAAAGATAATGGCCCATCAAATCTGAGGGATTTATTCTAAATTTGCTCAAGAATGTTGAGAGCAATGCTAAAGTTAAATGGTGGGATATGGATTCCCGCATCTAGTTAAACCAAGCACAAAAACAGAGCGCCGCACATACCCGAGCCCGGTGTTATAGCGGAAATCAAATTCCGACAATGCGGCGGCATCAAAAGCATCCATGCGCTTCCATTCGGCTTCTGTGACCAACTTCACTCGGTCCAACCAACTCGAATAATGAGCGACCTTAGTCGGCCAAGTACGAAAGGTTAGTCGAACAGCGGCCGTCGGTGAACCAGTCACAAGTAGAAAGGAAATCATGGTTTATCGGGCTAAGGTACTGAAACAAGAGAGAATCACCTGGTTCCGGTCCACCGTACGGATTCAGAACTAGTTGTTCCTCAACGAAAGCCAATGTAGGGGTCAGGTCACTATCGGCTAGCATGATTTTTCATGATCTTCGAGATGTAAAAAGGTGAAGCCATGGTTTCCGACTAAGAAAAGGGTCAAAGATTAGGTAAGAAACTTATGGGGAGGATACCTTTCCATAAATAACCTTCAGAGGTGCGGCTGAGATTAATTTATTATTTTCAAAAGCACGGTTGAAAATCATCAGAGCCAATTCGTGATAATGGAGACGCCTCGATTAAAGGGGGAAACACATCATTATAAGCACTGGAGATGAGACGATTAAAGTGACATGCGCGGCACTGTCAAATTGAAACGACGGCTACTTTCGGATACATCAACTCAATAGTCACACTCGAGTTAATGTAGGGGGCAATTGTTAACACTCAAAAGTAATTTAAGTGTTTAGCCGAATTTAGTGACAGCCAAACTGTTCCAGAGCCGAATTTACTCCTAGCCCTCGACTACAATAACTTCTTCGGCTACTAAGGCATCTTAGACGAGTTGTTAGTTAGAGGTACGACTGGGACTCACTCAGATGCATACGCCTCAACGACCAAGTCAAAAGGATTTCCTGACCCCTAGAAGCGGTAACAACCAACAACAGCTAAAAGAAATGTGTCATTATCCGAGCAAGAGGAGTAGAGGGCGAGAAAATCGACACCACCTCCCCCATAGTCGGCCATTAAACTTTGTGGGTTACTTGATGGCTGACATGGGGATCACGTTGTACAGTTTCTTTTTTTTTTTTGTACTATAAATAGGATCATTCTTTGTATATAGAAGACAACCAATCAATCAAACAACTCAATTTTTATCTATCTTTATCCTTTACTTTATCATTTACTTTATTGTACTCAGCTGCATTCATGTTTCTTACCTCTTAGTTTACTCATACCACCGTCCTAACGCTTTCTAGAGTAATTGAGAAACTCATTGCTGGAAGTTAGAGTTCCGCTTCCGGCCCAAATCGCTTAAGTTAAAGAATCAATTTGTCTCCCGATACGGTCAATCGATAAAACGGCAGAGAACAAAATTCGAGGCGAGAACAATGAGAAATAAAAAGGATTTTGGAGCAAGAAGATGAAAATAAAGAGGAACAGAGAAACACCTGCACCTTCAAGTCGGGTATTTGTGTTCGCCCTTCCAATTCAGATGAATGAAAATTTGTCAAATAGCTCTGTCTGATGCCACTTCCCATACCTCTACATTTTTATTCTCATCTTGTATCAACGACCATTTTTTCATCTATAACCAAGAAAGAACAAACTTGTCCGAGGATGTTGTACTAGAAGTCTGTTGACAATCGTGGATAATGTCCGAGGTTGTTGAAGTCTATAGTAAATATGGTACTACTAACTTGTTATAATCATTAAACTAGTCAAAGTGTAAAAAGAAATTCCAAGTAGATACTCATATTTACTAATTGAAGAATCAAATTTGAAAGAAGCTTTTTCATGGACGCTGAATCTGTGGTTTTACTTCAATATTTGGTGATTACTTTCATATTAAAGTATGTTGTGGTCTGCAAACAACTTCGTTGACTGCTATTTAAAAGTGATTATAACAAGGTATTATAAGAAGATCTAAAACAAAGAAAGTTCACCACCCACCAAATATTCAACATATTCGCAAAAAAAAATGCAGCAAAAACAGGCACTTTCTGTCTTTGTATACTACGCAAGTTGCACGACAAATCAGCAAGCAATTACCAACTCTGTGTTCTTTGTAATTCCATAGTCACCGAGACAACGTAAGCTGTCCAAAGGCTGGCCACCTAGTAATAGTTCCTTCACATTTAGTTTTAGATCGTTCCTGATCAACGTTTTCAAATGAGCAACGGAGGTAGTACTGGAAACCACACCTTTAATCTTACATAACTTTATCTGTTGGTAACTCTTAATGTTAGGTAATCGTCTTTTCTTGATGGTTGGTGTAGAAACTTTACGAAAATCCAAAACGACATTTGAGTGCATTCTAATATTGTAGCTAGCTAGTTCCTGGGAATTAGCTAGTAATTTTCCCTCAAACACAAGCTTTTGCAGATGAACTGGTATTCTTAGCTTCTTTAGAAGCATGCCCTTCACATTGTTGACCAACTCGTGCCCGTGCACATCTAGTGTTATACTTCCACCACTCGTCTTGACTAAGATCTGTATTGTTCCACTCTTCAACTGTAAGATGGAGTCTTCTTTGATATCATACTGATGTAATACCTTCAGATCTTCCAACTTCTGTTTCCCCAAATATAGATCCATAGCATCTATCGAGCAACAAACTCTGCTCTCTATAACTATTTTAACATCGAGAACAGTTAAGGCAGCTTTGACTTCTATTTGTACAATTTCCTCTGTTGGCATTACCACGGAAATAAGCAACTTCTCTCTAGGATTGAAAACCATATGAAGCATTGATCCACCATCGATTTTGTAAAAAGCTAAGATTTTGTCATCTTCAAGAAACTTTCCACCATGAATAAGAGAGAAATCATTTGATTTTAGTCCTTCTTTGGCCCCGATCCTATATTTGACGTCCTGAATAGTATCATAAATCCTTGAATAAACCGTAATTGCACCTACAGCATAGGGTCTCTTCACCAAAAATATCCTCGGGACTGAATTGTCGACATAAGCATGAAGGGTGGAGTTCTTGAGAATGCCATAATCTACTAGCTTCTGTTCATCCATTAGCCGAACACCTTTCGAAAATAACTGCTGATGACATTCAGGTATACCCTCCTTATCATGTAATAAAGCTTTGACATTTCCAATACTATCTGATTCTTTAACTTTTAAAGCGACTGTTTTCGTGACCTTCAAGTATACAGTTATCTGCAAGCGCAAAAAAATATGATCCATAATGGTGAAATTTTCACAAGAAAATAAAAATTTACTCGTTAACATGTATTACTGTGCTGCAAAATCTATAATAGATGCATTCAATTTCAGTACAATAAAGGTAACTAAACTGTGTTAACAATCATAAGCACCAGTCAACGAAATCACTCTAAAGCACAGACGAGAAGATCGGAGAATGCAATTTTTAAGGTAAAAATCATGCCGTCAACAATGCAAACCTTGTATCTACCTTAAGAAAGTTTAGAACAGTTAAATCAAGTGAAGTTTACATTGCCTCTTATTTCTATCAGTATACCAATAGATAATCATTCAATGCACGAAAAAAAAAAAAGCATCATCCAGCTCACTTCTTATAGTCCACTTGAAACAAACTATACAAGTATATAATAAGTGATTCAAGAATCAACCGCTTCTCATTGGGATCACTCAGCGTGCCATTGTTTTTCAAGCCCACAATTCACTAGAGGCATGGCTTTGCATATGAAGCGGTAACTCCTTGCTTCGCATTACGTGAATAATCGGTACTATAATAATCAAATTTCAATTAAACTACTCCATCCGTTTCAATTTATGTGAACATTTTCGGAGTATGAGGGTCAAACTTCTTTGATCTTAAATTTTGACATAGATTTTTTCAAATTTGTGAAAATAAAATTTATATATTTAGAAACTACATTAAAAGTATTATAAGTCATGATAATTTATAATTCAAATAATTTAGAAAAAATGTAAGAAAAACGTGATCAAATAACCACCTCATAGATTCCCCAAATAGTAAAGGTTCACATAAATTGAAACAAAGGAGTATAATATATGAATTTAGTACTATAATAATCAAATTTCAATTAAACTAACCAATTTAAGGAGAATTATGTACCCCTAACCTTCCACCTACCCGCGCTCCCCAACTCTGCATCATAGTATAGTATATATCTGCCACATTAACCATCCAAGGAGACTCATTCTTCTCCAACCAGAACCCCTCGCGGTCAGCCCAAAAAAAATAGGGATAGCAGTGGAACAGTGTGGGTACGGGCAAGGCAGGGCAGGGAAAAGACTTAGCGGGCAGTGGTGGAGTTAAGTGTGTTGAAGGGCTTTGTCCAAAAAACACACTCTACAAATAGGGTAAAAGTAGTTTCTCTGGTATATAATACTATGAATTATTCACAAAAAATGTGCAAGTTTACATTTTTTTGAATTCCTTGTTAGAATTCCTCGCTCTGAGGCCTCCACCGCCAGAAACCAGGGGCGGAACTTTGCAAAGATGCTAAGCATTGGGAATTATCCCGTATCCGAAATTCATTGGCCCAACTAATATAAATTCGTGCCTCAGGGAGCTCATATGAGGGCCTACCGGGGTTCTCTATTTCTAGGACTCAAACCCGACTAAGCGGGATAGGTTAAAATTGTGGCAACTAAAGAGAGTAAACATGTGCGAGATTGAGAAATCAATTAAAAAGTTACTCCCTCTGTCCTAAATTTATATAATGTAGTTTGATTAGGTACAAAATTTAAGAAATGAAAAAAGACTTTGTAATTTTGTAGTCTAAAATAAGTTAAAGATATTTGTGTGATTATGGATAATCCCGTTAAGCGTAGAAGGTAAAGTTTAAAGTTAAATTATTGTCAAATAAAAAAATGTATCATTCTTTTTTTATTGACTAAAAAGAAAAGTGTGACATATAAATAAATTGGGACAAAAAGAGTAACATTGTGAAGATATGACACCTGAGCCTAACTCAACCCAAAAGCTAGATTGTAGGGTGAGGATTGTCCAAGTCTATTTAAGGAGTCTATGTTCCCATTTCATATTCTATGTGGAACTCTTAACACTCCCCGCACGCTCAGACCTAGCGTGTATAATATAATTTGGGGCCCAACATCGATAAACAAAGAATTGTAACTGGTCTGGCTCTGATACCATGTGAATATATGACACTTGAGCTTAACTCAACCCCAAAAACTAGCTTGTAGGGTGATGATTGTCCAAAGTATATATAAGAAGTCCATATTCCATTTCATATCCTACATGTAACTCTTAACAAAAATGTTATATAAAAAAAACTATCACGTCCTTCATAATACTTGTACGATTTCATCAACTAAGATAAACAATACACACAAAAAGAAGAAAAAAGAAAATAAAAAATAAATTGGAATTTCCCAATAATCAAAAACGTTGCTAGCTCTAAGGGGTCTCAAACCCCAGGTTACTAATGAGTACATAGATATATATATATAAAAAAATTAACACAACAAAGAGACCAATGCGCATAACAAGCTAACCTCCTCCTCCAGTTTCATTGGTTCTCGTGCGTTTCGTTCTCTGTCCATCGACCCTTTGCAACGCTTGAATGCCCCCTTTGTGAGTAGACCTTTGATTTTCAATTCCAAAAGTGTACTCGTACATTTTCTTGGTAGAGTATATATATAGTATTCCACTTAAGCCCATTCGTTTTTGGACGTGGGAAACATACCCTCTCATCTTTAGGGTTGAGACAAAATTAGCCCATAAAAATATGATCCGTTCAAATTAGAAGTCACTCATTTATTAATTTAGTCTAATTTGATAAGAAAATTATACCTAATGACCTTTTCAGAAATGAGTGGTGATGAACTTTTGACCCTACTTGACTATGGGCAAATCTTCAAAGTCAAAAATCAAAACTTGTTAAATTAAAGTTTTGTCGTGTTTAAAAATTCAAGACCTTCAAGGTTTTTTATTCTTGTAAATCACTCTGATAAACCTTATCAAAAGTATTTAAATTTTATTTTGTTTTGTTTTATATGTTATATATAGCATAATTAAGGGAAAAAATATAATTCAAGATTAACAAATTATAAGAAGAAGAAAATTAAAATTTGGTAAGAATTGGTCGAGTTGAGTTATGATCACTCATTATTTAGTTCAACCCGTCTTAGTATAAGTAATTTTTAGATGGGTTAATGACTCACCCATTTATTAACACAGTTTACTTTGACTCACCATTTGACATCCCTACTTTTGCAACAATAAGCCCTGAAATTGAATGTCCGATAAAATTAGAATGACACAAAAAAATCTGGAATTATGAAAACTTTCATAAACCAAGTAACATAGTTTGCTTAACTCATTCAAGGTATTGCTCGATTTTTTTGTGGACTCGAACATATTGTTTCTTCGAGGTTATTTATTTGAAAATTCAAGAACACATCACATGTTAGTATTAATATGTTCAGAAAGTTTTTCTTTCACATGTTTGATGTTCCTTATAATTAGTATAATATAGTTTTGTAGAGGAAGAGTCTCCCTAGTTTATTTTGGTTTTTAGTTACCTACTAACCTTCATAAATGTACAAGATTGAGCAAATTCAACCTTCTCAAGGAATTGGGAGGTCTAGTTCTCCTCCTGTGTACATATTATTGAGAATATAATCAAATATTAAAAATGTGTTATATCTAACAGCTTAAGCTTTTAGATCAGATGATCACACACTTCAATATGGTATCAAAGCAGGTCAAAGGTCCTGGGATCGAACCCCACCGCCACCCATTCTCAAAATGAATTTCCACGTGCTTGGACCATGAAAAAAATCAGGTCAGCACGTGAGGGGGTGTGTTGAGAATATAATCAAATATTAATATTAACAGTGTGTTCTATCTAATAGCTTAAGCTTTTAGATCAGATGGTCACACACTTCAATACATATATTTTGGTCTTATTAATATACAAGATAGGATCAATGTTAAATTTCCCATCACCAGATTGGCGCAATTAAATTTTCTATCTAATTTACATATAGCTAGGATACATCTACTATCTTCTTTACTCTAAACATGTCTACTTGTGTTGCAGAATATCTCAAATAATACAATAGAGTAACTTTGTGCAAGGTAAATTAATCAATAAAAGAGAGAAATCAATGAAAGAGAATTCAATGAAAACATACAACGAATAGGCAAGACGCTTCCACGAAACTATCTTTAGGATAGTAAGTTTCCCACATTGTGTAAGTAACGGGAAAGTTCATCCCCAAGATACAATACCTATTCTAGAAATCAAAGTTGCACTCTTTGATTTCTTCTACCACAAAAACTCAACCCAATAGAAAGAATTGTTAGAACAATTTGCATGAACAATGTAGGATTAACATAAAGTTAATAGAAGTGGCTAATTTTATGTTCTACATCACAAGGAAGGATTTACTTCTGTGAACGATGGAATGGGTATTGGCTGAATATATTCTCATAAAAATATAGGAGAACTCATTATATAATGTGTCTTTTAACCAAAAGCCACCAACAGAACCTTCAAGGTAACACTACGCCTACTAGTAGGGAAAGATACACGAGACTCGTACTACTACATAACCCTACACCCTAATCTGCAACCTCCATAACTTTCTATCTAAGGTCATGTCCTCGGTAAGTTGCAACTGTGCCATGTCTTGCCTAATCACTTCTCCCAATACCTTTTCGGCCTACCTCGACCTCTTTTGAACCCGTCTATAGCCAACCTCTCACACCTCTTGTCATACCCACACCTTGGGGGTATGACCGGCGCCCCAAGGCCTGAGTGAACCAACTACAAAAAGATGAGTCCCAACAACCTACAAATAGTACCTAACAATATCTTGATAAGAGTGAGTGACAACCTACAAACAGATGAGTCCCAACAACAGTATATATATATATACATGATTGAGGCAGACAATGCCATAATAAAATGAATACATACTGAACATTGGTCTGCAAGCCTCTAAGAGTTATACAATACATCAACTGGTAGGGACATGGTCCCATCGTACTTAAAATGCTAGCAATATATACAATAGTACCTATCGACTCTGTACCGCAACTCTGTAGAAGAGAAGTGTGATAACCAACAGCTAAACAGGCACCCTACTGGAGAGGTATGTCGCCCTGTCTACCTGTACCTGCGAGCATGAATACAGTTCCCCAGAAAGAGACATCAGTACGAAAGTTGTACTGAATATGTAAGGAAGGTAATATATGTAAACAAGAGATGTAATACAAGAGAGAAGTGTACAAAAGTCAACTTGAAACTCATAAAAAGGGCTGTTGAGGGCATACAACTGTGAACATATGCATGTAAGTAAATTCGGGCCACTATGTGGGGACATTTAGTATCATATCAAGTCCCTCTGTGGGGTAATCTCATAATAAATGTCCAACCATATAAGACGCGGTAATATCTACCCAACTGATCAGTGGAACACACATATAAGTGCATGTTTGGCTGACTATATTGTGGTGTGGTAAAAACATAAATACGTATATATAGATGCAATGCAAGACCAACCTTAAGAGACACCACAAGTAGAGTCGGAGTAACCTATTATCGTTATCCTCCGACTATCGTTATTATCGATATGATCTTCAACCTTAACTAATCCTCAAGAGGCGTAATGAATACAGAAAGGATGATTAACAAGGAATATAGATGAAACATGAATAACTTAACAAGAAGGATCATAGTAGCCTTGGATTTCCTTATAGAGAATCATTTCAACAAAGAGTTTGATTTAATTCATGCCAAGGAAGGACAATTAGCCCTACATACCTTATAGATGAAGTGATCTATTCTCCACAAGCTCTCACATTCTACGGACGATTATCTACATTATACGAAGAGTTTGTATCAATTTCGGATTCATAACTTGTAAGAAAGTTTGTTTAGACATTTTGTCGAGCAACTTGCGTGCATAAGTTCATGAGATCATTTCTAGCTCAAATCTTCATTCATAATATCACAACAAATCTCAATACTACTTCTACCAATCACCACAATCCCATATACGATTCCACAACTCCAAGTAACACCTTCAAATTATATATAACAGCCCATAACAACAAGGCATATTTCAAAAACTTACAAGTACTTGTTCTTTAAGAAACATTCAACAACTTCATCCTAACTACTTGTAGAACCTTAGATAGATGAAGTAGAGGATGAGACTTACCTTAAATTACAATAAACACTCCAACTTCAAGCTCACTTCACCACCAAGCTTTCTCCAAAGTTTGCTAGAACAAGGAAGTAGACAAGATGGCGAGGAATATGGGACTCTTTACGTTGGGTTTGCCTTTGGTTTCCCTTAACGTTTAGTCTTGGACCATAGAAGACTTGTTAGAGAGTGTTTTAGGGTTCTTAGGGTTAGAGAAATGAGAGAAAATGAGCTGAAATTTGTGAAGGGTCCTATTTATAGGAGCTGAAATTTTGGCCACCGTCATTCCCGGGGCACTTCCTGCGACTCGCAGGACTGCCCCAGGATGTGTCCTGAGACAATAAAAGTCTATGTCCATTCCTGTGGTAGGTGTTCATCTCGTAGACACTTTATGTGGGTCGCAGGATGTGCTCCGCGATTTGCAAAATGCTCCGAAAGGCGATGAATTGAAGAACTTTCGCCAAAACTTATTTCCTTTGATTTGATGAATCTTAAACCTTCCTGAAACTTACGTAATATATCCATACACCTTCACAAATCTCATGGAGGGGTCTTACCATCTTTGAGCCTATATTGACCACGTTATGACAATGACAACGTACGAAAACACGAGGTGTAACATCCTTCCCCCCCTTAACTATGGCCTGGGTGAAACATAGCACTCGGTGCCTGACTGCATGTGACCGAGCGAACCACATGGCTTGCTTATCAACATGGGAATCAAAACATATACTAATATGATTTAAAACGTATGAAACAAAATACTGAAAATATAGTCTGGAATATATTGCGGAAATATCTGTGTAAAACATGACAAGTCTAAAAATAATACTGACATGACATGCTACTAGTCTAGTCTATGAAACCTCTTAAACATGAATCTATAAAAGTGTCTACCAGGACAAGGCCCTGGCATACCTCTATCATAAAAATACAATCATGAAATAAACATACTGACACACCCGGATGAAATGGGGCTCACCAAATAGCTGATATGGGTGAAGTCCTAGCGTGTAGCTCCATAGTCCTGAAACTCAACACATGCACCGTGAAGTGAAGGCCCCATGCAAAGGGACGTTAGTACATTTGAAATATACTATATGTAGAGTAACTGAAAGAATAAGCAGGCACATTATATGATAAGAACATGAGTCTAGAACTGAACATGAGCATGGGATGATCTGGCATGAATATAATAACATGTGTAAAATCTGTAAAAATGTATATATGTATATCTGTGGGAGAGAATTAGTATAACTGACATGTAACCACCACGCGTGAATGTGGCATCTGATCTTTACTCGATTAGCTAAGCCATCCCGTACCTTGTCGGGGTACGAGACATGAACATGACATGATGGATCTAATAATCTCATAAAGGGTAACATGAAGGTATCATCCTATGGGAGGAGAAATTCTTATCTTATGTCGGTATACGTAGTTTCAGGCTGTCTGAGCCTTCTCGGTAATCTGTGCAACTCCCACAACATGAACATGAAATATAATTGGCTAAAAACCCATGATTTATAAAATCATGACTTGTAAACAATGTTGATAAGTATAAGATATAGCATGAACACAAATACATAATATAGTTTTCATAAATTATGGAAAAATATGTAGATTTCATGGAATTGATAAACCTTGATTCATGACTTGTGTTTATGAACCCATTGAATTTTAAGGTTATGGATTCATGAATTACGTATGGATTCGTAATAACATAATGCAATATTAATAACACAACAATGAATTAGTAATACAACATGGTATATCATGATACATGTGGTTTAGGGTCATCATGAATTTGAAGTAAAACCCTAAATTATGGAATTTCATGGAAAACGTGGTGTGAGAAAGAACAAAGATGTTCTCACATGTGGATAACAACTTTACATACCTTATTCGCTCCAATACTCGTCTTAAAAATTAAACTTTGGAGATGAAAGCCAAAGCTTGAACCTTGAAACCTTGGAATGAGTTTATCTTGAAAACTCTAGGTTAGAATCAACGATTTTAGCTTAGAAATTAAATACACTTGATTAGAATCGTGTGAAATTACATGAAAAGGACTTACCTTGACGTAGGAGAAGGTTGGGAAGAGAGGAGCTTCGTTCTATGGCTTGAAAGAATTGAAATATAATTTTTAAAACTAAGTTTGTGTATTTATACTTTTCAGCCTGTTGGGAATTGAACGACCAAATTCGACGGATCATAAAATTTTATATGGCTTGGACATGGCCGCATAATTTTTATACGGTGGGGAATTATGGTCCATGCATTTTGTATAGTCCGTCAAAATCAATTATCTCAAAAGGAGACTTTTCTAATGACATCTCTAAGCTAAGGTGAACGTTACGGTGAAAATGACGGGTCATATAATTTTATATGGTCCGTATAATCTACTGGGATTCCGTAAATTTCAAAATAATATGTACGGTCCAGTTCGATAGTCCGTACCTAATTATACGGTATGTATAACTGCGGCGTAAAAATGGAAATTTCAGAACTGAAACTGATTTTTAACTTTAACTCCACGCCTTGATTTTCTACACCCCTCAGTCCGAACAAGGCTTAGTTTAGAGGTATGAGGTGTTACATTCATCCTCGAATATTGAGGAATATTCTAACTCTCAAGATTTCTAAATTTTTTAACAGAGTTTACTTTGTAAACAGGTTTATCCGAAACCTGTCAAGCAGCCCAAACACATATCCAATGCCACACAAGGCAACAAAATATTCATAACAACATCAAATCAACCTCACACGACCGTCTATTTATGCATTAATAAAAAAGGGTTAGCCATAACTCACCTTAATTGTCATCTACTAAAATCTGGGTTGCACCTGCCACGTCTGTCTCAACAATATTACCTAAATAAGTTATATGGAGTAAGTTCGATAGATAGAGTAGGGATAAAAGAATCATATCGCACGAATATCGATCTAAACCTGATGTCTAAAATAAATGGAGATATATTTGGATCTCCTATCCTCATCGGCCTCTCATGTCACTTCCTCTACATTGTTATTCCTCCAAACTACTTTAACTGAAGCGACTTCTTTGGCCCATAACTTACGGACTTGGCGATATGGGATAGCAACAGGGACTTCCTCATATGACAGATCTTCTGTAACCTGAACATCCTCAATAGGGGTAATGCGAAAAGGATCATCCAAGAACTTACGAAGCATAGACATGTGAAATACTAGATGAACTACTTCTAACTCCGGAGGTAACTCGAGCTTATAAGCCACCTAGTTGATTCTCTGAATGATCTTATATGGTCCGACGTACCTAGGGCTAAGCTTGCCTTTTTTTATGAATGTCATCACGCCTTTCATAGGAGACACCTTTAAGAACACCTAATCTCCTATAGCAAACTCTAAGTCCCAATTCGATTATCTGAATAGGATTTTGTCGACTTTGAGCTATTAACAATCGCTCCTAAATTTATTTCACCTTCTACGGCTTTGTAACACCTCGTACCTTTGGGATGAGGTTTAACTCGTATGATGGGAACATAATGGAAGCCTTATGAGGATTTTAGTAAGAGTTTCAGAAACTAATCAAGGCATAAGAAGAGTCTTTGCAAAAATTTGAGTTGGAAGATACTCTACGGAGCTTGTTTTCAAGAAAATTTACACAAGGCCACCCTTCAAGCGAGTTTAGCCCCCCCCCCCCCCCCCCCTTATAAGTTGTGAATATGGAGAATCTTAAAATCTTGAAAGTTGTATACCTTTGAAATAGCTTTCCATCCATATAATGTGGAGGCCAAATGGAGCTTTGTGTAAATAGTTATGCCCATTTTATTGGACAATATCCAGTATATGCGAAGTGTTGCGTGATCAGCGTGCCAAGCTGCACAGTCGCGTACGGTAGGCTAGGCAGTATTCTGTGCAATAGTATGCACGATCTACATGCTAGCTGCGCAATCGCGTATGTCAGACTTTCTAGCTTCGTGTTTTTATAAATATTTAAGGTCGGGGTTAATCCCCAACTTCCCCAAACACAAAAGAACGACCTAGAGGGAGATAGAACTTGTCCCAAGCCTCAAGAATACTTCAAGATAAGTCCTAATGATAATTCTAAGTTTATTCCAATTACCCAACACCTTATTAACATGGGTAAACCCTTCAAATCCATAGATAATCGATTGAGACTTTGTGTTGGATGAAAGAACCCTAAAATCCGAATTCAAGAGAATTGAATGCTAAATGGGTAAAACCTTCATCCTTTAATTGATTATAGCTTTGTGTTGATGATTATACACTATAAATTCATGAGATATGAGTTAATGGGTTTGATAGAGAAGCATGAACAGTTATAGGTTTGGGTTGTTGATTAAGGGTATTATTTATCTTATGGGTGATGAAGAATGATATTGATTACATCTAAATGAGATTGTAGAATCACCTAGAAGTGATGGAATGAAATTTGGTTGAAGAAAATACCATTAATGAATGTTGTGGAGCTTTATACCCACCAAATGTTTGATAAAATTCTCAGATGATCAAAGCATGAATTTTGTTGCTAATATGGAATCCCTTTTACTTGTATTGATATAGACTAAAGCCGAAAGGAAGCGACGAACATTGTATATGCTCAAGAGCAAGGAATTAAGGTATGTTGCTAACTCTCTACGTTTGGGAATGTTAAGGATTCTCCCTACGCCACGTTCTTTTACTATGTTACAAATTGCCTCAAAAATATAGTTAAGTTTAGTTCCTTGAATAGTTGCAGAACCTCTATTCTCTAGTTTCATAATTCGTTCATAACTTTCATTCTGAATGTTGTGAGCTCAATACGTAATCATTATAGACTTTTGTTTGATACCCACGAGTCTCAGTCTAGAATACTCAGCATGTTGTAAACTACTTAAAGCTTCAGTCCTCATAATCATTTCATAAATACATGTCTCAGCGAATCATTACTCAATATGTCAGTGTTGTATCTTTCAACATGATCCTTAGTTCTTTTATATAAATTTTTAATGTTGAACACCTGTATTTTGGGCCCAAGGGCACATATGTATTTGAGCTAATGGCCACAGTTTATGTATACGTATACTTCGGCCCGATGCCACAAATTTGTGCATATATATTGAGCTTAATGCCACAATTTATTATTTAAGTTAAACAAGTGATTCTCCATTTCATAACAGGAAATATTAATATTCTTTACTTCTTTTGTTTACTTCTATTATCCGTTATCAGTTTAGTTTCAGTATATTATATGTTTATTGATTTGGGTTGCCCTTTCTTGATCATCCCACAGAGCACTTCAAATTTAATAACGTCCATTTGCCCGAGGCCTACATCTCGCAATGCAGTTAACGATTTACAGGTTGATGACTCAGCTTGATAGGTTATTTAGTTATGGTTATTCACTATGCCAGTATTCAGTTATTTGGTTATCAAATTTTCAATTTTCAGTGTATCCAGATTCTTGTGACTTGTGAGTATATACAATGATGCCATTGGGTGCTGAAAGAAAGTGCAAGTAATAGCGACTATAGAAAAATCTTCGTATGTTCTAAGTTTGGGTTAAGATGGTGGTACACTCTGAAGGATAAGTTGGTGAATGATAGTATATACATATGTTCTATACCTCACATAATAATTTTATTTTTGGGCGTGGAGCTATAGGTATGATGATGATAGATCAGATGTCAGACCCCACAGGCAACATGTTAAGAATTTAGCTACAACTGGCATAGAAATTGATCACTATGATTTTGAACAGAAAAGAGCTTAAGGAAAAATTGAATATGAGTTAAGACGTGTGATATTAGAAAATATATGTTTTATATGACTCATGTACATGGATAAGAGGATATGATGTACAAAATGAGAACAAAGGACAGACGATAGTGAAATTCAAGGAATAATTTTAATTGCTCAATTTTATTCAGATTAGAACTAGAAAGTATTACGGTAGTAAGTTACTACAAGAATCAGATATTACTATGAGATAAAAGATATGACAGTTACATCTTAGGTTATGTGATTAAGTGTTTACCCCGAATGTATATTGTTTGATATGATTTTGAAGTGTATCGAAAGTTTGGGGTTAGTTGTTCCATTTTTTCTTTTAATACAAATGAAATTTCCCTAAGTGTGATCATGTCTATAGTTTAAAAAAGATAGTATACGACTGTAGAATAGCGTCGGATGATGAGGGAGTTAGAAATAACCTTATGTTTTACTTTAGTATTCAGAGCAGAATAGGAGAACATGATGCTAGCAGGTGGTTAAAAATTAGTAAGTTCTGAGTAGATATAATGTATTAGCAATTTCAGCAGAGTTAGTAGAGGTAAGATTTGATTTCCTTAGTCAGATGAACACTAGTAAGTGGATGACAACTTGAATATATCCGAATGTGTGTTAGAACCCAAGGGTTTAAGTTAAATTCGAGTGATAGTGATTAGTGGAAGAAGACATCAACTAAGCAGTAAAAGAGCAAACTACAGAATAATTTCCTTTAATAGTTATCAAAAAGGAGTTTCTTGAAGATTGACAGTGTGAAGAGAGTTAAGTCATTAAGATTATGTATGATAGTTATGAATACATTAGCTTTACGTTTATGTCAATAATTCAGTTTTTCCTAGTAAGAAAGATTGCTCAGAAGTGAGTCAAAAGATGAGTCGTCAGTTTCATCAAGTGCAAAGAATTGCAGAACATAAGGAAAGTTGTTCGGACCCCAAGAAAAGAGAAGAATCCGCAAGTTTAAGACCTTAACCTTTGGTCTAAGGGGGAGATGTCTAAGGCATTAGTAAGTCTAGTTGGACCTTCGAAACTCATATAGTTAGCATGAGATATGAAGAAACTCAGTTCATTAATGATGGCAAAATGATATAATTTCCACAAAGAATGTGCCTAGCGTGTGTAAGAAACACGAAGTGAGTAGAACGATCGTCGAGCTTATTTATTGTTGGTAAAGTGATCATAGTAAAGGTATAAGATCATGCCCAGATATGTGTCACAAGGGTGGTACCATTGCACGAGACTCTAATTTTAGGGTGATGGTCAAAGACCTAACGCACAGAAGTACTAGGGGTGGTAAAACTTATAGAAAACCATATAGGAAAACACAAAAAGGATATAGGAAGAAAAACTTCAGTACTAATGGAGAATATTATAAAAAACTCTTTAGAAATCCAAAAATAAAAGAAATCCTAAGAAATATGAATCTATGTACAAAAATATTACATGTTACAGGTATAATAAAAAAGGGACATACTTTAAAATACTGAAAAATGAATAAAAAATTACAAGAATTAAAATTAGATGAAGAAATAGTTCAAAAATCTCTAATCTCTTAATAGATTCTTCTAATTCAAACACTAAAACAGAATCTGAAGGGTTTTCTTCTATATCAACGGAAGATAATGAACCTCTTCAAGTAGATGAATTGATCAGAACCAGTATATCTGAATATTCTGAAAAAAGAAAAAGGAAAATGTATATGTGTATTAACCAAATACCGGAAATTCATGTTAGACATGGTAAAACACATACATACCCAACATAAAAAAAAAATTAAATAGATTCTTAAAATATTTCACGGAAGAAAAAAAGAAGTTAAAAATATTATTTTACCAAACGCATCTAAAAATACTTATGACTTAACTAACATCTTAGGAAAAGGAAAACAGATAAAATAAAGTAAAGAAGTAACGGTTCAAGAACTACAAAGAGAAATCAAAGAAGTAAAATAACAAAATAAAAAAATTAAAAGAAAAACAAAAACAAAAACAAGATTCTTATTTAATAAAAATAATCCTTTCAAAAACTATGCAGGAAAGCTCCGATTCTGAAAACTCTAATTTCGAAAATCCCATAGAACTTGAAGAAGATATTGAAAAAGAAATAAACAATCTAGAAGAAGTCCCAAAAGACTTTCTTAGTGTATTAAGACAAATTACATCTAAGAAATACCTAATAAAGATAACTCTTAAATTCTAAGAAAATTTTAAATATAAAACAGTTTCCTTTTTTTATAAATGAGCAGATTTGAATTGCATAAAAACAAGTATAGTACCAAAAAATCTCGAGGAAGAAACTCATGAAAAATTAGCAACCGCTAATAATTCTAAATTAGAAATAAAATCTAAGACTAGTGCGTCAATTATAAATGATTGAGTTTTTATAGCAACATCATTTGTCTTAGTAAAAGATATACATAATTCAGTCATTCTAGGAACACCTTTTATGAATCTTATCACTCTATATAAGATAAATAATTATTTTATATCTTTTAAATTCAATAACAAGAAATTAAAATTTCATTTTATAACAAAACTGAAAACTAGAGACCTTAATCTAATAAGGGCATGTTCAATTCACGAAGATAGTATAAATGTAAAAATATAAGGAAAAACATATTACCTACAAGAATTGAGAAATGATTTTTCTTTTAAAATATTAAATACACAATTAGAGATACCAGAAGTTAAAGAAAATATATCTAAACTCCAAAATTCTTTTGAAAACGAGATATGTTCTAATATTTCAAATACTTTTTGGAGTAGAAAGCAACATATCATAGATCTTCCTTATGAAAAAGATTTTGACGAAAGACAAATTCCAACAAAAGCTAGGCCAATCCAAATGAATAGTGATATTGAACAGCATTGTAGAAAAGAAATTCAAGATCTTGAAAATAAAAATTAATTTCCAAATCTAGATCCCCTTGGAGTTGTGTTGCTTTCTATATAAACAAAAATTCTGAAATAGAAAGAGGAACTCCTAGATTAGTAATTAATTATAAACCTTTAAATACAACCCTGAAATGGATTAGATACTCAATCCCAAATAAAAAGGATTTATTACAAAAATTGCATTCTGCTTTAATATTCTCAAAGTTTGATATGAAATCCGGTTTTTGGCAAATTCAAATTTCTACAAAAGATCGTGACAAACCCGCTTTTACGGTCCCCTTTGGACAATATAAGTGGAATGTATGTCTTTTGGTCTAAAAAATGTCCCTTCAGAATTCCAGCGAAATATGAATGATATCTTTAATGATTATTCCAAATTCTATATAGTTTACATTGATGATATCTTAATCTTCTCAAATTCTATAGAAGAACATTTCAAACATCTTAAAACCTCCTTTTATGTTACAATGAAAAATGATTTAGTAGTTTCCAAATAAAAATTGAGTCTATTTCAAACTAGGATAAGATTTCTAGGACATTATATATCCCAAGAAAAGATCACCCCTATATAAAGGTCCTTAGAATTCGCAAATAAATTTTCTGATAAAATCCTTGATGAAACTCAATTACAAAGATTCTTAGGAAGCTTAAATTATGTATTAGATTTTTGTCCAGAGATAAATAGAATGGAAAAACCACTCCATGATAGACTAAAGAAAAATAATGCTCCATGGACTAGCAACCATACTATTTGTCTCAGAAGATTAAAAATAAGTTCTAGAAATCTCGTGTATTCATATAGCATACCCTCAGCTACCTAAGATAGTAGAGACAGACACCTCTGACCTAAGATATGGGGGTATCTTGAAGCAAAAATCAAGGGGGGGGGGGGGAGAGTGTATAGTCTAGTATAATTCTGCTCATTGGAATGATACCCAAAAACATTATTCTACCATTAAAAAGAAATTTTGAGCATTGTTTTATGCATACAAAAATTTCAAAGTGATTTACTAAATCAATTTTTTTTTACTCAGAGTTGATTGCAAAAGTGCCAAAGTTTTACAATAAGATGTTCAAAACATTGCATCAAAACAGATTTTTGCATGATGGCATACGATTTTTAGCATTTTTGATTTCGATATTGAATATATTAATGGAGAAACAAATTCTATTCCAGATTTATTAACCCGTGAATTCCTCCAAAATAGGAGAAATGCCTAGAAAACCCTCCAAGGAAGAAAAAGACAAACTCCCTGCTCAAACTCCTGGTGAAAAACCCAAGACATGGTATGACGCAGTTGTGAAAGAGGAAAAAGAAATCAAAGACACCACACAGTCTGTGTTTAAAACACTAGAAGATCTCGCTCAGGAGACGACTACTGAAAACCTTTTACAACTCCTTGTCAAATCCCCCGAACTACAGAAGGAATTAATGCAATTACAGATTCCTAAACATGAAATTAGTTAAAATTCAAGAGAGGATAAACCCTCTCAAATTTTTGTTAAATTAGAGAAAGGAGAATCTTCAAAAACCATTTCTCAAAAATATTTTTCAAATTCCCAACTTGTGGTACCTCAAGTTGTCATAAAACCCACTTCTTAATTCTTTATAGAACCCTTCTTTCAAAATATTATGACTATTGAAAAATGATTTTTTGATAAAGACCATTTTTTGGCAATCCAAAAATATTTTGGACTAGGATTGTTTTATAAACCATGGGATATTTTCAAAACTCTCTATTTTTATTAGGTTATCCTAGAAGTATCAGGATTAGCCATAATAAAAAATATTTTTTATAAAAAATAACAAAGATCCTTCATACTCTACTTGCAAAATAGTTAGAGTGATTGCCCTAAGTGATTGGGGAAATGACATCTCTCAATTCCTTAATTTTCCCTGATACGTATAAAAATATAATATTTTTTGATGTTCCATTTAATTACTGGGATTACCAACAAGTTTGGTTTAATTATTTTTTTGTTCAAAATATCAAGCGAGCTCATACTTGGCTCTTTATTTTGATACCTCATGCATTCCATCCCAATTCCCAACATGGTGAAATTTATGGTGGGAACAATTTGGATCCACCTTAGATATTTTAAAACCCCAAATTATTCAATCCTTTAACCTCTTTAAATCCCTCTATAAACCTACCGACGAAGAAAAACGATTCATGTCGCTAAATCTATTTCATACCAGATTCCATATGATGTGGGTATTCGCATGGTTCATAGATTACTATGATAATAAAACTCTGGCAATTCGAAGAAGGTTTAAAATAAAATGGCGGGACAACTTTAGAATACCACTAAGTTTAACCTCATCAATAGTCCAAGAATGGTTAAGTACTCAAAAAACATTTATAAACAAATATCACTGCAAACACCAGAGCACAACAATTCCTTGCCCAGAAATCCCAAATAGCCTCAATGCTTACAGCGACCAAAAATCCGAAAGAAATGCAGGCGATAATCCTACAATTTGCACAATCATCGTCATCAAAGCAAGGCTCATCTTCAGAAGAAGAAGAACCGTTGATTGATTGGAAGACGATGCAGTTTTTTGAAATAGTGAATTCTGAAAAGATTGCCAAAAGAAGACAAAATACTGACAACAGAAAATGCCACAAAAAATACTTTCAAAAAGGTAATAATGAAAGTGGAGAAATTATGTAAAAAAATCCAACAATAATGCAAGAAAATGGCAAACGAAAACTTGCACGTGGATGATGTCATTGATGATGTATTTTTTCACTTGCATTCAGATGATGTCATGGATGATGTATTTTTCTCTTTCTATTTACGAAATTGCCATGTAAAATTCTTATAAAAGGAGATCAGATCATCTCTCCTTCTTAGAAACCATGTTTTTTTCAGATGCTAAGTTTTACAGAGTGAAATCCTTAAGAAATTCTAGTTAGAGAAAACCCATTATCCAAAACTCCCAAAGCCATTGTACTCCCGAGATCTCCTCAAAATATTCAGATCTAAATCTTTGTAAGTTTTTATATTTTTAATACATTTGATTATGGATGGTAATACCATCTAATCTTTTTAAATTCTTGCATTATGTTTTAATTGTTGTTATAAATTTGGCCGGTTCTACCGCCTATTACATAAATTCTTGCATAGAGTTATAGGTCTAGTAGTTACTGGAGCGAAGGAATCCCTTTCTAGGATTTTGAGCGTACTAATAGACTTTTACTTATTTTTACAGGTCGCATCAGTTCTTCCAATCGTTCTATCATTCTCAGTCGTAGAAGTCGTACGAGTGGCCATTTTCTTTGCCAACCTTACAATTATGATGTTGTTATAAATTTGGTCAGTTCTACTGCCTATATCACATAAATTCTTGCAGATCCTTTTGAATTATGGATTCCTTCTTGGGAACCTTAATTTAAAAGTTAATCTTATTTTATTTTATTTTTTGCATATTTCAATATCTTTTGATTTTTCATTCTTTATAATTATTTTCTTTCTATTTGTTATCCCCTTGAGATCCACGGGCGTTGTTTGGTGATATATATGTTGCTATTTTCATACTGAGCCGCATTATAGTCGGACGGGAACGACACGTAGATGTGCACCCAACTATAGTTGATTTTGATATTACCGAGTCCCACATTTGGGTCGGGTACGACCGAATCCTCATCGAGGCCGGGTATGATATATATGTATTATGACATGATTTGCCCCACATAAAGGCTGGATATTACTTTATATGGCCCTACTGAGCGGCTTGATTTTTATAGACATGCATGCATTTTCATGATTATGTCAGGTAGTCCCCCAAAGGCTTCTTATGAGTTTCAGGTTGACATCTGTACCCTTATCTCTTATGATATGTCTTCTTTCTATATTAGTTATCTACCTGACATATTCAGTACATCTTTCATACTGATGTCTCTTTGCGGGGACACTATGTTTCATGCCCGCAGGTACAGATAGATTAGCAGATGACTTCCTCATAGTAGGACTGGACCCGACTGGAGTTGTCACGCTCCTTTCTTCCAGAGCTGTGTAGGGAGTTGATAAGTATGACAGTTGTGTATATGTATATAGTTGGGTATGGCGGGGCCATGTCCCGTCCAGTTGTTGTCAGTATACTCCTTAGAGGCTTGTAGACAGTTATGTATGTGTGATAGTAATGTGTGACCTCGTCGGCCTCTTCAGTAGATTTATTATGCTCATGTCGGCCTTGTTATATATATATATATATATATATATATATATATATATATATATGGTTTTGGCCATTTCTGAGTGCAGGTGGGTTGTCCTCATTCAGTTGAGTAGATGGCAGAGGCCTCGTCGGCCCCTGAGTTGTGTATATGTCACAGATATCAGGATCGGTACGCTTGGGCCTTAAAGCACCGGGTGCCGCCACACACACCAAGGTTAGGGTGTGACAAAGTGGTATCAGAGCAGGTCAGTCTTAGGGATGTCTACAAGCCGTGTCTAGTAGATTCTTGCTTATGGGTGTGTTGCACGCCACACTTATAATCAAGAGGCTATAGGGCATTTAGGATGTTACTTTTCTTGAAAATATAGATCGTGTGATAGAAGCAAATTCATAAGTCACTAAATTCCTATCTTTTCCTGTCGACCTTTCTTTTTAGCAATGCCGAGATCCAGGGAAAGTTCTGATAGTAAGAAGTGGGTTAGAAATGTGGGAGAAGGTACTAGCCGACAACCACCCACTAGTATGAATACGACGAATATAAGAACTCCTGAAAGAAATGTAAGTTATTCAATAGAAGAAGACCCTTCCATGGATGAAGAACTGTCTATGGAGGAAGATCCGTCTGAGGATACATGTATGAAAGAGGACGTATCTGAGATACCGGAGGAATCGCACTTTCAACTACCACCGATTCCAGTGGTAGTTCCAAATTATAGGAAATCTCATACAATACAGAGTCCATCGGTGCAGCGGTCATTTACATTTGGGTTGGTGTGAGTGGTCTTGTGTATGCAACATCACCTCCAGTTATCTTTCTAGAGCAAGGTCATGTTCAAATACCCTTACATGATAGACCTTTAGAGAGGATCAGAAGCCAATTATCATTGTTAACCAAGGCTCGCCCCTAACGAGTAAAAGCGAGAAAGAAGTAACCAACAAGCAAATCGGAAGGTTCGGGATGGACACATGTGCTAAAGAATTGATAATGAGAGAAGCGTCATATCAAAGCTCTAGGGTAATAGTCAAGCAAACACCAGAAGACGTTGGAAGTAGTAGGTCATGATGTCAGCAATGTGGAGAGAGACACGATGAAGTATGTTTATCCGACATTGAGTTATGTTTGATATGTGGAGCTTTAGGCCATAGAGCCATGGATTGTCCCGAGAGATTTCAGTCGTTATGCCATTAGTGTGGATAGGCGCATTTCGGGCCATGCCAAGTGATATTGAGTGATGTTATTAGTGTGGGAGCAGGAGCCATAGAGTGTATATATGCCTGAGGTTGAGTCAGGGAGACAAGCCGGTTTCGATGTTACCTAGAATCATGCAATTAATCAGGTATATTAATAACTTTATTTAGAATAGTTGTGTTTATGTCTGTGAATAGTCAGTTATTAGTGATATACGTATTGCATCATACAAGATATATATGAATTGTAAATCGACATTGGAGTTGAAGGTGGTAAGTGAAATTTCTATTATGTTCAAGGATCTAAGTACGATGATTTAGGATCAGCTATCTATTGACTATGAACGTATCCAACACTCTTAGACTTTGTAGCAAGAGTAATACAGGGACGCCGCTGATATATAACCATGACACGAGTAAGGGGTATTCACGAGTTCAAAGAACTAAGGGGGATTCTAAAAGAGTAATAAGGAAAAGGAATTATGAGAATGAGCTACCTAAAGTTTCATTTAGAAGACAGTGAAAGGAATAAAATAAAAGAAGGAACTCGGAAAATTTTATGTTGATACATAATCTCAAATCACTTTAAAAGGATTAAACCATTCAGGAATAACTGTTGAACGGAATGATATTTTCCAATCAAAGGCAAGCGATATACCTTCTTCATCAGGAAAGACGGCAGAATTTTCTACGTCAAGTAGAAATAAACTTGAGATGAGGATATGATTAATAGAGAAACGGTGATAAATGATAAGTGGATAGTCGATAGAAATGAGTAAAAGCATTATGACAAACTTGGTATCGTGCATCCTACAAAACGATTGACGGAAAGTCGGTAATAGTAAGAAGATCGACAAAGGAATCGGAGTGAGACCTCCAAGCAACAAGGATAGAAAAAGAGGTAGGCGTACAGGTAAAGAAGTGGTATTTAAGATTCTAGAGCTAAATATATATATTATGACGTCCATAAGTGACGATACCTGAAGTACGCTAAGACGAGAAATCTATGAAAAAAATTCCAATCGGTAATCGCTAAATTAAATGATCAGACAGCAGATAGAAAAGAATTCTAGCACCAATTTGGGGGAGTAAGCATGAGGGAAGTCCAACGTAGGTATAATGTGGAGCAACTAAGAGATGATCTAAAGTAAACGATAAGGAAAAGAGCTAAAGAATAAGAATGAGGAAGCAAAAGATGAATGAATAGGTGATGGCAAAAATTTTGATTGTCGAATGAACTTGAGACCTCATAAGAAAAATAATACTATGATCATAAAGTTAAGGACAACAGTACAAAGAAAGACAAATTGAGGAACAAGGATGAGGATCAACACCTTGAAAAAGTAAAGCCTTCGGCAAAAAAGGAAAGAGGATGACTCCTATCATAAAGGATATTGGAAGATAGCATGAGTACGTCAAAGATTTGCTTCGAAGAAAAGGTGTACAAGGAATACCCAACGAATGAATGGTTGAATGTGAATTATAAGCAATTTTGAGGTTACAAGGGGTAAGTACGTGCTCTTAGTGTGAAAGAAATATCCTTTTTGCGAAATCATGAGTCTGAAACCAGTGGGTATAGTAGATGCTCTAGTAATAAGGGCAACAAAAGAAGAAATAACGTCGAAAAGGAAAAAAATGCCTTGTTTTCAGTAGTTGACAAATGATATAAATCGAGAGAGGATACTTGAGCAAATATGAGGTATACCTAAGAAAATAATGAGTCTATCTCGGGATACATAGCATCGAGATACTGTAAGAAGCAAGAGGATCGGATGTAAAAAGTAGTAAGGTAATGGAACATAGGATTGCATATTGTGGAACGACGAGAGTCACTAAAGAAGTCATAGAAAAAGGATCGCCCCTAAGAAGATGGCCAACCATAATAGAAACTGGGTGATACCCCCTTGAAGTTATGTTAAACTAATTCTTCCTTATATTGGGAATTGAGGAGCGTCAAGACAAAGCGTCTCATCTGAAGCCCCTTTAAGAAGTATCGTGAAATGGAGTAGAAATAATAATGAGAACTTTATCAAAAATTCGAAGATTAAGAATATCAAGTAGCAGCATTTGAAGAAGAGTTGCTTTTGAAATTGAGGTATTACATAAGGATTATTGAGTGAATCAGTGATCTTTAAGGACCATTCCGTAAATACTAATTCCAAAGTGACTCGTTAGTCTGCACGGTAATTACTAAGTCTTTATATACAATCAAAGTTTGATCAAAGGTTTAATTTGAAAACTATCTCAAGACATTGTACAATCGCTCATTAAGACAACCAACTAATCCAAGGACCAGTTTAAAAGAAGCCCTGAGTATTCAGAATTTCCATAGGTTCCATCCTAAGATGACCAATGAAGATTTCATGTTGGACTACTGGACCCAGGACGATGGTGAACATATAGAATTTGGAAGAAAATTTGAAATAAGGATTGATGACTAGTAAGAGACATATTTCCAGATCGGTGAATAAATAATTATACATAGCAAACGAGTAGAACTCTTATCGATGTCACAAGAAAAGAAAGGAACCTAAAGTAACGATATCAGATTCAAAGAAACAAATTATTAAAGAATGCTTGATCTCATGAGGTACAAAGAAAAAAACTCTATGGCTCTTTTTACTGCTGAAGCTGAGTATGCGGTTGCTGCCTCTTGTTGTGCTCAACTGTTATGGATCAAACAATAGCTTGAGTATTTTGGTGTGCTTACTGATTGTATCCCTTTGTTGTGTGATAATACAAATACAATTAACATAGAAAAAATCTAGTGCAATACAAAAGGACCAAGCACATTGATTTAAGACACCATTTCCTAAGAGATAATGTTGAAAATGGTTTGATTTGTATGAAGCTCTGCAAGACAGATGACCAAGTAGCAGACATCTTCACCAAGGCACTGAGTAGGGAGCACTTTGAAAGAAATCACTTGGAGTTGGGCTTGATCAAGCTCAACTAGTTGTCCTTTCACAAATTCCCTCAATGATTGGCTATGTTAAGAGGAAAGATAAAATGCTAAAAAGTATTTTTTGATGACATCTAACTCACTCTTATACTGTTATAGGTATACACGCATGGCAGCTTCAAGACAACATAAGTATGGGTGACATTGCATTTCTCAGTGTTTTTGCCTGAAGTTTTCAAAATTATCAAGGAACCTAGTTATTGTGACTCAGGTTAGTAGTTTCTTTAGTGCTTGTACATGTATGAATTGCTTAGAGTGACGAATTATTAAATATTTCCCTCCTTCAAATTCAAAATACACTTTTCCAATATTGATACACCTTTTCTGAACCAACCCGATCTCTCTTCTTACACCCAATTAAAACTGTCATCTCTCTTCCTTTTAATACAAACTCTCATATCTCTCTCCTCACTAAACCTAACTATTCCTCAACTCTCTACATTCCTCCTCCATCTGTTCTCCTAGCCAAAATCAACCATGACTCACCAAGAATCATTCATTCCAAATGTGCCAAAAGAGAACCCAACTATATCACCATCCAAAATTCCAACACCTCCTGAACCAAAACCCTCTGTTTCACCACCAAAATATCCAATCTCTATCGACAAAAACCCCACTATTTCGCCCATAAAATCTTTGGTTTCTGGTCCACCTAAGACTCGCAAGAGCCAAACTCCTAAGAAATTGGTATCCTCTTCCTCGACCTATGCTCCGATTGAAAATCTCGATTCAGGAGGAAGCGGGCAAACTATCTCAGTGTCTAACTTTTTTCAAGATACAGAGGAAATCCATGAAAAGGATGATAAAGTGGAGGTTACAAGTAACGGTTGTGGAAATAAAGGTACAAAGCGGTATGACAGAAAACCTAGTTTCCGGTGACATGCATGAGAGTGCAGATATTGTTGTTGCAGAAGAACAAGAAAAGGTTGTCGATAAAGACATTGTTGAGGAAAACACGGAAAAATCAGGTAATCCCACTCCACATGATATCGTTAAAGGGGTGAATGAGTTTTTCATAGAGTTTGATGGGTCTATATCTAAAACGGGTCAAGGTAGGTCTAATATCTTAAAAAGTGAGGCTAAAATTATTGTTGGTTTTGTTGATACCTTATGGGCTCTGATGGATAGTGAAGGAGTTTAGGGAGAAATGATGTATGTGCAGACAATAAAGGATATGAAAGAGGGACTTGGTCCCTCGGCCCAAGGAGAGTCTGAGTCTTCTACACTCAAGACAACTCATATTTGGGATGAGACAATAGGTTCCTCCAGGGTAAACTTGGATGTTGATGTCAATCCCCAAATTGTGTCTACTATTGTTGTTCCCTTGGGGGATCTCTCTCCTAAGAAGGAACCTGGTTTTACTAGTCATGCTCGGTTGTTGATTCTGATGATGAAGGGACACTACATTTTAAGCGTAAAAGGGCCACTAGTGTTGAACAATCAAAGAAGAAGGATGGTCCTAAAGAAATAAAACACATTCCCCAAACGGCTCCTAGAACTAGACAAAGTAGAAAGGCTACAAAGGATGCACTAGAATCTGCCTTACAGGCGTGTACGGAGAAAGGCTCCAAAAGAAGAGAAGTCATCCTGTGAAAAGTAGGCTAGTTGATGAAGATGTTGTGGAAAATGAGAAAAATGAAGTAGAAAAGTCTCCACTTGTGAGAAATAATTCAAAGAAGAAGAAAGAGGAGAAAAGAAAAAATGTAGAAAAGTATGTCACAGATGATGAGGGTGACAAGTCCGAAAAGGAGAAATGTGAAACTTGACCTCTCACTCAAAGGAAGAGGAAGGTAGTATGAGTGAGGAACTTGGTTCCTCAAAGAAACATAAAGTTGTGATAGATGAGAAGGAAAAGAAGGATATCTTGAAGGGTCAAAAGGTTCTGTTAGGCAAAGTGATTGATTTTGATATTGCTGAGAAGTTTGGAATGAAGAACTTCTTGAGATTATTGAGTTCCAAAAGTGAACTCACATTTTTGTCCCACCGGCACCCAGTGTGTATGAAGTAGAGCTGGCCAGTGGGCCGGGTCGGCCCGGTCCCGCCCCGAACCGACACCGCCCCGACCCGACACCGCCCCGGTCCCGCCCCGAACACGAATAATTAAAAAAAAATTGCGGTATCGGGACTCGAACCGGGACGGGACAATGTCTCGTCCCGTCCCGTCCCGCACCCCAGTCCCGCTTGTCTCGGCCCGATCCCGATCTCGCCCCGCTCCCGACCCGATCCCGCCCGAAATCCCCTTTTGCAAAAATAGTCATTGCACCAACGACCATTTTACATTTTGACCGTTGTGCAACGACCATTTTTGGCCTCCCCCTACCCCCTTAATATTTTTTTTAACCCATAAGTTATTATATTTACACTTTAACCTAATTTTTCAACTATAAATACCTCATTTTCTCTTCATCTTTTCACAAATCTTCCTACAATCTCTCAATCTATCTCTCTACAAGTCTACATTGTCTACTAAATATTCAATTTTATTTATTCATTTGGAAATTGGGAGTGAAGTTAGCAACTAGCTTGAGGATCTTCCATCGAGCAAAGTTTCAATTTTCAACCTCTCGATTACACGTCGACGTTACGTCGGCATTTGGTACATTCGTTCCTTCATTAAATTATTATTGTCTGTTTATTTTATTTAGTGAACTTAATTTCATTTACTTTAATTATTTATTAGTATAATTATAAATTTATAATGGAAGAATTTAAACGTATGCTTACGGGTAGGGGTCAGGCTTCTTCTAGTAGGGGCAACAAGGGCAAGAGTACTTCTTCTAGTCATCCTATTCCTACATAGGATGATTTTGTTGATACTTAACATTTTCCTGCAATACCATTAGATTTAGACGAGGAGCTATTTTCTGGAACTCAAGAAGACTTTAATTTAGACGATAATCTAGATGATACACCCACTAATGTTGATGAAAACACACCCACTAGTGCACGTTCAACTGAAATACCTCATATTCCCCCTAGTATGAGACGAGGTCCAGCAAAACGACCATTAAAATCAGATGCATAGATATTTTTTGATAGGGACGTAGAGAATCAAGTAGCTAGATGTAAAATTTGTAAAGATGTTTTAAAATTTAAAACTGGAAAAGGTCACGGTGGGACGGGGGGAGGGGGTTAATGAGACACGTAGTAAGGGCTCATCCAGCTAGGTATGCCCAATACAAGGCTTCAAAATCGAGTGCGCAAACGTCCGCTCCATCAAGACAAGGTTCACATACCGATACTGTCTCGGACCAAGTACATGGTCAAATTAACCCTACGGGGGGGGGGGGGGGGGATTGTAAGCCCTAAATACAATAAACATATAGATAGGGAAGCAATAGCAAAATTAGTTGTTGTGGAGGGTTTGCCTTTTTCATTTCCTTCATCTCCCGATTTTATTCATTACATTAGAGATTTGTATAATCCTGCTTTTAATGGTTTTCCTAGATTAACTGTTAAGAGAGATGTATTTAAATTTGCACATGAATATCAACAATATTTACGTTATTCATTATATTATTTTAATGGCAAAGTGGCTATCACTTCTGATATAGGTCGTAGTACTAACGTCCATGATTATTTAATGGTAACTTGTCATTGGATAGATTATAAATGGTCTATGCAAAAACGTATCTTAGCGTATAGATATATAGATGATAGGCACACTGGTAATTTTATTGCAGAAAAATTTTTTATCAAGTGTGCGATTATTACGGAATAACCGATAAAATTATGACTATTACATTAGATAACACTTCTTATAACAATTACGCTATTACAATTTTAAAAAATAGTTTAACTCCAGCTTTTCCATATCATTGCCATATATATAACTTAATTGTAAAGGATGATCTATCACTTTTTGAAGACATTCTTAGTAAAATACAATTTTCTATAAACTTTATTTTTAAAAATACTAGAATACAACGAAGAAAAGAATATAAAAAAAATTGTCACGATTGCCAACTACCTTATAGAAAAATTTCAGAAGAAGTACCCACTAGGTGAAATTCTTTATACGAGAAACTACTTGTTGCTTATGACTATAGAAAACCTATAACTTTATTTTTTTAACTCTCATAATCAAAATCCAACTTATATGGTTGTAGATAGCGATTGGGTAAAAATTTCCGAACTTATTGTATTTTTAGAGAAATTTTTTTCAAGCAACAAAAGAATTTTCCGGTATATATTATCCTACTATTTCAATTATATTATTTTATATAACTCTAATATTTTTATTACTTAGTGAATATATGGAAAAACCAGCTTACATGGAAGCTATTAAAAAAATGTTTATCAAAAAAAAAAATATTTTATTCCTATTCCCACTATTTATATTATTGGTGTTGTATTAAATCCGACTATTAAAATAGACGGTACAAAATCACTTATTGAAACTATTTACGATTGTATAGAAGTACTACCACCTCCAAGTCCCAAAAATCCAAATCACCCACCACCTATTGAACAAACTAAAGAAGAAGTGTTGTCTAGCGTAGAAGACCAATGCAAAAAAGTATATAGGTTTTACCAACAAGAAAGTGCTAGTAACCTACCGGCTTCCATACCATCTTCTTCTTCAACACAACCTCACAAAAGACATGCTATTTCTGCGGCTAGTATTGAAAGCCTCAGAAATAGAATGTGCGGTCATACCGCTACTAACCAAATTAGCGAGTTTGATATTTTTGTTTTGCAGGGTTCTGTACCGTACCAAGCAGTTCTCAATGAAGAAGGATGTGAAGACTTGCTGATTTATTGGAGGGGGAATGAGAAGACCTTTCCGACACTTTTAATGATGGCCCGAGATGTTTTGAACATTCAAGCGTCATCAACTGCGTCTGAAAGCGCTTTTTATGCGTAGGCCGATATCAAATAGGAGACCACAGACACTCATTAGCCGAAGACAGTTTGGAGATTGTAGTATTATTAAGAGATTGGATACGAGTGGAGCGGAGAAGGTGCGGTCAACCGGAGATCAACGAAGAAGAAGAGGAAAACTACAACGAAATCTTATCCGAAGGTGGTGGAAGCGACGTGGCTCAATTTGACCAACAAATACCAATTCCAACCAAAGAACCACAGGAAGTTATCAAGAAACTAGAACAGGTTTTTTTAAGAATGTAATTTTTTTAATTGCAATTTTATTATGTAATTTGAAACTTTTGGACAACACCACAAAGTTGCAATTTCGACAATTGTATTTGTATTACAAAAAAATCATATGTCTATTAAATAATATAAGAGGCACAAAAACAACCTTTGGATGTTTTTATTACACTATCTTGTCTTGTTTAATTAATTGAGTTTTTTATACATATGTTATTTAAAAAAAAGGAAAAACTGCCCGGATCCCTATCCCGATCCCGCCCCCGACCCGATCCCCCCCGACCCGATCCCGCCCCGACCCGATTCCGACGGGATCGGGATCAGGACGGGACTTCGGCAAATCCCTCCAAACCCGATCCCGCCTGACCCGCCAGCCCCGATCCTGCCCCCTTCACCCGTCCCGCCCCGACCCGACCTCGCCAAACCCGGCCCGCCAGTCCCGAGCCCGGCCCACTGGCCAACTCTAGTATGAAGTAGAGTGGCCAAATTCTACGCCAACTTATGCTATACTGGTGACTACACTCTGGTCTTATCAATGAATGGGACAGACTTTGAGTTGGGTGAGATAAAGTTTAGTGAAATTCTGGATGTCCCAACTGATGGGATAAATATAGTGGCCGGGAAAGGCATCTGATGCCTTCATGTGTAAATATGGAGGGGTATGCGACTGGAGCAAGGCTTTTCAAGAAGGATCTTAATCCAGAGTATCGACTCTTATTTGCACTAGTCAACAAAATGTTGTTTCCAAGAGCTGAAGGATTATGTCCTTCTTAAGGCATTGTCAACTTTCAATCCTATTAGTCTGTCATCTTTCATGATAGAACACATTATAAAGGTTGTTAACACAATAAAGAGCAGGCATGGTTTTCCATATGGTTTTATCATGACAAAGGTTCTTGTGCATTTCAAGGTCAAAATAGGAAAGGGCATTTTGGGCACCTGAAAGCATATGATCACCATGGCAACTTTGGAAGAGTGTGAATGCGTGTCAAAGAAGGATAGGTTATCAGAAATTCTACTATCTCCACTCTGATTGAGTTCCAAGAGAAGTCCACTACTGAGATTCAACGGCTCAAGGCTGAAAATGCTCTCCTGAGAGCTCAACTGGTTGAAAAGGCATAAGAACCTGGTTCTAGTGGTGTTGTGGAGGCTGCTAATATGGAGAATGCGAAGTTGAGGTCTGAAAATGAGAAGTTGAAGGAGAAAATTCTTCAACATCTCTCATAATGTGTTCTACGCTGTTGAAAGCTAGATCCACATGAGGTGTGTAATGCATAGCTAAAAAAATGTCAGTCACTATCTGAATGACTAAACAATCTCTTTACCATGTGTTCTACCCGTGGCTTCATGAGGTATTCACGTTTGGCATATGCCTGCTCTGACTTAGATCTTTGGGGATGATTCTGTACTACAGTTCGGTAGAGCCAGGCGCTACATCATAGGCACATTGAGAGTGGAGATAATTGTACCAATATACATAAAAATGACAACAATGGAATGCCAATCCTCGGGCTTTATTTGTAAAGTCTATATTTCTTGGTAATCAAAGCCCAAAGATCTATGAATTAGCCTATGCTTGACTAGCCAAGCAGACAATTTCGTGCTCCAAGATTAGCGCACTAGCAGTAAAATAGTAGATAGGCTCTAGCTAAATGATATCCATGTTTTTAAGCCCATGTCCTCTTTCTCATGTATTTATGACTTGTTCTTCCTCCTAAGTCCCATATTTTTTCTCCCTGTTCTATATGACTTTGGTACTTTCTAGCATTTTAATTATCATATTTTGTACTGCTTGAACTACTGTGTTTATTATGTTAAATCAAGTTTGGGCAATTACTCTAATTTATGTAATGGCACTAACTTGTTGTTCTTGTTTTTTGCTTATGTTGTGTTGCCCAAGTGGCCATAAGTTATTCTACTGAACTTTTTTTTGCTTGTGCCGTTGTTATTACTCTTTCAAATAATGCCAAAAGAGGGAAAATTCATCAGAGGGGCAAATTGATATGATGTATTCGAGGGGGAAGTTAAGGGGTAAATTGATATGTTGTGTTTCATGGGGAAGTTAATGGGTAAATTGATGTTGCCATTGTTAACATGTTGTTATGCTTGAAATATTGGTCTAATCTGCAAGGGGAACAAGTGGGAACCCGGTTCTCAAGAGGAATATCAATTTTGGGTTTGTCATCATCAAAAAGAGGGAAATTGATAAGTTATGTTATCTTATGTTTTGATTATTTGCAAAACATTCGAGGAATCAGATAGGGACCAGGTATGTGATATGTTCCCTTGGTTGTCGTACAGTCAACATTACAGCTGTAAAGTTGTACTGTTCACTAGCAATAGTACAGCAGCACAGCTGCAGCTCGCTAGTGGCCAAACCAAGGGTTGAATTGTCTTTATCTATTCACACTTACTCCCCAATATATATACAACATGTTACAAGGTTTAACCCGACACTTGAAAATCTAAAATCACACTTTCTCAAGTGCCAGTCGTCACTACTCTCCAACTGCTCTCAAGAACAAAGTTGCTACAAACTCAAGGACCAGATCCTTAAGTTTGTTTTGAGTCTTTGTCATTTTGTTCTTTATTGTAATCTTACACTACTTTCAAGAAGTCTCATAGTAGGACAAATTTCAACCTTTGTTGTTTTGTGTTCTTGGCTAGAGTTAGTCAAGGTTGGTTGCTTTGCAATAGATTATTGTAAAGGGATTACAATAGAGGTATTGTGAAGGATGAGTGATTAATAGTTTAATTCCTATGTTGCAATAGATTGTAATCCGAAGTTGCTCAGTTAGTGAAGTTGAAAATCTACTTGATAGATCATGGTTTTTAATCCCTTGAGTAAGAAGTTTTCCACGTAAATATCGTGTGTTATTTACTTTCTGTTTTGCTTAAAGGAACAGATAGAGAATCTGGTTCTCTATACTGTTTGGTAGACTATTAGTTTATATCAGTAACAACATCATATTAAAAAATATCATATTAATATAGCACAATAAATAAATATATTACTAGACCTCATCTCAATGAGTTTTCAGTTTTTTCACATTTATTTTTAATAACTCTTAAATTATTAAATAGTTTGTTTACTACATCAAAAGGAGTGTTGGATTAGTGATTTAGAGTCCGTTTGGATGGGCTTATGGTCATAAGTTAGGAATTCTAGCTTATGATTTTTGGCTTATTTTTGTTATTTTAACTTAAAAATAAGTATTTTAAAGTTTTTTTTATTTGGGTTATTTTAAAGTTTTTTTTATTTTACCCAAATACTATAAAATTACTTAAACCCCATTTTGACTTAAAATCATTTAAAATAAGTCAATCAAAACATGCTCTTAGGTGATTCTTCTCCAAAGGAAGATACTAACTTCTGGAAATGAAACGCTTGCCCAGTAAACTTCCAAATGCAGGTTGTCAAGCAATGTCATTTAAAATTATCTATACATAAATTTTATTATTGCATACATTATTTTTGTATGCATTTAATAATAATAAAAAGTTTGTCAGCTTAGATTAAGGTGTGTACGCTCGTGAAGTTTACAATATATATTTATATCTATATCTATCTATATATTTTAAAAGTGGAAAGCCCTAATTAAAAGTTGAATTATCGAAATGTTCATTAAATATTGAATGACAATTTTATCCTTTTAATCTAAAACTATTCCTATAATATTTTATGTACTTAAAGGTAAACTTACATTGCAATAAATATTATTAGACCATTGAGTACTTTAAATGAATTATTTAAATAGCACATTAAAGTAGGTACATTAAAAGGACAATTATTCATTATTAATCTTCTAAAGAAACTGTTATCTCTTACACTACCCCATTATGGTCCATGTCTCTTGATTTCTCATATGTATATCTTCACTTTACTTTTTCTTCAAATAACAGTACTATCAATTTGAGTTTGATGGAGAGCACAGAACTTTGTCCCTTGCCATGCTCGTGCATGTTCTTTTAAGCTTTTATTTTATTTTATTTTATTTTACTTCTTACTTCTTATTTATCATATAATTTATGTTGTTTAGTTTATGTTTAAGAGTTTGATCTTTCATATAAAAATAAATTACTAAATTTTTGTTTCAATAGCTTACGCGATGTTGTTTTTTGTTTCAGGAGAAACCAATTGATATGATGCTATAAACAATTGAATAGAACTCCATGTGGAATTATGCCGATACAAATGAGGTAGGTGACAAACATGTCTATCTAACATGATTTTTTTTCTTTGGCACAAATTTTTACATCTCTTTTTCTTGAATAATAGCTGTTTTTTTTTTGTTTTGTCATTAGATCGGGTATATTGATTTTCAAATACAGATTTATGTATTTTATTGGTGCGTGAATCTATTTCAGTATTGAAATTAATCGCATAACCCAACAAAAATCATGAATGTATTTGTAACCTATGATATGTTGAGAGATTTGACTATTGACTGCCTATTTGACTTTACTATTTTTGTCCGAATTCATACGTGTCTTATCAATTGATGACCCATTGTAAGTTCGTTATTCTTTTGATATAAGAGAAAACATTCACCTAGGAAATTCTTGAATTTATACATTTATGGTATAATTTGGGAACCTATAATGTGTAGTTTTTTTTTTAATATTGATGTGTTTAAAGCGAATGAAGATTGACAAGACTACTTATGATTGAAATATTGGTTGGTCACGATGTGATTGAAAGTCGGTAATAGTTTGGTGTTTAATTTTCATTGTTGTTACTTTTATTTATGTTTTGATTACTATTTTATAAAAAATTAATTATGAAAATGCCCTTTGGAAGCTGAATGACAAAATTATTCTTACCTAAAAGTAAAATTACTCCCTGTTGAATAATGCCCATGAGTCTCTTCTGTTTTCAATCATTAATACTCTTTAATTCACTATCAGATTCTGAAAAAGAGTTACCTAAAGATGCTTGAATATTAATTAAACATGTATAAATGACCGTAATTGAATAGTGAAGGAAACAGGTGGAACGTTTTTTTTTTCGTCTGTACGTTTACTTCTGTGTACATCTACTTTATTGGCTTCAAACAATAATTATGCCTTTCCAACTTATGCTAAAACGTTAATCTATCTATATCATATTATAGGATAAGTAGGAAGCCTCGAGTTTAAAAGTTAAAAGATCACAATAACCTCATAAAATTGAGTGATTATAACACCCTTTAATTTAATATTCCTTCATATATATTTTTTAGACAAGGGCATATTTGCATCATTTTATAACGGTAGGGGTACATATCTAGGGGTTATATTTGTTCTTGAAAGAGAATAATTTCTTGATTATTTTTATTAATGAAGAGGTATATATACAAATATACAATTCCTAAATATGGAAAATAACTCTACCTTTTCCTACTATAATTCTAATAGTGTTTCCTAATGCAAGACTAATACCATAATTACACTTGTACAAGGATTCTACAAATATGATAAAATAATATACAACAACCACAATTTGATGTTCACGGTTTGTCCGTGTATATCATCTTCTATCACACCCTCGCAGTCATAGCGGGCGGTTGTCGTACGCTGAGACTGTTCCTAAAATCTTGAAACAGAACTAAGGGAAGACCCTTAGTAAATATGTCGGCAATTTGGTACATTGAAGGGACATGTAAGACACGTACTTGTCCACGAAACAAAGTGAATATCCATCTCGATATGCTTAGTGCGCTAATGTTGGACCGGATTCCCAGAGTGATATACTGCATTAACAATATCACAGTAGACCAGAGTAGCTTTCTGAATAGGAAAGTAAAGCTCTAACAGAAGATTACGCATCCAACATGACTCAGACATCACATTGGCTACCTCTAGATACTCGACCTTCGCACTGGATCACGATAAAGTAGCCTGTCGTTTTGCCGACCAAGAGACCAATTTTTCACTAAGAAACATACAATAACCAGATGTCGAACGTATGGTATCCGTACATCCACCCCAATCAGCATTTGTACAAGACACGAGAGTTGAGATGGAGGATGGATATAAGTGCAATCCATAATCAAGTGTGCCTTGTATGTATCGTACAATGCATTTGAGCACATGCATGTGCTCAATCCACGGATCATGCATAAATAAACACACTTGCTGAACTGCATAAGTAATATCTGGTCTCGTGAAAGTAAGATACCGAAGAGCCCCTGCAAGACTATGATAGTGGGTGTGATCTCATATGGTGTGCTAGAAGTAGCACTCAGCTTCGGTTTGATATCAACCGGAGTAGAAGAGGACTTACAAGATGACATGCCAACTCTATCAATAATCTCAGCCGCATACTTTTTCTGGGATAAAAATAGACCACATGTATGACGAGTGACGGCTATAACCAAAAAATAACTCAAGGGTCCTAAGTCTTTCATAGCAAATTCGAAATTGAGAAGGGGCATGATAGACTTGCGCAGATTATCAGAAGAGGCAATCAATACTATTTCATCCACATATAACAGAATGTATGCCAGAGAAGTACCACGATGATAGATGAATAGAGAATGATCAGACCTGAAGTGAGAAAACCCAATAGTAGATACATAATCTGCAAACCTCTTATACCAAGCCTATGGGGCCTGCTTAAGCCCATATAAGGACTTCTTCAGCAAACATACATGGTGAGGATAATTGGGGTCCTTAAAACCCAAGGATTGATGCATGTATACTATCTCCTTAAGATCACCGTGTAAGAAGGCAATTTTCACATCCAGCTGATGAATGGGCCATGCTTTTGAGAGAGACAGACCAAGCACAATGCGAATGGTTGCCGGTTTGACCACCGGACTAAATGTCTCTCCACAATCCATGCCAACCTGTTGAGTTTTACCATCACCTACAAGACGGGCCTTATGCCTCTCAAAAGAACCTTCAGAATTTTCTTTATGAGTAAAAATCCACATAGAACGAATAATATTGACACCAGGCGGACGGGGCACCAACTCCCACGTCTTATTTTCAATAAGAGCATTATATTCGTCATCCATGGCCATTTTCCATCTCGAGTTATGAAGGACAGACACTGGATTTAAAAATACCATGTTGGCTACGAGTAACAGGCCATCGACTTAAAATAGACGTGGATGTGTTTTGGGTAGGTGACCGGTTGGCTAAATCTGGACCATCAATGATTGGGCCTGCTGGCCTAGTGGCAGGATGCAGTAGACTCGGAGGGACAATAATTGGGCCAGCACTGCCTACTAGCCGAGACGCTGGGATAGTATGCGGAGGTGGGCTAGTAGGCACTGATCCTGCTGGCCGATATTCAGCTGGATTCGGGAGTTGTGGTCCAGCAGGCAGTGGGCCTGCTGGCGGAGTTTGGTTACGAAATAGCTCGGACAAATGATGGATAATATACGGTGAGAGCCCATCATCCAAAAAATGATATGAACTAGACATGGAATTATATAATTTAGCAAGCGAAAATTGGGTTCATCAAAAATAACATGGCGACTAATGATAATTTTATTAGAGGATAAATCAAAACATTTGTAACCACGATGATTAGATGGATAACCCAAAAATACACAAGCGGTAGACCGGGCTTAAAGTTTGTTAATTGTAGTAGATGGGAAAACAGATAGCATAAACTCTCAAATACCCTAAGATGAGAATATGATGGATATTTATTATTTAAGTGGGGATTGATATGCTAAACCTTTGTTTGGGAGAATGTTAAGGAGGTAGATAGTCATTTGTAACGCATGATACCAAAAAGAATGAGGTAATGAAGCAAGGGCCAGCAAGGTTAGGACTATATTATTGATGGAACATATTTTTCTTTCGGCCTTCCCATTTTGTGAGGACGTGTGAGGACAAGAAAACCGAAAAGATATGCCATTAGTGTCACAAAATTTTTGAAACGGCCCATTATCATATTCATATTCATTATCACATTGAATATTTTTAATTTCCCGTTCAAATTGGGTACGGATGAATGCTCTAAATTTTAAGAAGGTTGAAAAACTTGAAACTTTTTAGACAAAGAAAAGGTCCACAAAAAATTAGAATAATCATCCGAGAATAACACATAATAACGATGGCCCACAGAACATAAAATGGGAGATGTCCATAAATCACTATGAATAATGTAAAATGGCATCAACGTACTAGAAGAAGAGGCTACAAAAGGTAATCTAACATGTTTCCCTAATGGACAAGAAGGACAAATATGAGTACTACGCGTACTCTTACAATCAATAAAAAATTTATTTTGAAGAGAAGAAATAATAGACGACCCCGGATGACCCAAACGTGCATGCCACGAAGAAGGAGCAAGGGCGGCAAATGTTGAAGGAGTGGCTTGACTCGTGCAAATGGTGGTGATTGGATAAAGCTCTCCCCAAATATTACATCTCATTAGAGGTATTCCCGTCTAAAAATCCTTCACAGAAAAACCAAAGGGGTCAAAGTTAACAGACACACAATAATCAGATGTGACGGATACCAAATTTTTAATTAAGTGAGGGGCATGAAGGATGTTCTTTAGGACTAGAGGTGGATGTGGGGGGACAAATTTGTGTGACCATAACCACGAATGGGAATTGAATTGCCATTACCAATAATTACGCCACGATTGTTGCTCAAATTGAAATAAGATTAGAGATTACCTTGCGCGGACGTCATATGAGAAGTGGCTCCGATGTCCATATACCAATTGGCGTCCAGGGGATTTAATCCAAATGTATGCATCGCGGCCTCAATATCCTTTGGTGATGATATCGATGTTGGGCCCACAGTAGCGAAGGTCTGCTGAGGCTGAGGCCCAAGCGAGCTACTCTTTGCCGGGGCCCATTTCGGATCGTTAGGCGGCCTGTGATTCTTTCGGGTGAAATTGGGCCTGGCCCAAGATGAAGGAAAAACTAGGTATGGTGTCGTGGGCCACTAGACACTGGCCCAGCCCTACGGCCACTGTGCAGTGGCCCAAGGCTACGACCAGTGATGTGGTGGCCCAGCCAGCCCACTGCCCTCTCGTATGCCACTGCCGCCATTGTTCCAACCACCGTCGCCACCATTTCCACCGTCGCGGCAGCCGCCGCGGTTGTTGCCACTATTTTTTTGATTTTGACCCTTTTTTCCGCCACCGTTGTTATGGTTTTGGCTTGAATTATCCGAGAACAGTGAGGGTTATCGGATGTAGCCATCATTATGTTGGAATTAGCTCGGTAGCCGCCTTTTTAGCCAAGTAGGCCTCTTCTAATGTGAGCATGAAACGGGCCTGGTAGAACGGTGGAAGAGGATTACTTTGATGAAGAAGCGTCCCAATGCCAATATAGGCCCCGGATAGGCCTGCAACCATTTGAAGAACAAGACGATCATTGGTGATGGGCCTACCAACGTTTTTGAGTTGATCCGTCAATTCTTTCAGCCTTTTACAATAGGCTGAGACATTCGTAAAGTCCTCCATGTTGACATGGGAAAATTCATGCTCAAGAGTGACAACACGAGAATTTTTGTTATCTTGGAATATATCACGTACCCTATTCCAAGTTTCCATCGCCGTGGCATCGAGTTTCGTCTGCAAGAGATCCGTAGAGATAGTCGAATAAATCCATTGAAGAACTGTAGCATCAAGAGTTGTCCATAACGCAGGGTCATCCTCGGCGGTAGGCACCTTCTCCTTGCATGTTACTGAGGGGATGAAGGACTTGATGCGAGCGTGCGTGAACTTTAAATAATTCTGTCCACGTCTCATATTGGACATTTTCCATCTCAAGAACGATAGGGATGTGGTTTTTGATGCTTGAGACTGCAAGGGTAGGATGAAACATGTTGTTTGAGGAAGACATGAGGAAAGAACAATAGGAGAATTAGGGATTTGGGAGAGAATTTTTTTATACTATTTTCATTAGTGAAGACGTATATATACAAATATATAATTCATAAATATGGAAAATAACTCTACATTTTTCTACTATAATTCTAATAGATTTTCCTAATACAAGACTAATACCATAATTACACTTGTACAAGGATTCTAGAAATATGGTAAAATAATATACAACAACCGGAATTTGGTCCGTGTATATCGTCTTCTATCAGTTCTAAATCACAAAATTGAGATGTATATTTGCACCTTTTCCCTTTATACAATAATGTAAATATACATTCTAATAAAAATTAATTAGAAGAAAGAAACGTTGCACCCCTTCACCCTTTACCATTAAAAGCTAATGTAACTCCTATTAAATGTGATGAATAATAACTACAGTGATTAATACTACATAGGCGTGCAAGCCTTTTAGCCCTTCCATTTTCCCACTGTTGATATTCTTCCTATCACTTTATAAAGTGCAAGTCTAGATCATTTCATCATTCATTAGCTATATTATTTTCACCCTTTAAAAATTACGGATTTGTGTAGTCCTCATCAACATCTATTGCAGGTACGTAAAATATTTAGTATTTTTTTGTTAGTTGGTGAGAAAAGATTTTCCTATAGTTTTCATACTATTTGAGTATTTTGTTTTAATTCTCCTTTTAAAAAAATCATTTTATGTTATGTACTGCCAATGTGATTTGCTAATTTTGGAAATTAAGTAGGTTAATTTAATATGATGATCTAAAAAAATTACATTATAGCATAGCTTAAATCCATTAGATAATATTACAAAAAACTTGAATGGGTCTTTGAATTTGCATACTCTCATCTACAAGGAACTTATTTGTTAATGTTTTTTCTTATTCTTTTCCTGTAGGTTTTCTCTAGCTATTCCAACAAGGCAACAGCTCTTCCTTTCTCTTATTTAGTAAGCGTTTGACCTTATTTTATTTGGAATTTTGAAGTTGGACGAATTGAAGATGGAATTGTGTTTGGTTTTAACTTTTTTAAAAGAATATTTGATTGTTAGAATGTACTGAAAGTGAAGAAAATGAAGAAAATGAAGAAAATGAAGAAAACATGATGATTTAAAATGAAAAAAATATCCAAGAAGCTACATTTGGAATTTTCATGGCCAAACGATAATTTTCAAAAAATGAATAAAATTTTCGAAAAAATGTGAAAAATTCACATGTCAAACGAGTCCTTAGACTTCGTTATGTTTGTCCAGTTTCGTGTATCAAATTTTCTGCTGGTCTGGTCTTGGCAATTAAGGTGTCATGTGTTCATTATTTATTCTTCAGTCTGATTTTGTATGTTATTTATTCTCGTGTCTTTTTCCGATTAAGTTCTTTTTTGATAATTAAAAATTAAAGTTGAAAACTAAAAGATGATATAATATTTATTTGATAGTGTTAAATTCTTCATGAAGCATTAAAACATCAAACTACTAACACGTGACACGCGATTGTTTGTTATATATATATATATATATATAATTCGACTTCTATCATATACACTTTTAAAACAAGAAAACGATCAAGGTGGATATTTAAAATATTAGAAGAATTGCATGAGAAAAAGTTCTACCATTTCATCTTTTAGTTTTCAACTTTAATTTTTAATTATCAAAAAAGAACTTAATCGGAAAAAGACACGAGAATAAATAACATACAAAATCAGACTGAAGAATAAAAATGAGAAGTGTTCTTCAACTTCCTTTAATTTAATTGCTATTACCGGTATGGTTGTGCTTTGCAATGAAACTACAATCAGTCGAATAGGTCATCATTCATCAATTTGAAGTTACAATTTTCCTTTTCAAATTTCATTTATCTCATCTAACACTTATTCAAATATTATTTGTATATATTAATTTAAAAAGTTTGTATATAATAATTTAAAAAGTTTGTACCAATTCGAATAGGATACATGTGTCCAAAGACTAGTTATATTACTAGTGAAAAGCCCTCAAGTCAAAAGTTAAATTATTAAAATACCCTTATTAATTTAAATACTTTTTCTTTTCTTCTAATGCCTTACTAATTAAATAATAAATAAAGTATCAAATTTAATTGAACGGGTGTAATTATCCATTAGTGATCAATATAAATACCTATTTCTACTTCCAACCGTTGTTGTGGTTGATTGGGGGTGTTAAGAGAAAAACTAACTTCCAGCCAATTAATTAACACAATAACTGATATTTAAGGAGAATTTGAGAAGGTTCAGATTTTGCACACAAAAAACCTCCAAACAAATTGAATTATGTATTTGCAAGATTCTAGGTACTTTTCTTTTAATCTTCAAAAGAAACTAACATATATGCATTTTAGATCATCTTTTTTTTAGATCATCTAAAAAGGTATGTAAATGGTCCAAAAATCAAAGATATTTTCGTTATTTTTTACTTTTGCAATAGTATTTATTTAATATTTTGGACATGTACATTATTTTAAAAAATAGGATCAGGGTCGGGAAAGCAGGAAAAAAAAACTACCCGACCCTATCCGACCTTTGGACAGGTCTATATTAAAGTAATAGGAAAAAGTTTTACACAATCCATAATTCATATTCACATTTATCTAAGGTATATTCATCATGTTTACTTCTGTAGTACTATTGTATCTTTTTGAAGAAAATATATATTAGTTTTTAAACATTAGAGTAAGAGGAAAGGAATTTAACAATCTATAATTCTTATTCAACATTTATTTTGATATTAAATATTAATATCCAATGTCTATATACACCCGAAAGATCAAATTCATGTATGTATTGTGAAGTGTATGAATTGTTATAAGCATGTATAATTAACAGTATTTTGTCAAAATTATATCTTTTTCAAACCTATTTTTAAAGATTCATAGGATGCACTCCATCTATTATTTCACCACACATAAAATCAATAAATACAGATAAAATTAAAGGTCATACATAAACTACGGTTAAGCAAAAATTTAATTAATTAAACAAAAGCTTGAAATGCGTTAAATTTCTAATCAAATCCTACAAATTTTAAACACTGTGACGTACAATCATCAAATGAAAATCAGAATGACTAATACTATTCTCATACATAAGTCTAAATATGTTCCAATTGTTCAAGATAAATTTAATATATAGTGCTCTAAAATCAAACTGATGACTCCTACGGTAAACCTGGATCGTAAATTACAAATTCCATATAATTCAAATATTTACGAAAGGCTTGGTTTTGAATGTTATATCTATGGCACTTGAAGATAATACCTGCAAAGTCACATCTCATGTTAAAAGTTACAAAATTTAAATGTCCTTCTAAACTATCATATCCTTTTAATAAATAACTAAATATCCTACTTGAAACGTATTCAACCGTTGCCTTTAGTGAAAAACACATATCTATTTAAATGTTTTTCTTCAATAGACAATTAGGGACATAAAAAGAATAATTATCCCCTTAAAATTTTAATAGTTCTTTTCCGTCGGATATACAAAATAATATGTCATTCTCCCTAACGTTTCTGTCAATTCTTCTCGAGAGTTGACATATTAGAGATGAGTCAATTCTATGTTATTATCTATTTAGTTAAATGAAATGATTGCTATTTTCATAAATATATATGTCAACTATTGCTATTCATAAGTTTATAATATGAAATAGGATATCTTTCGATTTAAACAAAAGATCAATCAAGGTGCAAAGATTAATAATTAAGTTGATCGTGTTCAACTATAAACTATTATGGTGACTGGAATAGAAAACAATACTACTGAAGAAGCGTCTTTTCTCCTTATATTTAAATTTTGATTCTTCATCTTCGTGGGTTCATATGATATCCAAATCTTTTGACCTCGACAAATAGTTATTTATCAAAGTTTTATTCAATAATATTAATATTATTTTATAATATCACATCTTATCAGACTCGACATACACGTGCAACGCATGTGACGAGAAACTAGTAGAGATAAATGCGACTCAAAATTACTTTCGGCCGCAGGTTCATATTTCATGTGTGGTATACTTGTTCTTACTTGGAACTGTTAAAGTCCCTGTGGACGAGTCTTTAATTTGCTTCTTGTAAATACAGTTCATCGTATTGTGATAAGGAAGTTTATATTTCAACTTTAATAGAACAAATATACCAATCATTAGGCTTAAACTAATTGAAAAAAATATATTGACGATACATATTTGCCTGAAATATTAAGCAATATTTTCAAATGGAAATAATAGATAACGTATGAATCACACATGATGAGAATCACATTAGAGTATCTTTTCTATCAAATGTTGATGATAGATTTCAGCCTAAGTATTAAAGTTTAAAATCCATAAATGTAAAATATTAGTGAATATTATGCACATAAAGATGCAAATCATTTTTTGACAATTTGAATTGCTCAAAAGTCAATATGATGCAGAGCATTTGTCTTTCCGTGTTTTCCCTTCCTTTTTACGGGAGGTGAACTATTGAAGTTTTATGAAATCTACTAAAATATCACAAATAATGAATAGGTCGTTCTTGAATAGTAAGATGTTTGATGGCTCAAAGCAAGGAGACTCCAACGTAGGTTTCAATTTTCTGGACAATCCGCACGAATGCCTCAAGTGGTATTTAATTTTTGCCCCTCAAATCGCTTGGTATTTAATTTTTGGTCTTCACCATTTTAAGTAACAAAAAATGGTTGAAAATATCTATGTCATCGAAAAAACAAAAAAAACAGTTTACCCTAATATATGACCTAATTTCGAAAGGCAAAATTTTCGGACAAAGTTACATAGAAACTGTCTTGTCCGGCATAAGTTCTGTAGGAATTACATTATCCGACATAACTTCATCTCTACAGAACTTATGCCGAACAAGACAATTTCTATAAACGTATGCCCGGCAAATTAGTTACTATACAACTTATGCCGGATAACTTCCTTTCTAAGAACTTATGTTGGACAAGGCAAAGTTTCTATAAACTTGTGCCGAGCGAATTAGTTACTGCACAACTTATGCCGGATAACTTCATTTCTACAAAACTTATATCGGACAAGGCAAAGTTTCTATGTAACTTTGTCCTAAAAGGCTTGCGATTTTTTCCGATTATGTTGGGGATCGAACCTAGAATTTCTAATTTTGTAGACCAGTGAATAAGGATACTTTGGCCCACAAATTTTCACTAAATGAGAAGTATAAGCAAAAATTAAAAACCATCTATTTGAGGGGGGGGGGGGGGGGGGAATAAAAACCATCGATTTGAGGGGCAAAAATTAAACACCAATCCATATGAAGGGAAATCCGCGCAAAAAAAATGCAATTTTCTTTTTGGTTTAAGCCCATCGGTGCACCTTTGAAACTTTAACTGGGCGAGCTATTTGATGGTAATTCCTTCGATCACATCAAGCTCCGGATTGTGCCTCAAGTAGTTTTCGGGAATTTTTGGATTATAAAGAAAAAAGTAAGATGTTTGATGTCAATGGTAAGAAAAAAAATGGAAAGTTAATAGGCTTGTATCCAGATCCTTAGTTGCAGCCTGCTCAAAAATTTTGATTGCAGGCTTGCAGCATCATTCTCTTCTAGACTTGCATGCACAAAAAAGTTTGTCCACCAAGAAGAGTTCCACATTTTTGGTTTGTCAATTCTTTGATGCTACTGGTGATTGAGGTGAAATTCAAGATTTAAATTTGATGGCGTAAGAATTATACTTTCAGATTTTTAGCACTAAACAAATGGTACTTTCAAAATAATGAGTTCATAATTTGGTTTGATACACAAATCTATGTCTATGCTCTATAAAAAATATTAGGTCCAATTGAACGCATCAAGTATAGGCTGCATCTGCCTCCGACCGCAGAAGAGCATAAACAACTGAAAAAAATGCTCCAAAAACCACACCACCTTTAACAATTGGATAATCAAGATAATGATCAAATGAGTGCCTTGGAGCAATGTATGCCAGTTTCACAAGTTTCAGATGATAGTATCAATCAAAATGATGCTGTTTTTCTTTTATTCTTATGTCTAGATCTTTTAATTATTTCCCTGACACTCTCACCAATATAGTAACAACAATGAAACGACAAAAAAGTAGTTCAGCCGAGTAAACTTTTACTTTCAATTTGTGTGATACATTTTTTTTTTAATTCGTTTAAAAAAAATAATACATTTTTTTATTTTGCAATAATTTAACTTTAATCTTTACATTTTACGCTTAAACGATATGATTTATAACCACACAAATATCTTTGACTTGTTTTATAACACAAAATTTAAAAATATTTCTTTATTTCTTAAACTCCGTATCGAGTCAAACTATATCACATAAATTGGGACGGAGGAGTACCCTTCTTGTGTCACTCGAAAACATCATGAGACGTTATTGCTACTACTATACTTGTAGCATCTTCAGAGATACTAAACCAAGAATCAAGAATTTACTCCTACCTCAGTTTTCAATACTTCTGACCTAAAATGGCCTATTGAGTAAGAGACATCCTAATTAAGTGAAATTAGTTGGTGATTAGTTAAAAGTAGTTACCTCAGCATTGTCTATTAAGCTAGTTGATATCTTCGTAATATCATTTTTCAGCTAATACAGTTATATATCTCATTGATCTACTTCTCCTCATCCCTCCTATATTTCTATGGTTCTTGATTAGATTGAGCTATCATAGCTTTGTTGTTTGTGATCTAGCTCAAGCATATCACACTGGTTTAACTGCAGTAGCCTCGCCAGTGCTAGGATTTGGGTTGCTACGTGAAGTTTAATTTGATCTACTACAGTTTCAAGCGAATCTTCTCAATTTCTTCTTGTTTCATGTAACTGCTCTGTATAAGCATGAACTAATGGATAATGCTGAAAGAACAAGTGATACAGTGATGATTAACCACAACAATCTTTATTTTCATCCTTCAGATACTCCAGATGTTATTATGTCGGTTCGATTAATCGGTTCACAGAATTATGTTGTGTGGAGCCGATATATGATAATGAGTTTGATAAGGTGAAGGAACCTAGAGTCTTCCAACTTCATAAGGAAACTGCAACTTTTAACTCAATGAGTTTTATCTCTGTCTACTTAGTGAAAAGATACAGGCTGGATTCAAAAAAAGGTTAATATGTGTTAAACAATGGCCCAAATGGGGCACAACGGACAGCCCAGCAAAAGGGGCAGTAAATGGCCCATACGGACAGCCCAGCAGTAGCAGCCCAGACACGGACTAGGGCTGAAATCATGGGATATTTGGATTGATATCTTGTACCAATCTTGTATATATGGTATATATATTTAATGTATATTGTGGTGTAATTATTTACCTAAATTAGGATTACACTTACCATAATTGTATAGTTAGAATTATGGTAGAATAAGGTTTTAGGAATAGAATAGGAATAGGATTCTCCTATTTTGTATCTTGTATAAATACCTATTCAATTAATGAAAATAATCAAGGGGATTATTTCTTTCATGGTATCAAAAGACTAGGTCTAAACAAAAGTTTTTCTCTCAACTTTTGTCTTCCTTGTGGCCGAGAACCCCCCCCCCCCCCTCGGGTTTTCTCTCCAAAATTTCGTCTTCCGCTCTCAAAAACCTCTCTTAAATTTCCCCTCCTTCTTTGTTCTTTCAATATGTCTAAGAACAATTATCACCCTGCCCTCACAGTTTCCAATATCAAGAGCAGTATCCCTATTGTCCTTGAGATGGAAAACGTCCAATATGCGACGTGAGCGGAGTTGTTTAAAATTCACGCTATCTCTTATCAAGTTCTTCATCACATCATTCCTCCCGCTAGACCCCTTCCTGCGGAGGATCCTGAGTTATGGATTACACTTGATGCTACCATTCTCCGGTGGATCTACGCCACTATTTCAGTGGACCTTCTACAGACGATTATTGAGCCGGATACCACGGCTATGGCTGCATGGAATAGATTGCGTGACATATTCCAAGACAACCAACATTCACGTGTCGTCACACTCAAGCAGGAATTCTCTCTCGTTCGAATGGACGAATTTCCGAATGTTTCTGCATATTGCAAGAAACTAAAGGAGTTGGCGGATCAACTCCGTAATGTTGGCGCACCAATAACAAACAATCGTCTAGTTCTACAGTTGGTTGCCGGTCTTTCGGAGGCCTATAATGGGGTTGGAACTCTCCTTCGATAAGCAACCCTCTTCTATCAAGCCCGCTCCATGCTTACGTTGAAAGAAGCCGGTTTTGCTAAAAAGGCGGCTACCGGAGCAAGCCCAGTCGCCATGGTGGCGTCCTCTCCTAGTCCTTCAGGTTTTGTTAATAATTCGGGCCAAAACTATAATAATGGTGGCGGCAAGAATAATCGAAAGAATAATAACAAAAACCGCGGGGGCAAACACGGCGGTTCTAGTGGCAGTTCCGGTGGTCAGCAAACAGGCGGTGGGTCCCATCCAGTGAACAGTGGCCCACCACCCCCGTGGTCCCAGCAGTGAGGCCCATGGCACTGGGGCTAGGGAAGTGGGCCGTGGGCCAACAGCCCTTACAATCAAGCAGTGCAGTCCAGCGGCCAGTGGGATGACCAACAGTCCAGGCCCAACGCCCAGCAGTGGCGGCCCACTGGTCAGTGGCCCAACAGCAGCAACCCCAGCGGCTACAACCCAGCACCATCACGGACAGGAGTTCTTGGGCCCCGACCTCCGCAGGCCCATCATGCAGCAGGCCCCACTCAGACTGACATCGAGGCCGCGATGCACCCGTTGGGGTTGACTCAACCGGACCCAAATTGGTACATGGACACCGGGGAAACTACTCACATGACTTCCGAATCAGGTACTCTCTCCTCTTATTCCAATTTGAGCACCCCTCGGGGTATAATTGTTGGTAATGGCAACTTTATTCCAATTCAGGGTTATGGTTAGAAAACGTTGTCTCCCCCCAATCCACCCCTTCTCTTGAAAAATACTTTACATGCTCCTAAATTGATTAAAAATTTAGTGTCTGTCCGGAAGTTCACTACTGACAATTCCGTTTCCGTTGAATTTGATCCTTTTGGTTTTTCTGTGAAGGATTTCAAGACGGGGAGTCATCTCATGAGGTGTGATAGTAGGGGGGATCTGTATCCTATCATGCATGGTTTCAGTCCATCGAGTCAAACCTTGCCGTCAGCCTTTGCAGCCATCTCTCCTTCCATGTGGCATGCTCGTCTGGGTCATCCGGGATCTTCTATTTTATCAGTTTTAGATAAAAATAGTTTTTTTTCTGTAAGGGTACGAGTCGTACTCCACTTTATCAGTCTTGTTCATTAGGGAAAATTGTTAAGTTTCCATTTGTAGACTCCAATTCTCATACTTCAATGCCATTTGATATTATTCATAGTGACTTATGGACGTCTCCTGTTCTCAGTTCATTGGGTCATCGATATTATGTTCTCTTTTTAGATGATTACTCTAGATTTTTGTGGACGTTTCCAATTGCGAATAAATCACAAGTGTTTTCCGTCTTCATCCAATTTAGAGCGTTCATTCGTACTCAATTCGAAAGAGAAACAAAAAATATTCAATGCGATAATGGGAAAGAGTATGACAATAGGGAGTTCCGGGAATTCTGTGCTAAAAATGGGATCAATTTTCGGTTTTCATGTCCTCGTACATCTTCACAAAATGGAAAGGCCGAACGCAAAATTCGTTCCATCAATAACATTGTCCGAACTCTCCTAATTCATGCCTACATACCTCCATATTTTTGGCATCATGCTCTACAAATGGCCACATATCTTCTTAACATAATTCCTTCTAAAGGTCTGACATATTCTTCCCCCCTCAAAATCCTATATTATAAGAACCCTTCTTATTCTCATCTTCGGATTTTTGGGTGCTTGTGTTATCCGTTATTCCCATCCACCACAATTAACAAACTTCAGGCTCGGTCTACCCCGTGTGTGTTTTTGGGTTATCCGTCGAATCATCGTGGTTATAAGTGTTTTGATTTATCGATTTGGGCCAGCAGGCCCACAGCCTGCTGGCCAGTCCGTCCCGAGCCCAGAAAATTCCCAAAAATCCCTCAATTCTTCCTCGAGTCATAGACCGGTCACTCGTAGTCAGCGGGGTATTTTTACACCTAAAAGATATTTTAATTTACATTCTGATGTCTCTAAATCCCCCTTGCCCCGCAATCCTGTATCCGCATTAAATGACCCTAATTGGAAAATTGCTATGAGTGATGAATATAATGCTCTTATTGATAATAAGACGTGGGAGTTGGTGCCCCGTCCATATGGTATTAATGTTATCAGGTCTATGTGGATTTTTGCTCATAAGGAGAATTCAGATGGGTCCTTTGCTCGACATAAGGAGCGACTTGTTGGTGATGGTAAGACTCAGCAGGTTGGAATTGATTGTGGTGAGACGTTCAGCCCGGTGGTCAAACCGGCTACCATTCGCACTGTGTTTAGCTTGGCTCTTTCAAAGACTTGACCAATTCATCAATTGGATGTCAAGAATGCTTTTCTACATGGTGATCTCAAGGAAACAGTCTATATGCATCAGCCGTTGGGTTTCAGGGATCCCAACCGTCCTCATCATGTCTGTTTGTTGAAGAAATCATTATATGGGCTTAAGCAGTCTCCACGGGCCTGGTATACACGATTTGTTGACTTTGTTTCGACTATTGGGTTCACTCACAGCAGGTCAGATAATTTCTTGTTCATCTACCGCCGTGGTTCGTCATTGGCTTATATTCTGTTGTATGTGGATGATATCATCTTGACTGCCTCTTCCGATGCCTTGCGCCAGTCTATCATGACCATGCTCAGGTCTGAGTTTGCTATGAAAGACTTAGGGCCTTTGAGTTAATTTTTGGGGATTGCCGTCAAGCGTCATTCATGTGGCTTGTTTTTGTCTCAACGAAAATATGCTGCTAAGATCATAGAGAGGGCTGGGATGTCATCCTGTAAGTCCACTTCCACGCCAGTTGATGCAAACCCGAAGCTAAGTGCCGCAGCAGGTGCACCATACGAGGACCCGACCAGCTATCGCAGTCTGGCAGGGGCCCTCCAGTATCTTACCTTTACCAGACCGGATATTACATATGCGGTTCAGCAGGTGTGTTTATTCATGCATGATCCCAGAGTTGAGCACATGAATGCAATCAAACGCATCATTCGGTATATTCAGGGGACACTAGACTATGGGTTGCACTTGTATCCTTCATCTACATCCACACTTGTCTCTTACACGAATGCTGATTGGGGTGGTTGTCCCGACACCAGACGGTCGACTTCTGGCTACTGTATGTTCCTTGGCAACAACTTGGTCTCCTGGTCAGCAAAATGTCAGGCAACTCTATCACGCTCAAGTGCCGAGGCAGAATATCGAGGGGTAGCGAATGTGGTCCCATTCAGAAGGCAACCTTGGTATATTGCGATAACATTAGTGCCATCTACCTTTCAGGTAACCCAGTTCAACACCAACGCACCAAGCATATCGAAATGGACATTTACTTTGTCCGTGAAAAGGTTGCAAACAAGTTCGCGTATGCCATGTCCCGTCTTGTTATCAAATCGCAGACATCTTTACAAAGGGTCTACCGGCGGTCCTTTTTGAAGATTTTAGGGACAGTCTCAGCGTTTGAAGACCGCCCGCTATGACTGCGGGGGTGTGTTAAACAATGGCCCAAATGGGGCACAACGGACAACCCAGCAAAAGGGGCGTAAATGGCCCATACGGACAGCCCAAAGCAAAGAGTGCACTGTACGGACACGGACTAGGGGCTGAAATCATGGGATATTTGGATTGGTATCTTGTACCAATCTTGTATATATGGTATATATATATTTAATGTATATTGTGGTGTAATTATTTACCTAAATTAGGATTATACACTTACCATAATTGTATAGTTAGAATTATGGTAGAATAAGATTTTAGGAATAGAATAGGAATAGGATTCTCCTATTTTGTATCTTGTATAAATACCTATTCAATTAATGAAAATAATCAAGGGGATTATTTCTTTCAATATGATTGCAAGAACAATGCAGAATGTTAGTCATTTCAAGGGACACACTAAACATAATTGCCAGTACAAGTTACATGGTTAACCAGTTGATTACAAATCCTTAAATGAATGTTTGTAGAGTCAATTAAGCCATTTGCTTTATGCAAAGCATAGTACTGTTATTCCGTTCATCAATTACCATCCACTTGAACTAAATAAACTAAAATCTTTACAGTGTGGTTCTTCGAATGCCCTCATGAGGACACTAGTGATGCTAATGAGGTTAATTGTATGGGGTCTGAGATATAAAATCTATCTATAGCTATATTATTTTAAAAACATGAATATAAATGTTGGTTGACCAAAATATCATTCAAATATTGAACGACTTTTATGTCATTTAAGAAATTAATTCTTTCTTTCAATTGATAATTTCAGATTAGATAAAATTGTAATATTCACAATTTTACTTGTACTAGAACTTTGAAATCAACCAAGATATTTTAGTAATCACCACTGCTAGCCGGAAGTTGATTCTAATTAAGCTATAATTCTCTGTCCTCGGTAAATAAAAACCTTTCGCCTACAAAGTCTCCATTAGCTTGACATCACGTGCTTCTGTTGAATTATTACTTGTGAGGTATATTAATTCTTTTATTTATTTCGTCTGCTAGGGTGTCATTAATTACAAATCTTGCCAATAATTGTTAATTGTGGTATATACATGTCAATATCTCACCACACTAGAATGTTTAAAATTAGCTTAAAAAGTCCCGGGAACCAACTACTACCAATATGAACTTTTAAATCATATATTCTTTTATTAATAGCTTCAGAAATTAAATATCTGTAGAGAAAAAGAAACGAATGCTTTCGAACATGAGATTCAATAATTAGAAATCTAGAGCAAAACCAACCACCATGTTACTAATTAATATAATTATTCATCATTTATGGTTCGACTAATATCCAATTGTATTAAATTTAGATACTAGGTGAATACATACAAGTAAAATTTTATCATTTTAACGTAAATTTTACAGTAATTGTCGTGGAATATCCGTGCAAAGCAGGCACATAGAGACTAGTAACTTAAAAAGTTGTTATAAACTAAAGATGCAGTATTCTAAAAACATATTGAAGTTGAGAATCAAAAGGCAGACCCTTAACAAGCTGATAATACTTAAACGTGATCTCAAACGAGGTACAATTGTACTGTCTAAGATATATAGTGAAAAAGCTTTTGACCAGGTATATCAACCAAGCATCGAATTTCCTTGCTACTGATAGGATAAAATAATATGGGAGAAGGATCTGCCAGAATAACATGTCCATGGTTTGGGTATGGAAGTCGATCGTTCTCCAATTCCAATACCAGACCAATAAAGCAAGACGGGATGAGGGCCTATGTTGATTATATGGTCTAGTCTGAAAGAGGTTGAGGGTCTTGTTGATTATTTGGTCTACTCTAAAAGAATGTGAGGGCCTATGTGGATTATTTGGTCTAGCCTGAAAGAGGGAGAGGGCTTGTGTTGATTATTTGGTCTAGCCTGAAAGAAGGTGAGTGCCTATGTAGATTATTTGGTCTAGCTCGAAAGAGGGTGAGGGCTTGTGATGATTATTTGGTCTAGACGTGTGAGTCGGTGAGGGTCTATTATTGCGTAGTGATTTGATGAGGAAATCCTTGGGTGTATTATCTGTTATGTTGATTATGAGATATTGATATCTATTTCATTTTTAGGAGATGGGACAAATGTAGTAAGTTTAACATTAATAAGGTGTCGGTTTCGTTGCACTTTAGACCGGTTGAAAGTAATAAAGATAATGAAATGGTCGGTGATCCTACGGAGTTTAGTGAAACTCACTCCCCTATAGTGTGGTTGCAGGTTTTACTTTTCATGATACAACGTGCATTTTTGTCATTTTCATTGCTATCTATCAGTGGTGTCGAGTCGAGCTGCTACTTGATCATGGTAGAATCTATCTTTTCATATGACATTTTACTTTCATTGTTGGGTTTAAACCCAATTGTTGTATTTTGAAAACTCTATAGATGCTCCATGACTAGTATGTGTTGGGATTTGGACTTGTTTTGGTGTCATTCTCTATTGTGAAATACTTGTATAGATTTTTCATTTATGTTACTTCTGCACAATTAAACTATTTTTCTTGGTTAAATATTTTCAAACTTACTTCCGCTTCTAAACTTGATTCTTTCTCTAATCAAATGGTCAATTCGCTTTAAACTTGTTAAAATAGATAATATTTTGAAGAGGTCCGCCTAAAGGTAGGCTCTTTAGGTGCCTCCGCGATCCGGGAAAAATCGGGTCGTGACAGTAAATTTATTATAAATATACTACCAACTTGTAGATTTTTTAATATTTAATATAAATAATTGATAAATATATCTACCAACTTATGAATCTATTTTTACAAAATATAAACTTATGGGTCAAATTTTTACATTTAAAAATTTTGAAATCATGATTTGGAAGCTCAAATCATGTCTTTTTGGATGATTTGAAATTTCATCTCATGAGATGAAATCACATGTCAAAATGTTGATTTCACTTCATGAGATAAAATCGCATGTCCAAACCCCTACTAAGAATAAACTAAAAGGGTCCTTTGCATAGTCATTTGTTTTATTCAAAATTTGAATCATTTCCTCTAACAAAAGGATTCGAAAGAAATTGTGAGAAAATGATTCGATATAACCTACTATTATTTGAATGTAAAGAAAATGACTTAACAAAATTTTCTTATATGTTACTTTTCAATCTCTTATATGTAAAAATATTTTTTTTTGAAAGATTTAACAAAAAAAAAATTATAACATGCGACAAAATCGATTGATTTGGAAACTTATGAAAAAACTCGTGCTAAAATTCTTAAAAACTCCTACATCCCAGAAAAGATAACAAACTAAAAGTATTAGCAAGTATACCATGTTTATATTTATCATATTTAGTGTTATGTAATTATGGTAGAATTATGATCCCTTGTTGTATAAGGATTCCACATTGTACACCTATATATATTTTGTATTAATGAGAAAGGCTCGCCAAGGGAAATTAATACAATCTTACATGGTATCAGAAGCCAAAACCTAAACCCTTCTTTCTTTTCCTCCCTTTTCCCTCTGTTCCCGAGACATGTGCCGAGGCCTGTCTACGTGTCCCCTCATTGTCTCTGCATGATGCCAATTGCGGCCTCATTGTAGCATGTCCTCTGATTTCTTTCTGCATGCTGCCAATTGCAAACAGTGCTATCACCAGATATCAACAACCCTCTGCGACTTTCTTTTACTCGAGACTATCAACAGTTTTTTTTCTCCCCCGAAAACAAACAGTGCTTTTCGCCCAACGTGTCATAAGCACAAATCCCTTTTCTTATGGCGATGTTCCTTAATCCGAGAAGAAAAGTCTTGTCCTCTTTATCCTTTCTTCATCGAAAATAATTCACTATAATGACTTCTCCTACACCGTCCAAGTCTGGAGATCAATTTTGGGCCCAATTTCCTGGAGCCTACTAGGCCACTCCCAACCCAATTTGGGCCCGTCTTTCATAACATTGACTCGTCGATAGCCCGATAATACATGGTATATGGATATGGGCGTCACGTCTCACCTCAACAACAATTTTGGTAATCTTCTTCAACTGTGAAGTTTAAATACTCCATAATCTATTATGGTTGGAAGCGGTCATCGCATTCCAATTCAAGGGGTTGGACACACTCTAACCCCACTACCGCATCCCCACTGCTCCCTAAATAACGTTCTCCATGCCCCACACATTATCAAGAACTTAATTTCTGTTAGAAAATTTGCTATAGATAATTCCGTCTCAATTAACTTTGACCGGTTTGGGTTCTCTGTAATGGACCTACGTACTGGAAAACTCCTTACATAATGCAATAGTGAAGGGGACCTCTATCCTTTCCTATCCACGTCCGCTGCAAGTGTCACCCCTCCCACATCTCTAACTGCCCAAATCACTCATCCCACAGCCTTAGCAACAATCTCTCCGTCTACTTGGCACAATAGACTTGGACATCCCGGAGCCCTTGTTTTTAATTTTTTTTGGAACAATCATTCAATTCGTTGTTCTAGTGGGAAACCTGCTCAATAATGTTTGTCTTGCCCTCTAGGAAAATACGTTCGCCTTTCTTTTCAGTCTTCTTTAAGTGTTATATTTTCTCCGTTTGATATTGTTCATGCAGATTTATGGACATCTCCTGTTATTAGTTCACTGGGTCATAAATTTTATCGTGTTGTTAGATGACTTTTCGCACTTTATATGGATTTACCCTCTAAAGTTCAAGTCTGAATTCTATACCAAGTATTTTGAGTTTTATAACTTTATCAAAACACAATTTGAAAAATCCATAAAATCATTCCAATCTGATAACGGTCGTGAGTTTAATAATTCCGCGTTTCATAACTTTTGCACCAATAATGGCATAGTCTTCTGTTTCCCCTGTCCCCACACCTCACTCCAAAACGGAAAAGCCGAACGAATCATCCGTACTATCAACAACATGGTTCGTACCTTTCTTGTCCATGACTCTCTCCCTCCATCATTCTGGGTCTATACAGTCAAAATGTTAGGGTATATCCTTAATATTTTACCTACCAGTACTCTTCACAATGAAACCCCCACCGAAATTCTCTACCGTCGGATCCCCTCATAAGACCACTTTAGAATTTTCGGCTGCCTGTGCTACCTGAACCTTGCCTCTACTCCCCCTCATAAATTAGCACCTCGTACCACCCCGTGTGTCTTCGTTGGCATTCCTTCTAATCATAGTGGCTATCTGTGTTAATGTATCCAAGATATTAGAGTATATCCTTAATATTTTACCTACCAGTACTCATCACAATGAAACTCCCATCGAAATTCTCTACCGTCGGATCCCCTCATATGACCACCTTAGAATTTTTGGCTGCCCGTGTTACCTGAACCTTGCCTCCACTGCCCCTCATAAATTAGCACCTCATACCACCACGTGTGTCTTCGTAGGCATTCTTTCTAATCATAGGGGCTATCTGTGTTATGACTTGTCCACTCGTAAAATTCACGTCTCTCCATGTCACGTTTGACGCGACCACATTCCTATTTTTTAACATCCAAAAATTCTGAAAACCAGACTATACCTTCCTTGACGAGTCCGACATCTCCCCCGTCATCCTCAGGGACCTGTGCCAATCAGACACCACCAATTCAAATCTGCCACATCACCGCCGATTGCCACCACCGACGGAAATTGGCCCCCCATCTTTGTACCTTCACCCACTGCCACCACCACAAGGGAGGTGGCATCTCTGCCATCTTTTCAGACTCTATCTTCGTCACCGCCGATTGCCACCACCACCGGCAATCGGCCCCCATCTCTATACCTTCACTGATACCCCTCATCATCGCTGTAGCATCTCCACATTAACACCCACATGATGCATCCACTCTCACCACCGACAACCTACCTCACAGCCCCGACATATCATCGACCAATCCAAAATTTGGTCCCTTCCCACCTCCGACACAATACCCCACACTCTCATCCTCAGCCAGCCTTAATTCACCGACACTGACAATAGAACCCCTCACATCCACTACACCTGCCATCGACCTACTCGAATCACCGACTACACCACCAATCGCAGCTACTAATCACCAGTCAACCACCCTACTCCAAATCCCTATTCCGCACACCCTCACTGCACCAAATCAATCTACAAACTAGAACAATTCACCCGATCCGACAACCCGCAACCATACCCAAACAACACCCTCACACCATATGGAAACCCGTGCTCAATACGGGATTTTCAAACCCAAAGTCCAATTTAACCTGTCTACCCAAACCATTTCCCCAATTCCCAAAAACACAAAATTAGCCAAACTAGACCCAAATTGGAATGCGGCCATGTGTGAAGATTTTAATGCGTTAACGAAACAACATACTTGGGATTTGGTTCCTCGATCGGAGGGGGTGAATGTGATCTGATGCATGTAGCTTTTTCATCACAAGTATAGAGACAGTGGTGACTTAGAAAAATATAAGGCAAGGCTTGTGGAAAATGGTACTAATCAGCAGGCGGGCACTGATTGTGGTGAGACATTCAGTCCGGTTGTTAAATCGACCACTATTCGTACAGTCCGGAACATCGTTATGGGTAAGCATTGGCCGATTCATCAACTTGATGTAAAAATGCTTTTCTACATGGGGATTTAAAATAAATTGTCTACATGCACCAGCCACCCGGTTTTGTCTATCCAGCCGCCCCTCAATATGTATGTCGTCTCCGTAAGTCACTTTATGGTCTGAAACAGGCTCCTCGAGCGCGGTATGATCGATGTGCACAATATATTATGCAAATTGGGTTTACATGCAGCAAGTGTGATAATTCTCTGTTTATTTTCCATAGAGGTAGTAACACTACTTATTTATTGTTATATGTGGATGCTATTGTTCTTACTGCTTCTTCCGATGTGTTGAAAAATGAGATAATTGCACTGCTTAAAACCGAATTTGCTATGACTAACTTGGGGAAATTGAGTTATTTTTTGGGGCTTTCAGTGACTAGATCTACGGATACTATGTTTCTTTGTCAACGTAAGTGTGTAGAGGAGATTGTGTACAGGGCTAAAATGACAAAATGCAAGATTATGTCTACTCCAGTTGACTCTAAATAAAAGCTCAGTGCTTTGGATGGTAATCCAGTGTCAGATCTCACTCTATACAGGAGTCTTTCTGGAGCATTACAATACCTTACTTTCACCAGACCTGATATTGCTTATGTTGTTCAACATGTATGCTTATTCATGCATGTCCCCAAGGAGCCTCATTTTACTGCCCTCAAACGTATCATTCGATATGTTAAGGTAACACTTGATTATGGATTGCATCTATACCCCTCAGCACCGACCATGTTGTTATCATATACGGATGCTGATTGGGTAGGCTGTCCGGACACGCGATGATCCACCTCAGGCTATTGTGTGTTCTTATGGGATAACCTCATTTCTTGGTCAGCCAAGAGACAAGCCACATTATTCCATTCGAGTGCAGAAGCATAATACAGAGGTGTTGCTAATGTTGATGCTGAGATATGTTGGCTCCGAAACCTACTTTTGGAGCTTCAGTGTCCATTCCGTAATGCATCTTTGGTCTATTGTGATAACATATCCGCTATATATCTATCTCATAATCCGGTTTAGCATCAGCGAACCAAACACATTGAGATGGACATCCACTTTGTTCGTGAGAAGGTTGCTCTCGGTCATGTCAAGGTATTGCATGTGCCTTCTTCATATCAGTATGCGAATATATTCACAAAGGGCCTCCCTAGACAACTATTCCTAGATTTCAGATCGAGTCTTAACGTCTGGCCTCCTCCCCTCCGACTGAGGGGGTGTATTAGCAAGTGTACCATGTTTATATTTACCATATTTAGTGTTATGTAATTATGGTAGAATTAAGATCCCTTGTTATATAAGGATTCCACATTGTACACCTATATATATATTGTATTAATCAGAAAGGTTTGCCAAGGGAGATTAATACAATCTTACAAAAAGAATTCTTCAAATTATTTGTTCGCACAATGTGATTCTTAAACCTACGTTTCAAAATCACCAATTGGTAAACAAATTCAAAGGAAATTCATTAACATTTTATATTGTAGACTTGTATACTCCATAATCAGTGTTTTGTTTTCCATAATCAGTGTTTTGTTATCTAAAGCATAGATTCATGTACGCCAGATTATGGGATGTAGTAAAACAAAAAAGTTTCACTTAAATGCTTAACAATAAGGGTGAGCACGGGTGCAGGGTACCCAGATACCCGATCGGAACCGACACTAATGGGTAGGTTGCGGGTAGATATATTATAATAACGGGTAGGTTCCGGATAGTAAAATTAGGAACCGATTAATGTCGGGTCCGGTTCTGGTCTGGCAAATAGAGACAGGGTACTCGGACCCGAAATCGATACCCGAAACCTATGAAATATTAAATATTTTTACTTTTTTTAATTCCATTATTTTTTAGTTAATAAAAAATAAAATAAAAGGTCATACTAAAGTACATCATTTAAGGGGGAAAAAACCAAATGCAGAACAATCACTTTCATCATCATGAAATAAATCAAATAATACAAAGTGACAATCATAAGCAGAGAAAAAGCCAAAGCGAGTGAAAACTAAAAAACTGAATTTTTTTAAACTAGGTACTCCTTTAAGTTATTGAAAAAGAAAGTTGAAACGAAAACCAAAGCAACTCTTTGAAACATTCTTGGGATATTCCGAAAGGATTCTTTATGGGTTTTGTGGCACTGGCTTTCATAGGATAAGCAGACGAGTTTATTCCTAAGCCAAAGCTGTTATACGAAGGCATTATTTTGCACAAAGAAACACCGATTCCGGGTATCCGGGAACCTACCCGGAACCGCAGGGTCCGGGTAGGTTCCGGGTAATGATTGCTACGGGTAGGTTCCGAATAGTAAATTTAGGAACCGATCTTTTACTGGATATGGTCCAAGTAATTCAAAAAAGTTAGAGTACCCGGACCTGCTCACCCCTACTTAACAAAGTATAAAGTGATAAGTCAAATACAAGTTTGGCATACTAGAGCAGAAAAAATAAAATTTGGCATCATCAGTATTCATAGAGGACGATAATTATATAAGTTGATCAGACATGAATTTAATTGGTATTTGATATTTATTTTGGCTTAATGTGTGTCTAATTATGCACTATGGAGTATGGACACCCTAACAAACAAAAAGTCCAAAGAACAGCCACAACTTGGTTAACAAAAAATATTTTAGCGACTTTCATGATATTTAAAAAAAGGTAGAATAATTTTTTGTTATAATAAATAATTTACGCGTAATAAAATTAAGTTGAGTGATCACCTATGAAATTAAAATTGTGGTATAACAAGACCCTAAAGATATGATAGATTTTTATATGAGTTTAATTTATACCTACTAATAACGTAAAAGTACTTTTCACTATTAAATAGTGAGTAGTAACTTAAAAGATAATTAGGTTTAATTGTCAATAATAAGTGGGATTAATGGCCCTAAAATTTGGGTAAAAATCATTAACACCAATGTTTGCTGTTGAACACACTAAAATCTGGGGTGTAACTCTAACAAACAAAAAGTTCAAAGAACAACCACAACTAGAGATGGCAGTGGATCCTGGACCCGGTCCGGATCCGATGGATCCAGATCCGTTTTATAGGATATGGATCTTCAAAATTTAGACCCGACAGATCCGGATCGGACCTGGATCCATTTCTGACGGATCGAATCTGGATCTGGATCTTGTATTTGAGATCCGTATCCGGTCCAGATCCGACCCGTGGATCCGTTTTTTATTAAATATATTCATAATCTAGAATGTAATTTTATAAGTATTTTCTAAAATTGCTAAGCACATCCTTGCAAGTTTAATTCTCAAAACTAATTTAATTTATCCCCGCGTTAACTCAAAAACCAAAAAATAAAGAGGTAACTTCGATAATAAAATCAATGTTATATCAGTGAATGACTAACATCTCCATAGACAAGTAGTTAAAATTATATTCACTTCATTTGTGAAGATTCCAAGCACATGCAAGTTTCGTATTGTGGAAATACTAGTCGCATTTTCCACAACTATTGTCATTGTCCAACATTTTCAATTAATAGCTCACAATCAAAACGAGACAACGAACAAAATATCTCATATGAACATTTCAAAATTGAAACACAGTAAACTGTTAGCTAAGTAAAAATCGTTTGTCAGTTCAAAAAAAAATTCTTAGCAAGGTTACAATCTTAGCACGACAAATTTTTTTACATGTGGATCTAGATCCGATCCGTGGACCCTGTGGATCCAATGGATCCGAATATGATTTTTATGGACCCGACGGATCTGGATCCGAATCTGGATTCAGGTATGAAAAACGGATCTGGATCTGGATCTAGTAGGATCCGGTCCAGATCCGATCCGTTGCCATCCCTAGCCACAACTTAGGTTAACAAAAAGTATTTTGGCGACTTTCATGATATTTGAAATATATATATATATATATATATATATATATATATATATATATATATATGCTAGTTTTTTAATACATGCTTTGCGTATATATTTCGTGTAAATTATTAAGAAAGTTATATATAACTGTATCATCTCATTCATTTTTAATGATATGTTTAAATTAAAAAAGAAAATTCTATATTTTTATATAACAGTAAAAAAATATTTTTGTAAAAAGAAAGAATGACTACCATCCTTATTTAGATGTATGAACAAGTTCTGTCAAAATGCATTGAGTGATGAGTCCTATGTAACCAAATCAAGTCATTGAACAATTTCAAAAGTTGGTACATTCAATTAGTAAAATTTATTTTACTTAAACAAATATGAAAATGGTCCCTCACATACACTACACATTTAGTTGAGTTATTTTTCAAATGCATTGCAACTTAATCTTTTTGACATGTTCAATTCTTGTGACTCGTTATATATTAATAGTCCACCCAATAAAGCTTGAGCAGTCAACACTGACATTACATATGCCATATGAAAAAGAAACTGTCACATGATAAAAGTTGACCACAATGGAAGCAAAAATGTGAATGTGGTTAATTGATAAAACTAACCACCAAAATGTTTTCCTAGTTATACCAAATGTTGTCCTTGTATGTCCAAAGTTGGTCAAGTTCAGCAAGTTACGTACATCATCATATATAAAGTAGATTACTAGGTCAAATACACCCTGCATAAAAATAAACAATTTGTTATTATCTTAGAATAAGAAGTTGAAAACAGAAAGAGCCAAAAAGAAAATGAAGGGAGGAAAATTATAGAGTATGACAAATCAAATGTAAGAAATGCATAAATTTAAATGAGTTGTAGCATAAGTCACAAGAAATGAGCATGGTTGAATTTCATTCTAATAAATATGTACGAATAATGAAATAAGTCTATGCATTTTAAGTGACGATTGAAATAGGAAGTAAAAGAAAAATCGACTAAGCTAAGATGCATATGATAAATTTTTGTATTACTATATCACACACTGAATATTTATGTACCTTAAATGCTTATGTGTAACCTGTAAAGTAGGGGGAGATCTAATTCTCTTACCAAATAATTTTGGAAAGAAATTATCTAACAGTTTTTGTCTCTATTGAAAAAATATTGGTCCCCATGCTTTTTAACTAACTTCATTGACTGCTAGAGCTCTACCAGTATATGCAACTTAACACACATTAGTCTTACACTTGCATATAAATTTTTCAAGTAGCAAAGATTTGAGTGCAGCATATAACTTAGTATACTTTTGTTAAGTATGGACTCAGTTATCCTTCAAAGTTACTATTTTTTTACATAACTTTTTGAAGTTTAGTAAAAAAGAAGTCAAAACAAGGTAAATTAAACGGAAGAAAGTTGAAGCACTTACTTGAAACTCCATTAATTTTCTCTGAGGTGTCATGTTTAATATTGACCTGGGAGATTTTCTCTCTGTCGTCTCTTTCACCATTTTCTGCTTTGGTATTGACCTGGGAATTTTCCATACTTTGCTCTTTTTCACCATTGTCTGCTTCTTTCTCCAGTGGCTTTGCACTCCCAGAAACTATAACATGATCACAAATAAACTTATCATGTAAGTGATCTCAAAGGCTTGAAAATACACCAATTAGTGCTTAATTGGCATCTGCTCAACCTTGACAGTATAAAGAATTTTGCATTCTCAATAAACTTTTACCCTTGATAGTAGTTTAACAATTCCAAAAGGAACGACATCTTTCTATATTTGGTACAACTTTAACTTTAAATTTCATATATATTTTATCCTCACACAAATATGCATGACTTGTTTTAGTTTATAATTTTCAAAAGTCTTTTCTTTCGTTCTTTAACTCCGTGCTCAGTCAAACATCATCACAAAATTGAAACAAAAGAAGAACTAATCAATATTATTCTAAAGATTTATACATTATATAAAAATGTAGCATAAGTATATAAACTTTATAATTGATTTGACAGTGTAAAATGTAAATATAGTATTTAAACTCAGAATTAAATCCAGTGGAGTAGATAAAAACCATACTTACCTCGAGGTGAACCATTTGCAACAAGTTGAACCTCAATATTGCGGCAATCTTGGCCATTCCCTTCATGAGAAACAGAGTTGTGAGCAGAATTTGATGAAACCTCCATCTGGTACTCAACGGCACATGAGTTATGAACAGCATTTGATGAAATCTCGTAATTAGAACCCCTCTCATTATCTACTTGATTATGCATTGAGCCGTAGCAGTTGACTGGATATCTAGGCGGAAAATACGGTACTGGCACGGGTACTATTACTGGCACGGGCTGTGGAACATGTACATTTGTACCCAAATGATTAAACGGAATAGTCCCACCCTTAGTATGATTGGCCCAATAATGAGGAGCATAAATCCAACTAGAATCATAAATTGGCCACATTCCATAACCTGAATATGTAGGGTAATAATTGTAGTAATTGTAAATATCCATAGCTCTATATTCCCTTGGCTCTGCTTTCTTTACCTCAACAAATTTATTGTTCAACAAGTAAAATCTCTTTTGCAACACACTTGTTACAGCTTCCTCTGATTCATACGTGACAAAACCAAATCCCCTAGGCGTATTCGCTGCTCTATCGAAGATAATTTTTGCATCTTCAATTTTTCCAAAACTCTCAAAATAATTTTTGAAGTCTTGTTCTGATAAATAAGGAGGCAGTCCACCAACAAAAATCTTCCTTGTGTGACTAATTCTGCTGGTTTCACTATTCTGTCTTTGAAATTGTTGGCATTCTGAACAACGTTGGCTTTGGCGGCTTTCACCTTTGGGTGTCGCCAATTTAACTTCAACCTACAATAATCATCAAATAGAAAGTAGATATGAATTAGGAGTCGGAGCCAGTAATTGAAGTTTATGATCCTATTTATGGAGATTATGTAACTATCCCAAAAATGGGAAGTTCGACACAATTGGAATTATTTTGGAAATTGGAAGCAATTATTAATAAGCTATACTCTAGCTCTGCCCCTATGTATGATTGCATATGTAGAATATGGAATCTCAAATAGCGACAAAGTGCTCGGGAGGTCTTAGATAATAGAGATGAGGGCCAAAAACATACTTCAAGTATCACTTTTTTGAGTTTTATGAGTTTCCTACCTAATCTATCACCAACTAGTTAGCAAAACACACCTAAACTATAATTTGTTCACTTTTCCTACCTCAATTATCAACCAGGAAAAGTGAACAAATGATAGTTTAGGTATGTTTGCTAACTAATTGGTGATAGTTTAGGTAGGAAACTCACCTGATAGTTTAGTTAGGAAACTAAAAAAAATGATACTTGAGGTGTGTTTTTTACACTTAACTATAGATAATAGTGTACTACATACTTGGAGAAGCCTAAAGGTGCAAATCACCTTGGCTTTGGTTCAATTATAGTCGCTTAGTTCCACTTTTAAGTATACTACTATATACTTTGAGAATTATTGAAATAATAAAGTTATTGTCATGTGACCAGGAGGTAATGAGTTCAAGCCGTGGAAACAACATCTTGCAAAAATACAAGGTAAGACTGCGTACAATAAACCTTTGTGGTCCGGCCCTTCTCCGGATTCCGCGCATAACGGGAGCTTAGTGAACCAAGCTGCCCTTTTTTTTGTTACTTCCAAAAGTATTGTTAAGAGAAGCAAAAACTGCTTATTCAATTTGGTTGCAGTAACACATGATAAAGCAACAGAAACAAAACCCACATGATGCACTGGTGCATAATCCACCACAAAAAAAAAAGTACAAAGAAGAAACAGCATAATCTTTATATTTACTGACAGTATATTTTCTCGTACACATGTCACAACCTTACAAAGTACTCCCTCCGTCCTAATTTATGCGGAATATTCGAATTTCGAGAGTTAAATTCCTTAATTTTGATTGAGAATTCAGACATAGAATCTTAAAAACAATTTAACATAAAACTACATATTTAGAAACTAAATAAAACGTATTATAAGTCATAATAATTAACAATTCCAAATATTTAAAAGTCATATGAAAAAATTGCGATCAAATTTCTTTGACTCGAAAAATTTCAATATGCGATATAAATTGAGACATAGAGAGTGGATATACATAATTATGCATAAGTTAAATTCGACAAATTAAGGAAAAGTAGTTGAGCATTATATTACCGTTCTTCCAAGAATGATATGTTGGTCTTGAAGAAGTTGTTCAACAACAGAAGAATCAGCAAAGGTAACAAAACCAAAGCCTTTTCCAAAACCTGTCTCCCTAAATTTGATTATTTGTGACTTGACCACTTCTCCATAACGACAAAAATGTTGTGTAAGTGTATCTTCAGTTGTCTCTGGTGATATTCCAGCAACAAAAATCTTCCCTTGTTGCACACTAGTACTCTCCATTGATGGGAACTAGTGACAAACTCTAAGAAATAAAATTTAAAGAGTTTAACTTCGATATACTGACTCGCAAGCCAGATAAGGGGGGAAATTTGTCTTTGTTTCTGAGTTTGTCCTGAATTAAAATATATATAATTACTCTTCGCCTATTATATTATTGGAGAGTCAGAGTTTGGTTGGGAATGTAATTAATTTATGGTAAGGTCTCCGAATTTTACTAGGATACCCGATAAATATGGGGCTATAGCCTATATCCAAGTATCCCTAGATTTTTGCTACTTTATTCTCTCCCTCCTTTTTCTCCTCTATATATGTACTATTAACTCCAATTGAAGAAAAAGGAGGGTTCGTTCCCTTGAGGGGGGGGGGGGGGAACTTTAAGACATGTAGGTAAAAATATTATTACGGGATAATCACACTTTTGATTCCTCAATTATTGGGTGAAATTCAATTTTAGTCCTTGTGATGTTCGATAAAGCACGTTAGCCTTCTATTAATTAAAATGTGTGTTTTTTTATTTCTTTATGTTGGAAATATGTTATATTTAAACTATTATTAGAATTGTGTTACTGTTGATTATGGAGTAATATTAAAAGTTTAACATAACAAATGAATAATTAGGTTTTGAAATAATTAATAATCATGGTAAATTTGTGAATATTTACAAGTGAATAGATTAAAAGTGGATGTTATGTTTCAATTAATTGAAAATCAAATGTGTTTATTCTGATATTACGATGACTAAAATCAAAATTTATCAATAATTAAAGAATCAAAAATGTTGTTAGCCCTATAGCATCAATTTCTCCCTATGTACTGTATTCAAATATTAATAGAAATAAATCTACTCATACAGAGTAAAAGTTAGGGAAATCTATAAATGTACTATACATCGTACTTGAATTTTCATAATAAAAAATATTTTAAAATGTTTGTAAAATATATTTATTTATAATAAAAACAATGCCGTGTAAGATAGATAAGAGGATTTGTCATCAGATTATATTAACAATGGTCAATCAAATAGAGTCTATAGTACTAAAATGAATCGATACGCGGCATGAATTTAAATTAATTTATCTAGTGAACTCTGATTATCAGATCTTGTCAGCTGTCAAGTTAATCATTTTGTGACTTGGACCAGAAATAAAATACACTCGTAATCATTTCTGGATCATATAGAATCTTTGGTTTGGGTAAAAGTAAATGGCTTTGACAACTATATAAGGAATATACGATATACAAGATATTAAGATAATGTGTTGATGATAACTTTGAGTATTAAATGTTAACAACAACATCTAAGTGTATCTTAAATACTAACGAATGAAGGTTAATAATATTTGGATATTTGTAAAGAAAATTGATTTTGGAATTCGCATAAGTAAACTCACCAAAAGTGTAAAGTACTCTCTATTGATAGGTTTTCTATTTTTAGAGTTTGAAGCCAAAACGCCTAGTTATAATGTTCTATCAAGTGAATCCTGCTGGATATATACTCCACTTCATACTGTACGAAATTCGAGCTAGTCTTGATTTTAGGCATATTATTACCACAAAAGAATCTACCATTACTCAAACTAAGAAGGGAGTGAAGCAACAAAATAATAAATTCATACAGAAGTATACCGATATAAATTAAGTACATCAAAAGAACTGATAGCCTGTTTGACCAAAATCTCTGAAAGTTAAAAGTGTTTTTTTTCTTCTGATAACAAGTATTTTGGTCAAGCTTTTAGAAAATAAAATAAATATTTTTTAAGTAGCAGAAACTGTTTTTTAAAAGATAAAAATTAATTTTTTTTAGTAGCACTTCTCAAATCTTGGCCAAGAACAAATTATTTTAATATTAACAAAAATAATTTTCAAATTGATTAGTCAAACACTAACAATACTCACCGAAAGTAATTTTTTGGAAAGCATTTCTTAAAAATACTTTCCAAATAAAAAGATTTTGAAAACTTGACCAAGCAAGCTATAACGATATTCCACTAAACAATTTAACTTCTACGTGATCCTTTTATCATGTACAATAAAAACATTACAATTTACAAGTTTAGTTTTCCTATGCAATACCTGAACGAAATAAACTACGATGATACCAGATTTTACCAAAAAATAACTTTTGTGGTTTTTCCGTAAAGAATGGATATTTGGTGTAACTCAACCTCAAAAGCTAGCTTATGAGGGGGATTGTCCAAGTCTAGGAGTTCATGTTCCTATTACATATCCGATGTGGGACTCATAACACTCTCAGACCTTGTTAACTGGAGCGTGGATAATATAATTTGAGGCCCAACATCGGTGAACAAAGAATTGGAATGGGCCTGACTTTGATAACATGTAAATAATGGATGTTGGGCCTAACTCAACACCAAAAGCTAGCTTATGAGGGGAGGATTGTTCAAGTCCATATAAGGAGTCCATGTTCCCATTCATATCCGATGTGGGCTTAACATTTTCAATACTAAGATTTATATTATACTTGCATACATTTTCAAAATTTTCTATGAACTATGTACCTTCCATTCTCCTCTCATATGATGGTTATGCACTTACATAACATTTAGTTACGACTGCCAGAATTTTTTTGAAATTGATTCGACTGTCAGATTTACATACAACATATACAAGTAGAATATAAAAACTATATAGGCATCCACTTCCCTTGGAATAGAGATGAAACACATTGAAGGCATTATACAGCAGGAACTTTGCAGCAGATATCAAATATATCATCCATGGGAGCATGGTCTCCGGTCCCTTCATCCTTCCACGCATACAACAATTCCTCCCCTTTGAAGAGAAACATCCCTCCCTGATGTCAACATACATAATAATATTACCATATCATACCAAGGGCTCTAGAGCAATCATGATTATAGGGGTGTCTTGTTAGTATTAGTTAGTGATTGATGGGGAAATATTGAGAAGAGGTTTTGGTAAATAATGACCGGTCGTGATTAAAAGGTACCTATTCCTAAAAGGTTTAGTTAAAAGGTGCCTATTCCGGAAGGGTTTAAGTTTGTTGGTTTGAACAGACACTTAGGTATTATAAATACCTGATCAATCCAAAATAAAAAGGAAGAATCAGATTACTCTCTCTCACTTTCACTACAAATCACAACATTCTGTTCTTGTGGGAAATTCAAGTTAATCGCGGAAACTTGAATTTCATTGGCTTTGTAAATCCTGGAGGAATTCTGTCACCATCCCTACAGCAACGAAGTGGGAGGCTTAAATTCCTTAAGGACAGAGATTACTCTATTAAAGCCAAATTATTTTCTTCCCCACTTTCAAAAACCTATTTTTCTAACAATCTTAAGGAATTTAAACAAAACTGTTCTTTTTCTTACTGGAGCGTCATTATTTTGGTAATGGTGACAAATGATGCGTTGTGTGACTAGTGATACAGAAAGAACAAAAGCCAACTTCACATTAATAGTCCGAGAGAGAGAGAGAGAGAGAGGAGAAGGAAACAGATATTGTTGCATTTCTTTCCTTCTCTGTAACCGTGTGAGAAAGAGAGGAGTAAAAGTCAAACAAAGTGAGTGAGTTCTGTGTGTGTACTTGTTTCAGAAGTGCAATAAATAAAGCACTAAGCAAAGTAGGGAGCTTGAAATCAAGAACATTCTGGGTTTCTAACAAGGTTCTCCAACATCTCTCACGACCTCTCCGCCAAGCCATGAAGAGTTTCCGTCCATGATTTTTGATTTGGACTAAGGATGCCGTGTAGTTTGGAAAGGATATTATATTGATGGAAGACAAATTCAACTCCGAGCAATAAATAAAAGAAGGCAATACTATCGGGTTTTATTTTCTTTACCCTATTAATTTATTTACTTTTAAAGTTTTCTACCCTTGTGATTTATGAAATCTGATTATATAAATTTTAGGGTAGATTCATAATTATACGAGGATCTCAAAGTATTTGCATGTAATAATTGGAATAACGTGGGTTTAAAGATTAAGATTTTTATTATTTTTATCAGATGAAATCAATTTGTTAGTATACAATTGATAACATGGATGAAATATGTGGAAGATTATTTTCAAGGTAGTAAGTAGGGATGGCAACGGATCGGATCTGGATCGGATCCTACTAGATCCAGATTCAGATCTATTTTTCATACCTGAATCCAGATCCGTCGGGTCCATAAAAATCAGATCCAAATCCGGATCCATCGGATCCACCGGGTCCACGGATCGGATCTGGATCCACATGTAAAAAAAATTGCCTTGCTAAGAATTTTTTTTTAAACTGACAAACGATTTTTACTTAGCTAACAGTTTACTGTGTTTCAATTTTTCATATGAGATATTTTGTTCGTTGTCTCATTTTGATTGTGAGCTATTAATTGAAAATGTTGGACAATGACAATAGTTGTGAAAAATGCTGACTAGTATTTCCATAATGCAGAACTTGCATGTGCTTGGAATCTTCACAAATGAAGTGAATATAATTTTAACTACTTGTCTATGGAGATGTTAGTCATTCACTAATATAACATTGATTTTATTATCGAAGTTACCTCTTTATTTTTGGGTTTTTGAGTTAACGCGAGGATAAATTAAACTTGTTTTGAGAATTAAACTTGCAAGGATGTGCTTAGCAATTTTAAGAAAATACTTATAAAATTACATTCTAGGTTATGAATATATTTAATAAAAAACGGATCCACGGGTCGGATCTGGACCGGATACGGATCTCAAATACAAGATCCAGATCCAGATCCGGATCCAGATCCGATCCGTCAGAAATGGATCCGGATCCGTCGGGTCCAAATTTTAAAGATCCATATCCTATAAAACGGATCTGGATCCACCGGATCCGGACCGAGTCTAGGATCCATTGCCATCTCTAGTAGTAAGGCATGAACTAGACTTACAATAATATATACTTGAAAAGTTTATTCTTGAGATCATGAAATGATATGTATATTGGTTTGGATCAGTGAAGATATACTTTTCTTAGTTTGAAAACAAAAGGTCAAAATGTTGATGTTTAAGGGTTACGAAGGATTAGTTGAAAGCCATTGGAAAGAAAATTAAAATCATATAAAGTGATTAAGGAGGTGAATATTTTCCAATGAAGGATAATAATTTATTTATAAATATAGACATTTCTAATCGGAAAGTAACCCAAGATAATACTACAACGATCATTGAGAATGTAGTAAATGGATAATGCGGTAATTCTAAATAAGAGTTATAAAGTTGTTGTATGGGTTAAATAAGTTCCAAAAAGTATGAAAACTTGATAAGGTAATATTATCAAATGGTTTTAAATATAATGGAGCGGATAAATGAATTCCAGGTTCACAAAAGATTACTGAGTGATAATATATCCTTATGTTGGTGACATGTTGTAAGAATTGACATGCAAAGCGTGAATGAAACTAAGAAGTTTTGAACTCTCAAATTAAGATGAATGATTTGAGAGAAGATGATACTATCCCCTAGGTATCAAAATTAAAAATGTAGTGAGGGTTTCATTTTATGTGAATATTACTATATTGAAAAGGTTCTTTTCAAGGTGTTTAATTATTTGGGTATTATGAAATTTATACTCAATGATGTTTTTAAAAGTTGATTTAGTATTTGAAAAGATTTTTTAGTCAATAAGACTCTGCTAGTGTAGTGACAATTTAATTGCACTAGCTTTTGTCTTTGCTATTTGTAAATACCGAAATATGTTTCATAATCCTACAAGTGAACAATGAAGAAGTATCATGATTAAGGATACTTGGTTATCTTAAAAGGACAAATTTTAAGGATATTGTAATGCTAGTTGGATCACTAATTTAAATGATAAAAAGTTAACATCTGACTGGATTCTATTTTGGATGGAGAAGTAGTTTCATGAACTTCTAAGAAATAGACGTGGATTGTGGCCACAACTGAAGCTAATTATTCTCTTTGCACTGTACTAGTGAAGCAACTATGTCCAAGGCATTTAACAAAAAATGGAAAATCTATACATATTGCTTGAACCATGTATATGACAACTGAATGTTGGTGGATTTGTCAACAGTTGTTTATGTCATGTCTAAATGACTATGCCGAACCATTAACTCTGAAATGCTCTCAAGATGTATGATTATAGCACTATGAGTGCTAGGGGTCTAAGGCAAATTAAATTTGTCATGAGTAATGGAAACCTTACCTCTACTATTGCTCTACAACAATACTAAAGGTTGAAAAGGTAACAAGAAGTTATTCTATGGTTGTTAGCATATTTTTCTAACATGTCTAAGGCGGGTTGGACTATATTTGGCGGGTTAAAACTAGATCGACGTGAATATATAATGTAATATATGGATTCACAAGAACCCCAATAGCTTTTACTCAAATCATGTATCTGTATTAAGAGATCTACTAAAAATTTATAAATATTTGACTGCAAACTCAACAATTATTGTATATTAACCTGAGGTGTTGTAGGAACTCATAAACTTCAAATCCTAAACCGTCTCTGGTTAAAACGGTTCAAAACAATAGGCGGGTTGGATCACAACCTGCTCAATATTTTCATGGGTCAATTTTGAACTAAACAATAGGTTATTACTCCTAGCAGTCCAACTCAAAGATCAAGTTAGCTCATCCAAAAGAATGGATAATTTTTTCACTCCATATGAAACCCAAATTGACCCATAAAAAAGTTCGCCAAAACATTCTTTAATTTTTGCTCCTCAATTGGTTGGTCTTTAATTTTTGTGTCTACTTCTCATTTAATGAAAACTGTGGGCCAAAGTACTCTTTATTCGCGGGTCTACTAAATCAGAGATTTTGGCTACGAATCCCAGCAAAGACAAATAAAAGAAAAAAAATTAACAAGACAAAATTTTCATAGAAATTATGCCTATTCGGCCAAAGCTATATAAAGACTATGCCCCTTGGGGCATAATTTCTATGTAGCTAGCCGGACAAGACATAATCTTAATTTTTCAACGAAACTAGGGCAAAGTTTCGTTGAAAATTATCTCTGTAGAAATTTCATAAGAGAAGAAAAGTTCACTGAAGGTTCTTCAATAGTATGCCCATACACCTTTGGCCGAATTGGCATAACTTCTATGAAATCTTGCCTTGCAACTTTGGCCGTATAGACATATTTTCTAATGAAATCTTGTCTTGCAATTTTTTTTTCTTTTTTACTCTGCTGAGATTCGAATCCACAACCTCAAGGATATTTTCGATCATTTTTTTACGCGAAGGGCAAAAATTAAAGACCACCCTAAAATAGGGGCAATCTTGTGAATTGTCCCCTGTTAATCAGTATATGGCAAGTCCAACCCGCTCATGTCTGGATGAGTTGGACAGGATATATTTTCATGGGCTAAACTCGACACCACTAATCAGGTAAAGCAGTGCAGTAGTAGAAGGAAAGAGCTTAAACCTGCTGCAAGACACCACTTCTGTCATCAGGGGTGGCTTCAATAGTGTAGTTCTTTGTAGCTTCCCGCAGTTCGTTGAACCTAGAGAGCACTTTAGCCTGGCATGTCAAATAGTCAAGGGGAAATTAAGTAATGTTAATGGAGCATAAATAACATAATGATCTCCTTGAGATCCTTACACTTGCTGGGTTGAAAAATGTGCGCCCAAAACCATAATACAGGCCTAGAACATCATATGCCTGAGATACAAGGGAAGTGTCAAAATCTTATAAGAAAAATGATTTTGCATAATTCCGGAGATAGACAGATACTAACCCTGCGGTCTGGATCAGCATACAAGCAATCCAATGGAAATGGTAACTGGCCATAAATATGAAGTGAAAAGAATTACATCAGGATCCGTAAAAAGATGTAATCAAGTTGTCAACAGCATATCAGCTAGCAGTTTAAATTAAGAACAAAAACAACTACCCCACAGTATTAAACAACAAGGAAATCAACTTTTGTCCAAATTCCTCGACAAACATCAATACCCCACAGTATTAAACAACAAGGAAATCAATTTTTGTCCAAATTCCTCGACAAACATCAATATTTGGAGACCTTACCTTATTCAGCATCAAGGACATATGACACAATGAAAAGTCACTATGTATGTTGTGGGTGCGTGTGCGTCCATTAATTTGCTAAAACAAACATGGCATGCAAAACAAGGATAAAGCAAAATGCCAAATTGCAAAATCTTTTTCCACTGACAATCAACGAAGTGTCCGACACACAAATTTGACTCCGTCCCCTCACGCAAAATAAAAGAAGGATTCCAAGTCCCAAGGTTAATTCCCATCCCTTGTTCTTAAGGAACAAGCCTTTATTTCCAATATTTCAGAGAACCTTCAAAGCAAAGGAGTGAGCTCAAGGTGCTATTACCTTGACAGCAACAAAATTACCCTGCTCCACCATGCGAGATTAAAAAAAGGGAAAGTTGAAGAATGCATTACCAATACTTTTGTTCCTTTTATTAAATTTATATGTAGTTAATTGTCACTGACTACCAGTTTCAATAGTACACACTCAATTGCTGCAACTTATTCAACGATATAGCTGGGGATTTTTTTCATAAAACTGCAGAATAGGAAATTTGCACATAGATTGGTACCTTTAGCAGTCAACACTAATGCGCTAACTTCCTATGCAATTTAAAAAATGGGAAAAAGGGAGAGAAAGGGCACCAAAGGGAATAAGACAGCAATAACACGGGAATGATTAACATAAAAATTCAACAGATAAAATCTATATATAAATAATGTTTATAATAATAAGAATATTAAAAGTTCTTTAATTTTTTACTGGCATATGCATTTGTGATAAAGGTCAAAATACTCCTAGAAAAGCAATGAGTTCAAAATCAACGTAAGCATGTTTGACCAAGCTTATGTTTTCCCAAAAGTACTTATTTTTTCAAAAGTACTTATTTTTTTTTAAAAAGTGAGGTGTTTGGCCAAGCTTTGGAAGAAAATAAGTGTTTCTGCGGAGTAGTAGAAGCGTTTTTCAAAAGCTAAAAAAATAGTTTTTGCCCAAAAGCACTTTTTTGAAAAGTACTTTTGAAAAAAATACACTTAGAAGCATTTTTTAAATAAGCTAATTTTAGAAGCATGGCTAAACAGGCTATAAGAACCTATTCCTAACTAGCAAATATCACCTATATGAGTCTTTTTCTTCTATTGTGCCCTATTTTTAGCTGAGTTTGCATTGGTTCCAAGAAATTGTAACTCTTTTGAGATATCTTCCATTCATGTAATTTTAGGTCAACCTTATTCCATTTTAACTTATTCACTGATCATGGTTTCATATATAGAGACCAGTGCATTTGTAGGTCGAGCTAAACATGATCAAACCATTTCAAGCGGTCTTCTCTCATTTTATCCTCAATGTGTGCTTCTACCACCGGTAAATTTGATCATCTTTAATCTTATCTAATCTTGTATGACCGCACATTCATCTTAGCATCTACAATCCATTAACACTCGTCTTTTGGATATGTTGAATTTTATAGGCCCAACATTCACTAGACACACATAACACCCTAGTAAAACTTCTCCATTTAAACCATCCGATTTTAACTCTACGAGTATTATCTTCATCTATTGTTCCATTCTCTTGAAAAAACAAGTCTACATATCTATTTTTTTGCATTTTGGCACTGTAATCCCGTCTAGTCTCACCTCAACTTCGCTCTTGTCATGCTAACTAAACTTGCATTGCATGTATTCAATCTTACTTTCACTTATCCTAAAACCTTTTCTCTCTAAAGTGCTTGTTGTTGGGAATTAATATCCCACCCAGGAATAATATCCATGTTAAGTAACAAGAATAAGAGAGAGAGTAACAACAACACCAAAACTTTTAACGAAGTAAAAATACAATACTCGAAGTGGAGCAATACAATACTATTTATTACAACTTGGTAGTGTCAAGAAACTACTATACCTTCAAAAGAAATAACACTTTTTTATTTCACACAACTCACAACAATATTATTCCCACTAAATTTTCTCAGACTATAGAAGATAGTTCGTGGGTTATCCTCTTACTCACTATTGCTCTCTATATTTTTTGGTGTGTTTTGATCTGAAACATAACCTTCCTATTTATAGAGGTAGTTTACTCTTGCTTGCATCATCAGTGACTCTAGCAAGTACACTTTCTTCTTCCTCACATTTAATTTACTGGTGGCACAAGTCAACAAAAATTGCTACCAAACATTTTCCATAATTGGCCGGTTGCCATTTTCTTTGCTGCAACTTTTGTTGACAAAGAAAGGAAGTCATCTTTAGCTTTCTTGATTTATGGAATTTGCCTCACAAATCTCCCCCTTAATTTTGATTTTTCATGCCAAGTCTTGATCTTAATCTCTGAAAATCTTCAAACTTTGAGAGGCTTTATAAAAATATCCGCGACTTGATCGTGAAATTTCACATACTTGAGTTCTACCTCCTTCTTGGCAATGCATTCTCTGATGAAGTGATACCTTGGGTCAATATGCTTGCTTGGATCATGATACATTGGATTTTTAGCAAGTGCTTGGGGCGATTTGTTGTCAACACAAATTGTTGTGGCTTCAATTTGTGACAAATTGAGCTCCTTCAACAATCTTCTCAGCCAAATAGCATGACATATACAGGATGTTGCTGCCACATATTCAGCTTCACAAGTCGAGAGAGTAACAATGGACTGCTTCTTTGAACTCCAAGAAATAACACAATCACCCAAGAAAAACACAAAACCAATTGTGCTTTTTCTATCATCAATATCTCTCGCATAATCACTATCACAAAATCCCACAAGGTTAAAGTCATTAGAAGAAGCATAAAATTGCCCGTGGTCTATCATACCTTTTAGGTAGCGAAGAATTCTTCTAGTGAGTGGAGGTAGGAACTTCCATGAAGCAACTTACAACTCCTACTGCACAGAGTATATCTGGCCTTGTACATGTCAAGTACCTCAAACTTCCCACAAGACTTTTGAAAAGAGTGGAGTCCACCTTTTCTCCATCATCAAACTCTGACAACTTTGTTCCACTCTCCATAGGGGTGTTCACGGGATTGCAATCGAACATATTGAACTTCTTCAAAATCTCTTTTGTATAGATTTATTGAGATATGAAGATGCTTTCCTCCATTTGTTTCACTTCTAGGCCCAAGTAATATGACATGAGACCTATGTCTGTTATCTCGAACTTCAAAGACATATCTTTCTTGAAAGCTTCAAACAAGCTCGGATTATTACCCGTTAGAATAAGATCATCAACATAAAGACAAACAAGAAGAATATCTCCATTAGTATGAACTTTAATATAAAGAGCATATTCATAGAGACAACAAGTAAACCCATTGTCTTGAAAATACTTGTCGATGCGACTGTTCCACGCTCGTGGAGCTTGCTTTAATCCATATAAAGCTTTCTTCAGCCTCAATGCCTTTTCTTGTAGCATTTAGCCACAAGTCTTGCCTTGTATCTCTCCACCTCTCCATGAGCAATCTTGTTTGCCTTGTATACCCATTTGACTCCAATTGCTTGATGACCCTTGGGAAGAGTTGTTAATTCTCAAATGTTGTTCTTCTCTATTGCCTTGATTTTCTCCTCCATGGCTTGTCTCCACCTTTTGATTGTAACAACTTCATCAAAATTCATTGATTCACTATAAGCAAAGAGACAAGTCAAAAAATTAAAATTAGTAACTTCTTTAGTATCATTATAGAGCTCTTGACTACTTTTCGTCCTATGTGGCCTTTCACTTGAACTTTCTTGTGAAAAAGGAAATGTAACGGTGGTCGAAAAAGGAGGTGGAGTTGCATCCTGCGCAGGTGTCACGGTCTCCTGTTCTTCTTTATCTTCAAAGTATGGAAGAAAATCATATGTTTTTTTTTCATGAGCCTCCCAATTCCATGTCGCTTCTTCATCAAATTCAACATCACGACTCACCACCACTTTGTTGTTGCTTGGGTTGTATAACTTGTAGCCTTTGAAACTCGTGTCATAGCCAACAGACACATGATTAACACTTCGATCGTCAAGCTTCGCTCTCTTTTGTTGTGGCACATGAGCATAGGCTATGCTCCCAAAGATTCTCAAGTGCTTGACACTTGGCTTTCTTCTACTCCATGCTTCTTGAGGGGTTTGATCTCTAACATTTCGTGTTGGAGACCTGTTGGACAAATAAACTACACAAAAAACAGTTTGGGCCCAAAATTCCTTTGGCATACTTTTAGCTTTCAACATACGTCTAGTCATATTAAGAATTATTCTATTTTTCTTTCTGCAACTCCATTTTGTTGGGGAGAGTAAGGTACCGTAAGAGGTCGACGAATTCCACGAGATTGACAAAAGTCATCAAATTCTTTTGAAGTTAATTCGCCTCCTCTATCGGACCTTAAAAATTTCATAGCCGTTCTCTTTTGTGTCTTTCTTGGGTGATTGTGTTATTTCTTGGAGTTCAAAGAAGCAGTTCGTTATTACTCTCTCGACTTGTGAAGCTAAATGCGTGGCAGCAACATCCTGTACGTGTCATGTTATTTGGCTGAGAAGATTGTTGAAGGAGCTCAATTTTCCACAAATTGAAGCCACGACAATTTGTGTTGACAACAAATCGACGCAAACACTTGCTAAAAATCCAATGTATCATGATCGAAGCAAGCATATTAACACAATGTATCACTTCATCAGAGAATGGATTGCCAGGAAGGAGGTAGAACTCAAGTATGTGAAATCTCACGATCAAGTCGCGGATATTTTTACAAAGCCTCTCAAGTTTGAAGACTTTCAGAGATTAAGATCAAGCCTTGGCATGAAAAAGAAAAATTAAGGGGGAGATTTGTGAGGCAAATCCCATAAATCAAGGAAGTAAAAGATGACTTCCTTTCTTTGACAAATTTGTCAACAAAAGTTGTAGCAAAGAAAATGGCAACCGGCCAATAATGGAAAATGTTTGGTAGCAATTTTTGTTGACTTATGCCACCAGCAAATTAAATGTAAGGAAGAAAAAAGTGTACTTGCTAGAGTCACTAATGATGCAAGCAAGAGTAAACTACCTCTATAAAAAGGAAGGTTAGGTTTCATATCAAAACACACGAAAACAGAGAATGAGAAAGAGAGCAAAAGTTAAAGAGAGTAATCCAAGGACTATTTTCTATAGTCCGTGAGAAAATAGAGTGAAAATAATACTGTAGTGAGTTGTGTGAAATAAAAGAGTGTTATTTCTTTTGAAGGTGTAGTAGTCTCTTGACACTACCAAGTTGCAATAAGTAGTATTATATTGCTCCACTCGAGTATTGTATTTTATCTCTTTTAAAATATTTGGTGTTAGTTCAAGCTTTTGGTTGACACCCTCGCTGGTTTCATCAATTAACACAATATCGTTAGCAAATAGCATACACCATGGGACCTCATCTTGTATTGTGTTGGTTAGCTCATCCATAAAAGGGTAAACAAGTTGGAGCTCAATGATAATCCCTAGTGTTAAAACGCCTTTGTATCTCCTACTGTTGTACTCACACTAGTAATGGCTCCTTCGTATATGTCCTCCATGGCTTTTATATAATTAATATGAATTTATTTCTTCTCCATCACTCATCAAAGGACCTATCACGGTACTCTATCATATGCTTTCTTTACGTCAACAAACACCATGTGTAGATTTTTCTTGTTTTTCTGACAAATTTCAATCAATTTTCTTAGCAAGAATATAGCCTCCATTGTAGATCTACCGGACATAAATTCAAACTGGTTCTTTGTCTAAAACTTACTGCTATATCTAAATATTAAAACCAAACAAATTTCTTCCAGATCAGAATAGAGGCAGAGTTAGACAAAGAGTCTCAAATTTCAACCGACGACATATAGTTACTACGCTTACAAACTAAGGTCAGTCAAGAGTTAAGGCAAGTTATAAACTATCTTCTTGCAGAAATCACATTTTGACATTTCTCGAGTCAATTAAGGTGGTGTTTGTTTGTGGACTTGACTTGCAAATAAGGAGATTTAAGCTTGTATGTTAGCTTTTATTCCTTAAATTGGAAACACAATTTGAACTTGAACTTGAATATTTCAAGTTAAAGTTGTGATTTAAAGGTATATTTCAAGTATGTTTTTTTCAAATATTCAACTTCACACGACTGTTCAAACAGAATCTCAACTTACTTCAACTTCAAATTTAAATGTGTCCGAAGAGAACCTTAAGTTCATAGGGCGAAGTGAGCCAGAAGTTTGGTATGACAGAAAGTGCAATACAGAGTAAGACCTTAAGTAGCTTATTTGAAACAATTAGAAATAATATGTCAAAGAACTAAATAATTCAAAGTAACAATAGAGGTAAAGTCAAGATACCCTTTCAGCAAGAATACGAGCTTTGTTAGGAGCACCAACACCAACAGCAATTAGCTTTACACCAGCAGAATCAAATCTCTCCTTTGTCTCTTTCAGTGATTTAGCAAGTTCCCAGCTAACAAACAACAATGCATATCAAACAAGGATATCAAAAATAAAAATTGCAAAAACACCAAAATAAATAGCCTTGAAACCAAAGAATGTCATGATTTACCAGCAAGGACAGCCAAAATGCCTCAGAAGTGCAACAACAGCTATTCCCTGGTGAAGGAAATGACCAATAACAAAATCTTAAATAGGCGATAACAAATTGAATTATGTTACAATAAACGTCGCTCAGGCTCAGCCATTTGAATCTTACTATTCAGCGTAGAACAATAAATTAATGGAGTAGTTAACTATATGATAGCATAGGCAAAAGCCCCATTTTTTCATTTGAGCCATACATGCGCCACCAAATTATTTGTCATAGGTTTCTTATTTCCCCAGATTAAGTAATGTTCCTTTTTTTTTCTCCTTCTGTATTGGTTCAATCAACCTGGCAATACCTTCACTAATCTACAGGACAGTCTGGTACATTCCACAGACCACAATTGGAGATGCACAACCAAGTACCCCCTATGTGTCAATTTATATGACCTTTTTAGTTTGACCTAAAGAACAATTTAACTTTAAACTTTTCATTTTAGCTTAATGAGATGATTATAGCCACACAAATTTCCCCCAAAATGGGAAATGGGAATACCTCATTTTGATCCCAAAGGTCCTGAAACTTGACGGACTGACCAGTGGCAGTGAAAATTGTAACATCTCCGAGGACATGACCAATGTCTTGAGGAAAAGCAGTGGTGGAAGAAGAAGCTTTAGCAACGAAATTAGAAATTCGTTTTGGTGTAGCAGAGAGTGATAAGGAAGGGAAAGGGTCAAGAAATTTGAAGGTATTATTATTTGGAGAGAAGGAACAAAAAGAAGGAAACTTTGCAAATGTTGTTAGGCTCTGCAGAGATGCCATGGTTGCCATGTATTTTCGTTCCTAGTACTTTGGGAATTCGTGGAAGAGTTACGTAACAAAGGACGACAAGTTCTTTTGTAAATTTTGTGTGGTTATTATTGGCTCAGTTTAGTGCAGCTGTGTACTTTCCAGCTTCTATTTAGGCCTCTTTGGGGGCTTCTTCTTTTTTCATGTCTGGCTAAATTTGTTAAGAAAAAAGAAAGTTTCATCTAATTATTTTTAAGGAAAAATTAATCTCACTGGACAAACATTGATAGTAGATCATACAATACGAAAAGTAAAGTTTTTTAATCCTTGGTGTAACTCCAATTTGTGCCTATTCCGTGAGAATTTTTTATTCAAATAATAAAAGAGTTTGAACCTCAATGACGGGGAAAAAATCCAAATAAACGGAAGTGAAGTGCAAAAAAGTGAAATCAAACTATATATGAATTGACTGACGCCCAATGTTAAAGTTCGTCAGTGGTCAGTCTGCTTTTCTTTTCAATTACAAAAAGTAGATAACACATGTGTTATGATTAGGGATGTTTATGGTTCGATTTGGATAGGTTATTCTCTAAAAGATGACCATATCAATTTAATTAGTTTTTTAAATGAATCAATTAAGTTGATTTTTCATTACTTCGGTTTTTGTCAGGTTTTTCGAGACAAAATGAATTAAAGGTACTTTTTAAATAGTTGATTAAATTAAATAGGATTTGAAATGTAATTCTTAAAACTTATTAAACTTTTATAAACTATAAAAAAAAACTCCATATTTAACCCACCCCCCAAGACCCCACTATTTCAAATCTCAATCTCTCCTCTCATCAGTTCATATGAACCGACCCAAGAACTACTCCTCTTCTCTTCTATCTTCTTCTCTTGCCATTGTTGCTGCGATTTTTGTTGCTGAAACAGAAAATAGCATCGTTGTGTCTCCATTCTCTTTCACTTCTGCAACTTTTCAGGTAACGATTTTCTCCATTCTCTTTCACTACTGTTCATCAGTAAATGAAGGGAAAATTAGAATTTGAAATCAACGCCTGCAAATGATGATTTTGGTTAAAGAAAAAGAAGAAGAACATGGTTTTTTCTTCAATGTTGTTTATTTTGTAGTTCCATGCTTGAGAAACCCTGATTTGGGGTATTTGTTTAACTTGTTGTGGTTGTGTGTTTGTAAACAGTGTAGGTGGTTGTGAAATTATGGCTTTTGCTGGTATTTTTGTTGTTGTTTTACTCTAGGGTTAGGGAAATAAGACTTGCACTTTTGTTGATTTTTTCCAACAGTTGCAATGGTTGTTGCAACAGCTTCAGCACTTGTTTGACTAAAGCAAACATTTGTTGGTGTATTTTGTTTATGTGTTTGATCATTATGTGTTTGTAAATATCTCACACTGATAGTGAAATAAATTTTTTTGATGTTGTTGTTCTTGTTGTCCTTGTATTGTAAGGTTTAGGAAAAATGACCTTGTCTTGATTTTATTTTTATCCAACAGTTGAGTAAGTTGTTGCAACAGATTCCTCATATGTTGGTAAAAATCAAACAGCAGTTGTTGCAACAGATTCATAATCTATTGGAGAAAATCAAAACAGTTTCTGAGGAAGCTGCAGCAACTCTTATTTTTTTCCAACAGCTGAAGAATCTGCTGCAACAACGTCCTCAGTTGTGCAACAAATTTATTAATTGGTGTAATAGATTATACAGTTGTAGGAAAATTCGGTTACTTATTCTATTTTGTTTGGTCAACCTATGCATTTCTTTTTCCTTGTTTACTTTGAATGATACACGAATAAATTAAAACTGTTTTGTTTATCTCTTGTGTGTAAATAAAATGGCAAAAAAAAGGAAGTACATCAAAGGAATCTAGATAGAGTAAACGACCCAAGGGTCAAACACCATTAGTAGAGGATGCAAGCTATTTAAGAATCAGCAAATGTACAATCAACTAATAGTCAAAATGAACCACAATCTTTAATAGAGAGGAGGGCTCAGAGGCCAAGGAAACCTCTAAAGTAGAAGTGTCTGGAGATGGCCACAATGAACATGGCCAAGAATCAGGAGATAAAACTGAAGAAGATAAGGAAGATAAAGAAAATGATGAAGAAGATAAGGAAGATGAAGAGAATGATGATGAAAATGATGAAGAAGAGAGAGAAGATGTAGAAACTGAAAAGAGTAATGAAGAAGTTGAATAGTAAGAAGAAGATACAGATAAAAGGTCTACAGCCGTAAGTGAAATAAGACAAAAAAAACTACATAATGTAGATGTCAATATTATTGAGTATTCTAGTGTTGGTTTAGATCCTAAAACGCCTTCTTTTGAAGATGTAGTAAAAAAAAATTAGTATTGCCAAGTACGGCGTGAGAACACCGTTGGATGACCATAATGATTTGACCGGTGATATTGTGGTCAAATCAGACATGGGAAAGAGTTTTGATAACTTTAGGGGAACACTTAAAAAATGAGTTAGAAGATTTCTTTAAGGCTAGTTGTTTTAGGTATTCTTAGATTTTCCAGAAGGAATCGTTGCACGGTTTCAGATGAAAGTAGTGTATGGGCTTCTGAAACGTAGGATTATTTGTACCTCAAAGGATGAGGTTTGGATAAATTTATGTGGCATGCCGGTTTGTTTTGGCATGAAGGAGTTTGCTATAGTTACGGGCTTGAGATGTTATCCTCATCCTGAGCCTTTTCCTACTATTACATTAAAGAAGCCAGTCCGGTCAGCCAAACCGGAACCAGCCAAGAAAGAAAAGGGTGCAAAAGGTAAGAAGGATGTTGATTTGGTGGATTTAGTGGGAAAAGAGCTACAAAGAGAAGTACTTGCCTGAACATTTGGAGTTCAAAACTGTGTCCAGAAAGCACAAGGAGTCTTTTTGCTTATTTTAATTTGTCCAAAGTGTTCTTAGGGGAAAAGACACAAACCTTAACATACCACTTGATTTCTTTAAATTTACGGAGGACCGGGAGGCATTCAACAACTACCCATGGGGTTTTGAAAGCTATATGTTGACTGTTGAATATTTCTTGAAAGAATTAAAGCCAACTGTGAATATGGTCAACCTTTATGACTTTCCTTGGGCTTTCATGGTAAACTTCTTCAATGTTTTATCTTTTATCTTTTTTGCATTTTAATCATTATTCTGATGTTTCTGGCATATTTTTTTTCTAGGCTTGGGCATTTGAAGTCATTCCTCACCTCCGGCATCAAGTGAAGGGCTACTCCAAAGAAGTTACTTGTCCAAGGATCCTTAGATGGTTGGCTGCCAAGAGCAATACTAAATTTCATATTGATCTTTTTAACCCCCTAAGGATGAGGTAAGGCTCACTAATATATTTATATATAATAAACTTACTTCTATAGTCTTTATTTTACAACAGGTAACTAGTTGTTGCAACAACTTTTATAATCTGCTGTAACAACCTCTGAATCTGTTGCAACAACTTCTCAATCTGTTGGACAATGTCCAACAAGTATGACATATGTTGCAACAGATTGCAGTATCTATTACTATGTTGACTTTTGAATGCTTCACAACTATAGGTAACTAATTTTTACAACAAGTACTAAATCTGTTGCAACAACCTCTCAATCTGTTGGACAATGTCCAACAAGAATGACACTTGTTGCAACAAATCTTATAACTTTTTTAAATAGGTGTTTCTTTTCATGATTTGGCACCATTTTGATATATATGCTTTCTTGTTATAGGTTGTGCACATGTGGCTTGTCCCAATAGTTGAAGAGTTAATTATGTCATTCATTACTTCCTTTGTGCCCTTAGAATTTGAGTCTGACATATTGATTGATCAGTTCAAAGTAGAATTGGCTGAAGTGACAGCCATCACAATGAAATCAAGTAGTGTTGATGAGGTTGTTGGTGATGGTGATGGTGTTGGTGTTAGTGGTGGTGTTGTTGATAGTGCTAGTGCTAGTGTTGGTGTTGTTGGTGGTGTTGATGGTGTTGGTGGTGTTGATGGTGTTGATGGTGTTGATGGTGTTAGTGATAGTGATGTTGTAGGTGATGGTGTTGGTGGGGTTGATGATGTTGTGGCAAGTACTATCGGTGAAAATATTAGAGATGATGATGATGATGTTCATCAGAGTTGTGGTGTTAGTGTATTTGGTGGTGGAGTATACTCCGCTTAGTGATAGATTTTCTTATGTTGGGGCCGGTACCTCTAAGGTGCCTTCACGTGCTTGTCAATGTGATACTTGCAAGAACAGAATGAATGAGTTGATTACAAAGGTTGATGAGTTGATTAATGCTCAAAAAGACACTAATGCTCTCATTCAAAGTTTGATATCTAAGAGGAGTGTCAATCCGTCTAAGCGACTTTTAGAGCCATATACTCCTATTGAGATTAAGAAGAAGCATAGAGCAATTACAAGGGCACTTGCCATTATTAGCTCAAGAAAATCTACCCAAAAGAATACTCTTCAACCTCCACTTGCTAATATTGGGCCAATTATGTTGCAATACATAGATATTTACAAGAACGTGAATGCCCAAAAGAAGAAAAAGGTTACTGCCATAATCAATTCCAAAAATGCGCCTCAGCTCTACTCAATGCATTCATTTGGCCCCAATGACTTCAGGGATATGACAAACATGCATAAGTGGTGGCTGGAGTGTAAGTCTCGGAAGAATACTTGAGGTATCTATTGCAGCTGATTAGGCATCCGCTGCAACAGATCCTTGATCTGTTGTAGCAGATAAATTAGTTGTTGCAGAAGCTTACTATTTTTACATTTTTACTCATTTGTTCTTGCAACTAATGACTGACTATTTTAATTTGTATATTGCAGTATGTATATGAAATCATGCTCCTAATGCGTCAGAGGCGGATCGATTTCCTGGAGCATTACGATTCCAGGGATATAATCTTAGACCTCAACTTCTACAATTATATGTTAAATACGTACGAAGAGTTGACTAAGAATAGTACAATTCTAGGTGTTGTGCCATTAAAGGAAAGACTTGCTTCATTTGTGTTGGATGAGGATTGTGTCGAGTATTGTTTGGGTAGTAAACCCTTTCCAGGTGGTTGTCCGTGGGTTGGTGTAAAAATGATCATAACTATCATGAAAATAGATGTTAAATATTTTGTCACTCTCGAGTTCATGATTGAGGAGGGAATGATAAATGTATATGATTGCAACCTTCTTATTTTTGAAGATGATGCTTTCTTCTGACACATGCAGCTGATGCTAGAATTATGGCCCAAGCTACTGAAGTAGAGTGGCTTGTTTAAGCACTTTTCTGAAAAGCTTCTCAACGAACCGTGAGAGTTTGATCGAAAAAAGGATATCCTCTGTAATGTCTCTAACATGGCATGTGGTTCGTATTCTTTTGCATTCATGTAGCACTTACTTACCGACACTTGTATGACACCGCCGACAACTCTATGTGATGTTGATGAATTAATTTTGTTATATATTTACAAATGTATGTTTGGTTTGGTGTTCAATACCAGTACAACCTATAAATCAGTATGTTATTAAGTTATTTCAGTAGTTTCAAACAAGTTACTAATATGTTGCAATAAATTACTAATCAGTTGGTAAACAATCAAACAATTGTTGCACTTGTTGTAACAGATGAGGAAAAGTTGTTGCAACAAATTCGTTATCTGTTGCAATAACCTCTGCAACTGTTGGATAAAAATCAAACAATATGTCATTATTTTCACATTATGTTCAATAGTTTCAAATAATTCAATAGTCAAACAACTATTGCAGTTGTTGCAACACGTGAGTAAGTTGTTGCATCAGATTTCCTATCTGCTACATTATATTAAGTAACAACTTAAGAAAGACAATTTTGTTGCAACAGATGTAGCAGTTTTTGCAACAAATCAAACATCTGTTGCACTTGTTTCAACAAGTAAGAAATCTATTACAACAGATACCGTAATAGTTGCAACAAGTTTCTCAATTGTTGCAACATGTGACTAAGTTGTTGTAATAATGTACTTAGTTGTTGTAATATTTTTACTCTATTGGTCACTAAATATTATTGATTTCAATTGTTTATCACTAAATATGGGTGAATCAAGTATTTTAAATCAAATCACGCTTTTGATCACTCATTTTAGTGCATAGTCACATAGTTGATCATCCGTCCTGACTCAAAATATCATCAAATTGATTAAGTATCATTGATTTCAATTATTCATCAGTAAATATCATGGATTTCAATTGTTTATCACTAAATATGGGTAAATCAAGTATGTCACATCAAATAACTCTTATGATCACTCGTTTTAGTGCATAGTCACGTAGTTGATCATCCGTTCTGACTCAAAATACCATCAAATTGATTAAGTATCATTCATTTTAATTATTTATCACTAAATATCATTGATTTTAATTGTTTATCACTAAACATGGTGAATAAAGTATTTCACATCAAATCACTCTTATGATCACTCATTTTAGTGCATAGTCACGTAGTTGATCATCCGTCCTGACTCAAATTACCATCAAATTGATTAAGTATCATTGATTTCAATTGTTTATCACTAAATATCATTTATTTCAATTGTTTATCACTAAATATGGGTGAATCAAGTATTTCACATCAAATCACTCTTAGATCACTCATTTTAGTGCATAGTCACGTAGTTAATCATCCGTCCTGACTCAAAATACCATCACATTGATTAAGTATCATTGATTTTAATTGTTTATCACTAAATATCATTGATTTCAATTATTTATCACTAAATATATGTGAATCAAATATTTCACATCAAATCACTCTTGTGATCACTCGTTTTAGTGCATAGTCACGTAGTTGATCATCCGTCCTGACTCAAAATACCATCAAATTGAGTAAGTATCATTGATTTCAATTATATATCACTAAATACCATTGATTTCAATTATTTATCACTAAATATGGGCGAATCAAGTATTTCACATCAAATCACTCTTATGATAACTCATTTTAGTGCATAGTCACGTAGTTGATCATCCGTTCTGACTCAAAATACCATCAAATTGAGGAAGTATCATTGATTTCAATTATGTATCACTAAATACCATTGATTTCAATTTTTTATCACTAAATATCATTGATTCCCTTTGTTGATCACTAAAAATGTGTGAATCAAGTAGAATTTGTTGCAACAAGTACTAAATCTGTTGCAACAAGTAACTTAGATGTTGAACAAGTCACATCACTTATTGGATAAAACACAACAACTTAGTTGCTGCAACAAGTCTTTCCACTTGTTGGAAAACTCAAATAACCAACCCGGTTGTTGTAACAAGTCATGTCATTTATTGGATAAACCCCAATAAGTAACTTAGTTATTGCAACTGATTTGGTACATCTTAAAAACTCTCATTTGTTGTAATATGTTCAACAACTTACTAGTTGCGGCAACAAGGCATGTCACTTGTTGCAAAAATACCAACAAGTAATAAAGTTGTTGCAACAGATTCCTTACTTGTTGGAAATTGTTCAGCAATTCATTAATACTAGAAATATCAACAGAACATATATTTATGATTTGAACAAGATCAACATCTACTACTAAATCAAGTTTAAAAGCACCAACAATAGAAACCATTACAAGAAAGAACAAAATTAAAATGTCTTAAAACCCAAGTTTACAAACACAAATAAGAGTAATTACTATTACAAGATAGTGCAAGATTAACAACTATGGAGCAGCTCGGGATGTGCATGTAGTTTTTTTTTGGCCAGTTATTTTGCATATGGAGCATTTATTTTTCCTCGTTGGAAATGATTCTCCAATTCCACACCTCTGTTTTGTCCGCTTTCTTTCCAGTTTGCTCGGGTCAACATATGGAGAAGGTATTTCTCTCTCTAAAATCTCCAAAGAAACTTCCCAAGATTCTTCAGAAGGCACATGATGAATTTCCTCACAGTATGTAATTATGTATTTCTCTACCGTATAATATGGAGATCAGTACTCATAAATCCGCCTTCCAAAGTCTTCATCATACTGGACTCTAAGCGCTGCCATAGCATGTGGACACTGTATTTTGTCCAAGTAAAAAATTATACAAGTACAAGATCTTATTTGAAGATTCACCATTGCAACTTGACCATGACCGGTGACTCTGAACCTATAATTGGCAATTTGATGGGCCAATAACTTGTTCTCCAGGTTGACATACTTCGATTTTTTTTCATTGAAGGAACAAAGATGGTTGGTGAGTCGATGAACTCCATATGTCTCTCATGAATTTTTTTTGCGAACCTTCTGTTGATGGAATCAAATAGAGTTGTAATGGGAAATTCTCTTTCAACATTGCGTTCACCGACTCAGCAATGTTAGTCATCATAATATTATACCTGTTAAGATAGACAATTAAGTATTCTAAAAATTTGAAAGTTAATTAATATACAAATAAAAAAAACACAACAGTAACATAGTTGTTCTAACAAGTCATGTAACTTGTTTAAGAAACTCAAACAAGTCACTCAGTTGTTGCAATAAGTTAAATACTTGTTGGAACATTAAGGTGTAAATATACCTACTCGAGCAGAATGCCCTGCTTTATCTGTGGAATCCAGCACGTTTAAGATGTTCGACGGCCCCAGGTACCATATCTCTTATTTTATTGAAATGGTCATTGAAAACATCTATCTTGTGTGTTGTTGCTGCTTTATAAAAATGAGATATGACCTTATCACTGTGATAGGTAGTTCGAATATTTTCCCCAAGGTGCCTCATACAACAACCATAATGAGTTGTAGGGTAGACAATCGAAACCGCCTTTTTGATACTTGGATAACTATCAGAAATTATGCACAACTCAGTGATATCATCTACATAGCTTCTCATTTGTTCAATGAAATATTTGTACAAGACATCACACTCCTTGTCCACTACACAAAATGCCACCAGAAAAATATGATTCTCCGCATCTTGTACTATAGCTGACAACAACACTCCTTCATACTTACTCCTCAAGAATATCCTATCGACAACTATAACTTTTCTCATTTGTGCAAAACCGAGCATCCAAGCAGCATAGGATACAAAAAAGTACTTGAACTTCCCATTTTCATCAACCTTCAATGTCGTCTTACTTTCTAGATTTACGGACCGAAGCATATAATGGTACACATCAAGCACTGCATACCCGTGCTCATGTGTCCCTCTAGTTAAAGCCTTTTCAATCTTCATGTCCTTCCAAACTTTCCAATAAATAACCTTACAACTTAATTCTGTATGCATTGATGACTCATATCTTTTGTAGAGGGGCCTTTATCATCGGGAAACTTATCTTTGAAGTATTCACTGCTCACTTTTGTTGTGGCGTGTGGATTATGGCTCGTAATATGCTCAGAACCACACGTGTGATACTTTACGTAGATTCTGATACATAATATGTCAGAACTTATAAGCTTCACAACCCTCAGCCACCACTTGCACTCCGGATGTACACATCGAAAACAATACACAATATGCGAATTAATTACCTTCTTGAGTATAAAATCCTTCTTCACACAAGAAAGTTTCAACAAAGTTTCTAGTACTTCTTTGTTCTTGAATGACATTCCTTTATAAAAACCTATTTCATCTTCTTGAATATGGCTGGACTGTGTTGATTGTGTAATGCTCGATGTATTGCTCGCAACTTCGGATATAGGAATATGGTCACCGCACTTCCATTATCTGTAATATCCATATCCACCCCATCCAATTCATCATTTAACATATCTTGTTGGTCCTGATCTAAATTGTAGTTCACTACCGGGCTTCCAACCACGTATACCCTTAAAATGGGCCTAACTTCATCATTCAAATAAATACGTAAACGAACCTGATTGGTTATCTTAAATGGAGCTCTGCTTTTCAAAAGAGTTATGCATGTAAGTGATGGCAAGATCTTTCGATTCACAATTTAATTCACAATAGGCGATGATTAGGTTCACAAAATCATCATACACGACATCTCTTTGGACAGTCATCGCTATCGTCTCTACAGATGCTGCAACACCCTTCCAATGCCAAATAAATCGATTGTTGTTGTCGACCCATTCACCATGGCAATCAACCCCTATTGTTATTGAGTCCTCCATCAATGATGTTCGAGGTACTTGAAGATATTTTGACTAAAAAAAATTGATCATGACAGTGGATACCAAACTATAATAAAATGAAACAGTTGTAGAGGCCGCATCCAACAGATAAGTGAATTGTTGTAACAGTTGTGAATTTGTTGCAACAAGTAGATAAGTTGTTGCAATAACTAACTAATCTGTTGAAGGCAGTTCAATTTTTTTTAGTTCTGTTTTATCCAAACATTGCAGAAGATGTGCAACAGATAAGTGAGTTGTTGCAACAACTAATCTACTTGTTGTAACAGATTTCCAATTATTGCAACAACTGACTTATCTGTTGGACATCTTCTGCAATATTTGGATGAAACATAATCCAACAAGCTGAAGATGCCTCCAACAGATTAGTGAGTTGTTGCAACAACTAAGTTGCTTGTTACAACAGATTACGAATTGTTGCAACAACTCACTAATCTGTTGGATGCAGCTTCAGTTTTTAGGATTTTGTTTCATCCAAAGCCTGTAGAAAATGTCCAACAGATTATGCAATTGTTGCAACAATTAGTAATCTGTTGTAATTTTTGCTGCAATTACAACAGTTATTGCAGCAGCTTTATCAGCTATTACAGCAACTAGAGCAGCTATTGCAATAAATTCATAAACACTTATACAATAGCTTTAGCATTTGTTGCAAAAACTCAAATTGCTGCTGTAAATTGTTTAAAAATCAGCAGTTATATCCAGATAAATTATTGAAACAAAAAAGCATTGTTTTACTTATCAAATGAGCGGAAATCACCAATGAAGTAATGCTTAGTGCTCCACGAATCAAATTCAGTCCAAAATTGTGTAAATCGGGTGGATTCTATTTTTTTCTCAATGAAGAACAATGCTTTAGGGGAGAAGAAGACAATAATGGCAGCAACAACATTAGCAACGGACGAAGAAGAAGAAGGAAGAAGAAGAAAGAAGGAGGAGGAGAAGCAACAATGAACAAAGAAGCAAGACGAAGAAGGAAGAAGGCAAAATGAAGCGTCGTCAATGGCAACAATATGTTTCGCGCATTTTTTTACCCTTTTAGGTAATTTAGGGTTTTATATTGGTTGGGCCAAAATGTAAAAATTAAAACTTGGGGGCAAGTTCGAAATGAGTCAAAACTCATTAATCACTAATCTATTTTTTGTCACCTCCCCTCAATAAAAAAATTGAGTTGCTCTCACTCAATTTTAAAACTATTTTGTCATCTATAATTAATTGTCTCAGGTTTTTCAGTGTTTTCAATATTGATTTTTATTTAAATATATGACAATACACTTCCAAGCACATATTAAATTGACTATTTTCTAGCATAACACTACCAAAATCAATTGATATTTGAGAAAAGAAGAAAACATGAATGTAATCAAGTTATATATGTGCTTCCTCCAAAAAATTGTATGCATCATCTAAGAATTTAGTCATTTTCAAGGAATATAGAAAAAGGTTATTACAAAGAATTTTTTTTGGGTGCAAAAATTTAAAGATCTAGGGTGATATACCAAGATATCTTGATGAATAACTAAAGGACATAAAAACAAGTTATTTTGAACCTAAAGTAGATTCTTGAAATTATCAAATAAAATAACAAATCAAACTAGAAAATAAAGACTAAAATTGAATTACTATAAAGGCATATACATAGATTATGAATCATGACTACAAAAGATTAATATGTAATCGTAAAATTTTAAATTTTTTATTGATTTGCTTTTAATTTTAAACTAAAAAAAACATAAGAAATAGTTTAGAAGATATCTAATCGTATGATTTAGCATTCAAAATTCAAGCTACTCATCACACACACATGTATTACACATTTTCAGAAACTAGTATACACCCCCCACCCCCCCCCCCCCCCACCCCTAAATAGTTAAATACATTGGCATCAGTGATGAAACGTGCTTTTAAGTCACATGTCTGATTCTTTAGTGTAGTATTCTTGCATTTTTTTAATTCACTTGTTAGGATTTCAGATCCTGCCACTGTGAGTAGGTTACTTTCCTCTCTTTTTCACTCTCTAAAAAACTACATTAGTTGAATTGCTCGAGAAAATGACAAATATAATCCCCACATACATTTGCGGATTGGTCTAAGATTATTTTCTGTTAGAATATTATGTTAATAATATTATGATTTTGTATTAATGTAGTATCATATTATATATGGTAGGTAGTAAAATGTTAATTAGGAATATTATGTAAATTAGGTAGAAGATTATTAGGAATTGATTAGGAAGATTAGGCATGATTGACTCTTCCTAATTTATGTATATTGTGTATATATTGAACCCTTGAAGGATGAATATAGTGAGGAAAATATTCTACTTACCCTAGAATTCTTACATGGTATCAAGAGCTTAAGGAAAGATCCAAAATTAGTTTAATTTCTTCCAAATTTTTGGTCATCTTCCTCCCTAGAAACCCTAGTGGCCGAAAATTTCATTTTTTCCCACTCCATTATTGATTATCCTTCATCACAACTAGTTATGTCTGAATCCAAACCATCTTTTCACCCTGCCCTTGCTGTCTCAAACATCAAAATACGTGTTTCCATCAAACTAGAAATGGAAACCGTTCATTATGCAACTTGGCGGAATTATTCAAAATATGTTGTCGTGCTCACAAAGTTCTTCATCATATAATTCCTCCAAAAGATGGTAAAGGGAAAGACATAACAAACGATGCAGACAAGGAATTGTGGGATACACTTGATGCCACAGTCCTTAGTTGGATTTATGCAACAATCTCCACAGACTTGTTGCATACGATAATGGAACCGGATTCCACAGCCATGGCAGCGTGGGAACGTCTGCAAGATATTTTTCAAGATAACCAAAACTCTCGCGCTGTTTCATTGGAACAAGAGTTCTCAACCATTGACATGGCGAATTTCCCTAATGTTTCTACATATTATCAACGCCTCAAAGTGTTGGGCGATCAATTACGAAACATTGGTTCACCGATTACTAATAACCGATTACTCTTGCAATTGGTCACCGGTCTCACCGACTCGTATAGCGACGTGGAAACTCTAATTCATCAAAGTAATCCTCTACCACAATTTTATCAAGCAAGGTCCATGCTTGTACTTGAAGAGTCGGGCTTGGTGAAAAAGGCCTCAACTACTTCAAATTCCGCCATGCTTGCCACTCCTTCACATGATGGTAATTTTTTTGAACCTTCTCAACAAAATAAAGGACAAAAAGGACGTCATAACAATAAAAATAAGGGTGGAAATCGCAGAAATAACAAAGGTGGAGGACACCGAAATTCCGGTGGCGGCGGTAATGGCAGCACCACCAACTCCGGTGGTGAACAGTGGCAGCAGCACGACGGCAGGGGCGGAGGACAGTGGCAGCAGCCCGACGGCAGGGGCGGAGGACAGTGGCAGCATCCCGGCGGCAGGGGCGACGGACAGTGGCAGCAACCCACCGGCTGGCAGTGGCCTTGGGCTATACCACCCAGCCCAGCCCCAACAGGCAATTGGGCCAGGCAGCCCCAACGGCTCAATGCCCAACAACAAAACAATGGGTTGTTTCAGGGAACTGGCAGCAGTGGCAGCAACAGCAACAGCAACAGGCCCAGCAGGCCCATTTCGCTGGGTCTGTTGCCACATGCAGTAGTAGTGGGCCTCAGCCGACCCAATGGCAAGAGGCCCATTCAACAGGGGCCCACCCCACAGAAATTGAGACCGTCATGCACACTCTTGGACTTAATCCATTGGATTCAAATTAGTGTATGGACTCCGGAGTAACGTCACATATGACGTCCTACCAAGGTAATCTCTTGTCCTATTTTAATTTGAGCAATGATAATGGAATAATTGTTGGAAATGGTCATTCAATTCCAATAAAAGGTTATGGTTCTAGCAAATTGTTACCGCCAAACCCACCCCTAATTTTAAAGAATGTCCTTCATGCTCCCAAATTAATCAAAAACTTGGTTTCTGTTAGAAAGTTTACAACTGATAATTGGGTATCTGTCCGGTTTGACCCCTTTGGTTTTTCCGTGCATAATTTTCATACGGGGAAGCTTCTCATGAGATGTGATAGCAAGGGGGAGCTCTATCCAATAAATCCATCAACCCAACAATCCAAGTTTCTTTATGTTTTTGCTGCCTTGGCACCATCTTTATGGCACTAACGTTTGGGACATCCGGGAGAAGCTGTTTTGGCTTCTCTTAAACAAAATAATTTTATTTCTTGTACCCAGACACAGACTCTAAATAAGTGTCATTCTTGCACACTTGGTAAACATGTTAAGTTGCCTTTTATTTCCTCTACTTCATGCACTCTTTTGCCATTTGACATTTTACATTGTGATATTTGGACATCACATGTTTTGAGTTCTTCTGGTCATAGATATTATTTGCTTATACTTGATGACTACTCTAATTATTTTTGGACATTCCCTTTATCGAAAAAATCACAAGTGTTTTCCACTTTTCTCACCTTTAGAGCATTCATCCGAACTCAATTTGAACGTGATATCAAAAATATTCAATGTGACAATGGGGGAGAGTTTGACAATAAACAGTTTTGGGATTTTTTCAAAACAAATGGTCTTCAGTTTCGTTTGTCTTGTCCTCATACTTCATCACAAAATGGGAAGGCGAAACGTAAAATTAGAACCATTAACAATATTGTTAGAACATCTCTTTCTCATGCTTCACTTCCCCCTGTATTTTGGCATCATGCACTCCAAATGGCAACTTATCTGTTGAATGTCCGTCCTCATAAAAATCTATCATACCAAGCTCCCCTAAAAATGCTTTACCTACGAGAGCCCACTTATCATCACTTACGAGTGTTTGGTTGTCTTTGCTATCCACTCTTTCCATTCACCACAATCACAAAACTCCAAGCCCGGTCTACTCCATGTGTGTTCTTAGGATACACTACTCCTCATCGCGGTTACCAATGTTATGACATTTCTTCCAAAAGAATCTTTATAAGTCTTCATGTAATCTTTGATGAAACAATATTTTCTTTTGCTAAGTTACATGCCACCGGGACCCCTAACTATGATTTTTTGGATAATGATAAGCTTTCATATCTAACACATTTTTTCACAGCTCGGTACCTATTACTAGTGTTGAACACCGTAATTCAGGCCCATTGGGCCAATCCACCACAACGGGCCCAATTCCAGCTCCATCAATGCAGCCCGCTGGACCCTCGAATTCTCACTCCTCGGTCAGTGGCGTCCAGTCCACTGGCCCAATAAACCGTCCGATCACCCGTAGTCAACATGGGATTGTCAAAGCCAATGCCAAATATAGCCTTTACACCCAGGTCTCGAAATCACCCTTGCCTCGTAATCCAGTATCTGCTCTAAAAGACCCGAATTGGAAAATGGCCATGGATGATTAATATCATGCTCTAATTACAAATAGGACATGGGATTTAGTACCTCGTCCATCTAATGCTAATATAATTCGATCTATGTGGATTTTCAGCCATAAAGAAAAATCTGATAGAACTTTTGAGCAGCATAAAGCCCGTCTTGTAGGTGATGGGAAGACACAGCAAGTTGGTGTAGATTGCGGGGAAACATTCAGTCCAATGGTCAAACCTGCAACTATCAGAACAGTTCTCAGTCTGTCTGTCTCAAAAGGATGGTCACTTCATCAATAGGATGTCAAAAATGCCTTCCTCCTTGGACACCTTAACGAGATTGTTTACATGCACCAACCATTGGGATACATGGATCCTAAATATCCCAACCGTGTGTGTTTGCTCAACAAATCATTATATGGCCTCAAGCAGGCCTCCAGGTCTTGGTATAAGCGGTTTGCAGATATTATGTCACGCATGGGTTTCTCGCACAGCCGTTCAGATAATTCCCTGTTTATCTATCGTCAGGGTAATCTTATTGCTTATCTTCTTCTATATGTGGATGATATTATTCTAACAGCATCTTCAGACTCTCTTCGCAAGAATATCATGTCACAACTTAGTTTTGAATTTGGTATGAAAGATCTTGGCCCACTCCACTACTTTCTAGGGATTGCTGTGACCCGACATACAGGTGGATTATTCCTCTCCCAGAAGAAGTATGCATCAGAAATCGTGGAACGAGCTGGGATGTATTTCTGCAAACCTTCGGCAACTCCGATCGACACAAAGTCAAAATTGAGTGTCATCTCTAGCAAACCTTTTGTTGATCCAACGTTATACCGCAACCTAGCAGGAGCTTTACAGTATCTCACATTCACCAGGCCAGATATTACCTATGCAGTGCAACAAGTGTGTCTATTCATGCATAATCCAATGGAGGAACATATGCATGCTCTGAAACGCATTGTGCGATATATTCAGGGCACTCTAGAGTATGGATTACATCTATACTCGTCCTCTATTTCCAAACTTGTTACTTACACTGATGCAGATTGGGCAGGCTGTCCGGATACAAGACGATCCACCTCCGGGTATTGCGTCTTCCTTGGTGACAATTTAATCTCATGGTCCTCAAAAGGGCAGGCCACAGTATCACGCTCAAGTGCTAAAGCAGAATATCGTGTTGTGGCCAATGTTGTATCTGACTCATGTTGCATTTGGAACCTATTACTTGAACTTCATTGCCCTATTCCGACTGCAACAATAGTATAGTGTGATAATATTAGTGCAATCTACCTCTCAGGGAATCCCATCCACCATCAACGCACTAAACATATTGAGTTAGATATTCACTTTGTACGCGAGAAGGTGGCTCGCGGACAAGTTCGGGTGCTTCATGTCCCAACGCGACATCAAATCGCAGATATCTTCACAAAAGGACTTCCGCTGATATTATTTGAAGATTTTAGGGACAGTCTCAACATTCACCGCCCTCCAGCTTCGACTGCGGGGGAGTGTTAGAATATTATGTTAATAATATTATGATTTTGTATTAATGTAGTATCATATTATATATGGTAGGTAGTAAAATGTTAATTAGGAATATTATGTAAATTAGGTAGAAGATTATTAGGAAATGATTAGGAAGATTAGACATGATTGGCTCTTCCTAATTGATGTATATCGTGTATATATTGAACCCTTGAATGATGAATATATCTACTTACCCTAGAATTCTTACATTTTCAAATATACGTTTGAGCAATTTGAGTGATTTTAAATGTATCAAGACTGAGCCGTTTGGTTTTCGTTATACATAAAACACACGACATGAGTTAATTTTGAGAGTATTGGCTAGCAAGACAACGCACATAAATTGTTTACTGAAAAAACCATTAGGACTTTCTTCCTAATCAAACGTGAGTAGAAGGCGCCTTATAATGCACATAACACATCAAAACATCCGTCGACTTAGATAGGATTAATCCTGATGGTATATTCTGATTAAAATGTTCACATATTTCTCATGAGCCGATTCAGTTAAAAGTAGTTTATGTAAGGATAAGGTCACGTAATTTGTATGGAAGTGCAATTGTCTACAGCTGCTAAAGAATATCTAGTCTTGTGTAATTATTCTCTCATTAAGAGTCCTTATCGGTGATAACTTTGGAGTCTTATTCTCCAAGAAACTCATGTATATATTGATGTATCTGCTTACAAGAATAACATACGAGAAGCGTTTTCTATATGGTATCACGAGCCATTAGAGGTTAAATCAACGGTAAAAATTCTAGGATAAATCGAATATTTTTCTCCATTTTTGTCTTTTACAAAGGATAAGAATATATATAAATATGGTAGAAGATTGGTAGCCTTAATATTCTCTTAATCTATCATATTCTTTCCATACAAATGATATTCTATACTAATGACTAGCTATCTAGAATATTCTATAGTAATTATCATTTAAATACAATAATAAATAATAATCCTAAGAATATATCTTCTAACAACCCCCCTCAGTCGAAGCGGGAGGAAGACGGATGCCGAGACTGTCCCGAAAGTCTTCAAATAAAATCAGCGGAAGCCCTTTAGTGAAGATATCTGCTATCTGATGACGTGTCGGAACATGTAACACCCGCACATGTCCGCGAGCCACACTTTCACGAACAAATGAATATCCAACTCTATATGCTTTGTGCGCTGATGGTTGACTGGATTTCCTGAGAGATAAATCGCACTGATATTATCACAGTAGACTAGTGTGGCCTTGGACAATAATAAATAATAATCCTAAGAATATATATGTTGGTTACAATGATGCAGGAAACGGAAATAAGTAACTGCTAAGAATTACAACACATGAAATTACAACAAACTGAAATTTCAATGAACTGGAACAAGAAACTGGAACAGTTTTGATATGCTGAGTCGAGTGATGACACTCTGTCTTTAAGACAAGATTGCCCCGTATATATCATTTCTACGTTCTGGACAATAGTCTCCCAAGATAAAATAACAACTCAACAAATGAGCAAAGGAAACTCAAGTGTTACTTTGAAGAATTTTGAGTAATGAAATGATGCTAGAAAGTTGTAGGAAGAATCTGATTTCATTTGTATGTTCTGTTGGAAATTTGCCTTTGGCGGGGAGATGCGTCCACCCATCTTTAATGAATTAAACACTAGTATTCCGCATGTTGGAGGCTTTGTCTCTTCACACATGCATAATCTACTAAGTGAGTAGATGACCGTAGGGCCAAGAATCGTCAAATTTCGTTGAGAAATGAAAGAGATATTGGTCCACGAAGTAAGGTGTTTGAGGCATGGAAATATGGTGTGGGACAAATCTACCACATCGGTGGAATAGGAAGAATTGCTCTCTATATAAGTCTCTAATGTGGTAAAGGGTTTGGGACCCCAAGGGGTATCCCATGTGTTTAAAGGAGGGAGGACTTAGATGTGCTTGGGTTCAAGGCTAAGCCCACACGCCCGCCGCCCGCCCGTCCGGTCCGGTCCGGGCTCGGGTCATAGGTCGTGGATCTTTTCGGACCCCAAATTGCTTAATATTTACAGTTTGGTCCTTTCTGCCTACTATTGGACTATTTTTTGGAGCATTAACCAGCCATTACTTGGCTGATTAACTCCTCCATAAACACCCTCCTTCAATGGCCATGAACAGCCTCACTTATAGCTTTTAACATGGCACACTAATGGCCTCAAACCAGCCATTAACAACCCTCCTAATGACTATTTACAACAGTGTTTTGGGCAGTTGAACAACCCTCTTGTGATGCTATATATTGAGCTGTTTTGGCTCAATTGTAGAGACACATGCAGTGAGAGAAAACAACACAAAACAACGGCGAAAATCACTGAAAAACAGTGTTGAAAAACTGCAGAACATTGTTGAAAAACAGTGAGTAAAGACACTCATATACACAAGATATACACAACAGAGACACACTATATACATAGAGACAAAATAGAAGAGAAAACAGAAACTCTTCATTCCTTTTCCATATCTTCAGCAAGTCGATTCATATTTGTTTTCTTCGTCAGGCTCAACCTATTGGCTTTGTAGCGTTGAGATTAAAGTGTTGTTTTATCTTGGAAGACTATTGCCCGCTAACGTAAAAGCATATATACGGGGCAATCTTGTCTTAAGGACAGAGGGCAATCACTTGACTCAACACACAATGTTGTAACCATCCAGATTTAGTTGTTTCTTGATTTCAGGTTATCAAGATTCAAGACCCAACAAGCTTGCGGCAGTTTTGAAGATTGACCATTTATTTATCCTTTCGAACACGTGTAATAGTTATTTACTTCCCGTACTGCTTTATAAAGTACAATAGAGTACCAACATGTTCTGTGTTCTCTCAACAATTGGCAAAGGCTCCATTATATAGTTGTAGGAGAGGACTTACCAACTGCCCACATAATTGTTGTTACTGGCCAAGTAATGACAATTATGGAGGTAGTAATTCAGCCAAAATAAATGGTGAATTGATATGCAACGGATTAGCTTTTAGGGAGAGTTATTCGGCCAAAATAAATGACTGAATTGAGGGATTATACCAGGGACCAAACTGTAAATATGAAGCAATTTGGGTCCAAAAAGATAATATCAGAAGAAGCCCGCGGCGCGCGAGCGGAAGGGCGGTCAGCCGCGGCGCATGTGTGGGCTTATCCTTGAACCGAAACACATCTAGGTCCTCCCTCCTTTAAACATATGTGATACCCCTTGGGGTCCCAAACCCCAAGCCAATGTTGAGACTTATAAACTAAACAAATCTTTCTTCCCCCACCGATGAGGGAGGATTGGTCTTTACCACCTTTTTCCATGCTTCAAACAACTCACTTCGTGGACCAATATCTCTTTCATTTCTCAATGAAATTACTTAGTAGATTATACACGTGTGAAGAACCGAAGTTTCCAACATGCGAAACACTAGTGTTTAAGTCATTAAAGATGGTTGGACGCAACTCCCGCCAAAGGCAAATTTCCAACAATATCTTCTAACACCAACCAAATTTTTTTTCCTCCTAAAACAAATAAACGAGAGAGGTCAGCACGCTTCCATGGGTGAACACAACAACAGTTCCATAACTTCAAGCCTATCTACTGTCTCCTTTCCAAACATCGCACATCAATTGCCTGTGAAACTAACATCTTCGATTTTTTTACTGTGAAAAACACAATTTATGCCTACGATATATACCTGTGGTTTGAACCATCATATTGATGGAAGTACACAGATGCCAACACAATTTTCGGATGATGCCAAACCAAACCCAACCCGGCCTATACGGTTTGGTTACGCGAAGACCAACTTGTTTTAAGCTGAATTGTTGCTTTTATTTCAGAAAGTATCCTGCCTCAGTTGGTCAGCGACTGCTCGAGCAGCTTGGGACAAACATGTTGCTGCATATGCTTCAGGATCAAAGCCACAAATTCGTGACCTCAAGACGCAATTGCACACTTTGCGTCATGATAATGCTAGTATTGAGTCGTATGTGCAAAAGGCAAAGGTAATAGCAGATAAGTTGGGTGCATTGCAGCATCTGGTTCAAAATGATGATCTGGTAGAATTTATTCTTGCTGGACTAGGACCTGCCTATCGTCCTTTCACCAGGTCACTTGAATCACATCAAGAGGATATTACTTTTGATGCATTGTATAGGTTGTTGTTGAATGAAGAACGACAATTAAAAAGGGACAAAGCCCTTACTGTCATTGCACCTACAACACAGTAAAAGTTCGTTTTCTACCACTTGTGGACGTGGTAGAGGGCGAGGGGGTCGAGGCCGTGGGCTCGGGTCTCGGGTTGTGGGTCGTGGGCCTTGGGTTGTTGGGCTTCTTCTGATATTATCTTTTTGGTCCTCAAATTGCTTAATATTTACAGTTTGGTCCCTGAAGTTTCAGGAAAGATAAAATTGGGAAGAGGGTTCAGCGACGGAAGGCAGAAAGTTTCTACCTTTTGGGTTGGTTTTGGAGCATTGAATCTTCATTACTTTGCACATAAACTCAGTCATTTACTTGGCAGAATATAACTCCTCACTAAGTGTCATTACATGGCTATTAAAAGCCATTAGTTGGCTAGTTGAGAAGTCACCCTCCTTACACTATTAATTGAAGCGTTTGGCTCAATTGTTCTAGCAAGAGACAGAAAAATCAGAAATATTCTTCTTCCTTTCCAGCATCATTTCATTACTCTAAGTTCTTCAAAAGTAACACTTGAGTTTCCTTTGCTCATTTGTTAAGTTGTTGTTTTATCTTGGGAGACTATTTTCCATAATGTAAAAGGATATATGCGGGGCAATCTTGTCTTAAAGACAGAGAGTCATATCTCGACTCAGCCACAGTTGTAACAATCCAGATTTAGTGTTTCTTGATTTCAGGTTATCAAGATTCAAGACTCAACAAGCTTGTGGCAATTATAATCTTGGTTGTTAGTTTATCCTTTTGAACACTTATAATATTCATTTACTTTCCGTACTGCTTTGATTCCAACAATTATATCCAACAATTTTAAGACAAGATTATATTAGTGTTCGAAAGATGTCGGTCAACAGTTGTGTGACCAAATCTGGCTATGGTTGTGGTTTTCTGGAAGAAGACAGTTCTGATTATGTTGTTGACGGTCAAGGTGTTGATGGTGTCACCGCTCCCGAGAGTGGTGGGAACAAGCGCCCACGAGAGGCTGAGGATGTCAACTGGGACAAGAGGAGAAGGCTGAAGATGATGTTCTATCATGTAGCAAAAGGCCTATATCTGTCACAGACAAAGGATCTGAATTATGTTAAGGAGGAAATGAACACTCAGTCCGACGAAGTGACTGAAGTGGGCCAGAATTCAAAATTGGGATAAGTTATTTTTCTTCCTTGTCAAAAATGAGATTAAATGGTGTCTGATTAAAAGGACTTAATGTAAGGCTAGGAATATGAAAATGTTTTCCAGAAAAATTATATACCTTACGTTTTAAATTTAGAAGTTTAATCTCACCTTCCTTTCCGTTTAAAGATTGGATTTTTGTAAACAAAACTTCAAAGATCCGTTCTTTTAGGTGTAATTATTAAAAATGTGTAAAGTATGTTCGCACATACGAGGGAGAAAGATCCAATGTCTGTGCGAAAACTGTTATCACTCTTAAGCAAGCGCCAGGAATTGTCTGGGCACCAATCTCAAGGGAAGAAGACTAAAAGATAATGGCTTATCTTAAGACGTTAAACCTGTCACACTATCTGACAGAAGATCCTTCATTTGATAGGATGATACTGGACACTCAGTCGTACAAAGCCTAGGCAGAAAAGTAATGGACACCTAGTGAGGTGGGCCAGAGTTTCCAGGTCTTAAATGATCTGAAGGTCAAAAGAAAGCAGAAAAGAATTTGAACACTCAGTCTGCCAAAGCAACTAGAGTGGGCCAGAGTATCCAGATCACATATGATCCGGTTACGCCCTAACCACGGGCAAGAGGTTGTTCATGTGAAGCAACGCTACCTCTAAAGTATAAGGGGTTGGAGAGGTTGTCCTTAAAAAGGACTTTAGGGAATGAGGTCACTCTAAAATGAGGTGATACATGTCCCAACCTTAGTTTCAGGGACGTTGTTGGTCAAGCTGGTTTGAGACTAGTCCAACGGGTCTGTAATAACTAAGAATGGTACAGTATGTCTGTAGCCAAATGAATGATATATTTGTAATCCATGTATCAATGCCATCATAGATTAACTCACGTTAAATAGAAAGTCCTTCAAAAGCTAACGAAGTTGAGATTGTTGCCTTCTGTCGACATAAATCCTCAAAATGAATATGAGGTGGGCGAAGAGTCAAAATCACATTTTCATTCCATCAAAGGAATATCGAAAGAAGCACCGCTCCTCTAGAACTTAGTCACACATACATAGGTGATTTAAAGTTTGTACAAAATAGAGGGGGGGAGCCAAGTACTTTGTGATCTTCATTAACGATGGTATAACGTATTGTATCCTTTGTTTGTTGAAAAGCAAAGATGAAACTGTTGAAGCAGATAAGCGCTACAAAACAGAAGTTGAAAATCAACTAAGCCTACAGATTGAGGAATTCGTAGTGATAGAGGGGAAGAATGTGAAGCATCATTTATCAAACGACTGCTCCTTACTCACCTCAGTCTAACGGTGTTAGCCAAGCGCAAAGCTATACGCCAAAAATATGTTGGGCAAGGCAATCCTTACCGCTAATGCGATTCTCAGAAGAACTCCGCATAAGGATAAGGATAACCCTCCATGTGAAACATGGAAAGGATCCCACCTACAAATGTTGTGATATGGGGTGGCTTGGTAGAGGTTGGAATATCAAAATAGGTTAAGTTGGACCTAAGATTGTAGATTGCATATCAATTGGATCTGTAAATAATAGTGGTGCTTAGTGCTTCTTGGAGCAAAGAATGCTGAATTCTTTCCTTGAGAAGGAAAAAGAAGCAATTGCTCGAGGTTAACAAGAACCCGCGAGTGCCTGATTGTCCAGAACTAGACATTCCAGATCTATAGGACTCGGAAGTTGCTGACTATCCGAAACTTAATGTTCCAAATCTACAGAACTCAAGGATTCTAGATGTTGAACCGAGACAGAGCGAATAGGGGACAAACTTGTTCCAAGCCTTCTAGCTTGCATGGTTTAGAACGAACCATTGATAATTAAAAAAAATTGTCATCTCCAGAAGCACTGCTTTGGAAAGAAGCTGCAGAGAGAGAAATAGATTCCATCAGATAGAACCATACTTGTGTAATGGTTGAACTTCCTCCAGAAAAAGAATCTTTGGATTGTAAAAGTGGATACTCAAATTGAGTACAAAGTAGATGGATCTATTGTCGAGTATAAGGCCTCGGCTACTTGGACATGTGCTTCCCTGGGAATAGCTTAACATCCAGGACCATTGTAGTCTTGCATGACATGGATGTTGGGACAACCTTACTAACCGGAGAGTTGGAAGGGGAGGATCAGAGTTGGTTTGATTGGACTATTGGGCTTCTTCCTGAACTTTCTTTTTGGTCCCTGAAATGTTTACATTTTGGTCCTAGAAGTTTCAGGTGAAACAGAAACAATGAATCTGACAACAGAAATATTGACTTTGAAATTAGAAAGCCAATAGTTAGAAAACCAACAGTCTGAAAGTGGAAGTCATGTTGAAACAAAAGTCTCGATATGAAATATATGGGTATCACAGATGACATCTTAGGAATTGGGATTTCTAAGACATCTAACGAACTGGTCTAATTCCAAACTCATTTGTGAGGTAGTTGACAATCTCATTGAAGCCACCAATGGATATGAATCATCGAATTGATTGGAATCATGGTGCACTCATATACCAGGAGCAATATGCGCAGGTCACATATAGTTCAATGTATTTTACAATTACAACCGACCTGGTATCGGCTTACAAAGTAGATCAGTTGAACTAAGGTTCACTCGTGATTCTGGAAATGATCGATAGAAGGAATTAAATTGGATATGACGATATATGAAATATTCGCTTATCTACGGATTATGGTATTCTGGATGTCCAGTTGTTCTAGGAGAACACAATGATGCAAACTGGACATCGGACTTGAAGAACACCAAAGCCACAAGTGGATGTGTATGGTGTGTCTTTGAAAATCCTCTAAGTAAACTTGCATCGGCCGATTCATGATGGAATTGGAGTTTATCGCTTTAAACAAAGCATGAGAAGAAGTTGAGTAACTTCATGACTCCTTAGAGGACGTTCTTTATTGGGAGAAACCCATGCCATCGGCAGTTCTACATTGTGGCTAGCCGATCGGCTTCAGGAAGGTCACGGATGACGGGGTTTGGACATATCTGTCGGAGACATAAGACCGTATGGTAGTTGATCATCACGGGTGTCACTTCTTTGATTACTAATCAAATGATATAGCATACCCTTTAACTAAGGGACTACCCGAAGATCAATAATTCTGCCTGTCTAGGGGAATGGGCTTAAAACCCAAACAATATGAACCTTTGAGGTGGTAACCCAACCATATTGACTGGAGATCCCAAGAATTTGGTTCAATAGGAAAACTAAGCTGTAAAAGGTTCAGTTTAGCGCTTCGGTGGAAGCAAGAGCACTTCGGATGATGATTTTGTGTAAAGAAACATGAATCCAAAGTCGTTCCCACGATAAACATTAAGTGCTATTTACAGTGTGGGTAAAGGTTAAGTTTCCAAAATCTTCTAATGATCCTCAACGGTTGAGGTTAGGTTTGGGGAAATCTTTAATGGTTCCTAACACTTATAAAGTGGGGTATAGCATGCTACCTTTTAGGAGACCACATATTTAAGTACGAGGATAGGCCGCCTCAAATGAACGCACTTAAGAATCCAAGAAGTGTCAACGGCCACAACAGACAAAACATTACTAAGAACAGAGGAATGGAAGTTGTTGTGTTGGTACTATTGACTTGGCTTACACTAAACACTGACCATTCAAAACATCACGTTCACCGCGCAGTAAGTAAGTCCGATGGTATTTAACTATGGAAGGTTCAAAGCTGAAGCTACCTCTCCTGATGTAACATTGGTCCGCTGAAATATTGCTGGAAATAGGCACTTTGTGAGTGCGCCAAAATCTCTTTCAAGAGGGGATTGTTGGAAATTTATCTTTGGTGGGAGTTGCGTCCACCCATCTTTAATGACTTAAACACTAGGGTTCCGTATGTTGGAGATTTTGGTTCTTCACACGTGCATAATCTACTAAGTGAGTAGATGACCGTAGGGCCAAGGATCGTCAAATTTCGTTAAGAAATGAAAGAGATATTAGTCCATGAAGTGAGGTGTTTGAAGCATGAAAATATGGTGTGGAACAAATCTCTCTCATCGGTGGGGAAAGGAAGATTTATTTATTTTATAAGTCTAAAAGATGGATAAGGGTTTGGGACCCCAAGGGGTAACCCATGTGTTTGAAGGAGGGTGGACCTAGGTGTGCTTGGGTTCGAGGCTAAGCCCACACGCGCGCCGCCGCCGCCCGCCCGTCCCGTCCAGGCTCGGGTCTCAGGTCTCGGGTCGTGGGCCTTGGCCTATTGGGCTTCTTCTGATATTATCTGTTTGGACCCCAAATTGCTTAATATTTACAGTTTGATCCCTAGAGTTTCAGGAAAGATAAAATTGGGAAGAGGGTCCAGCGACGGAAGCAGAAAGTTTCTGCCTTTTGGGTTGGTTTTGGAGCATTGAATCTCCATTACTTTGCATATAAACTCAGTCATTTACTTGACTGAATATAACTCCTTACTAAGTGTCATTACATGGCTATTAAAAGTCATTAGTTGGCTAGTTGAGAAGTCACCCTCCTTACACTATAAATTGAAGCATGTGGCTCAATTGTTCTAGCAAGAGACAGAAAAATCAGAAATCTTCTTCTTCCTCTCCATCATCATTTCGTTAATCTAAGTTCTTCAAAAGTAACACTTGAGTTTCCTTTGTTCATTTGTTAAGTTGTTGTTTTATCTTGGGAGACTATTGTCCATAACGTAAAAGGATATATACGGGGCAATCTTGTCTTAAATACAGAGAGTCATATCTCGACTCAGCCACAATTGTAACAATCCAGATTTAGTATTTCTTGATTTCAGGTTATCAAGATTCAAGACTCAACAAGGCTGCGGCAATTATAATCTTGGCTGTTAGTTTATCCTTTCGAACACTAGTAATATTTATTTACTTTCCGTACTGCTTTGATTCCAACAATTATATCCAACAAAAAAAAGGAAGTAGGTTAGTTATGATTGGCGTTATATATATAATCAAAGGTTCTCCATCATAAAATTCCCGTGGTCGTCTTCAATCACTTCAACATTTAAACCACTCTCTGCCCGATTAATGTTGTTGTTCTCTTCTTAATTATCAGACCACCTTTCCGCCATGCTGATCTGATCTTCTTAATTCCATAATCTTTGTTTACATTTAAATTTGTCCACTAAAAGTTAATACAGTACTACTTAATTATCTTCATTTATGAAGTACTAAAATGTCGCCCCTTAATTTGACTCTTCCAAGTTCACACACTCACTTTTAGGAATATCCTTCTCTCATGCTTGCTCTATAAATTCATCATATTATTACAGTGTATAGAATCTAAAGAGAACTATCTCCTTCATCTAATTTGAAAGAACCAATCATGTCTAAAGCTAGTAGCAGCTTCTTGTTCATAATCCTCATCCTCTTTTTTACCTTATTTTATGCTGGTCGTCCCCAGCCAGCTTATTTCGAGGCCACCCTCAACAAGAATCAGCATCAGGTAACTATAACTACACTTATGTTCTGAAACATTTGACAGTACCATATATAGGATGAATTGGACAGAGCACATAAATCAAAATTATTAAACGTCCATGTTTGATACTTAGTAAACTTGTCACGCATATCTTAAAAGGGATATTTGCTGCTTTTGATTCGTTTTAGGATGCTGTTGAACCAAAACAAATTGAAGGAGAAGAGAGCTGCAAAGGACCCCATGAAAGAGTGTGTCTGGAGAGGCGAACTTTGGCTGCTCATCTACACCCAAAATCAAAACCCCTGAAGGGGAGGAGAATCGGTTCTTTTAGGGGGGAGGGAAATCAGTTTGTTTTTTAGTTTATGGTGTTTGTTATTACTCCCCGTTTTATTTTAAGTGTCTTAGTTTGACTTGACACCAAATTTAAGAAATAAATGAGACTTTTGAATCTTGTGGTCGTAAAATAAAGATGTGTGTAATCCTTTAAATTTTGTGATCTTAAACTTGCCATTTAAGATTTTGGAATTGGAAAACTTACTAAATATAAAAAGATGTGTTTTTTTAAGGACAAATCAAAAAGCAAAGTAAAAAATACTTAAATTGGGACGTAGGAAGTACAATTTTTAGTTTAGTGGGGAAATCAGTTTGTTATACTTAGTCTAACTATAACCCATGCAATTTTACGAGAATACGGTTGTCACTGCTACGTTGCTATATCCGTTGTTCATTTACACTTTCTCCCTCCCTCCCATGAAAGAAATTTAGTCGTTCACACTCAAGAGACTCTACTATCATCTACTTTTTATGGCGGATCCGAAATATAAATATTATGTGATTGGGTTTGAAATGCTATCACAAGTCTATTTGATTTACTTGGTTCTAACTCTATTATTAATATTTTTTTAGTATATTTCTTAACACATATTGTCATGTCTCACTTTTTATGGGGTGTTGGACTAAATACAAAATTTCAGAAAGAAAGATTTTTGAAATTTATTGTCTACAACAAGTCATACGCAGTTATGTGGTTATAATTTCATCTCATTAAGCGTAAGATGAGAAGTTTAAAGTTAAACTACTTTTAAATAATAGAAACGTATTATTTTTTCGGGATAAACTATAAAGGAAAGTGATGAGTTCTAGATCTCATAGTGGGAATCAATAATGAAAGCGAGTAGATGAATTGTGAAGAAGAAGGAAATGCAGAGAAAGAAAATATCTTCGGTTGAAAGAACTAACAAGGAATGAAGATAGTTAGAAAGTTAGTTAGTTAGTTAAGAAGTTAGTTAGTTAGTTAAAGATTTTAGTTAATTAGGTAATTAGTTAAAGAGTTAGCTAAAGAAGTAGTTAATATAGTTAGTATCTAACTAACTTAAGAAGAATACAAAGATGAAGTAATCCTATAAATAGATCTACATACTCATTGTATAATTCAGATTTTCTAATGAGGAATAATAAGATTACACATTAAACTTCCATCTCATTTTTCTTCTTCCTCTTTCGACTGCTACTGCTTCTGCTACTTCTGCCTCTACATTGTATTCCTCTAGTTTCTATATGATGAATGATGAAGAAATCAACATAGTATCAGAGCAATGATCCAAGGTTCAATGATTGTCTTTCTTCCACAAGATAATTGGAGACAATCTACTGATATTTTGGGTCAGATTTCTTCCACTGATATTATGTTCTTCTGTTAATCTGCCTTCTTCTGTTCTTCTGTTAAGATTGCACTTTGGTTGATCATATCACATGTTATTCAGTGCATTACTTCATATATTTTTGAAAATCAGACATATCTTTAGTCTGGTAATCTTTTCTTGACATTTAAACTTGGTTTAAACCAGAACTCTTCATACATAAAATCTTCTAGTTTCACTGATTGTTAAAAATAGTTCATAATTCATATTTGTACTGTTCTTGAGTTTTTTCTCATCTTTTTAATTCTGAATTGTAATTCTAAACATTTAAATCAGTTAGTCTCTAGTATTTTCTTAACATCTCAAGTCACCATCCCTTCTGATAATTCTGAAAACCAGAATCACTAAGTTATGTTACTTTTTTCATACTTAAGTCTGGTTCTAGAAATCTTCTTCTTCTTCAGAGTCATATATTGAACATTTGTATCACACAATGGACATTGATCCACATGTTGCTGAAAACCATCAAATAACACAAATCCAACAACAAGTGTGAATATTGGAATCACTGCAACAATAGATCACAATCACCAGCTATTTCTACAATCTTCATATGTAAGTGGTGTTTCTCTTATATCATTTCAGCTACTTGGTTCTGAAAATTATGCACTATGGAGTAAGTCTATGAGAATAGCATTACTTGGTAGAAATAAGATTGGTTTTGTAAATGGAAAATGTAAGAAAGAAGACTATGATAAAGAATGGTGGGATCAATGGGATAGAGTAAATGCAGTGGTCCAGATCTGGTTGATGATAGATTACTGAGTGGTGTATTATATGCCGATATAGCCTTTGAAGTATGGGAAGACTTAAGAGAGATTTGATAAGGTGGATGGCTCAAGAACTTATGATCTTCATAGAGAAATAGCTACTTTAACTCAAGGAAGTTCAAGTGTGGCTGAATATTTCTCTAAACAAAAGAATTGTGGGTAGAGTTTCAATCTTTAGTTCCACCCCCTAGTTATGGATGCCCTAAATCTAAAGAGTCTGTAGAACATCTTCAAAGACAAAAGCTATATCAGTTCTTAATGGGCTTAAATGAGAACTACATGCAAGCAAGAAGCCAAATCTTGTTAATGTCTCCACTGCCTACTGTGAATAAGGCATATTCTATGATTACTAGTGATGAGACTCAGAAATCTATCACTGCTAAGTCTGCTGGATTGTTAGGTGTTGGTCCTAGTGGATTTGGTCATAATGCTAGTCATGATCCTACTGCAATGTACTCTAGGACTGGTACAAGCACACATAAGTTCAAGAAAATTTTCAATTTGTATTGTGAAATCTGCAAAATGAAGGGGCATACCAAGGAATTCTACTATAAAGTGATTGGTTATCCTCTAAATTAAGTCAAAAAGGAAAGAAAATGTTGCTCACAATGTGTATGCAGATGGTCATGAGGATAGAAGTGAAAAAATATGTAAAACCAGTGGAATGAATGATAAATCTACTGCAGTTACCAACTCAGACTAGTGGCAGATCATAAGAGCACCTATGTTTTCTAGAGATCAATATGAACAAATTGTACAATTGCTGAGGCACAATGGAAATGCACAATCCAACATGATTCAGCCTACAACTACCCAGCCACAAGGATCAAATACCACTCAATCATCTGCAAATGTAGCAGGTATGAATAGATATAAATTTTTTCTGGTAGCTTATATACTCGGACAATGGATTATAGATATTGGAGCCACTAATCACATGGTTTCTGATATACAAATGTTAAGTAAAGCTACTAGAGTTATAAACACAACTGACTCTAAGAATGTATATTTACCAATGGAGAAAAGTGAGTGTAACTCATACAGGGTCAAGTACTATATCTAACAGAAGTACTCTTAACAATGTATTCTATTTACCACAATTCAAATTCAACTTAATGTCTGTATCACAACTCACCAGAGAATTACAGTGTGCAGCCACCTTCTACCCTGATTTCTGCTTGTTTCAGGATCTCTACAATAGGAGAGTAAAGTGCATAATATTTTTTTTACATACTATGCATTTAGCAAGTGCATAATAGGGTTTTTTTTATGAACTATGCATTTAGCAAGTGCAGTATGTAAAAAACCCTATTATGCACTTGCTAAATGTGTAGTACGTAAAAAATCTATTATGCACTTGCTAAATGCATAGTACGTAAAAAAAAAAATTATGCACTTGCTAAATGCGTAGTACGTAAAAAACCTATTATGCACTTGCTAAATGCATAGTACGTAAAAAAACCTATTATGCACTTGCTAAATGCATAGTATGTAAAAAACCCTATTATGCCCTTGCTAAATGCGTAGTACGTAAAAAAACCTAGAGGAGATTGGTAGGCTGCAAGATGGTTTATACATGTTAGTAAATCAAACACAAGAAAAAGATCTAAATGAATATCTGAAGCTAGGACTAAATGTGAGAAAAGCTAAGAATCCTGCTGCAATGACTGAGGAAGAAATAGAATAGTGGCACAGAAGATTTGGACATACCTCTAGCACTATTTTAAGTAAATTGATTAGAGCACAATCTGATGTTATAGCTAGTACTATAAAGAATTGTAATGTGTGTCCATGTGCTAAACAATGTAGACTTCTCTTTCCTATCAGTAATAATAAAAGTACTTCTAGCTTTATGTCTGTGTTGTAATTAAATAGTTTTTAACTTTTGTTTATACATAGTTCAATAAAACAGTGAAAATAATAAGGACTGGCAATGGAACAGAATTTGTAAATGATGTATGCAACAGTTTATTCTTAAATCTAGGTATTATACATCAAATATCTTGTGCTTATACACCTCAGCAAAATGGTGTGGCTGAAAGAAAATACAGACACATACTAGAAATAACAAGAGTAGTAAGGTTTCAAGCTAACATTCTCTTAAAGTTCCGGGGCTTATGTGTACAAGATGTTGTATACTTAATAAATAGATTACTCTCATTTACTACTGGAATAACACCTTATGAGAAATTGTACAACAAAAAACTTGCTATTAGTTATTTAAAAGTGTTAGGTTGTCTATGTTGCCTAAAGACCTGACAGTATCTGATAAACTACAATCCAGAGCAAAGACATGTATTATGATGGGATATTCTGAAATACAAAAGGGTATATTCTATATGATGTACAAAGAAAAATGTTTTTTTGTGAATAGAGATGTGAGTTTTAGGGAAACTGAGTTTCCTTTCAGAGAAGAAAAACCAGAACAACATACTTTTCTGCATAACCAAAGTGGTGAGTCTGATGATGATTCCTTTACTTCAAATATATATATTTGTCTAGACCTATACATGGCTCTCAGGCTCATACATATGAAGAGTCAAAGCAAATACATGATACACCAGAAAATCTTCAACATGAAGAGTCAGATCAAATATATTAGACACCAAAAAATGCTCAACACATTTCCTTATCTGAAAATCCAACTTCAGACATAGGTCACAACAACACCATGCAGATACAACAACATATAGTACAGACAACACAGAATCAGCCATCTAACACATCATTTACCAGAAAATCTATCAGATCTAAACAACTTCTAATATGACTTAAAGACTTCATTACAGATAAATCAAATTCCACCACTCCATATTCTATAGTCAACTATATATCCTATGAAATAGTCTCACCTAAATACAGAGCCTTCCTCACTGCTTTCTCAGAAGTAACTGAGCCTAGAAACTATACTGAGGCATCTAGAGATCCAAGATGGTTGGATGCCATGAAAACAGAAATCACAGCACTACAGGACAACCACACATGGGATATTATTTCTTTACCTAAAGAAAAGACACCAATATGATGTAAATGGATATACAAGATCAAGTACAAGGAAATAGGAGAAATTGAAAGGTTAAAAGCTAGACTGGTGGCAAAAGGATACAGCCAAAATGAAGAAATAGATTATCAAGAAACATTCTCTCTAGTAGTGAAGATGGTAACTGTCAGATCTATCCTATCCATTGAAGCATCTAGACTCTGTCACATACATCAAATGGATGTATATAATGCCTTCCTACAAGGAGATCTACATGATGAAATATTTATGGAACTTTCTCAAGAATTTATCAGCCAGGAAACAAATAAGTATGTAGACTGATTAAATCCTTATATGGACTGAAACAGGCTCCAAGACAATGAAACTTCAAGCTCACAGAAGCACTATTACAAATGAAGTTCAAACAATTCCAATATGATCATTCCTTATTCATAAGGAAAATTAATAAAGGGATAACTTTAGTATTGGTTTATGTCAATGACATGCTAATAACTGGAGATCATATAGAACAAATAGAAGAAACAAAACAAGCCTTACAACAAGCTTTCAAAATGAAAGATCTGAGAGAATTGAAATATTTTCTGGGAATAGAATTTGCAAGATCAGAAAAGGGGATTCTTATGCACCAGAGGAAGTATGCTTTAGAACTTATCTCTGAATTTGGTTTATCTGCTGCTAAACCTATCAACACACCTATTGACTGTAGTATAAATCTGACTACAAAAGAATATGATGATCATATCCAAAAGAGCCAAGAAACAAGAAGAGACAAGACTAAGACAGAAGATGCATTACTAAAGGATATTAACTCATACCAAAGATTGATAGGAAAGCTTCTCTACCTCACAGTTACAAGACCAAATATTGACTACAATGTTCAGACACTAAGTCAATTCTTACAACAACCAAAGAAGTCACACTTTGATGCTGCTCTCAGAATAATCAGATACATCAAGAATCAGCCTGGACAAGGTATACTAATGTCCAGTAATTCACAAGAGATAATAACAACGTATTGTGATGCAGATTGGGCTGCTTGTCCTCAAACAAGGAAGTCAGTTACTGGATACATTGTCAAGTTTGGAGACTCACTTATCTCATGGAAAGCTAAGAAACAATCTACAATATCTAGAAGCTCAGGTGAATCATAATACAAAAGTCTAGTAGGAACAGTTGTTGAATTGACATGGATACTTGCCATATTAGAGGAAATTGGGATAAAAATGAACTTACCAGTTACAATATTCACTGACATCAAATCAACCATTCAAATAGCTGCAAATCCTGTGTTCCATGAAAGAACCAAACATATAGAAATAGACCTACATTTCATAAGAGAAAAAAATCAGAAAGGAATTGTGAAGCCAGAATATATCAACACAATCAATCAACCAGTTGATCTATTTACCAAAGGGCTGAACAGACTTCAACACCAATATCTGTGTTCCAAGCTTGAATTACTGAACATCTTCAAGTATCCAGCTTGAGGGGGACTGTTGAAAGAACTAACAAGGAATGAAGATAGTTAGAAAGTTAGTTGGTTAGTTAAGAGGTTAGTTAGTTAGTTAAAGAGTTTAGTTAATTAGTTAAAGAGTTAGCTAAAGAAGTAGTTAGTACAGTTAATATCTAACTAACTTAAGAAGAATACAAAGATGAAGTAATCATATAAATAGATCTACTTACTCATTATATTATTCAGATTTTTTAATGAGTTATAATAAGATTACACACTAAACTTCCATCTCATTTTTCTTCTTCCTCTTTCGACTGCTACTAATGCCTCTACATTGTATTCCTCTAGTTTCTATATGATGAATGATGAAGAAATCAATGACTTCTCATTATCAGGGTAAGGAAACAATACAGAGGAAACTTCTATATAACTTGCTAACCGGCTGGAAATGAATATATCTAAAACTATCTAACAAACTACTAACTGCACAGTCAAATAACTAAACTTAACTAACTACCTAGCTGGCATCTAGCTGGCCCCTAACTGGCATAAATCAGTCACCACATGTGCAACTACTTAGCTCAACAGAAAGTATGCTACATAAATTAGATTGGAAAAAGTAATACAAATCCGAGACAAAATTCGATGAACAGACAACAGTAAGTCCTTTACTACGCCCTCCCCTGCCTGCCCGCCCGCCCTTATGCTGCCACTCCAGCCTCCTAGTTAAGCAGAACAACTAATGAACGATATAGTGCAACTCTACCCCTGCTTGACTTAAAATCTTGAATCACCTTTAGTAGGTGAACATGCATAATTTAGTCATAAGTTATTCTTTCGTTTTATTTTCCTTCAGTTTATTAGCACTAGCTCATATGCAACAAATCTCCAAACAAGCACTTCAAGCACACGACTATAGTTATCAAGTAACTGCAATGATGTTATTAAGGTTGAGAAATGTTAACTAGAAGTTGTGCTTACTGCAATAGTAAGGCATATATCACTGGTAGCAAAAAAAAGGTCAGCATGATGAGAATTTTCTCTTGAGCTTTTATTTCAACAAGCAAATTCATGATCTGGTCACTATAGTGCAGAGAGAGCGACAACATATAGTGCTAAATTAATCCACACTGAAATAACTGAATTCAACTAAAATCAATCAATTCATACAGAGTAAACATGCAACAGAGTTTTACCACCCAAGAACCCCTTGTTGAAAATTGTAATCATATTCATAAAACTGAAGTCATAACCAAAATCCAAGGACCATTCAATATGTCTACACACAAACTAAAACATAAATGAACAACAACAGAGGACTTCCCATTCATACACCTATAAGCGTCAACACTCCTCTCAACAACCTCCTCATTAATAAATTCAACATATCTTCTCAAACACTCGCACAACTTTTCCAACAGAAACTCGAGAAAAGATCTAACGGACTCAAAAATAACTCTCCCAGTCATATCAAGAAAAAACCTCTTATTACTTGGCACTGTTAAAGCAGTAGATGTATCTATCTCCGTACTTGTCAAAATTCCATGAGAAGTTTTGACAAAAGTTTCTGCTGCACCATTACATATGGTCACTAACATTTCTCTCATTTTTTTGCTTCATTCTTGGGATTTGTCAACCCATGAAAATATCTCATTATACATGTTGATATGCATTGTTTTGTCAAGATAAACAGTAACAGCAGTACTCACAAATACTTGTACACAATTTCCAATTAGTTTGCCGTTCCTATACTTCTAAGGGCCCAGTGAGAGAAATAAAAAGAGGTCCTTTTTTATTCACATGAAAAATTAAAATTAACTAATTAATCAATATTAAAAAAAAATGATCAAAACATCAAATAAATGTATAGTAAACACTATATTCGATTCAATGTTTTTATTTTTAGTACAATAAATTATAATGCTACGAAAGAGATACATTAATGTCATTACATGAAAGATTTATAAGAAAAACTATCATTACATTAGACATAGAAAATTGATCTCCTTGCATTTTTATCTGCAAAGTTATCAAGCAATATTTCATAATCAAGAATGTCTAGAAATTCACTCTCAATTGAAATCAAAGATAATGCATTCAATCTTGTTTGCGTCATGGTTGATCTCAAACAATATTTCAACAACTTCAATCTAGAAAAATTTCTCTTTGCAGATGCAACGGTCACCGAAATAGTCAACAATATCTTATATGCAATGAATGAATTGGGAAAACAATTCATTCTTTTCAAAAAGTTCATTATTGCACTAGCTGTTTTTGCTTCCTGTGGTAGAATATGTTGCATGATCTTCAATTCTTGATATAAATCAACCCCATCCAAATCTGAAATATGTCTTGTGCCCTCTTTCATTTGTAGTTTTTTTTCAAGATTCTTGCAACGAGTCTTCAGGTCCTCATCATTCAATGAGCTCAACTTATCAGTTGTGAAAAGAAATCCAAAAATATCTTCATATTCCTCATATTGCTCAAACCTTTTCTTCAATGACCCAATTGTTTGATAACTATGTATAAAAAGTAATGAAATCTAAAAGCTTCCTTCGGAGATTCTTATTGCATTTTGGAAGACTCACAAGAGAGCTCATCAAAATGTTTCTTTCTATATATTTGTCTCTTTTTAGGAAAAATAAGATCAATCTCCATTGATGAAGCAAGTTCTTTTGCGGTATTGATTGCTTGTTTGAATCCAATTTCTATATACTCTTCAAAAGAAGCAATTAAGCCCTTAACCTTGGCCATAGCAACATCAATAAGCATATCCTCAGATTGTAAGTCTTTGCTAACAATATTAACTTTAGACAATATGTCATACCAAATAACTATGCCTACTAAGAACTCAAAGTTTTTTAGTTCAAATGTTGCCAAAGACTTAGCTTCACTTCTAATTTTGGAGTCAATATCTCTTTCTTCGGCAAGTTGAACTAAAGCTTCTCTAATTTGTTGAGGTTGAAGAACTATTGCTTTCACCCTTTCAATACGACTTTCCCATCGAGTAATTGACAATGGATTAAGAGTTAAACCCTTAGCCGTTATATTATCAATCAGAATCTTCCACCTCTTTATAGAATGAGAAAACAATGTATATATCCTTTGTATCACTCCAAAGAAGTCTTTTGCTTTTCCACATGAATTTGCAATATCACAAAGAGTTAAGTTCAAACAATGACAATCACATGGAGTATATAATGCTCTAGGATTTATATCCAAAAGTTTCTTTTGTACGCCTTGGTGTCTCCCCTTCATATTGGCTCCATTATCATATCCTTGACCTCTCACATTGTCAATATCAAGACCAAGACTATTCAACACATGTTGCAACTCTTCAAACAATCCTTGTCCAGATGTATCATTAATTTTTATAAATTCTAAAAAGTATTCTTCGACTTTTATTGGAGTTACAAAAACATCAATGCATCTTATAACCAAAGACATTTGCTCTTGGTTACTAATATCATGAGTGCAATCAAGTATCACAGAAAATAATTTAGCTTCTTTAATCTTTTTAAGAATAGAACTCTTGATTTCAGAAGCTAACAAACATATCAATTCATTTTGAATTTTAGGACTAAGATAATGATGATGTACCTTACTTTCAAGATGCTCCTTCATAACTGGATCCCATTCAGCAATCATCTCAATCACAGACATAAAATTTCCATTGCTATCTTCATATACTTTCGCATTACTACCACGAAATGCCAAGGTTTGTTTAGCCAAAAATTTCACAACTGAAATTAATCGATGTAATACCAACCTCCAATGCACTTTTACTTTCTTGATTTGATCTTGCACGACATGATCAATTGTTTTACCCTTCTCTAATCGGATACGCAACTCAATCCAACTTGTGTAGTTTTTTACATTTTCAATTCTTGTTTCATGCTCTTTAAGTCTACTACCAAGATGCCCCCAATCACAATATCCCTCATTTGCCAATTGACTTTGTTGAGGGCCCTTTTAAAATAACTTGCAACAAAAATAAAATGCTTTGTCAAGTGCTTTTAAATACACCAACCAATCTCTATGGTGTTTTTTGGCAATTTGGTAAAATTCGGGGATAGAATTCTGAAGAGAAACGTCTCTTTGATACATCTTTTGGACCTTTTCCGATTAATACATCTCTTATAGGACCCTTTTCCACTAATTGATCCTTCCACTTAAGATTTAAATCATCCCAATTTCTTGGATCAAAGATGTCAAGTAGAATTGATGTATTTGGTTCTTCATTCACACCATAAGATTCAAAGTGGATAATTTCATCTCCATCACCATCATCATCGTCATGAGCTTCACCAACATTATCAACATTTTCTATGATTAAACCATCGCCACTAAACTTTCAAGTGATGGATTTGTCGGCTTTACAACAAATCTATCTAATGCCCCTCTTTGAGACTTGATGAACTCTTCTTCGTGTCTTCTTTTTTTACGTTTTTCATGTCCAGACGAATATTTTCGGGTATGAGACATTTGTAATTCTCCTATTGAAATAAAAAGATAAACCAAATTTAATGTAATCATGTAAAATATAAGTCATCCATTACATACATTACCGATAAAAGTAATGTAAAATCTAAAGCTAAACAAAATTAATTTAATGTAATATTGAGAACCCTAAATTAAATATAATATTGAAATTTGAAATTTTGAAACCCTAAGCAAAATGGAATAAACATTGATGCAATCAATCCATGGTGAATTAGTGTAAAATAATTCTCAAAACAATAACTTACCAAAAAGATCTTTACTTGGAACTTGGAAGTTGAGATTTCTACAATAATTAATGGGGGAACTTTTTTTGGATTGTATTTGTGGTATTTTTAAAGAGGGAGGGGCGCTTTTTTTTTTTTTTTTGTTTAAAGAGGGAGGGGGGCTGTCGGGCCGAACTTGGAAACCCAATGGATATTTGTTTGGTTGGGTTGGGGACTTGGAAACCCAATGGATATTTGTTTTTTTTGTTTAAAGAGGGAGGGGCCTGCTTTTTGTTTAAAGAGGGGGGTGGCCCGTCGGTTGGGGACTTGGAACTTGGGCCCAAATTTGTTTAAAGAGGGAGGGGGGGGACTGTATTTTGTGTTTTAAAAAAAAAAGTCTTTCACTGCTCATTGGATTCGAACACGCGACCTCTCAATAGGGAATGAATTTTGAAAGGAGCCCTCAACCGCTAAACTACAGATTTCACTAATAAAATTGAAGTCATTTTTAATACATATCTTAATATTTGAAATCAATAAAAGAAAAATGAAAATTATGGAGCGGAGGCCCCGCCGGCCGGAGGCCCGTGCGGCGTCGCCGCCTTGAGCCCCAGGGACGGCCCACACAATATAATAACCACGTATATGCTCCTCAAGTGTTGCACTATGTAGCAAATATAAGCACAAGGGAGTAAAATTTAAGAACTGCACTTAAAATATAGAAATACCACATAACTATCCTTAATTTCTTGAAATCTCTATACTCACCAAATTAATTTGAAGGTCTTTATTTGAAATGTAATAATTCTGAATCATCAGAGCTAAGCTAGGAAATTTCACATTCATGCAAATACTTGAGCATTTGAATTCGATTAAAAAAATAACTTTAATAGCCCTTCTACTTCCGCCCCAAAATCAGGAAAAAAAGTACTTTAATTGAGTCACATCATTCTCTTTAAAGAAAAAGGAGACAGAAACATAAGAATGTCGTGGATGTTGGACGTAATGGAGGAAGAAATAATGTGCTTACTTTTCTATTTAAAAAGATACTGATAAGACTTGAGAAATAAATTTCTCTTAATTTTATTCATCAATAACATATAACATATATAGTAGTATAATAATATCTATGTAACATATATAGTAGTATAATAATATCTATTTTGCTACAAATTAGTTAACTAATCAATCTAATTACAATAGAAATATAATTCTACCTAAAATAGGAGATATACAAAGAGAATCCTAATACCCCTCAAATTGGGGTGTGCAAGTCACAAATGCCTAACTTGAGGAGTAAATATATAAATTGGCGCTTGCCAAATGCTTTTGTGAAAATATCGGCAAGCTGCTCATTCGTAGACACATGACTCATAGTAATTACACCTTTCTGGATCGTATCACGGACATAGTGACAATCAACCTCAATATGCTTCGTTCGTTCGTGGAAAATAGGATTCTGGGAAATATGCAGTGCAGACTTACTGTCACAAAATAAAGTCATAGAACGAGGATGATACACCCCGAGACTGCCTAATAGTGCTTTCAACCACTTCAACTCCGAAGTGATCGCCTCCATCGAGAGATACTCGACTTCCGCGGATGATTTGGAAACCGTGTGTTGCTTCTTGGTTTTCCGGGAAATGGGGGAACAACCTAGGAAAACCAGCCATCTCGTAATAGAGCGCCTAATCAACGGACAACTCGCCCATTCAGAATCACACCAATCTATTAATAACATATCACTATCAGCTTATAGCAAAATATCTTGACCCGGACTTCCTTTCAAGTATCGAACAACTCGGATAGCATCCCAGTGTTCCTGATGCGGCTCTTGCATAAACTGGGCCAAGAAAATATGAATTGTATAGGCTAAGTCTGGATGAGTGAACGAAAGATAAATCAGACGACCGACGATAGCACTCCGGATCAGCAACTAACACCCTATTAGCTAAGGCCATAGTATGATTCTGCTCGATAGGGAAGCCGACAGGCTTTGCACCCAGAAGTTCGGCGTCGGCTATGATATCGAGGGTGTACTTTCGCTGGCATAAAAAAATCCCTCCTACATCTGGGCTATTTCAATACCCGAAAAAAATTTTAAACAGACCTAAATCATTCATATGAAAGCACACGCTCAAATATTTCTTAAATGCAACTACAATGGAAGAATCATTGCCAGAGATAATCAAGTCGTCCACATATACGAGTACATTAAGTTGTAATGTTCCTTGGCGCAGAGTAAATAGCAAATAATCATAGTAAGACTGTTGGAAATCGTACCTCTTTAAAGAAGATGCCAACTTAGCAAATCAAACCTCGGGGCCTATTTTAAATCATATAGGGGCTTCTTCAGACGACAAACCATGTGGGTTTGTCAACTGTAAAGCAAGGAGGTAATTTCATGTAAACTTCCTCATCTAAATCGTCGTGAATAAAGGCATTATGCACATCCATCTTATGCAATTCCTAATTCTTAGCAGCCGCAACCACAAGAAAGGCACAAACCGTCACAATTTTAGCCACTGGATCAAAGGTTTCAGTGTAATCAATCCTCTCAACCTGATGATTACCAAAAATGACGAGTCGAGCTTTCAATCGCTCAATTTTCCCATCTGCATGATATTTGATTTTGTACACCCATTTGCATCCGAGTGCCTTTTTCCCAGGAGGTAACTCCTCCATCACCCAAGTCTCATTATCTTCCAGTGCACTAATTTCTTTTTGCATATCTTCTCTCCAACCAACATCTTTCATTGCCTCATGAAAATTACGGGGCTCAAGACCTGCAATCACAACTGCAAGAAATATACGGTGTCGCAAAGAAAAATTGTCAGAATTCACAAAGTGTGTTGTAGGATAAGGAGTACCTGAAGAACCATGTGAAGCCGATGAACCTTGGGAAGGACTCTTTTTCCGTACAATGGGATCAACACAATCACACAACAAGATCGAAGGGCGTTTATCCCTCAACCCTTGGCCCAATTCCTTCTCTACCTCGGTAGTTAATGGGTCTGCTCGTAGGCTGGGGGGTGGGAGGTGCCGTTGGGTTGGGCCACAGGCAAAGCGGGGACCCAAGTGGGCTGGGCAGTAACATCCCCCATTGGTTGGGCAGCAACGTCCCCCACTGCCCCATCGACGCCCCCACTACCCCATCGACATCCCCCACTGCCCTGTCCGTCGTCTCATCGCCATTACCCCCGATGGTTCCGGCAACAACCCCTTCGTCTACGACCGACTTCAAATCAGCCAAAAAATCCACATATACGCCTACATTTTCCGTAGCATTATGCGATGACAAACTATCATTTTCATGTTCAAATGGGAACTCATTCTCATGGAATTTAACATCACGTGACATAAATATATCCCCATTATCCAGATCATACAACTTCCACCCCTTTTTCCCATTCGGATAGTCGACAAACACACATTTTCTACTACACGGAGCGAATTTATTTCCTTTTGCCTTTTGATTGTGAGCAAAGCATAAACACCCAAAAAGTCTTAGTTCAACAAAGGTAGGTGGTTTGCCAAAAAGAACTTCATACGGAGTCTTATTGTCAAGAAAAAATGAGGGGGTTCAGTTAATTAAGTACACGGCTGCAAGCACACATTTCCCCCAAAAAGTAATTGGTAAATTAGCCCGAAACATCAATGCTCGACCCACATTTAGTATATGTTGATATTTCCTTTCCACCCGTCCATTTTGTTAAGAGGTACCCACACATGATGTTTGAAAGAGAATTCTATTTGTATTGAAATAGTCTAACATGGATTTAAATTCTATTCCATTATCTCCCGCACAATTTTAATTATTGTATGAAATTGGCGCTCAACCATTGCAATAAAAGAGCAAAAAACTGTATAAACTTCAGTCTTATTACGTAATAAATATACCCAAACTGCTCTTGAATGATTATAAACTAATGTCAAGAAGTAAATTGCATCACACGAAGAGGGTGTACCATTTGGCCCCCACAAATCACAATGTATTAACTCAAATATTCTACTAGCTTTATTCTCACTAACAGGAATGCTATCACGTGTTTGTTTTGCTTGAGGGCAAATTACGCATGCTTTATTCAAATGTTTTCTAGCACTACTAGAGCTAATTGCAGGAACTAACTTGACAACTTTGTCCGAAGGGTGACCCAACCGTCGATGCCACAACTCAAATTCTATCAAACCAGGAACCGACACTGCTTGCACTGTAGGAATCCCTCGGAAAAAGTAGAGTCCGTCCCGACGTTCACGTGCTCCAAACAGGTTCCTCGAATGTTGATCCTGTATAGCACATAAAGAATTAGTGAATCGGACATTACAGTTAGAACATCAATCAATTGTGACACGAATATTAAATTGTAGTTAAGTTTGGGAACAAATAAAACATTTTCAAAAGTCAAATCCCTTGAAAGAACCACATAACCCGTCATCGTCGCAATGACGTTCGCCATCAGAGAGGCCTACCGGCCACTCGGAAATTCGTTATGCATTAATGAGGCATGACAGACTCTCTGTTATGTGATGTGATGTTCCTGTATCAATAATCCAAGGCATACTAGGATACTTACCCATCATCTGATCATTCGATTGCCCCTTAGTATTTATTAAATTCAAAAAAAGTTGAACCTGATCCTGGTTCAAATCAGCCAAGGCCAAATATCAGGCACTAGTCGATGTGCCAAGTGGTTCGGTACTGGAAATATTATCCGACATAGTAACTTCGACAAGCTAGGGATGTCGCGCGTCGAAGTAGTTGCCAGTAAGAAAAAAATAATTTGTCGTCGGCTGTCGGAAAAGCAGTTCCGATGGCGACTGAAAAAGAAGAACTTTTATAAGGTTTGCTAGTCGGCTAACGCTGATACCATGATAATTTTATTCATCAATAATGTACAATATATATAGTAGTACAATAATATCTACTTTGCTACAAACTAGATAATTAATCAACCTAATTACAATAAAAATATAATTCTACCTAAAATAATAGATATACAAAGAGAATGCTAATAAATTCTTTATCTTGTTTAGAAGTTTCTCAGAGAAGACGAAAATAAATAATAAAAAGGATAAGGTTGTTAATTTTAAGGGCATAACTGAGCTAAAATAGGCGGGGTAAGGATATTTTTAGCCTTAATGAAAGGTATTTTTAAACCTTTCTCGTATAGTTCAGGGCATTTTTGGCCATTTTTTGTAATATCGATTGAGTTCAGTTCACACAATTTTTGTTCCTTCTCAAGCGCATTGTCGAAGATAAAAACAATATGGAGAGAACTCCATCGGCATGTGCGATGCAATGGAGCATAGACCTCGAAAAAGGCCCCCGTTCTAATAAACCTGGTCAGTTATACTTCTGCACTACCTAATTTTATTAATCAATTAATATTCTGTTTGGCAAATTTTTGAAAGGTACAAGTGCTTATTATTCAAAATAACAACATTCTTATTTTTGAGAATTTAGGTGTTTGGCCGAGCTTTTGATAGAAGAAATATATAAGTGCTTTTGAGTAGTTTAAGCTTAAAAAAGTATTTTTCCAAAAAAAGTGTTTTGAAATTTTTTAGGACAAGATTACTCATATAAGAAAGGAGAACTTACCTAAATGTACCCTTCGATCAATTAATTAACCAAACATGATCGAAATATACACTGCTATACACTTCGACCGTTACATACCTATACATACACTATGTACATATTTTGTAAACTAGATGACTGTATGGTATTTGATTGTAATTTTCCCTATAAGAAGTTGGTATTTACCAAATTAATTAGTATTAACTTCCTTTTTCATAATTTGATAGTTAAAAACACTTTTTTGAAAATATTGTTCAGACACAAACTAATAACAAAAGCTAAACACAAACAACTACTCTTCCGAGCACTTCTTCAACAAAACACGTTCGAATAAGTATTTCTCAAAATAAGCTGATTTCGGTAGCTTGACCAAACAGGTTCTAAGTCGTTTTCCATAGCAACTTCTTTTGTTCGTAAATTATTTTGAATGAGGATTCCAGTTTGATTGTCAATGTATCTTATATGTTGTGAAGAATCATTGTTTGGTTTAAACCATTTTGTAATAACTATTATGGTCTCTGAGTGCTACTCATGTGTTCTTTCCCACTATGGTTAGGTAAATCCATACTAGATATTGGGCCAAGACTTGAGTGGTGGAGTAGAGAGTCAAATCTTCATGCAGCTGAGTACAAAATATTCGGCTTAATTCAAAGGATAAATTGGATAGCTATCAGAGCCGTTACTATACCTTTAAAGGGCCCGGTGTGAGAAACAAAAATAGGCTCTTTTTTATTCACATAAAAAATTAAAATTAACTAATTAAATAATATTAAAAAAAATAATTATTGATCAAATTTGTTTTTTGTGTTTAAATTAAAAAAAGAAAAAAAAGGTTTGTTATTTGTTTAAAGAGGGGGAGGGGGGGGACTGTTTGGGACTTGGGGCCAAATCGAATTTTTGTGTTTAAAAAAAAAGGCTTTCGCTGAAAATTGGATTCAAACACGCGACCTCTCACTAGGGAATGACTTTTGAAGGGAGTCCTCAACCACTAGGCTACAAGTCTCACTGATAAGATTTGAGGCATTGTTAATACATATGTTAATATTTGAAACCAATAAAAGAAAAATGAAAATTCTGGGGCGGAGGCCCCGCCAGCCGGGGACCTATGCGGCGGCGCCGCCTTGACCGCCCCAGGGACGGCTCCGATAGCTATAGAGAATAAAGATAGTATTCGACACTGGAGACGTTGAAGAGAGAGCATTGGCTTTAGCTCTATTTGGTTGTTGGGTTCATATTGCAAAAGATAGTGCGATATTAGATACCTCATCCTTTCAAGCTTGAGGTCAATGGATATTCGGAGGTAAGACTCGTCCATCTTACCGAGTACTATATATTATTTTGACATTATTAGCCTAACATTGCGACTATTTTTCCCGTAAACACTTTAAAAGTACCTTGGGTGGTTTTGAATGATTTAATTTCTTCACAACAAATTATCCGTCGCTTGTTAAGATTCAAGCCTTTATTAAGGTATAGGAGTACAAAATGTTTCATCTGATGTTGTACCCTATCGTCCTTAACACATTTGGTTGAAAAATCTGCTTGCTGTTAGAGCTTCCCAGTTCACAACACACAATTATAGGGATGCTCCGGAGCAGGGTGTGCTGAAGAGGAGTACCTCTTGGGGCAGACCGCCAAAATTGTAGGATAATGAATGATCAAGATTTTCTGCCATTTTGCCCCAAATAGGCCTGTACATAGTTTCCAGATTTTGGCAGCTTACTCTCCAATTTTTTTTAATCTCTCTGTTTGTTTTTTCTTCCAGCACTAAGAAAGTGCTGATAGGAATTTATATTTCATGCAGAGCACTGATCAAGTCTATGGTATCATTTACATCAGGTGTAATGACCTGCTTCGACCAAAAAGATAAACATAAAATAGCTCTCCATGGTTTCTACTTTGGTGGACAACGCTCACACATAATGTTATGCCAAATATTATCATATGTATCTTCTTTTACAAATCTCTCCACATGAAAAAGTAGACTCTGATAGGAAGCACCTTGTCCCAAAGCTGGTTCTAGGTGTCGCGAGATAAACTCAAAACTTCTCCTCCATCTGTGAGGAAGTCCTCTCTAATGTTCTTCTAGGAAAATTTAAAATCAAAGTCTCCCCCATGTGCCGTGGACCTTCAAATTTCCTGCTGAAGCTCTAATCTGCTCCCATAAAGATAATCTCCTTCTAGCTATGCAATTCTTATAAATGCAACTATGGGAGTAAGAAAAACTGGAGAGTTTATATTCATAATATTTAAGGGTAATACTCAGATCCTGTTCTTTGATCTTTAATCATCTGATAGTCAAAAACTGGACTGTCTGGGACTTGGGGCCAAATCTGGTTTTGTGTTTAAAAAAAAAAAGGCTTTCGCTGAAAATTGGATTCAAACACGCGACCTCTCACTAGGGAATGACTTTTGAAGGGAGTCCTCAACCACTAGGATGCAGCTCTCACTGATAAGATTTGAGACATTGTTAATACATATGTTAATATTTGAAACCAATAAAAGAAAAATGAAAATTCTGGGGCGGAGGCCCCGCCAGACGGGGACCTGTGCGGCGGCGCCGCCTTGACCGCCCCAGGGACGGCTCCGATAGCTATAGAGAATAAAGATAGTATTCGACACTGGAGACGTTGAAGAGAGAGCATTGGCTTTAGCTCTATTTGGTTGTTGGGTTCATATTGCAAAAGATAGTGCTGATGTTAGATACCTCATCCTTTCAAGCTTGAGGTCAATGGATATTCTGGAGGTAAGACCTGTCCATCTTACTGAGTACTATATATTATTTTGACATTATTAGCCTAACATTGCTGACTATTTTTTCCAGTAAACACTTTAAAAGTACCTTGGGTGGTTTTGAATGATTTAATTTCTTCACAACAGATTATCCGCTGCTTGTTAAGATTCAAGCCTTTATTAAGGTATAGGAGTACAAAATGTTTCATCTGATGTTGTACCCTATCGTCCTTAACACATTTGGTTGTAAAATCTGCTTGTTGTTAGAGCTTCCCAGTTCTCAACACACAATTATAGGGATGCTCCGGAGCAGGGTGTGCTGAAGAGGATTACCTCTTGGGGCAGACCGCCAAAATTGTAGGATAATGAATGATCAGGATTTTCTTCCATTTTGCCCCAAATAGGCCTGTAAATAGTTTCCAGATTTTGGCAGCTTACTCTCCAATTTTTTTTAATCTCTCTGTTTGTTTTTTCTTCCAGCACTAAGAAAGTGCTGATAGGAATTTATATTTCATGCGATAACCGATCAAGTCTATGGTATCATTTACATCGGTGTAATGACTCGCTTGGACCAAAAAGATAAACATAAAATAGCTCTCCATGATTTCTACTTTGGTGGAGAACGCTCACACATAATGTTATGCCAAATATTACCATATGTATCTTCTTTTACAAATATCTCCACATAAAAAAGTAGACTCTGATAGGAAGCACCTTGTCCCAAAGCTGGTTCTAGGTGTCGCGAGATAAACTCAAAACTTCTCCTCCATCTGTGAGGAACTCCTCTCAAATGTTCTTCTTGGAAAATTTAAAATCAAAGTCTCCCCCATATGCCGTGGACCTTCAAATTTCCTGCTGAAGCTCTAATCTGCTCCCATAAAGCTAATCTCCTTCTAGCTATGCAATTCTTATAAATGCAACTATGGGAGTAACAAAAACTGGAGAGTTTATATTCATAATATTTAAGGGTAATACTCGGATCCTGTTCTTTGATCTTCAATCATCCGATAGTCAAAAAGCTCGGGTCCGGGACTTGGGGCCAAATGCGGTTTTGTGTTTAAAAAAAAAAAAAAGGCTTTCGCTGAAAATTGGATTCAAACACGCGACCTCTCACTAGGGAATGACTTTTGAAGGAGTCCTCAACCACTAGGTGCACAGACTCTCACCGATAAGATTTGAGGCATTGTTAATACATATGTTAATATTTGAAACCAATAAAAGAAAAATGAAAATTCTGGGGCGGAGGCCCCATGCCGGGGACTCGTGCGGCGGCGCCGCCTTGACCGCCTGTGGGGACGGCTCCGATAGCTATAGAGAATAAAGATAGTATTCGACACTGGAGACGTTGAAGAGAGAGCATTGGCTTTAGCTCTATTTGGTTGTTGGGTTCATATTGCAAAAGATAGTGCTTGATGTTAGATACCTCATCCTTTCAAGCTTGAGGTCAATGGATATTCGGAGGTAAGACCTGTCCATCTTACCGAGTACTATATATTATTTTGACATTATTAGCCTAACATTGCCGACTATTTTTTCCAAGTAAACACTTTAAAAGTACCTTGGGTGGTTTTGAATGATTTAATTTCTTCACAACAGATTATCCGTCGCTTGTTAAGATTCAAGCCTTTATTAAGGTATAGGAGTACAAAATGTTTCATCCGATGTTGTACCCTATCGTCCTTAACACATTTGGTTGTAAAATCGCTTGTTGTTAGAGCTTCCCGAGTTCTCAACACACAATTATAGGGATGCTCCGAGCGAAGGTGTCTTGAAGAGGATTACCTCTTGGGGCGGACCGCCAAAATTGTAGGATAATGAATGATCGGGATTTTCTTCCATTTTGCCCCAAATAGGCCCGTAAATAGTTTCCAGATTTTGGCAGCTTACTCTCCAATTTTTTTTAATCTCTCTGTTTGTTTTTTCTTCCAGCACTAAGAAAGTGCTGATAGGAATTTATATTTCATGCAGAGCACTGATCAAGTCTATGGTATCATTTACATCAGGTGTAATGACCTGCTTGGACCAAAAAGATAAACATAAAATAGCTCTCCATGATTTCTACTTTGGTGGAGAACGCTCACACATAATGTTATGCCAAATATTACCATATGTATCTTCTTTTACAAATATCTCCACATAAAAAAGTAGACTCTGATAGGAAGCACCTTGTCCCAAAGCTGGTTCTAGGTGTCGCGAGATAAACTCAAAACTTCTCCTCCATCTGTGAGGAACTCCTCTCAAATGTTCTTCTTGGAAAATTTAAAATCAAAGTCTCCCCCATATGCCGTGGACCTTCAAATTTCCTGTTGAAGCTCTAATCTGCTCCCATAAAGCTAATCTCCTTCTAGCTATGCAATTCTTATAAATGCAACTATGGGAGTAACAAAAACTGGAGAGTTTATATTCATAATATTTAAGGGTAATACTCAGATCCTGTTCTTTGATCTTCAATCATCTGATAGTCAAAAACTGGATTGTTTGGGACTTGGGGCCAAATCTGGTTTTGTGTTTAAAAAAAAAAAGGCTTTCGCTGAAAATTGGATTCAAACACGCGACCTCTCACTAGGGAATGACTTTTGAAGGGAGTCCTCAACCACTAGGCTGCAGCTCTCACTGATAAGATTTGAGGCATTGTTAATACATATGTTAATATTTGAAACCAATAAAAGAAAAATGAAAATTCTGGGGCGGAGGCCCCGCCAGCCGGGGAACTGTGCGGCGGCGCCGCCTTGATCGCCCCAGGGACGGCTCCGATAGCTATAGAGAATAAAGATAGTATTCGACACTGGAGACGTTGAAGAGAGAGCATTGGCTTTAGCTCTATTTGGTTGTTGGGTTCATATTGCAAAAGATAGTGCTGATGTTAGATACCTCATCCTTTCAAGCTTGAGGTCAATGGATATTTTGGAGGTAAGACCTGTCCATCTTACTGAGTACTATATATTATTTTGACATTATTAGCCTAACATTGCTGACTATTTTTCCCAGTAAACACTTTAAAAGTACCTTGGGTGGTTTTGAATGATTTAATTTCATCACAACAGATTATCCAGTGCTTGTTAAGATTCAAGCCTTTATTAAGGTATAGGAGTACAAAATGTTTCATCTGATGTTGTACCCTATCGTCCTTAACACATTTGGTTGGAAAATCGATTCTTTGTTAGAGCTTCCCGAGTTCTCAACACACAATTATAGGGATGCTCCGGAGCGAGGGGTGTCTTTGAAGAGGATTACCTCTTGGGGCAGACCTCCAAAATTGTAGGATAATGAATGATCAAGATTTTCTGCCATTTTTCCCCAAATAGGCCTGTAAATAGTTTCCAGATTTTGGCAGCTTACTCTCCAATTTTTTTTAATCTCTCTGTTTGTTTTTTCTTCCAGCACTAAGAAAATGCTGATAGGAATTTATATTTCATGCAGAGCACTGATCAAGTCTATGGTATCATTAACATCAGGTGTAATGACCTGCTTGGACCAAAAAGATAAACATAAAATAGCTCTCCATGGTTTCTACTTTGGTGGACAACGCTCACACATAATGTTATGCCAAATATTACCATATGTATCTTCTTTTACAAATCTCTCCACATGAAAAAGTAGACTCTGATAGGAAGCACCTTGTCCCAAAGTTGGTTCTAGGTAACGCGAGATAAACTCAAAACTTCTCCTCCATCTGTGAGGAAGTCCTCTCAAATGTTCTTCTAGGAAAATTTAAAATCAAAGTCTCCCCGATGTGCCGTGGACCTTCAAATTTCCTGCTGAAGTTCTAATCAGCTCCCATAAAGCTAATCTCCTTCTAGCTATGCAATTTCTTATAAATGAAACTATGGGAGTAACAAAAACTGGAGAGTTTATATTCATAATATTTAAGGGTAATACTCAGATCCTTTTCTTTGATCTTCAATCATCTGATAGTCAAAAACTGGACTGTTTGGGACTTGGGGCCAAATCTGGTTGTGTTTAAAAAAAAAAAGGCTTTCGCTGAAAATTGGATTCAAACACGCGACCTCTCACTAGGGAATGACTTTTGAAGGGAGTCCTCAACCACTAGGCTGCAGCTCTCACTGATAAGATTTGAGGCATTGTTAATACATATGTTAATATTTGAAACCAATAAAAGAAAAATGAAAATTCTGGGGCGGAGGCCCCGTCAGCCGGGGACCTGTGCGGCGGCGCCGCCTTGACCGCCACAGGGACGGCTCCGATAGCTATAGAGAATAAAGATAGTATTCGACACTGGAGACGTTGAAGAGAGAGCATTGGCTTTAGCTCTATTTGGTTGTTGGGTTCATATTGCAAAAAATAGTGCTGATGTTAGATACCTCATCCTTTCAAGCTTGAGGTCAATGGATATTATGGAGGTAAGACCTGTCCATCTTACTGAGTACTATATATTATTTTGACATTATTAGCCTAACATTGCAGACTATTTTTCCCAGTAAACAACTTAAAAGTACCTTGGGTGGTTTTGAATGATTTAATTTCTTCACAACAGATTATCCGCTGCTTGTTAAGATTCAAGCCTTTATTAAGGTATAGGAGTACAAAATGTTTCATCTGATGTTGTACCCTATCGTCCTTAACACATTTGGTTGGAAAATCTGCTTGCTGTTAGAGTTTCCCAGTTCTCAACACACAATTATAGGGATGCTCCGGAGCAGGGTGTCTGAAGAGGATTACCTCTTGGGGCAGACCGCCAAAATTGTAGGATAATGAATGATCAAGATTTTCTGCCATTTTGCCCCAAATAGGCCTGTAAATAGTTTCCAGATTTTGGCAGCTTACTCTCCAATTTTTTTTATCTCTCAGTTTGTTTTTTCTTCCAGCACTAAGAAAGTGCTGATAGGAATTTATATTTCATGCAGAGCACTGATCAAGTCTTTGGTATCATTTACATCAGGTGTAATGACCTGCTTGGACCAAAAAGATAAACATAAAATAGCTCTCCATGGTTTCTACATTGGTGGAGAACGCTCACACATAATGTTATGCCAATTATTACCATATGTATCTTCTTTTACAAATCTCTCCACATGATAAAGTAGACTCTGATAGGAAGCACCTTGTCCCAAAGCTGGTTCTAGGTGTCGCGAGATAAACTCAAAACTTCTCCTCCATCTGTGAGGAAGTCCTCTCAAATGTTCTTGTAGGAAAATTTAAAATCAAAGTTTCCCCCATGTGCCGTGGACCTTCAAATTTCCTGCTGAAGCTCTAATCTGCTCCCATAAAGCTAATCTCCTTCTAGCTATGCAATTCTTATAAATGCAAGTATGAGAGTAACAAAAACTGGAGAGTTTATATTCATAATATTTAAGGGTAATACTCAGATCCTGTTCTTTGATCTTCAATCATCTGATAGTCAAAAACTGGACTGTTTGGGATTTGGGCCAAATCTGGTTTTGTTTTTAAAAAAAAAGGCTTTCGCTGAAAATTGGATTCAAACACGCGACCTCTCACTAGGGAATGACTTTTGAACGGAGTCCTCAACCACTAGGCTGCAGCTCTCAATGATAAGATTTGAGGCATTGTTAATACATATGTTAATATTTGAAACCAATAAAAGAAAAATGAAAATTCTAGGGCGGAGACCCCGCCAGCCGGGGACCTGTGCGGCGGCGGCGCCTTGACCGATCCAGGGACGGCTCCGATAGCTATAGAGAATAAAGATAGTATTCGACACTGGAGACGTTGAAGAGAGAGCATTGGCTTTAGCTCTATTTGGTTGTTGGGTTCATATTTCAAAAGATAGTGCTGATGTTAGATACCTCATCCTTTCAAGCTTGAGGTCAATGGATATTCTGGAGGTAAGACCTGTCCATCTTACTGAGTACTATATATTATTTTGACATTATTAGCCTAACATTGCTGACTATTTTTCCCAGTAAACAACTTAAAAGTTTTTGGGTGGTTTTGAATGAATTAATTTCTTCACAACAGATTATCCACTGCTTGTTTAGATTCAAGCCTTTATTAAGGTATAGGAGTACAAAAGGTTTAATCTGATGTTGTACCCTATCGTCCTTAACACATTTGGTTGGAAAATCTGCTTGCTGTTAGAGCTTTCCAGTTCTCAACACACAATTTTAGGGATGCTCCGGAGCACGGTGTGCTGAAGAGGATTACCTCTTGGGGCAGACCGCCAAAATTGTAGGATAATGAATGATCAAGATTTTCTGCCATTTTGTCTCAAATAGTCCGGTAAATAGTTTCCAGATTTTGGCAGCTTAATCTCCAATTTTTTTTAATCTCTCTGTTTGTTTTTTCTTCCAGCACTAAGAAAGTGCTGATAGGAATTTATATTTCATGCAGAGCACTGATCAAGTCTATGGTATCATTTACTTAAGGTGTAATGACCTGCTTGGACCAAAAAGATAAACATAAAATAGCTCTCCATGGTTTCTACTTTGGTGGAGAACGCTCACACATAATGTTATGCCAAATATTTCCATATGTATCTTCTTTTGCAAATCTCTCCACATGAAAAAGTAGACTCTGATAGGAAGCACCTTGTCCCAAAGATGCTTCTAGGTGTCGCGAGATAAACTCAAAACTTCTCCTCCATCTGTGAGGAAGTCCTCTCAAATGTTCTTCTAGGAAAATTTAACATCAAAGTCTCCCCCATGTGTCGTGGACCTTCAAATTTCCTGTTGAAGCTCTAGTCTGCTCCCATAAAGCTAATCTCCTTCTAGCTATGCAATTCTTATAAATGCAACTATGGGAGTAACAAAAACTGGAGAGTTTATATTCATAATATTTAAGGGTAATACTCAGATCCTGTTCTTTGATCTTCAATCATCTGATAGTCAAAAACTGAACTGTTTGGGATTTGGAGCCAAATCTGGTTTTGTGTTTAAAAAAAAAGGCTTTCGCTGAAAATTGGATTCAAACACGCGGCCTCTCACTAGGGAATGACTTTTGAAGGGAGTCCTCAACCACTAGGCTGCAGCTCTCACTGATAAGATTTGAGGCATTGTTAATACATATGTTAATATTTGAAACCAATAAAAGAAAAATGAAAATTCTGGGGCGGAGACCCCGCCAGCCGGGGACCTGTGCGGTGGCGCTGCCTTGACCGCCCCAGGGACGGCTCCGATAGCTATAGAGAATAAAGATAGTATTCGACACTGGAGACGTTGAAGAGAGAGCATTGGCTTTAGCTCTATTTGGTTGTTGGGTTCATGTTGCAAAAGATAGTGCTGATGTTAGATACCTCATCCTTTCAAGCTTGAGGTCAATGGATATTCTGGAGGTAAGACCTGTCCATCTTACTGAGTACTATATTTTATTTTGACATTATTAGCCTAACATTGCTGACTATTTTTCCCAGTAAACAACTTAAAAGTTCTTAGGTGGTTTTGAATGAATTAATTTCTTCACAACAGATTATCCACTGCTTGTTTAGATTCAAGCCTTTATTAAGGTATAGGAGTACAAAAGGTTTAATCTGATGTTGTACCCTATCGTCCTTAACACATTTGGTTGGAAAATCTGCTTGCTGTTAGAGCTTTCCAGTTCTCAACACACAATTTTAGGGATGCTCCGGAGCAGGGTGTGCTGAAGAGGATTACCTCTTGGGGCAGACCGCCAAAATTGTAGGATAATGAATGATCAAGATTTTCTGCCATTTTGCCTCAAATAGGCCTGTAAATAGTTTCCAGATTTTGGCAGCTTAATCTCCAATTTTTTTTAATCTCTCAGTTTGTTTTTTCTTCCAGCACTAAGAAAGTGCTGTTAGGAATTTATATTTCATGCAGAGCACTGATCAATTCTATGGTATCATTTACTTCAGGTGTAATGACCTGCTTGGACCAAAAGGATAAACATAAAATAGCTCTCCATGGTTTCTACTTTGGTGGAGAACGCTCACACATAATGTTATGCCAAATATTACCATATGTATCTTCTTTTGCAAATCTCTCCACATGAAAAAGTAGACTCTGATAGGAAGCACCTTGTCCCAAAGCTGGTTCTAGGTGTCGCGAGATAAACTCAAAACTTCTCCTCCATATGTGAGGAAATCCTCTCAAATGTTCTTCTAGGAAAATTTAAAATCAAAGTCTCCCCCATGTGCCGTGGACCTTCAAAATTCCTGCTGAAGCTCTAATCTGCTCCCATAAAGCTAATCTCCTTCTAGCTATGCAATTCTTATAAATGCAACTATGGGAGTAACAAAAACTGGAGAGTTTATATTCATAATATTTAAGGGTAATACTCGGATCCTGTTCTTTGATCTTCAATCATCTGATTGTCAAAAACTGGACTGTTTGGGAATTGGGGCCATATCTGGTTTTGTGTTTAAAAAAAAACGGCCTTCGCTGAAAATTGGATTCAAACACGCGACCTCTCACTAGGGAATTACTTTTGAAGGGAGTCCTCAACCACTAGGCTGCAGCTCTCACTGATAAGATTTGAGGCATTGTTAATACATATGTTAATATTTGAAACCAATAAAAGAAAAATGAAAATTCTGGGGCGGAGGCCCCGCCAGTCGGGGACCTGTGCGGCGGCGGCGCCTTGACCACCCCAGGGACGGCTCCGATAGCTATAGAGAATAAAGATAGTATTCGACACTGGAGACGTTGAAGAGAGAGCATTGGCTTTAGCTATATTTTGTTGTTGGGTTCATATTGCAAAAAATAGTGCTGATGTTAGATACCTCATCCTTTCAAGCTTGAGGTCAATGGATATTCTGGAGGTAAGACCTATCCATCTTACTGAGTACTATATATTATTTTGACATTATTAGCCTAACATTGCAGACTATTTTTCCCAGTAAACAACTTAAAAGTACCTTGTGTGGTTTTGAATGATTTAATTTCTTCACAACAGATTATCCGCTGCTTGTTAAGATTCAAGCCTTTATTAAGGTATAGAAGTACAAAATGTTTCATCTGATGTTGTACCCTATCGTCCATAACACATTTGGTTGGGAAATCTTCTTGTTGTTAGAGCTTTCCAGTTCTCAACACAAAATTATAGGGATGCTCCGGAGCAGGGTGTGCTGAAGAGGATTACCTCTTGGGGCAGACAGCCAAAATTGTAGGATAATGAATGATCAAGATTTTCTGCCATTTTGCCCCAAATAGGCCTGTAAATAGTTTCTAGATTTTGGCAGCTTACTTTTCAATTTTTTTTAATCTCTCTGTTTGTTTTTTCTTCCAGCACTAAGAAAGTGCTGATAGGAATTTATATTTCATGCAGAGCACTGATCAAGTCTATGGTATCATTTACATCAGGTGTAATGACCTGCTTGAACCAAAAACATAAACATAAAATAGCTCTCTATGGTTTCTACTTTGGTGGAGAACACTCACACATAATGTTATGCCAAATATTACCATATGTATCTTCTTTTGCAAATCTCTCCACATGAAAAAGTAGACTCTGATAGGAAGCACCTTGTCCCAAAGATGCTTCTAGGTGTCGCGAGATAAACTCAAAACTTCTCCTCCATCGGTGAGGAAGTCCTCTCAAATGTTCTTCTAGGAAAATTTAACATCAAAGTCTCCCCCATTTTTCGTGGACCTTCAAATTTCCTGTTGAAGCTCTAGTCTGCTCCCATAAAGCTAATCTCCTTCTAGCTATGCAATTCTTATAAATGCAACTATGGGAGTAACAAAAACTGGAGAGTTTATATTCATAATATTTAAGGGTAATACTCAGATCCTGTTCTTTGATCTTCAATCATCTGATAGTCAAAAACTGAACTGTTTGGGATTTGGGGCCAAATCTGGTTTTGTGTTTAAAAAAAAAGGCTTTCGCTGAAAATTGGATTCAAACACGCGGCCTCTCACTAGGGAATGACTTTTGAAGGGAGTCCTCAACCACTAGGCTGCAGCTCTCACTGATAAGATTTGAGGCATTGTTAATACATATGTTAATATTTGAAACCAATAAAAGAAAAATGAAAATTCGGGGCGGAGACCCCGCCAATGCAGGGACCGTGCGGTGGCGCCGCCTTGACCGCCCTGGGGACGGCTCCGATAGCTATAGAGAATAAAGATAGTATTCGACACCGGAGACGTTGAAGAGAGAGCATTGGCTTTAGCTCTATTTGGTTGTTGGGTTCATGTTGCAAAAGATAGTGCGATGTTAGATACCTCATCCTTTCAAGCTTGAGGTCAATGGATATTCTGGAGGTAAGACTCGTCCATCTTACTGAGTACTATATATTATTTTGACATTATTAGCCTAACATTGCTGACTATTTTTCCAAGTAAACAACTTAAAAGTACCTTGGGTGGTTTTGAATGATTTAATTTCTTCACAACAGATTATCCACTGCTTGTTAAGATTCAAGCCTTTATTAAGGTATAGGAGTACAAAATGTTTCATCTGATGTTGTACCCTATCGTCCTTAACACATTTGGTTGGAAAATCTGCTTGCTGTTAGAGCTTCCCAGTTCTCAACACACAATTATAGGGATGCTCCGGAGCAGGGTGTGCTGAAGAGGATTACCTCTTGGGGCAGACCGCCAAAATTGTAGGATAATGAATGATCAAGATTTTCTGCCATTTTGCCCCAAATAGGCCTGTATATAGTTTCCAGATTTTGGAAGCTTACTCTCCAATTTTTTTTAATCTCTCACTTTGTTTTTTCTTCCAGCACTAAGAAAGTGCTGATAGGAATTTATATTTCATGCAGAGCACTGATCAAGTCTATGGTATCATTTACATCAGGTGTAATGACCTGCTTGGACCAAAAACATAAACATAAAATAGCTCTCTATGGTTTCTACTTTGGTGGAGAACACTCACACATAATGTTATGCCAAATATTACCATATGTATCTTCTTTTACAAATCTCTCCACATGAAAAAGTAGACTCTGATAGGAAGCACCTTGTCCTAAAGCTGGTTCTAGGTGTCGTGAGATAAACTCAAAACTTCTCCTCCATCTGTGACGAAGTCCTCTCAAATGTTCTTCTAGGAAAATTTAAAATCAAAGCCTCCCCCATGTGCCGTGGACCTTCAAATTTCCTGTTGAAGCTCTAATCTGCTCCCATAAAGCTAATCTCCTTCTAGCTATGCAATTCTTATAAATGCAAGTATGGGAGAACCAAAAATTGGAGAGTTTATATTCATAATATTTTAGGGTAATACTCAGATCCTGTTCTTTGATCTTCAATCATCTGATAGTCAAAAACTGGACTGTTTGGGACTTGGGGCCATATCTGGTTTTGTGTTTAAAAAAAACGGCCTTCGCTGAAAATTGGATTCGAACACGCGACCTCTCACTAGGGAATGACTTTTGAAGGGAGTCCTCAACCACTAGTCAGCTCTCACCGATAAGATTTGAGGCATTGTTAATACATATGTTAATATTTGAAACCAATAAAAGAAAAATGAAAATTTGCGGGGCGGAGGCCCCCGCCAATGGGACAGTGCGGCGGGCCGCCTTGACCGCCCTGGGACGGCTCCGATAGCTATAGAGAATAAAGATAGTATTCGACACTGGAGACGTTGAAGAGAGAGCATTGGCTTTAGCTCTATTTGGTTGTTGGGTTCATATTGCAAAAGATAGTGCTGATGTTAGATACCTCATCCTTTCAAGCTTGAGGTCAATGGATATTCTGGAGGTAAGACATGTCCATCTTACTGAGTACTATATATTATTTTGACATTATTAGCCTAACATTGCTGACTATTTTTCCCAGTAAACAACTTAAAAGTACCTTGGGTGGTTTTGAATGATTTAATTTCTTCACAATAGATTATCTGCTGCTTGTTAAGATTCAAGCCTTTATTAAGGTATAGGAGTACAAAATGTTTCATCTGATGTTGTACCCTATCGTCCTTAACACATTTGGTTGGAAAATCTCGCTTCGTTAGAGCTTCCCAGTTCTCAACACACAATTATAGGGATGCTCCGGAGCAGGGTGTGCTGAAGAGGATTACCTCTTGGGGCAGATCGCCAAAATTGTAGGATAATGAATGATCAAAATTTTCTGCCATTTTGCCCCAAATAGGCCTGTAAATAGTTTCCAGATTTTGGCAGCTTGCTCTCCAATTTTTTTTAATCTCTCTGTTTGTTTTTTCTTCCAGCACTAAGAAAGTGCTGATAGGAATTTATATTTCATGAAGAGCACGATCAAGTCTATGGTATCATTTACATCAGGTGTAATGACCTGCTCGGAACAAAAAGATAAACATAAAATAGCTCTCCATGGTTTCTACTTTGGTGGAGAACGCTCACACATAATGTTATGCCAAATATTACCATATGTATCTTCTTTTACAAATCTCTCCACATGAAAAAGTAGACTCTGATAGGAGCACCTTGTCCCAAAGCAGGTTCTAGGTGTCGCGAGATAAACTCAAAACTTCTCCTCCATCTGTGAGGAAGTCCTCTCAAATGTTCTTCTAGGAAAATTTAAAATCAAAGTCTCCCCCATGTGCCGTGGACCTTCAAATTTCCTGCTGAAGCTCTAATCTGCTCCCATAAAGCTAATCTCCTTCTAGCTATGCATTTCTTATAAATGCAACTATGGGAGTAACAAAAACTGGAGAGTTTATATTCATAACATTTAAGGGTAATACTCAGATCTTGTTCTTTGATCTACAATCATCTGATAGTCAAAAACTGGACTGTCTGGGACTTGGGTCCAAATCTGGTTTGTGTTTAAAAAAAAAAGGCTTTCGCTGAAAATTGGATTCAAACACGCGACCTCTCACTAGGAAATGACTTTTGAAGGGAGTCCTCAACCACTAGGCTGCAGCTCTCACTGATAAGATTTGAGGCATTGTTAATACATATGTTAATATTTGAAACCAATAAAAGAAAAATGAAAATTCTGGGGCGGAGGCCCCGCCAGCCGGGGACCTGTGCGCCGGCGCCGCCTTGACCGCCCCAGGGATGGCTCCGATAGCTATAGAGAATAATGATAGTATTCGACACTGGAGAAGTTGAAGAGAGAGCATTGGCTTTAGCTCTATTTGGTTGTTGGGTTCATATTGCAAAAGATAGTGCTGATGTTAGATACCTCATCCTTTCAAGCTTGAGGTCAATGGATATTCTGGAGGTAAGACCTGTCCATCTTACTGAGTACTATATATTATTTTGACATTATTAGCCTAACATTGCTGACTATTTTTCCCAGTAAACAACTTAAAAGTACCTTGGGTGGTTTTGAATGATTTAATTTCTTCACAACAGATTATCCACTGCTTGTTAAGATTCAAGCCTTTATTAAGGTATAGGAGTACAAAATGTTTCATCTGATGTTGTACCCTATCGTCCTTAACACATTTGGTTGGAAAATTTGCTTGTTGTTAGAGCTTCCCAGTTCTCAACACACAATTATAGGGATGCTCCGGAGCAGGGTGTGCTGAAGAGGATTACCTCTTGGGGCAGACCGCCAAAATTGTAGGATAATGAATGATCAAGATTTTCTGCCATTTTGCCCCAAATAGGCCTGTAAATAGTTTCCAGATTTTGGCAGCTTACTCTCCAATTTTTTTTAATCTCTCTGTTTGTTTTTTCTTCCAGCACTAAGAAAGTTCTGATAGGAATTTATATTTCATGCAGAGCACTGATCAAATCTATGGTATCATTTACATCAGGTGTAATGACCTGCTTGGACCAAAAAGATAAACATAAAATAGCTCTCCATGGTTTCTACTTTGGTGGAGAACGCTCACACATAATGTTATGCCAAATATTACCATATGTATCTTCTTTTACAAATGTCTCAACATGAAAAAGTAGACTCTGATAGGAAGCACCTTGTCCCAAAGCTGGTTCTAGGTGTCGCGAGATAAACTCAAAACTTCTCCTCCATCTGTGAGGAAGTCCTCTAAAATGTTCTTCTAGGAAAATTTAAAATCAAAGTCTCCCCCATGTGCCGTGGACCTTCAAATTTCCCATTTGAAGCTCTAATCGCTCCCATAAAGCTAATCTCCTTCTAGCTATGCAATTCTTATAAATGCAACTATGGGAGTAACAAAAACTGGAGAGTTTATATTCATAATATTTAAGGGTAATACTCAGATCCTGTTCTTTGATCTTCAATCATCTGATAGTCAAAAACTGGAGTGTTTGAGACTTGAGGGCCAAATCTGGTTTTGTGTTTAAAAAAAATGGCCTTCGCTGAAAATTGGATTCAAACACGCGACCTCTCACTAGGGAATGACTTTTGAAGGGAGTCCTCAACCACTAGGCTGCAGCTCTCACTGATAAGATTTGAGGCATTGTTAATACATATGTTAATATTTGAAACCAATAAAAGAAAAATGAAAATTCTGGGGCGGAGGCCCCGCCAGCCGGGGACCTGAGCGGCGGCGCCGCCTTGACCGCCCCAGGGATGGCTCCGATAGCTATAGAGACTAAAGATAGTGTTCGACACTGGAGACGTTGAAGAGAGAGCATTGGCTTTAGCTCTATTTGGTTGTTGGGTTCATATCGCAAAAGATAATGCGGATGTTAGATACCACATCCTTTCAAGCTTGAGGTCAATGGATATTCGGAGGTAAGACCGTCCATCTTACCGAGTACTATATATTATTTTGACATTATTAGCCTAACATTGTCGACTATTTTTCAAAAGTAAAAAACTTAAAAGTACCTTGGGTGGTTTTGAATGATTTAATTTCTTCACAATGATTATCCCGTCGCTTGTTAAGATTCAAGCCTTTATTAAGGTATAGGGGTACAAAATGTTTCATCCGATGTTGTACCCTATCGTCCTTAACACATTTGGTTGGAAAATCTCGCTGCTTTGTTAGAGCTTCCCGTTCTCAACACACAATTATAGGGATGCTCCGGAGTAGGGTGTCTTGAAGAGGATTACCTCTTGGGGTAGACCGCCAAAATTGTAGGATAATGAATGATCAAGATTTTCGCCATTTTGCCCCAAATAGGCCTCGTAAATTGTTTCCGATTTTGGCAAACTTACTCACCAATTTTTTTTAATCTCTCTGTTTGTTTTTTCTCCCCGCACTAAGAAAGTGCCGATAGGAATTTATATTTCATGCAGAAGAGCACCGATCAAGTCTATGGTATCATTTACATCGGGTGTAATGACCGCTTGGACCAAAAAGATAAACATAAAATAGCTCTCCATGGTTTCTACTTTGGTGGAGAACGCTCACACATAATGTTATGCCAAATATTACCATATGTATCTTCTTTTACAAATCTCTCCACATGAAAAAGTAGACTCTGATAGGAAGCACCTTGTCCCAAAGCTGGTTCTAGGTGTCGCGAGATAAACTCAAAACTTCTCCTCCATCTGTGAGGAAGTCCTCTCAAATGTTCATCTAGGAAAATTTAAAATCAAAGTCTCCCCCATGTGCCGTGGACCTTCAAATTTCCTGTTGAAGCTCTAGTATGCTCCCATAAAGCTAATCTCCTTCTAGCTATGCAATTCTTATAAATGCAACTATGGGAGTAACAAAAACTGGAGAGTTTATATTCATAATATTTAAGGGTAATACTCAGATCCTGTTCTTTGATCTTCAATCATCTGATAGTAAAAAACTGGACTGTTTGGGACTTGGGGCCAAATCTGGTTTTCTGTTTAAAAAAAAAGGCCTTCGCTGAAAATTGGATTCAAACACGCGACCTCTCACTAGGGAATGGCTATTGAAGGGAGTCCTTAACCACTAGGCTGCAGCTCTCATTGATAAGATTTGAGGCATTGTTAATACATATGTTAATATTTGAAACCAATAAAAGAAAAATGAAAATTCTAGGGAGGAGGACCCGCCAGCCGGGGACCTGTGCGGCGGCGCTGTTGACACCCAATTTTGTCCCATCTTTTATGATTTTATTCGTAATTTTTAATATTTTGACACTTTTAAAACAATTTTAAAATATAGGCATATATGTGTATATCCTCTTATTATTATTATTATTCGCATTTTTATCATTTGCATTTATCTTAATCATAAGTTTCATCCAAAAATTCTATGTTATTTTATTCTCGCAAAATTGCATCGCATTTCCTTTTTTTAAAGCATTAAACATTTCGCAAATATTATATTCTATTATTATCACGTCGTTATGTTATTTTAAATAATTCACATCTTTTATAAAACATATTTTTAATATTAAACCCCTCTTATATATTTTAAATCCATAACCCATTTTTATTTCCTAACCCAAAACAATTTCTACCCATTTAATCTCCCCTCACCCAAAATAAATCAAAACCCACAAAACAAAACAAACCCCCCAATTTTCGGCCCACACCAAAATAAGCCCAAAACCAAACTCCCCAATTAAATACCCATTTCCCCCAAGCCAATTCTCATTCCCTTATAAATCCAACCCAATCGCCGGCCCAGCCAACCCAGCCCACCACTTCATCCAAACCGGCCCACACCCAAATACCCATTCCCCTTAATTCCCTTCAAACCCCCCCCCAAATTCCCAAGCCCAACCGGACCAGCCCACCACATCGTCCAACCCGACCCAGCCCAATTCCCATACCCATTCCCCCCATTTTTAATCCCCCAAACCAAACAAAACCCCAAAAATCAGAAAATCAAAAAAAAAAAAAACCAAAAACCCTAACCCCACCCTCACAAATCGCCGCTGCCCCCGTACCCCCATCCGACCGGTCACCTCGCCCACTGCCACCACCCACTCCCCGCCACCAACCCCGACACCACCACACCCCTCCCGTCACTTCGACCCACGCCCCTACCCCCTAAAATCCGCTTCCAAAATTCAGAAATCTTTACCTTTAATTCGAATTTCAAACTCGTTCTTGGGGGGGAAATCCACCTATAAATACCCCATGTTGTTCTTCATTTTGAGAAGAGATTTTTCGGGGATAAAAACAGATTTTCGAAGGATTTTTCGGAAGACTATTCCATATATACATAAAATATTTGTTGTGTTCTAGATTTTAAATCATTTGTGTCTTTGTTGTTCAAGATACAAGTCCGAAATAGGTCCAAGATTCGAAAGAAAGGAGGTGAGTTTTGGTTCTTGAACTTGAGTCCGAAAATCTGTTTGCATTTTTGTAGTTCTTCACCGATTTCGGGTCGGGTCGATCCGACCGGTCGACCCGGTTTGGGTATTATTTTCGAATTCTTGCATGCTCATATTCCCGTATGTTGGTTATCCGAATTTGGTGAATATTTGATTTCGGGTTGAATTTCGATTCGGGTCGGGTCGACCCGGTTTGGGTAACATTTCAAAACACTTGCATTTTTTTATTCCCGTATGTTGGTTATCTGGAATTTGATGGAATTATTCGATTTCGGATCTTTTACCTGATTCGGGTCGGGTTACGGACCCGGGTCGGGTCGACCCGATTTGAATTTCTAAATTTTTTTTGCATTGTTGCTGTTGTTGTTATTGGTTATCTGAAATTGATGGAATTATTCGATGTCGGGTTGAATCTCCAATTAGGGTCGGGTCACTGATCCGGGTCGGGTCGACCCCGGTTTGGATTTTTCAAATCTCTTGCATTTCATGTCTTGTATATTGGTCATCTGAAAAAATAAAAATATAAAAAAATCTGTTTCGGTTTGGCATCTGATTCGGGTCGGGGTCACTGACCCGGGTCGGGTTGACCCGGTTTTGGCATATTTCCAGATTATGACATTTTTTTCATATCTGTTGCTAGTTATCTAAAAAATCTGAATTTCTGATTTCATTCGGGTCACCGTTCATAATCCGGGTCTGATTTTTTCATAAATGCTTCTTAGCCCTTTTTTGGTTCCGAAATTTCAGAATTCGGGTCGGATAGTTTAATCGCTGTTTCTTTGGCATTGTTATTATGTTATTGATGGAATTAATACCGCATTCTCTTTGTTGTTTTATTGCGTCCATCTTCGGAAGACGTTTCTCGGTTTCATATTCGTTTTCTTGTTTTAAACTAAACATCGCTTCTTTTCGGAAATTGCCTCTCGCCTTTTGTTCGTTTTTACCGCCATCGCTTCATCGTCTCTCCGTTTTTCGCTTATCGTCGTTGTTTGCTTATCGCTTCGCCACGCTTGCCATCGCCACTTTGCCACGCACACGCTATCGCTATCGCTTCAAACATCCATGCAACGGATATTTAATGTTTTATTGTTTTAAACTAAACACCGCATCTTTTCGGAATTTGTCTCTCTGTTTTTTCTCGCTTTCGATTAATGCCTCCCGCTTATCGTTTGCTGCCTTGCTTTAAAATTTTGCTTGATTTGAACACGATACTACACGGCCAATGAAAAATATCCGTCGATTTTGAGGCCTCCACAATTGCAAAGACGGATATATAACTTCACGGGCAATGATGAAGACTTAAACCTTTTATTTCATCCGAGATCAACATGTTTAGTAGGCGAGGTGAATTATATATTCGCAGCCACGACGTGATTATAGTGATCTTTTCTATTTCACCCGAGAGACCAACACGTTTAGTAGGCGAGGCAATCAAAATAAACCACATTAGTCATATGTTTGCAGCCACGACGTGATTGGAATGTTCTTTTCAAAATTTAAGTTCGAGCCTCCGTGATCAAAACATTCACTGTTTTGAATACGGATATGAAGTTATTTGTATTTAATTGTTTTTAACCGTTTGTTCTTGACAGCTTGCAGGGATTAAAGTAAATGAAGGCAGATATTCCTTGGAGTTTATCTTATTTTATTTCTTTCTTTAATTCAGCTTTTATCCCGCTTTGTATTGTAATATTATTTATCGCACTTATGTAACTATTGAAATGCTTAGAATAGGCAAACTTAGGATTAATTCATAGGGTAGTTTAAGATTTGAAACCCGTCGCTAGCTTATTTATTTGTAGGCTCGGTTAAATTCAAACTTAGAATTCCTTCGCTAGTTTATTTATTTTAGGCTCGTCACGCGTATTCAAGATTTTCAAAACAACTTTTGTCATCTTTTATTTGCTTTATTAAATCATACCGAATAAGTTTATCTTTTGTCAATTTACAATTCATTGATTCCCCAAATTTTACTTCTTTGGCATTATAAATAATTTGTTTTACTATCAATTGTCAAAAACATATTTTTCAACTCTACATGTATTTCTCTTTAAATACCATACAAATGCATATTTAAAAAATCTCTACATGTATCTTTCTTTTTAAAATGCATCATTTACTAATCATTTGCAAACATCTTTAAATCTGTTATACTTGTAAAAACATATATTTTTCTAGTAATAATTAACCTGAGTTTGATCGGATAACCGCAAGTTAGCGGATCTTAAAGGATGCCTAACCCCTTCCCTTTAGGATAATAAAGAACCCTTATCTAGAATCTCGCTAGTTTCGCAGACCTTAAAATTGGAGTTTCTATTGCAGCATTTAGTTTAAATATTTAGGTGTCCTAATTCACCGTAAAAATAATTAGGTGGCGACTCCTCAATCCTTTTACCCAGGAATCACCTGGAATAAGTCCGTGCTCCGCTCCAACCTCTCGCGGGGGGTCGGGTAAAAATTGGGCGCGACAGGCGCCGCCTTGACCGCCCCAGGGACGGCTCCGATAGCTATAGAGAATAAAGATAGTATTCGACACTGGAGACGTTGAAGAGAGAGCATTAGCTTTAGCTCTATTTGGTTGTTGGGTTCATATTGCAAAAGATAGTGGTGATGTTAGATACCTCATCCTTTCAAGCTTGAGGTCAATGGATATTCTGGAGGTAAGACCTGTCCATCTTACTGAGTACTATATATTTTTTTGACATTATTAGCCTAACATTGCTGACTATTTTTCCCAGTAAAAAACTTAAAAGTACCTTGGGTGGTTTTGAATGTTTAATTTCTTCACAACAGATTATCCACTGCTTTTTAAGATTCAAGCCTTTATTAAGGTATAGGAGTACAAAATGTTTCATCTGATGTTGTACCCTATCGTCCTTAACACATTTGGTTGGAAAATCTGCTTGCTGTTAGAGCTTCCCAGTCTCAACACACAATTATAGGGATGCTCCAGAGCAGGGTGTGTCAAGAGGATTACCTCTGGGGCGAGACCGCCAAAATTGTAGGATAATGAATTATCAAGATTTTCTGCCATTTTGCCCCAAATAGGCCTGTAAATAGTTTCCAGATTTTGGCAACTTACTCTCCAATTTTTTTTAATCTCTCTCGTTTGTTTTTTCTTCCAAAGACTAAGAAAGTGCGATAGGAATTTATATTTCAAGCGTAGTACCGATCAAGTCTATGGTATCATTTACATCGTGTGTAATGACCGCTTGGACCAAAAAGATAAACATAAAATAGCTCTCCATGGTTTCTACTTTGGTGGAGAACGCTCACACATAATGTTATGCCAAATATTACCATATGTATCTTCTTTTACAAATCTCTCCACATGAAAAAGTAGACTCTGATAGGAAGCACCTTGTCCCAAAGCTGGTTCTAGGTGTCGCGAGATAAACTCAAAACTTCTCCTCCATGTGTGAGGAAGTCCTCTCAAATGTTCTTCTAGGAAAATTTAAAATCAAAGTCTCCCCCATGTGACGTGGACCTTCAAATTTCCTGCTGAAGCTCTAATCGCTCCCATAAAGCTAATCTCCTTCTAGCTATGCAATTCTTATAAATGCAACTATGGGAGTAACAAAACTGGAGAGTTTATATTCATAATATTTAAGGGTAATACTCAGATCCTGTTCTTTGATCTTCAATCATCTGATAGTCAAAAACTGGAGTGTTTGGGACTTGAGGGCCAAATCTGGTTTTGTGTTTAAAAAAAATGGCCTTCGCTGAAAATTGGATTCAAACACGCGACCTCTCACTAGGGAATGACTTTTGAAGGAGTCCTCAACCACTAGGTCAGCTCTCACCGATAAGATTTGAGGCATTGTTAATACATATGTTAATATTTGAAACCAATAAAATAAAAATGAAAATTTCGGGGCGGAGGCCCCGCCAGCCGGGGACCTGAGCGGCGGCGCCGCCTTGACCGCCCCAGGGATGGCTCCGATAGCTATAGAGACTAAAGATAGTATTCGACACTGGAGACGTTGAAGAGAGAGCATTGGCTTTAGCTCTATTTGGTTGTTGGGTTCATATCGCAAAAGATAGTGCGGATGTTAGATACCACATCCTTTCAAGCTTCGAGGTCAATGGATATTCGGAGGTAAGACCTGTCCATCTTACTGAGTACTATATATTATTTTGACATTATTAGCCTAACATTGCTGACTATTTTTCCCAGTAAAAAACTTAAAAGTACCTTGGGTGGTTTTGAATGATTTAATTTCTTCACAACAGATTATCCGCATTTTCGCTTGTTAAGATTCAAGCCTTTATTAAGGTATAGGAGTACAAAATGTTTCATCTAATGTTGTACCCTATCGTCCTTAACACATTTGGTTGGAAAATCTCGCTTGTCGTTAGAGCTTCCCAGTTCTCAACACACAATTATAGGGATGCTCCGGAGCAGGGTGTGCTTGAAGAGTTACCTCTTGGGGCAGACCGCCAAAATTGTAGGATAATGAATGATCAAGATTTTCTCGCCATTTTGCCCCAAATAGGCCTCGTAAATTGTTTCAGCATTTTGGCAAACTTACTCACCAATTTTTTTTAATCTCTCTGTTTGTTTTTTCTTCCAAAGACTAAGAAAGTGCTTGATAGAAATTTATATTTCATGCGAAGCACCGATCAAGTCTATGGTATCATTTACATCGGGTGTAATGACTCGCTTGGACCAAAAAGATAAACATAAAATAGCTCTCCATGGTTTCTACTTTGGTGGAGAACGCTCACACATAATGTTATGCCAAATATTACCATATGTATCTTCTTTTACAAATCTCTCCACATGAAAAAGTAGACTCTGATAGGAAGCACCTTGTCCCAAAGCTGGTTCTAGGTGTCGCGAGATAAACTCAAAACTTCTCCTCCATCTGTGAGGAAGTCCTCTCAAATGTTCATCTAGGAAAATTTAAAATCAAAGTCTCCCCCATGTGCCGTGGACCTTCAAATTTCCTGTTGAAGCTCTAGTCTGCTCCCATAAAGCTAATCTCCTTCTAGCTATGCAATTCTTATAAATGCAACTATGGGAGTAACCAAAACTGGAGAGTTTATATTCATAATATTTAAGGGTAATACTCAGATCCTGTTCTTTGATCTTCAATCATCTGATAGTAAAAAACTGGACTGTTTGGGACTTGGGGCCAAATCTGGTTTTCTGTTTAAAAAAAAAGGCCTTCGCTGAAAATTGGATTCAAACACGCGACCTCTCACTAGGGAATGACTATTGAAGGAGTCCTTAACCACTAGGTCAGCAGTTCTCTCACCGATAAGATTTGAGGCATTGTTAATACATATGTTAATATTTGAAACCAATAAAAGAAAAATAAAAATTCTGGGGAGGAGGACCCGCCAGCCGGGGACCTGTGCGGCGGCGCCGCCTTGACCGCCCCAGGGACGGCTCCGATAGCTATAGAGAATAAAGATAGTATTCGACACTGGAGACGTTGAAAAGAGAGCATTGGCTTTAGCTCTATTTGGTTGTTGGGTTCATATTGCAAAAGATAGTGTTGATGTTAGATACCTCATCCTTTCAAGCTTGAGGTCAATGGATATTCTGGAGGTAAGACCTGTCCATCTTACTGAGTACTATATATTATTTTGACATTATTAGCCTAACATTGCTGACTATTTTTCCCAGTAAAAAACTTAAAAGTACCTTGGGTGGTTTTGAATGTTTAATTTCTTCACAACAGATTATCCGCTGCTTGTTAAGATTCAAGCCTTTATTAAGGTATAGGAGTACAAAATGTTTCATCTGATGTTGTACCCTATCGTCCTTAACACATTTGGTTGGAAAATCTGCTTGCTGTTAGAGCTTCCCAGTTTCAACACACAATTATAGGGATGATCCGGAGCAGGGTGTCTTTGAAGAGGATTACCTCTTGGGGGCACCGCCAAAATTGTAGGATAATGAATTATCAAGATTTTCTCGCCATTTTGCCCCAAATAGGCCTCGTAAATAGTTTCCGATTTTGGCAAACTTACTCTCCAATTTTTTTTAATCTCTCTCTGTTTGTTTTTTCTTCCAAAGCACTAAGAAAGTGCTTGATAGGAATTTATATTTCAAGCGAGTACCGATCAAGTCTATGGTATCATTTACATCGGGTGTAATGACCGCTTGGACCAAAAAGATAAACATAAAATAGCTCTCCATGGTTTCTACTTTGGTGGAGAACGCTCACACATAATGTTATGCCAAATATTACCATATGTATCTTCTTTTACAAATCTCTCCACATGAAAAAGTAGACTCTGATAGGAAGCACCTTGTCCCAAAGCTGGTTCTAGGTGTCGCGAGATAAACTCAAAACTTCTCCTCCATCTGTGAGGAAGTCCTCTCAAATGTTCTTCTAGGAAAATTTAAAATCAAAGTCTCCCCCATGTGACGTGGACCTTCAAATTTCCTGCTGAAGCTCTAATCTGCTCCCATAAAGCTAATCTCCTTCTAGCTATGCAATTCTTATAAATGCAACTATGGGAGTAACAAAAACTAGAGAGTTTATATTCATAATATTTAAGGGTAATACTCAGATCCTGTTCTTTGATCTTCAATCATCTGATAGTCAAAAACTGGACTGTTTGGGACTTGAGGGCCAAATCTGGTTTTGTGTTTAAAAAAAACGGACTTCGCTGAAAATTGGATTCAAACACGCGACCTCTCACTAGGGAATGACTTTTGAAGGGAGTCCTCAACCACTAGGCTGCAGCTCTCACTGATAAGATTTGAGGCATTGTTAATACATATGTTAATATTTGAAACCAATAAAAGAAAAATGAAAATTCTGGGGCGGAGGGCCCGCCAGCCGGGGACCTGTGCGGCGGAGCCGCCTTGACCACCCCAGGGACGGCTCCGATAGCTATAGAGAATAAAGATAGTATTCGACACCGGAGACGTTGAAGAGAGAGCATTGGCTTTAGCTCTATTTGGTTGTTGGGTTCATATTGCAAAAGATAGTGTTGATGTTAGATACCTCATCCTTTCAAGCTTGAGGTCAATGGATATTCTGGAGGTAAGACCTGTCCATCTTACTGAGTACTATATATTATTTTGACATTATTAGCCTAACATTGCCGACTATTTTTCCCCAGTAAACAACTTAAAAGTACCTTGGGTGGTTTTGAATGATTTAATTTCTTCACAACAGATTATCCACTGCTTGTTAAGATTCAAGCCTTTATTAAGGTATAGGAGTATAAAATGTTTCATCTGATGTTGTACCCTATCGTCCTTAACACATTTGGTTGGAAAATCGCTTCTATTGTTAGAGCTTCCCAGTTCTCAACACACAATTATAGGGATGCTCGGAGCAAAGGTGTCTTGAAGAGTATTACCTCTTGGGGCAGACCGCCAAAATTGTAGGATAATGAATGATCAAGATTTTATGCCATTATGCCCCAATTAGCCCTGTAAATAGTTTCCAGATTTTGGCAGTTTACACTCCAATTTTTTTTAATCTCTATGTTTTTTTTTCTTCCAGCACTAAGAAAGTGCTGATAGAAATTTATATTTCATGCAGAGCACTGATCAAGTCTATGGTATCATTAAATCAGGTGTAATGACCTGCTTGGACCAAAAAGATAAACATAAAATAGCTCTTCATGGTTTCTACTTTGGTGGAGAACGCTCACACATAATGTTATACCAAATATTACCATATGTATCTTCTTTTACAAATCTCTCCACATGAAAAAGTAGACTCTGATAGGAAGCACCTTGTCCCAAAGCTGGTTCTAGGTGTCGCGAGATAATCTCAAAACTTCTCCTCCATCTGTGAGGAAGTCCTCTCAAATGTTCTTCTAAGAAAATTTAAAATCAAAGTCTCCCCCATGTGCCGTGGACCTTCAAATTTCCTGTTGAAGCTCTAATCTGCTCCCATAAAGCTAATCTCCTTCTAGCTATGCAATTCTTATAAATGCAACTATGGGAGTAACAAAAACTGGAGAGTTTATATTCATAATATTTAAGGGTAATACTCAGATCCTGTTCTTTGATCTTCAATCATCTGATAGTAAAAAACTGGACTGTTTGAGAGTTGGGGCCAAATCTGGTTTTGTGTTTAAAAAAAAAAGGCCTTCGCTGAAAATTGGAATCAAACACGCGACCTCTCACTAAGGAATGACTTTTGAAGGGAGTCCTCAACCACTAGGGTCGCAGCCTCTCACCGATAAGATTTGAGGCATTGTTAATACATATGTTAATATTTGAAACCAATAAAAGAAAAATGAAAATTCTGGGGCGGAGGCCCCGCCAGCCGGGGACCTGTGCGGCGGCGCCGCTTTGACCGCCCCAGGGACGGCTCCGATAGCTATAGAGAATAAAGATAGTATTCGACACCGGAGACGTTGAAGAGAGAGCATTGGCTTTAGCTCTATTTGGTTGTTGGGTTCATATCGCAAAAGATAGTGCGGATGTTAGATACCACATCCTTTCAAGCTTGAGGTCAATGGATATTCTGGAGGTAAGACCTGTCCATCTTACTGAGTACTATATATTATTTTGACATTATTAGCCTAACATTGCTGACTATTTTTCCCATTAAAAAACTTAAAAGTACCTTTGGTGGTTTTGAATGATTTAATTTCTTCACAACAGATTATCCGCTGCTTGTTAAGATTCAAGCCTTTATTAAGGTATAGGAGTACAAAATGTTTCATCTGATGTTGTACCCTATCGTCCTTAACACATTTGGTTGGAAAATCTGCTTGCTGTTAGAGCTTCCCAGTTCTCAACACACAATTATAGGGATGCTCCGGAGCAGGGTGTGCTGATGAGGATTACCTCTTGGGGCAGACCGCCAAAATTGTAGGATAATGAATGATCAAGATTTTCTGCCATTTTGCCCCAAATAGGCCTGTAAATTGTTTCCAGATTTTGGCAGCTTACTCACCAATTTTTTTTAATCTCTCTGTTTGTTTTTTCTTCCAGCACTAAGAAAGTGTTGATAGGAATTTATATTTCATGCAGAGCACTGATCAAGTCTATGGTATCATTTACATCGGTGTAATGACCTGCTTGGACCAAAAAGATAAACATAAAATAGCTCTCCATGGTTTCTACTTTGGTGGAGAACGCTCACACATAATGTTATGCCAAATATTACCATATGTATCTTCTTTTACAAATCTCTCCACATGAAAAAGTAGACTCTGATAGGAAGCACCTTGTCCCAAAGCTGGTTCTAGGTGTCGCGAGATAAACTCAAAACTTCTCCTCCATCTGTGAGGAAGTCCTCTCAAATGTTCATCTAGGAAAATTTAAAATCAAAGTCTCCCCCATGTGCCGTGGACCTTCAAATTTCCTGTTGAAGCTCTAGTATGCTCCCATAAAGCTAATCTCCTTCTAGCTATGCAGTTCTTATAAATGCAACTATGGGAGTAACAAAAACTGGAGAGTTTATATTCATAATATTTAAGGGTAATACTCAGATCCTGTTCTTTGATCTTCAATCATCTGATAGTAAAAAACTGGACTGTTTGGGACTTGGGGCCAAATCTGGTTTTCTGTTTAAAAAAAAAGGCCTTCGCTGAAAATTGGATTCAAACACGCGACCTCTCACTAGGGAATGACTATTGAAGGGAGTCCTTAGCCACTAGGCTGCAGCTCTCACTGATAAGATTTGAGGCATTGTTAATACATATGTTAATATTTGAAACCAATAAAAGAAAAATAAAAATTCCGGGGGAGGAGGACCCGCCAATGGGACTCGTGCGGCGGCGCCGCCTTGACCGCCCCAGGGACGGCTCCGATAGCTATAGAGAATAAAGATAGTATTCGACACTGGAGACGTTGAAGAGAGAGCATTGGCTTTAGCTCTATTTGGTTGTTGGGTTCATATTGCAAAAGATAGTGTTGATGTTAGATACCTCATCCTTTCAAGCTTGAGGTCAATGGATATTCTGGAGGTAAGACCTGTCCATCTTACTGAGTACTATATATTATTTTGACATTATTAGCCTAACATTGCTGACTATTTTTCCCAGTAAAAAACTTAAAAGTACCTTTGGTGGTTTTGAATGATTTAATTTCTTCACAACAGATTATCCGCTGCTTGTTAAGATTCAAGCCTTTATTAAGGTATAGGAGTACAAAATGTTTCATCTGATGTTGTACCCTATCGTCCTTAACACATTTGGTTGGAAAATCTCGCTTTGTTAGAGCTTCCCGTTCTCAACACACAATTATAGGGATGCTCCGGAGCGGGGTGTCTTGATGAGGATTACCTCTTGGGGCAGACCGCCAAAATTGTAGGATAATGAATGATCAAGATTTTTCGCCATTTTGCCCCAAATAGGCTCCGTAAATTGTTTCCGATTTTGGCAAAATTTTTTACTCACCAATTTTTTTAATCTCTCTGTTTGTTTTTTCTTCCAAAGACTAAGAAAGTGTTGATAGGAATTTATATTTCATGCGAGCACCGATCAAGTCTATGGTATCATTTACATCAGGTGTAATGACCTGCTTGGACCAAAAAGATAAACATAAAATAGCTCTCCATGGTTTCTACTTTGGTGGAGAACGCTCACACATAATGTTATGCCAAATATTACCATATGTATCTTCTTTTACAAATCTCTCCACATGAAAAAGTAGACTCGATAGGAAGCACCTTGTCCCAAAGTGGTTCTAGGTGTCGCGAGATAAACTCAAAACTTCTCCTCCATCTGTGAGGAAGTCCTCTCAAATGTTCATCTAGGAAAATTTAAAATCAAAGTCTCCCCCATGTGCCGTGGACCTTCAAATTTCCTGTTGAAGCTCTAGTATGCTCCCATAAAGCTAATCTCCTTCTAGCTATGCAATTATTATAAATGCAACTATGGGAGTAACAAAAACTGGAGAGTTTATATTCATAATATTTAAGGGTAATACTCAGATCCTGTTCTTTGATCTTCAATCATCCGATAGTAAAAAACTGGACTGTTTGGGACTTGGGGCCAAATCTGGTTTTCTGTTTAAAAAAAAAGGCCTTCGCTGAAAATTGGATTCAAACACGCGACCTCTCACTAGGGAATGACTATTGAAGGGAGTCCTTAGCCACTAGGCTGCAGCTCTCACTGATAAGATTTGAGGCATTGTTAATACATATGTTAATATTTGAAACCAATAAAAGAAAAATAAAAATTCTGGGGAGGAGGACCCGCCAGCCGGGGACCTGTGCGGCGGCGCCGCCTTGACCGCCCCAGGGACGGCTCCGATAGCTATAGAGAATAAAGATAGTATTCGACACTGGAGACGTTGAAGAGAGAGCATTGGCTTTAGCTCTATTTGGTTGTTGGGTTCATATTGCAAAAGATAGTGTTGATGTTAGATACCTCATCCTTTCAAGCTTGAGGTCAATGGATATTCTGGAGGTAAGACCTGTCCATCTTACTGAGTACTATATATTATTTTGACATTATTAGCCTAACATTGCTGACTATTTTTCCCAGTAAAAAACTTAAAAGTACCTTGGGTGGTTTTGAATGTTTAATTTCTTCACAACAGATTATCCATTTTGCTTGTTAAGATTCAAGCCTTTATTAAGGTATAGGAGTACAAAATGTTTCATCCGATGTTGTACCCTATCGTCCTTAACACATTTGGTTGGAAAATCGCTTGCTTTGTTAGAGCTTCCGGCCTCAACACACAATTATAGGGATGCTCCGGAGCAGGGTGTGCTGAAGAGGATTACCTCTTGGGGCAGACCGCCAAAATTGTAGGATAATGAATTATCAAGATTTTCTGCCATTTTGCCCTAAATAGGCCTGTAAATAGTTTCCAGATTTTGGCAGCTTACTCTCCAATTTTTTTTAATCTCTCTGTTTGTTTTTTCTTCCAGCACTAAGAAAGTGCTGATAGGAATTTATATTTCAAGAAGAGTACGGATCAAGTCTATGGTATCATTTACATCAGGTGTAATGACCTGCTTGGACCAAAAAGATAAACATAAAATAGCTCTCCATGGTTTCTACTTTGGTGGAGAACGCACACACATAATGTTATGCCAAATATTACCATATGTATCTTCTTTTACAAATCTCTCCACATGAAAAAGTAGACTCTGATAGGAAGCACCTTGTCCCAAAGCTGGTTCTAGGTGTCGCGAGATAAACTCAAAACTTCTCCTCCATCTGTGAGGAAGTCCTCTCAAATGTTCTTCTAGGAAAATTTAAAATCAAAGTCTCCCCCATGTGACGTGGACCTTCAAATTTCCTGCTGAAGCTCTAATCTGCTCCCATAAAGCTAATCTCCTTCTAGCTATGCAATTCTTATAAATGCAACTATGGGAGTAACAAAAACTAGAGAGTTTATATTCATAATATTTAAGGGTAATACTCGATCCCTGTTCTTTGATCTTCAATCATCTGATAGTCAAAAACTGGACTGTTTGGGACTTGAGGGCCAAATCTGGTTTGGTGTTTAAAAAAAACGGCCTTCGCTGAAACTTGGATTCAAACACGCGACCTCTCACTAGGGAATGACTTTTGAAGGGAGTCCTCAACCACTAGGCTGCAGCTCTCACTGATAAGATTTGAGGCATTGTTAATACATATGTTAATATTTGAAACCAATAAAAGAAAAATGAAAATTCTGGGGCGGAGGCCCCGCCAGCCGGGGACCTGTGCGGCGGCGCCGCCTTGACCACCCCAGGGACGGCTCCGATAGCTATAGAGAATAAAGATAGTATTCGACACCGGAGACGTTGAAGAGAGAGCATTGGCTTTAGCTCTATTTGGTTGTTGGGTTCATATTGCAAAAGATAGTGTTGATGTTAGATACCTCATCCTTTCAAGCTTGAGGTCAATGGATATTCTGGAGGTAAGACCTGTCCATCTTACTGAGTACTATATATTATTTTGACATTATTAGCCTAACATTGCTGACTATTTTTCCCAGTAAACAACTTAAAAGTACCTTGGGTGGTTTTGAATGATTTAATTTCTTCACAACAAATTATCCACTGCTTGTTAAGATTCAAGCCTTTATTAAGGTATAGGAGTATAAAATGTTTCATCTGATGTTGTACCCTATCGTCCTTAACACATTTGGTTGGAAAATCTGCTTGCTGTTAGAGCTTCCCAGTTCTCAACACACAATTATAGGGATGCTCCGGAGCAGGTGTGTCTTTGAAGAGTATTACCTCTTGGGGCGACCGCCAAAATTGTAGGATAATGAATGATCAAGATTTTATGCCATTATGCCCCAATTAGCCCCGTAAATAGTTTCCAGATTTTGGCAAAACTTACTCTCCAATTTTTTTTAATCTCTATGTTTTTTTTTTTTCTTCCAGCACTAAGAAAGTGCTGATAGGAATTTATATTTCATGCAGAGCACTGATCAAGTCTATGGTATCATTAAATCAGGTGTAATGACGTGCTTGGACCAAAAAGATAAACATAAAATAGCTCTCCATGGTTTCTACTTTGGTGGAGAACGCTCACACATAATGTTATACCAAATATTACCATATGTATCTTCTTTTACAAATCTCTCCACATGAAAAAGTAGACTCGATAGGAAGCACCTTGTCCCAAAGTGGTTCTAGGTGTCGCGAGATAATCTCAAAACTTCTCCTCCATCTGTGAGGAAGTCCTCTCAAATGTTCTTCTAGGAAAATTTAAAATCAAAGTCTCCCCCATGTGCCGTGGACCTTCAAATTTCCTGCTGAAGCTCTAATCTGCTCCCATAAAGCTAATCTCCTTCTAGCTATGCAATTCTTATAAATGCAACTATGGGAGTAACAAAAACTGGAAAGTTTATATTCATAATATTTAAGGGTAATACTCGATCCCGTTCTTTGATCTTCAATCATCGATAGTAAAAAATCGGACTGTTTGGGACTTGGGGCCAAATCTGGTTTTGTGTTTTAAAAAAAAAGGCCTTCGCTGAAAATTGGAATCAAACACGCGACCTCTCACTAAGGAATGACTTTTGAAGGGAGTCCTCAACCACTAGGCTGCAGCTCTCACTGATAAGATTTGAGGCATTGTTAATACATATGTTAATATTTGAAACCAATAAAAGAAAAATGAAAATTCTGGGGCGGAGGCCCCGCCAGCCGGGGACCTGTGCGGCGGCGCCGCTTTGATCGCCCCAGGGACGGCTCCGATAGCTATAGAGAATAAAGATAGTATTCGACACTGGAGACGTTGAAGAGAGAGCATTGGCTTTAGCTCTATTTGGTTGTTGGGTTCATATTGCAAAAGATAGTGCTGATGTTAGATACCTCATCCTTTCAAGCTTGAGGTCAATGGATATTCTGTAGGTAAGACCTGTCCATCTTACTGAGTACTATATATTATTTTGACATTATTAGCCTAACATTGCTGACTATTTTTCCCAGTAAACAACTTAAAAGTACCTTGGGTGGTTTTGAATGATTTAATTTCTTCACAACAGATTATCCACTGCTTGTTAAGATTCAAGCCTTTATTAAGGTATAGGAGTATAAAATGTTTCATCTGATGTTGTACCCTATCGTCCTTAACACATTTGGTTGGAAAATCGCTTCTTTGTTAGAGCTTCCCGATTCTCAACACACAATTATAGGGATGCTTCGGAGGGGTGTCTTTGAAGAGGATTACCTCTTGGAAAGATCGCCAAAATTGTAGGATAATGAATGATCAAGATTTTATGCCATTATGCCCCAATTAGCCCTGTAAATAGTTTCCAGATTTTGGCAGCTTACTCTCCAATTTTTTTTAATCTCTATTTTTTTTTTCTTCCAGCACTAAGAAAGTGCTGATAGGAATTTATATTTCATGCAGAGCACTGATCAAGTCTATGGTATCATTTACATCAGGTGTAATGACCTGCTTGGACCAAAAAGATAAACATAAAATAGCTCTCCATGGTTTCTACTTTGGTGGAGAACGCTCACACATAATGTTATGCCAAATATTACCATATGTATCTTCTTTTACAAATCTCTCCACATGAAAAAGTAGACTCTGATAGGAAGCACCTTGTCCCGAAGCTGGTTCTAGGTGTCGCGAGATAAACTCAAAACTTCTCCTCCATCTGTGAGGAAGTCCTCTCAAATGTTCTTCTAGGAAAATTTAAAATTAAAGTCTCCCCCACGTGCCGTGGACCTTCAAATTTCCTGTTGAACCTCTAGTCTGCTCCCATAAAGCTAATCTCCTTCTAGCTATGCAATTCATATAAATGCAACTATGGGAGTAACAAAAATTGGAGAGTTTATATTCATAATATTTAAGGGTAATACTCAGATCCTGTTCTTTGATCTTCAATCATCTGATAGTAAAAAATTGGACTGTTTGGGACTTGGGGCCAAATCTGGTTTTGTGTTTAAAAAAAATGGCCTTCGCTGAAAATTGGATTCAAACACGCGACCTCTCACTAGGGAATGACTTTTGAAGGGAGTCCTCAACCACTAGGCTGCAGCTCTCACTGATAAGATTTGAGGCATTGTTAATACATATGTTAATATTTGAAACCAATAAAAGAAAAATGAAAATTCTGGGGCGGAGGCCCCGCCAGCCGGGGGCCTGAGCGGCGGCGCCGCCTTGACCGCCCCAGGGACGGCTCCGATAGCTATAGAGACTAAAGATAGTATTTGACACCGGAGACGTTGAAGAGAGAGCATTGGCTTTAGCTCTATTTGGTTGTTGGGTTCATATCGCAAAAGATAGTGCGGATGTTAGATAGCACATCCTTTCAAGCTTGAGGTCAATGGATATTCTGGAGGTAAGACCTGTCCATCTTACTGAGTACTATATATTATTTTGACATTATTAGCCTAACATTGCTGACTATTTTTCCCAGTAAAAAACTTAAAAGTACCTTGGGTGGTTTTGAATGATTTAATTTCTTCACAACAGATTATCCGCTGCTTGTTAAGATTCAAGCCTTTATTAAGGTATAGGAGTACAAAATGTTTCATCTGATGTTGTACCCTATCGTCCTTAACACATTTGGTTGGAAAATCTGCTTGCTGTTAGAGCTTCCCAGTTCTCAACACACAATTATAGGGATGCTCCGGAGCAGGGGTGTCTTTGAAGAGGATTACCTCTTGGGGTAGACCGCCAAAATTGTAGGATAATGAATGATCAAGATTTTTCGCCATTTTGCCCCAAATAGGCCTGTAAATTGTTTCCAGATTTTGGCAGCTTACTCTCCAATTTTTTTTAATCTCTCTGTTTGTTTTTTCTTCCAGCACTAAGAAAGTGCTGATAGGAATTTATATTTCATGCAGAGCACTGATCAAGTCTATGGTATCATTTACATCAGGTGTAATGACCTGCTTGGACCAAAAAGATAAACATAAAATAGCTCTCCATGGTTTCAACTTTGGTGGAGAACGCTCACACATAATGTTATGCCAAATATTACCATATGTATCTTCTTTTACAAATCTCTCCACATGAAAAAGTAGACTCTGATAGGAAGCACCTTGTCCCAAAGCTGGTTCTAGGTGTCGCGAGATAAACTCAAAACTTCTCCTCCATCTGTGAGGAAGTCCTCTCAAATGTTCATCTACGAAAATTTAAAATCAAAGTCTCCCCCATGTGCCGTGGACCTTCAAATTTCCTGTTGAAACTCTAGTATTCTCCCATAAAGCTAATCTCCTTCTAGCTATGCAATTCTTATAAATGCAACTATGGGAGTAACAAAAACTGGAGAGTTTATATTCATAATATTTAAGGGTAATACTCAGATCCTGTTCTTTGATCTTCAATCATCTGATAGTAAAAAACTGGACTGTTTGGGACTTGGGGCCAAATCTGGTTTTCTGTTTAAAAAAAAAGGCCTTCGCTGAAAATTGGATTCAAACACGCGACCTCTCACTAGGGAATGACTATTGAAGGGAGTCCTTAACCACTAGGCCGCATGACTCTCACCGATAAGATTTGAGGCATTGTTAATACATATGTTAATATTTGAAATCAATAAAAGAAAAATGAAAATTCTTGGGAGGAGGACCCGCCAGCCGGGGACCTGTGCGGCGGCGCCGCCTTGACCGCCCCAGGGACGGCTCCGATAGCTATAGAGAATAAAGATAGTATTCGACACTGGAGACATTGAAGAGAGAGCATTGGCTTTAGCTCTATTTGGTTGTTGGGTTCATATTGCACAAGATAGTGCTGATGTTAGATACCTGATCCTTTCAAGCTTGAGGTCAATGGATATTCTGGAGGTAAGACCTGTCCATCTTACTGAGTACTATATATTATTTTGACATTATTAGCCTAACATTGCTGACTATTTTTCCCAGTAAACAACTTAAAAGTACCTTGGGTGGTTTTGAATGATTTAATTTCTTCACAACAAATTATCCACTGCTTGTTAAGATTCAAGCCTTTATTAAGGTATAGGAGTATAAAATGTTTCATCTGATGTTGTACCCTATCGTCCTTAACACATTTGGTTGGAAAATCGCTTTGTTGTTAGAGCTTCCCGTTCTCAACACACAATTATAGGGATGCTCCGGAGCGGGGTGTGCTGAAGAGTATTACCTCTTGGGGCAGACCGCCAAAATTGTAGGATAATGAATGATCAAGATTTTATGCCATTATGCCCCAATTAGCCCTGTAAATAGTTTCCAGATTTTGGCAGCTTACTCTCCAATTTTTTTTAATCTCTATGTTTTTTTTTTCTTCCAGCACTAAGAAAGTGCTGATAGGAATTTATATTTCATGCAGAGCACTGATCAAGTCTATGGTATCATTAAATCAGGTGTAATGACGTGCTTGGACCAAAAAGATAAACATAAAATAGCTCTCCATGGTTTCTACTTTGGTGGAGAACGCTCACACATAATGTTATACCAAATATTACCATATGTATCTTCTTTTACAAATCTCTCCACATGAAAAAGTAGACTCTGATAGGAAGCACCTTGTCCCAAAGCTGGTTCTAGGTGTCGCGAGATAATCTCAAAACTTCTCCTCCATCTGTGAGGAAGTCCTCTCAAATGTTCTTCTAGGAAAATTTAAAATCAAAGTCTCCCCCATGTGCCGTGGACCTTCAAATTTCCCTTTGAAGCTCTAATCGCTCCCATAAAGCTAATCTCCTTCTAGCTATGCAATTCTTATAAATGCAACTATGGGAGTAACAAAACCGGAAAGTTTATATTCATAATATTTAAGGGTAATACTCAGATCCTGTTCTTTGATCTTCAATCATCTGATAGTAAAAAACTGGACTGTTTGGGACTTGGGGCCAAATCTGGTTTTGTGTTTTAAAAAAAAAGGCCTTCGCTGAAAATTGGAATCAAACACGCGACCTCTCACTAAGGAATGACTTTTGAAGGGAGTCCTCAACCACTAGGCTGCAGCTCTCACTGATAAGATTTGAGGCATTGTTAATACATATGTTAATATTTGAAACCAATAAAAGAAAAATGAAAATTCTGGGGCGGAGGCCCCGCCAGCCGGGGACCTGTGCGGCGGCGCCGCTTTGATCGCCCCAGGGACGGCTCCGATAGCTATAGAGAATAAAGATAGTATTCGACACTGGAGACGTTGAAGAGAGAGCATTGGCTTTAGCTCTATTTGGTTGTTGGGTTCATATTGCAAAAGATAGTGTCGATGTTAGATACCTCATCCTTTCAAGCTTCGAGGTCAATGGATATTCCGTAGGTAAGACCCGTCCATCTTACCGAGTACTATATATTATTTTGACATTATTAGCCTAACATTGCCGACTATTTTTCCCAAAACAACTTAAAAGTACCTTGGGTGGTTTTGAATGATTTAATTTCTTCACAACAGATTATCCATCGCTTGTTAAGATTCAAGCCTTTATTAAGGTATAGGAGTATAAAATGTTTCATCCGATGTTGTACCCTATCGTCCTTAACACATTTGGTTGGAAAATCGCTTCGTTGAGCTTCCCGTTCTCAACACACAATTATAGGGATGCTTCGGAGCGAGGGTGTCTTTGAAGAGGATTACCTCTTGGGGGGTGATCGCCAAAATTGTAGGATAATGAATGATCAAGATTTTATGCCATTATGCCCCAATTAGCCCCGTAAATAGTTTCCAGCATTTTTGACTTACTCTCCAATTTTTTTTAATCTCTATTTTTTTTTTCTTCCAAAGACTAAGAAAGTGCCGATAGGAATTTATATTTCATGCAGAGAGCACCGATCAAGTCTATGGTATCATTTACATCGGTGTAATGACCGCTTGGACCAAAAAGATAAACATAAAATAGCTCTCCATGGTTTCTACTTTGGTGGAGAACGCTCACACATAATGTTATGCCAAATATTACCATATGTATCTTCTTTTACAAATCTCTCCACATGAAAAAGTAGACTCTGATAGGAAGCACCTTGTCCCGAAGCTGGTTCTAGGTGTCGCGAGATAAACTCAAAACTTCTCCTCCATCTGTGAGGAAGTCCTCTCAAATGTTCTTCTAGGAAAATTTAAAATTAAAGTCTCCCCCACGTGCCGTGGACCTTCAAATTTCCTGTTGAACCTCTAGTCTGCTCCCATAAAGCTAATCTCCTTCTAGCTATGCAATTCATATAAATGCAACTATGGGAGTAACAAAAATTGGAGAGTTTATATTCATAATATTTAAGGGTAATACTCGATCTGTTCTTTGATCTTCAATCATCCGATAGTAAAAAATTGGACTGTTTGGGACTTGGGGCCAAATCTGGTTTTGTGTTTAAAAAAAATGGCCTTCGCTGAAAATTGGATTCAAACACGCGACCTCTCACTAGGGAATGACTTTTGAAGGAGTCCTCAACCACTAGGTCGCAGCTCTCACCGATAAGATTTGAGGCATTGTTAATACATATGTTAATATTTGAAACCAATAAAAGAAAAATGAAAATCGGGGCGGAGGCCCCGCCAATGTGAGGGCCCGAGCGGCGGCGCCGCCTTGACCGCCCTGTGGACGGCTCCGATAGCTATAGAGACTAAAGATAGTATTTGACACCGGAGACGTTGAAGAGAGAGCATTGGCTTTAGCTCTATTTGGTTGTTGGGTTCATATCGCAAAAGATAGTGCGGATGTTAGATAGCACATCCTTTCAAGCTTGAGGTCAATGGATATTCGGAGGTAAGACCCGTCCATCTTACCGAGTACTATATATTATTTTGACATTATTAGCCTAACATTGCTGACTATTTTTCCCAGTAAAAAACTTAAAAGTACCTTGGGTGGTTTTGAATGATTTAATTTCTTCACAACAGATTATCCGCTGCTTGTTAAGATTCAAGCCTTTATTAAGGTATAGGAGTACAAAATGTTTCATCTGATGTTGTACCCTATCGTCCTTAACACATTTGGTTGGAAAATCTGCTTGCTGTTAGAGCTTCCCAGTTCTCAACACACAATTATAGGGATGCTCCGGAGCAGGGTGTGCTGAAGAGGATTACCTCTTGGGGTAGACCGCCAAAATTGTAGGATAATGAATGATCAAGATTTTCTGCCATTTTGCCCCAAATAGGCCTGTAAATTGTTTCCAGATTTTGGCAGCTTACTCTCCAATTTTTTTTAATCTCTCTGTTTGTTTTTTCTTCCAGCACTAAGAAAGTGCTGATAGGAATTTATATTTCATGCAGAGCACTGATCAAGTCTATGGTATCATTTACATCAGGTGTAATGACCTGCTTGGACCAAAAAGATAAACATAAAATAGCTCTCCATGGTTTCAACTTTGGTGGAGAACGCTCACACATAATGTTATGCCAAATATTACCATATGTATCTTCTTTTACAAATCTCTCCACATGAAAAAGTAGACTCTGATAGGAAGCACCTTGTCCCAAAGCTGGTTCTAGGTGTCGCGAGATAAACTCAAAACTTCTCCTCCATCTCGTGAGGAAGTCCTCTCAAATGTTCATCTACGAAAATTTAAAATCAAAGTCTCCCCCATGTGCCGTGGACCTTCAAATTTCCTGTTGAAACTCTAGTATTCTCCCATAAAGCTAATCTCCTTCTAGCTATGCAATTCTTATAAATGCAACTATGGGAGTAACAAAAACTGGAGAGTTTATATTCATAATATTTAAGGGTAATACTCAGATCCTGTTCTTTGATCTTCAATCATCTGATAGTAAAAAACTGGACTGTTTGGGACTTGGGGCCAAATCTGGTTTTCTGTTTAAAAAAAAAGGCCTTCGCTGAAAATTGGATTCAAACACGCGACCTCTCACTAGGGAATGACTATTGAAGGGAGTCCTTAACCACTAGGCCGCAGCTCTCACTGATAAGATTTGAGGCATTGTTAATACATATGTTAATATTTGAAATCAATAAAAGAAAAATGAAAATTCTTGGGAGGAGGACCCGCCAGCCGGGGACCTGTGCGGCGGCGCCGCCTTGACCGCCCCAGGGACGGCTCCGATAGCTATAGAGAATAAAGATAGTATTCGACACTGGAGACATTGAAGAGAGAGCATTGGCTTTAGCTCTATTTGGTTGTTGGGTTCATATTGCACAAGATAGTGCTGATGTTAGATACCTGATCCTTTCAAGCTTGAGGTCAATGGATATTCTGGAGGTAAGACCTGTCCATCTTACTGAGTACTATATATTATTTTGACATTATTAGCCTAACATTGCTGACTATTTTTCCCAGTAAAAAACTTAAAAGTACCTTGGGTGGTTTTGAATGATTTAATTTCTTCACAACAGATTATCCACTGCTTGTTAAGATTCAAGCCTTTATTAAGGTATAGGAGTACAAAATGTTTCATCTGATGTTGTACCCTATCGTCCTTAACACATTTGGTTGGAAAATCTGCTTGCTGTTAGAGCTTCCCAGTCTCAACACACAATTATAGGGATGCTCCGGAGCAGGGTGTGCTGAAGAGGATTACCTCTTGGGGCAGACCGCCAAAATTGTAGGATAATGAATTACCAAGATTTTCTGCCATTTTGCCCCAAATAGGCCTGTAAATAGTTTCCAGATTTTGGCAGCTTATTCTCCAATTTTTTTTAAACTCTCTGTTTGTTTTTTCTTCCAGCACTAAGAAAGTGCTGATAGGAATTTATATTTCATGCAGAGTACTGATCAAGTCTATGGTATCATTTACATCAGGTGTAATGACCTGCTTGGACCAAAAAGATAAACATAAAATAGCTCTCCATGGTTTCTACTTTGGTGGAGAACGCTCACACATAATGTTATGCCAAATATTACCATATGTATCTTCTTTTACAAATCTCTCCACATGAAAAAGTAGACTCTGATAGGAAGCACCTTGTCCCAAAGCTGGTTCTAGGTGTCGCGAGATAAACTCAAAACTTCTCCTCCATCTGTGAGGAAGTCCTCTCAAATGTTCTTCTAGGAAAATTTAAAATCAAAGTCTCCCCTATGTGACGTGGACCTTCAAATTTCCTGCTGAAGCTCTAATCTGCTCCCATAAAGCTAATCTCCTTCTAGCTATGCAATTCTTATAAATGCAACTATGGGAGTAACAAAAACTGGAGAGTTTATATTCATAATATATAAGGGTAATACTCAGATCCTGTTCTTTGATCTTCAATCATCTGATAGTAAAAAACTTGACTGTTTGGGACTTGAGGGCCAAATCTGGTTTTGTGTTTAAAAAAAACGGCCTTCGCTGAAAATTGGATTCAAACACGCGACCTCTCACTAGGAAATGACTTTTGAAGGGAGTCCTCAACCACTAGGCTGCAGCTCTCACCGATAAGATTTGAGGCATTGTTAATACATATGTTAATATTTGAAACCAATAAAAGAAAAATGAAAATTCTGGGGCGGAGGCCCCGCCAGCCGGGGACCTGTGCGGCGGCGCCGCCTTGACCGCCCCAGGGACGGCTCCGATAGCTATAGAGAATAAAGATAGTATTCGACACCGGAGACGTTGAAGAGAGAGCATTGGCTTTAGCTCTATTTGGTTGTTGGGTTCATATTGCAAAAGATAGTGTTGATGTTAGATACCTCATCCTTTCAAGCTTGAGGTCAATGGATATTCTGGAGGTAAGACCTGTCCATCTTACTAAGTACTATATATTATTTTGACATTATTAGCCTAACATTGCTGACTATTTTTCCAAGTAAACAACTTAAAAGTACCTTGGGTGGTTTTGAATGATTTAATTTCTTCACAACAGATTATCCACTGCTTGTTAAGATTCAAGCCTTTATTAAGGTATAGGAGTATAAAATGTTTCATCTGATTTTGTACCCTATCGTCCTTAACACATTTGGTTGGAAAATCTGCTTGCTGTTAGAGCTTCCCAGTTCTCAACACACAATTATAGGGATGCTCCGGAGCAGGGTGTGCTGAAGAGTATTACCTCTTGGGGCAGACCGCCAAAATTGTAGGATAATGAATGATCAAGATTTTATGCCATTATGCCCCAATTAGCCCTGTAAATAGTTTCCAGATTTTGGCAGCTTACTCTCCAATTTTTTTTAATCTCTATGTTTTTTTTTCTTCCAAAGACTAAGAAAGTCGATAGGAATTTATATTTCATGCGAGCACCGATCAAGTCTATGGTATCATTAAATCAGGTGTAATGACGTGCTTGGACCAAAAAGATAAACATAAAATAGCTCTCCATGGTTTCTACTTTGGTGGAGAACGCTCACACATAATGTTATACCAAATATTACCATATGTATCTTCTTTTACAAATCTCTCCACATGATAAAGTAGACTCTGATAGGAAGCACCTTGTCCCAAAGCTGGTTCTAGGTGTCGCGAGATAATCTCAAAACTTCTCCTCCATCTGTGAGGAAGTCCTCTCAAATGTTCTTCTAGGAAAATTTAAAATCAAAGTCTCCCCCATGTGCCGTGGACCTTCAAATTTCCGCTTGAAGCTCTAATCGCTCCCATAAAGCTAATCTCCTTCTAGCTATGCAATTCTTATAAATGCAACTATGGGAGTAACAAAAACTGGAGAGTTTATATTCATAATATTTAAGGGTAATACTCAGATCCTGTTCTTTGATCTTCAATCATCTGATAGTAAAAAACTGGACTGTTTGGGACTTGGGGCCAAATCTGGTTTTGTGTTTAAAAAAAAAAGGCTTTCGCTGAAAATTGGAATCAAACACGCGACCTCTCACTAGGGAATGACTTTTGAAGGGAGTCCTCAACCACTAGGCTGCAGCTCTCACTGATAAGATTTGAGGCATTGTTAATACATATGTTAATATTTGAAACCAATAAAAGAAAAATGAAAATTCTGGGGCGGAGGCCCCGCCAGCCGGGGACCTGTGCGGCGGCGCCGCCTTGACCGCCCCAGGGACGGCTCCGATAGCTATAGAGAATAAAGATAGTATTCGACACTGGAGACGTTGAAGAGAGAGCAATGGCTTTAGCTCTATTTGGTTGTTGGGTTCATATTGCAAAAGATAGTGCTGATGTTAGATACCTCATCCTTTCAAGCTTGAGGTCAATGGATATTCTGGAGGTAAGACCTGTCCATCTTACTGAGTACTATATATTATTTTGACATTATTAGCCTAACATTGCTCAATATTTTTCCCAGTAAACAACTTAAAAGTACCTTGGATGGTTTAGAATGATTTAATTTATTCACAACAGATTATCCACTGCTTGTTAAGATTCAAGCCTTTATTAAGGTATAGGAGTATAAAATGTTTCATCTGATGTTGTACCCTATCGTCCTTAACACATTTGGTTGGAAAATCTACTTGCTGTTAGAGCTTCCCAGTTCTCAACACACAATTATAGGGATGCTTCGGAGCAGGGTGTGCTGAAGAGGATTACCTCTTGGGGCAGACCGCCAAAATTGTAGGATAATGAATGATCAAGATTTTATGCCATTATGCCCCAATTAGCCCTGTAAATAGTTTCCAGATTTTGGCAGCTTACTCTCCAAATTTTTTTAATCTCTATGTTTTTTTTTTTCTTCCAGCACTAAGAAAGTGCTGATAGGAATTTATATTTCATGCAGAGCACTGATCAAGTCTATGGTATCATTTACATCAGGTGTAATGACCTGCTTGGACCAAAAAGATAAACATAAAATAGCTCTCCATGGTTTCTACTTTGGTGGAGAACGCTCACACATAATGTTATGCCAAATATTACCATATGTATCTTCTTTTACAAATCTCTCCACATGAAAAAGTAGACTCTGATAGGAAGCACCTTGTCCCGAAGCTGGTTCTAGGTGTCGCGAGATAAACTCAAAACTTCTCCTCCATCTGTGAGGAAGTCCTCTCAAATGTTCTTCTAGGAAAATTTAAAATCAAAGTCTCCCCCATGTGCCGTGGACCTTCAAATTTCCTGTTGAAGCTCTAGTCTGCTCCCATAAAGCTAATCTCCTTCTAGCTATGCAATTATTATAAATGCAACTATGGGAGTAACAAAAACTGGAGAGTTTATATTCATAATATTTAAGGGTAATACTCAGATCCTGTTCTTTGATCTTCAATCATCTGATAGTAAAAAATTGGACTGTTTGGGACTTGGGGCCAAATCTGGTTTTGTGTTTAAAAAAAAAAGGCCTTCGCTGAAAATTGGATTCAAACACGCGACCTCTCACTAGGGAATGACTTTTGAAGGGAGTCCTCAACCACTAGGCCGAAGTCTCACCGATAAGATTTGAGGCATTGTTAATACATATGTTAATATTTGAAACCAATAAAAGAAAAATGAAAATTGGGGCGGAGGCCCCCCGCCACCGGGGACCCGAGCGGCGGCGCGCCTTGACCCGCCCTGGGGACGGCTCCGATAGCTATAGAGACTAAAGATAGTATTCGACACCGGAGACGTTGAAGAGAGAGCATTGGCTTTAGCTCTATTTGGTTGTTGGGTTCATATCGCAAAAGATAGTGTCGATGTTAGATACCTCATCCTTTCAATCTTGAGGTCAATGGATATTCGGAGGTAAGACCCGTCCATTTACCGAGTACTATATATTATTTTTGACATTATTAGCCTAACATTGCTGACTATTTTTCCCAGTAAACAACTTAAAAGTACCTTGGGTGGTTTTGAATGATTTAATTTCTTCACAACAGATTATCCACTGCTTGTTAAGATTCAAGCCTTTATTAAGGTATAGGAGTACAAAATGTTTCATCTGATGTTGTACCCTATCGTCCTTAACACATTTGGTTGGAAAATCGCTGCTGTTGTTAGAGCTTCCCAGTTCTCAACACACAATTATAGGGATGCTCGGAGCAGGTGTGTGCTGAAGAGGATTACCTCTTGGGGCAGACCGCCAAAATTGTAGGATAATGAATTATCAAGATTTTCTGCCATTTTGCCCCAAATAGGCCTGTAAATAGTTTCCAGATTTTGGCATCTTACTCTCCAATTTTTTTTAATCTCTCTGTTTGTTTTTTCTTCCAGCACTAAGAAAGTGCTGATAGGAATTTATATTTCATGCGAGCATCGATCAAGTCTATGGTATCATTTACATCAGGTGTAATGACCTGCTTGGACCAAAAAATAAACATAAAATAGCTCTCCATGGTTTCTACTTTGGTGGAGAACGCTCACACATAATGTTATGCCAAATATTACCATATGTATCTTCTTTTACAAATCTCTCCACATGAAAAAGTAGACTCTGATAGGAAGCACCTTGTCCCAAAGCTGGTTCTAGGTGTCGCGAGATAAACTCAAAACTTCTCCTCCATCTGTGAGGAAGTCCTCTCAAATGTTCTTCTAGGAAAATTTAAAATCAAAGCCTCCCCCATGTGCCGTGGACCTTCAAATTTCCTGCTGAAGCTCTAATCTGCTCCCATAAAGCTAATCTCCTTCTAGCTATGCAATTCTTATAAATGCAACTATGGGAGTAACAAAAACTGGAGAGTTTATATTCATAATATTTAAGGGTAATACTCAGATCCTGTTCTTTGATCTTCAATCATCTGATAGTCGAAATTGGACTCCAAAAGATCCACAATTTCCCGTTTATGTTACGAAAACTACGGCGAATGCTCGAAACCAGCTTCTTTCCGAAATCCTTCAATCTTGTCATTACTAACAAAAGGCTCTTAAAGACAGACAAAATATAGGTGATGAATAGATTCTGTATGTTTAAGTCTTGAAAAAGCATTAGGGATGGATCATTGGGCAAGTGCAAGAGTTTTATGTTAGGAATTGTTTTTTATGCCCTAGTGAAGGTCTGATCACTGTACCACCTATAAAAAATTATGCTCCTAGGCGATTAGCTCCTTCTAGCAATTACGCTAACCGTGGAAGTTCCACCAAGATAAATTCTGAGGGGGAAAGGAGTCAATCAAGTGTTCAGCAGTCTCATCCTCAGCAGACCCTTCACCCTGTGGTTCCTTTCTTCATTATTATCCTCACTTCCCTCCTCCACATCTATCTGATATTCCTAATCAAGG